>CM050519.1:66922402-67575215 GCA_027563665.1 Antrozous pallidus | reverse complement strand
CCAATTATGTATTACACAGTGGGTAATGGCTAAGCAACAGTGGGAAAAATTGGCAGAACTACAAGGCTTTTCTTATCTTTTCTTTTTACTATAGCCAACTATTCATTTGCAAGGTAGGTTTAGATCTATGGTGCAATCCACTTGGGACAAATCATATTATATGAATAATATTTCCCATATTTTTTTAATTTAACCTTTATTTATTTTAACAAGTGTTTACTTAATGTCTAATATATGTTAGGCTGTTCTTTAACCAGAAATAATTCTTAAATGCCCTTGACCCATATTTGCAAACTATAAATTATTTGAAACATTTCTTTAAAAGTCATAATTTGAACCATTTTGAACTTTTATGACATAAAACATTTATTCATATGTCAATCCATTGTTAAATTAGTCACTTGGTAAATATTTACTGAGTATATTTTCCATGCCAGGAACTGGTTTGGTGGTAGAAACCCAGCAAGGAGCAGAACAGAGAAGATTCTGGCACTCATGGTGGTTGTTATGTTTACATAAATGATTGAGACTTAAACCAGAGACAAGTTAAAAAGGGTTAGTTTGATATAGGTGTATGAAGAGCAAAGAAAAAGAGGATGCCCATGAGTTATAGTGACAATTTTGCTTTTCTTTAGTTCATATATTTGTAATTCAGTGACTTGTTTCAATGAAACTGTGCCCAGGCAAAATTGACTATACTCTGTAGAACAGCTCGGATTCTTAGAGTGGAATATTTGTTTTAAAAATATACAAGATTAGGTCTCTTGACTAGCAATAGGTTTATGTTTTTTATTCTCCTTACCGAAAGATAACAAATAATCTGATGATCCATCCTGTGTGTCTCTTTCCCAGTTAGTGTTGTTTCGCATCATTCTAGGACATTTAACATCAGACATCCAGTATGTTATTGTAATCTGTCTTAGGTATAGCAACTTTCAATGTCTTCTGGCCAAGAATTAGAAGAATATCAGAGCTTTGAAGGTAAAATTGTCCAGAGTTCATCATGCAAACATCTTAATGAACTATAGGTCATACTTAATGAGTGACAAGAACATGGGGTTGATCACCAGATATGTTTTCACATCTCTCCCCTTATTAATGGTACATTCTTAGACAGCCACAGATTACTGTATTGGCAGTGAGAATAATTATTTCTAATTTTCAAGGTTCTCATGAGAGATAAATGAGAATAACCATGTGAAACAACTAATCCAGGCTGTTCACCTTTCATCATCGAGCTATAGTGAATTTACAAACACATAACAAAAAGGTTATTTACTTTATTGAGGGAGGAATTGCTTATCTTTATGCAGAATAAGCCAAAACATGTCTGTCTTTTTGGGGGGTAGAGGGTGGGGTAAGGATAAGGTTAAATGTTTGCATTTACATTTAGTGAAAAGTGTAGTGAAAAATCAGTTTGTTAAAAATGCAATTTCCCTGAGAATAGGTGAGACCATAATTTACTGACTTTCTCAGGCAAATAATATACTTCTGTGCAGCTCTAAAGCTCAAAGTGAATAGAATTATTAATTTGTGACATCTTCATAATAAAGACTATTGCTTATAATTTATTTTTGAGTGTGTAAGATTAACCTCTAACCTAGAAGAGTTTATACTAGTTAACTGATGCAGAGCATGTATTTATGTTTGACTCAGTGCATAAAGATACATAAATCACTTTCATTTTGTCCTAAAGCAAGATGAAAAGGGCCACACAGAGAGGATTAAGGTGAAGGATGAAAAAAAAATCCTTCAACATCCTGGCTGCTCCTTCTCTCGCCAGTTAGATCCATTTCTCTTTAAACATTTGGAAGAGGATAGAAGTTGTCATCACTCACCTATTGTAGGGAAGTAGCCTCGCATTAGCATCTAGGTAGGTTTGGAGAAAACAAAGAAGTCTTCCTTCAGAAATAAACCTACAGTATTGCTTCTTCCTGGCTCTACATTAGCTTCCTAAAACTTTATTAGAAAAATGAACACTTTATTGGACCGGCAATGCCAATGTCCGGTGCACATCCAACATCTGGTTTTCAGCTAACCACACTGTAAATCAGAAGATAAAGCTCACTTAAGAGTCCAGTAAAAAGTTTATTTATTTTTTAATGGGTAGAGAAGAATGCCAAGGAAATCTCTGCATTCTGCCATGATGCTTAATGGGTCAAAATTCCAAATTGGATGTTTTCTTTTGCATTGCTTGAAACAACTAAATAGATATGTACATTTCATTTACAAACAATGGATTATTAGCCTTCTGAAATCTTCATTTCCCAACCCAGGCACCAGAACTTTGTGATTAAAGTACAATTAAAGAACTCTCTGCTTTTTTTCATTGTTAAGATATGTGGGCTGCTTGTAAGATACAGTTGTGCATGACCAAGAAAATACCAGACTTACACTAGCACAGTGGGAAATTAACAATGCAGAAGATAATCATGCTTGGTTACAGATAATGCATTCAGTGCTTAAAATAGCAGTTTGCCATCCATGTGTCATATCACACCAGATGGTTGAAAGAGCACAGGACGTGTTTTGTTATATTAGAAGGGTACATATAAAAATCTGTTAATAGCAATGCACCAAAAATGTAAAAAAATCTATAATTTATGATTAGTGGATGCTTGTCACATTGTCTTAATTTATATCAAGTCCAAAGCTATTTTTATGTATTTAGTAAGTAAAAATATTCTGTTTCATGAAATAGCAAAATTACGATATTAAGCTTTTCCGGAGTATTTGTTAGAAACCTCTTTTGAGTCTAGGGCCCAGCTTGAATAGGTTATCTGAGCCTTCTGGAGCAAATTTCAACTTTGGTTAAATTATTATTTCATTTTTAATTCAAAAGATCAGTAATTGTCACTCTAGGGAAAGAGTATATGTTTACTTCTTATTTTAAGACTGTGCCCACCCAAAGGGTTAGATGTCCTGCCCACTGTGGGCTTATAAAAATATAAATTAAGCTTTTTAACGTTCAATGTGTTAAAATAACGTCTGAGTAAAAACATATGATCCTGAAAACATAGCATTTCTATTTTGGCTCTATACATCAAGCTATGGATAAAAGAACCATTTGTGGAGTGACACTTGAAACAAAAGTTCTTTATTTCATGTCCTAGAAAAGTGATGCTTGCAGGACGTTTGGCAATACCTGGAGGCGTTTTTGTTGGAACAGGAGGGGTGGGGATGCTAACTGGCATCTAAAAATAGAGCTCAGAGATGCTGCTGAGCATCCTATAATGCCCAGGTAGCCTCTCTCAACAAAGGTTTATCTGTTGGTCCCTGCGATGATTAGTCATATGGATCATTTTGCCTAAGCTATAGAACCCAGTTATTTAATCAAACACTATTTCTATATGTTGCTATGAAGGTATTTTGTAGCTGTAGTTTGTACCTATAATCAGTTGCCTTTAAGTGGAGCAGATAATCTCCATCATGTAGGTAAGCATCATCTGATCTGCTAAAAGCCTCAGGTTTCCTAGAGTGGGAAACCAGTGAAATTACATATATATATATATATATATATATATATATATATATATATTTACATGCATCTATACACATATAAAATATATATAGTTGATCCTTAAAAAGATGGGGGTTGGGGTGCCAACCACCTGCACAGCCACAAAACTGAGTATAACTTAAATTGGCCCTTCAATAGATAAAAAATTCCAACCATAGATCAAAAATTCCAAATATAGATCAAAAATATATTTGTCCCTTGAACAATGAGTGTTTGTAATGTGTGGGTACACTTATACATAGGTTTCCTTCATGGTTCAAACCCACATTGTTCAAGGGTCAACTGTATATAACTCCTGTTGGTTCCTTTTCTCTGGTGTCCCCTGTTATGGATTGAATGTCTCTTTTATCGAAGCCTATATTCCCAAGATAATAGTATTTGAATCGAGGGCCTTTGGGAGATTTGGGATGTAATTAGATCATAATGGTGGAATCCTCATGAGTGGGATTAGTACGTTTATAAGAAGAGGTTGAGAGATGATCTCTCTCTCCTATGTGAGGACACAGCAAGAAGGTGGCATGCGAGCTAGGAAATGGGCCCTTACCAAAGATGAATCTCCCAACACCTTGATCTAGGACTTCTAGCCTCCAGAACTGTGAGAAACAAATGTTTGTTGTTTAAACTACCCAGTCAATGGTACTTGGTTATAGTAGCCCAAACAAAGACAGTCCCTGATGGATACAGTCCCAAGTGCCAATAGTGACAGGTTGAGAAACCCATGTCTTGGGACAAAAGTATACCTTCAGACTGCAAGAAGATTGCACAGAGCCTCGGCAAGCTTTTACACTGCTGTAGCAGCCATATATCCTAAGGATTCCCAGAATCTTTTGTAAACTGCATAGGGACCATTGTTTTTTCCCCTATTTGTTGCAACTGTTTTCTAAGTTCTGCTTATAGGTCTAGGGACTTCCTGGAATCTGGTTGTCCATGTCGAGGCCCTTGACTTTGCCCCATGAGGACACAGATAGTGCTCCTTCCCAGACTTGTAAACATGAAATCATAATTCAGCAAGCAGAAGGATCTCAAGTCAATGCCAACCCCCACCCTGTTCTCATCTTCTCTGTAGGAATCCCATGCCACTGGTTTAAATGGCCCTCAGAAATAGACTAATGTGGCTTCTACATTTTGCCTTATGAGTCATTCCAGAGTTAAGGGGATATAGCTCTTCATCCTTAAAGTCTGGCCTTTAGCATCCTCCAGTGAATTTTGTAAAGAACATCCCATACTATACAGACACAGACACAGTCACACACACACACACACACACACACACACACACACACACACACACACGAGACACAGAATTTACCACAACATTTGAAAATAGGGGAACTTTACTTTTAAGCCCTGAAATGTAAATTGATGGCTTAGAATGCGACCTTAAAAAAGCTAAGAAACTAGTGGGATGATTTTTATACCTTTGAGCTTTCCCTTGAGTAGTGATTAAAAAGAGGGACCAGCCCTGCTCGGATGAGAGCGAATGAATGCTGCTTTGTTTACTGATTCTCCCAAGTGTCCTCCATTGTCCAGGAGGAATCTGAGAGCGGGAGGGTGGGGATAAGAGGATCAAACATTCCTAGTGTTTCTTTCATGGCGACCCACGTTCCCCTCCGTGTTTCTGCCAGAGGCGCAGTCCTGACAGCTGCCTGTCCCGGTGCACAGGAGCCTACGTGGATCAAAGCTCTGCCATCAAAGGGTCTTCTTGAGGGTTAAAGGCAATTGGCCTTTTCTAGCTCGGTGGCCCACTTGGAAACAGAAGTGTAGTTTTCCCTCAGGCTACGCCAGCTGCCAAAGTAGTAGAAAGCATTGAACCTGACAGTGTGGGGTGTGGCCTGGGGCCTGGGACCAGGGTCTTGCTGGAAGCTACCTTGGCCAGCAAGACAAGGGCGCTCTGCAGTCAGGGCCAGCCCAGGAAACTTGTCCAACCGCTGGCTGACCTTCCACAAGGCATTACATCCTCCATGAAAAGCTTTTCTTTTCTTTTTTTCATGTTTTTCCACATCCCTGGGTATCATCCAATTATCACTCCCACACACTTTTTGCAGCTGTACTTCATGGATGACAAATATTTTTGCTTTATTGTTCTACAAGGACTACAACCATGAACACCACCCGATCATTTATCAAGAGTTTTGAATACAAAATATGCAACGAGGACCAGAGTGACTCTGGAGGTGACAGGCAGCAGCACCGGGACCTGTGTTCTTTAGGTGTGAACAGTGTGAGCTCAGCCACAGCTTCTGGGTATTTTGCATGAGAGCAAAAATAAAGTTTTAAGTCATTTTTTATTTTTTAATGCTGTTCCAAATAGACTTTATGCAAGTAACAGGTAGGTGAAAATTATTCACTGCACTCAGAGCCTGACAAATACAGAGGGCAAAGAGCCAGGGCAGGAGCAGGAAGTAGATGAGTAGATGCACCATGTCTAGGGTGACTAAACCTCCAGTGTACTCAGGGCTGAGGGATTTACCAGGACCTTGTGCTAAAAATGGGACAGTATCTGCGTAACCAGAACAGCTGGTCACCCTATGGCCATTTCTCTCAGTTGATATACGGGAAGCTTATATCCTGGTTTGTATTAGATCAAAGATACTTTCTAAACAAGGTAGCTTTAGGATAAGGAGATTTTGCAGAGTGCCTCACGGGATTCTCAGGACATCACTAATAATTTTTAAAATCTCAATCACTCAAACAGCTTGCTGCTAAGACCAGGTTGTCTGCATCACATAGCTGAATATTTTCATAGGACTTTGAAAAATTCACAGATGAAAAACTGTGCCCTTTGAGTTCTGAGAGGCAGAGAACAATCATTTGCAAGAGCTGTAAGCATGTGTTAATTGGCAGTGGTGTTTGCATTAGGTTCGCATTCTTTGAATCCTGTACAAAAAAACACAACAGGCAAGCATAGAGCGACAAGTGCAGTCGGAGGAGGGAAGCAGTCAGAACATATTGTTTTGCTTTGAAAAGATAAATCATCAACATTCATGGGAAAGGAGCAGAGGGTCAGCGGGAGGGTAATCTAGTTAAAGGTGGAATAATATTAGCCTGACTGCCCAGCTATGCATCCTTTTTGGAAATAGAACATGACACAGCTGCTCCAAGGCCCAAGCAGGAGATTAATAAGGCAGAAATCACAATGGTATGTGTGCATTGCTCTACAGCTTGTGGAGTCCTTTCACAAGGACTGGATTCTCATTGGTCCTCACAAAATCTCCTGAGAAGTGGGTTCTGCAAAAATAGTAACTCGCTCAGAGAAGTGGGGACACCAGCTGGGCAAGGGTAGATGACTTCTATAAGATCATACAGTCAATTAAATAAGAGAACCAGAACTGAGAACCTGATCCTCCAGGCTCTACCACACCAAGGAGTTGGCCAGATTTTTTAAAGGTTGTATGGTGAATACAAAGCCATGGGAAATCCAGAGGATTTGAATCTTGACATTTAGCTTTATCTTTCCAAGTTCAGGTGTAAGAATAAGAGAAGGAGCAGTTTCCCATGGAGAAAGAACCATAGCTTAAAATTGAAGACAAGCTCTGCCAATAACTCAGTTGCTGACCTGAAATAATAATTCAATCTCTGTATACCTCAATTTCTTTGTTTGAAAAATATGCATAATGATAACTTTTGGAAAAGCTGTTGTGAAGATTAAATAAGATAAAGTGAATGGAATATCAAATTCAGCATGCAAAATATGGTTAACTACTCTTATTCCTACTATGATTACTAATGATAATGTGACAAATTCGTGTGGGCAAGTTAGCTGAAAATGACTGCCATGGTAACAAGAGAAACCCTGGATAACTTACTATAGATTCTGGCTTTCTTGGCACTTGTTCCATTAACATGCAACATTCCTGTCCAGCCTCAGCAATTGCCTCTAAGAGGAAAGAATACAACTTTCTTGTGTGGCCTCTAATTTACCCGATAAAGGAACATTAGAGACTTTGAAGGTAAAAAGTCAACACAGCAGGACAAATAGGTAAAAGTGACAAGTGATAGTGACACTAATACTCTTGAAAGTCATTGTGACATTCAGATGGTCCCTGTAATGAAAATGGTTGTGTCAGATGAGACACAGAATTAGAAGTTAGCCAAAGGATAAAATTAAATTCAAAGTCACTCATCAGCTATGAAAAATGTTACCTGTCTATTTTACTCTGTGTTGAACTTGAATGTAGATGGCAATAACCTCATGTTGGTCCCTTCATTAAGCATCTATTTTAGATGAATTAATACTAAAGATTTCTTTGTGTGCTCTTAGTTTTATTCAGCACTGACACTACTCTAAGGAAAAATTAAGATTCCTTTTAAGAAAGTAGTCATCATATATATTTATTTACCTTAGCTATCTTATTTCCTTCAAAGGCATGTAAAATCCTAAAAACAGAATGTGACTCAGAAGGTTAACTGGCTGATCTAATTCACTGAAGAAAGATGGTTGATTCTGCCCTTATGAATATTTCTCCGAATTTCTAAAGGTTTTATAATTTGTAAGGTGCTTTAAAAAAAATCTTAGGGAAGCCCACTGTATAGTATTTTTTATTATGAAATATATTTTTAAATGAATACTTTGCTACCCAGTGAAAAGGAAAATCCAATGTTAATTAACTTGATTGGAGAGTGGAAATTCTTCCACAATGTGTATGCATATCAATTCATCACATGGTATACTTTAAATAGCTTGTCAATGAGACAGACCTCAATAAAGCTGGAACAAAAATAAATTAGAAAAATAATATCCAGACACAGAAATCAGTAACATTTGAAATGTAAGTGGTATAAACTCAGATTTCCATCCTTCCATTGAATTCCTCCTTTATTCCTTTGCAAAATGCTTTACCCTCCTGGTCAGACAGCTTTTATTCTTTTTGCAAACTCAGGGGTATGTGCTTTAGAACCTCTTCTTTCACTGTAGCTTTGTCCTTACCATCTTGGTTTTCATTGTTTTCTACTTTAAAAATAAAATTGGACTTTCTACTCCATCTCTCTAAAAGTTTAGTGACCTCATACTTTCTTTGATACACTTGCTATTTAAGTTATGATTCATAACAGTAGCAAAATTACAGTTATTAAGTAGCAACAAAAATAATTTTATGGTTGGGGGTCACCACAACATGAGGATTGTATTAAAGGGTTGCAGCATTAGAAAGGTTGAGAACCACTGCTTTAGCTGAGGCAATCCTAGAATACCTGTCAGCTTGCCCACCACCAAATTCAGGGGATTAGATTACCTGCATTTCATTGCAAACACCTGAGCAGGTACAGCTGCGGTGTGTGAGCCCCGGGCAAGTCAGCATAAGCTTGCACATTCCTATTTTCGCCTTCCAACTTCTTAGATTAGAACACAAATTATAAACATAAAATGATATTCATTGATCATACTTAGACCTTCTTTCTCCAGCGGCAGATGAACCTCTGGTAAGGGGGCTATTGTCAATTTTAAGAATCAGGCCAGAGTTCAAAAACAGAAATACATTTTTAAAAAAAATTGCTGCACATGAAGTCAACAATTATAAAGCCCACATATTTTCTTTCCAGGAACAGAAACATGATAATCACAGCACAGTACCTTTTGATAAAGAAATGTTTAAATAAGTATTTGATTTAATGCAATTGCTTTTTTGGTGTGTCCTAAAACTCTTTTTAATCAAACCATAGATCTAAAAAAGGGGTGAAGGATCAAGAAGTGGTGGAAGGATCCAAGCGAAGTAATATCTTAAGTAGACACCTTAACACAGTGAAAAGTATAGCTGTTGGCAAAGCAGGACCTAAAGAAAGGAGCAAACTTTCTGGTGCTTCTCAATAAAGGGATATTCTTTTATGGTATCTATGGGGAGACATTAGTTAAAACCATGTGAAATTTATTTTCATAATAGCTCCAGTATAGAAAGAGAGTGAAATTATTTCCTGAGCATCTTTATTAACCAAGCCAAGAAAATACATAAAACAGTTTAGATTTTTAAAATATAAAAATGACAAATGTCAATAAAATTGACTTATTTAGATTGTCTCTGCTCTTTATGATGTCACATACTCAGGTATTACAAAAATAAATAGATTTTTCTAGTTGGTGGCATTTTAAAACATTGACTTCTTACTTTCCTAATCAATAACTAAAATAGACTTTCTGGTTTAGATTCATAGATTCAGTCAGTCAGTCAGTCAGCAAGGCAGTTTTCATTAGCTTCCTTCATTGTTAGGCACTTTTCAGAAATACAAAAGTTCTGTATGACAGTGCATTTCTCTTGGTGTCTATTGTGCAGTAATTAGGGTCATACACATAGAAATAAGCAGGGCAAAGTATTACAGGTGCTGTAATAGAAGCATGTCCGGATGCCGTGGGTGTCCAAAGAAGGGAGAAGTTGATTGTGGGAGGGCCAGGACTTTCTCTGCACAGTGGTGACAGATGAGCAGATGTTGCAATTGGGTATAGTTGGGCAAAGGCCCTCTTGGCAGAAGGAGCAGTGTGAACAAAGGTATGGAAGATAGGAGGAAAGAAGCCTGACATAACAGCTGGAAATGGAAACTCACCTACATGTCACAAGAATATGATTGAAGGTAGAACTGCCTAGAAAAACCAGGGCAGCCAGAACACAGAGGGTTTTGTATGCCTCACATCTGTTCTGTAGGCGATGGGAACCATTCTAAGTCAATGTCAGCATGATCAGACTGGTATTTGGAAAGCTTACTTTTATATTAGGCAGAGAATGGGATGGAGGAGTATGAGTCGGATATCTAGATGAGAGACCAATTACTCAAGAGAAAGATGGTGATGAACTGACCTAAGATGGTAGGCAAATAAATTCACTTTTGACACATAATTAAAAAAAAACACTAAACTATGTAAGTTGTTCTAGATACTACTGTGTATATAAAGAATATGACCAACTCTATGCCATCAATAAGGTTACAATCTAGCACCATAAATAGGACATCAGGTGATGATGTACAAGTAACAAGAGAGGTAAATATGAACAATTAAATTCATTGAAAGGGGAAAGAGAACACATTTGGTTGGTCAACCATAAGATGATTTGTGAGCAATGTAGGATTTCATATTGGCCTGAAAGAGTGATTTTTGTTTTTGTTTTGTTTTTTAAGAAAAATTGTGGAAGAGTTCGCACCAATTGAGGTAAGAGCATGGAAAATGTATTGAGCCATATGCACAAGCCATTTTCTCCTCCATAAGCAAGTGGTGGAAATATGTGAAACAAAGATGGAAAGGGAGGTGACGCCATATATCAGAGGCCCTGAAATGCAAGGGTGATAAAGTTATAGGTAATTAGGTCTATGATAGAGAAGTAGTGAAGGTCCCAATAAAAGACGGAACATGGTAATGGCTACCCTTGAGAAACCCTTAACTGATATCATTGGATAGGATGGATTGAAGGTCAGGAGAAGATAAGAAAGTTATTTGAATTAGTGTAAAGTAATCAGAGAGAGAAATAGAAAATGAAAGGAGAGACTCAGAGGTTAAAATCTATACTATATGTCAGAGTGATAGTTAGGTGTGGAGGATTGGGAGTAGAGGCTGAGGCAGAGATGAATGGTATGGAGGTTCAGAGCATGAATGACTGAGATAACAAATTGGTCCCACTAATAGACATTAGGAAATGAGGAGGAGATGTTTGGGAGGAGATTATCAATTTAAATTTGGTCAAATGGGTTGTCAGGACATCCAGTTAAAATTCAGTGGTTTTCAATTGGGGCAATTTTACATATACATGTACACACACATATACATTAGATAATTTACAATGTATGAGAACATTTTAGTTGTCACAAGTGGGGGCAGTGTCATAAGTGAGAACATTTTAGTTGTCACAAGTGGGGGCTGGTATCTAGTGGGCGTACATCCTATATTGCACAAGCAACTCACCATAACAAAGAATTATCTGTTCCAAAATGTCATCAGAGCTGAGGCTGGGAAAGTCTGAGTAAAATGGTTTTAGGAAAAAATAGAAATGATACTCAAGAAACTTTAGATTTTAGAAATCACTTTATTCTAAACAGAATGAAACTATAAATCATTTTCAGCATAGATCCAAGAGTTATCCTCTAGAACAGCGATTTTCAACTGGTGTGTTGCAAGAATTTTTAAAACATGCGATGTCTAATCAGGGACACTGACCTCTTTTCCCTTAGAGTCAAAAAAAAAAAAAAGACAATAGACAACAAAACAATAGCTGTACAGTGTGAATGAATCAAAGGTATACCTATTTTTTGTCAGGACAGCAAAAAGTATAATTTTGGGAGAGTGTGCTGCAGAATTTTAGTAATGACTTTATATATGCTATGAGATGAAAAAGGTTGAAATCACTACTCTAGAAACAGTAATTGAAATCAGAGAGAAGAGTTTGATTTTACAAGGAATTCTGCCCTTAGAAATTCCATCTCAAGAGACAGGAAGAAAAAAAAAAGGAAAAAAGAAAAAAGGAAACCCACATAGCAGATGGAGAGGATACTTCAAGAAAGTGGATAGTGGTGCTTTTCATGGTGCTGCAGAGTCTCAGGAGAGCCAGCAGGATGGAGTAGAAACATCCTGGATGAGGTAGAACTCGTTCCACTATAACCGCCTGGACAGAGTACTGAATTTTTCTTGCTGTTTCAACTTCCTCAACTAAAAACAGCACAGGCAATACTCACCTTGTCCGGTTGAGAAGATTAGAGCTTATTTTTATATGGTTTCCAGCAGCTCACTTGCCACATACTAGATACTCAATAAATGATAGTTTCAAAGAAGGAAAAAGCAAAGGCAGCTGATGAGCAGATTACAAAAATGTTGGAGAAAATAGGTGATTCAAATAGCACTAGGGCAGTGGTCGGCAAACCGTGGCTTGCGAGCCACATGCGGCTCTTTGGCCCCTTGAGTGTCACTCTTCCACAAAATACCATGTGCAGGCACGCACATACAGTGAGAATGATACTTCGTGGCCCATGTGTAGAAGTCGGTTTTCGGCATGGGCGAGTTTTTAGAAGAAATGGCGTTATGTGGTTCATGAGCTGCAATTTGCCAACCACTGCACTAGGGGATCTGAACCATTTATGGTCAACAGAAAGTTTAAGTAGTAACTAAAAAAAGAGGTCTTAGGATGAATGGAGTCTAATTTGCTTTTGTGGGTATCTTTGAAAGTATAGGTTTCTGGGCCATAAAATCTCCACAATTTTATATTTTTAGGTGCTTCCACACAATCATTCTGATGCTCAACCAGAGACAATAGGATAAAGCATTTTAATACAAGATCTGCACCCAAAGTTGCAACAAGAGAAATGCAAATAAAATGTTACAATTCAAAATGACCCTTATAAATATACTAGTGGCCCAGTGCATCAAATTTGTGCACAGGGGGTGGGTGTTCCTCAGCCTGACCTGCACCCTCTCCAATCTGGGACCCCTTGAAGGATGTCCTACTGCTGGTTTATAGGGATTGGGTCTAAACCAGCAATCAGACATCCCTCTCGCAATCTGGGACTGCTGGCTCCTAATCACTCACCTGTCTGCCTGCCTGATTGCCCCTAACCACTCTGCTTTCTGGCCTGCTTGCCCCCAACTGGTCCCCCCCCGCTGGCCTGCTTGCCCTCACCTTTCCTTCCCACTGGCCTGCTCACCCCCAACTATCCCCCTGCTGGCCTGCTCACTCCAAACTCCCCCCTCCCCACTGTCCTGATCACCCCCAACTGGCCCCCTTGCTGGTCTGATTGCCCCCCCCCCACTGGCCTGATCATCCACAAATGCCCTCTCCTCTTGGCCTCTAACCACTTCTATCTCAGCCCTACCACCAAGGCTTTGTCCAGAAGAATGTCCTGAAAGTGTCCTAAAAGGTCTCCCAGTCTAATTAGCATATTACTCTTCTATTAGTATAGACATAGGCCTGGTGCCTGGGTGGGGGCCGGCTAGTTTGCTCTGAAGGGTGTCCTGTATCAGTGTGGGGATTCCTTGGAGTATGGGGTGCCCTGGGCTAGGGGCTTGAGGTGGTTTTCAGGCCAGTCACACCCCTTTCAAGGTGGGGGTCCCTGCAGGGGTCCCTAGCCAGCCTGGGTAATGGGCTGTGGGCTATGCTCCCTGGCAACCCAGGCTCCCAACCCCCCCTTTTTTTTTCCCGGTCCCTCAGAGGCCAGGGCAGGTTGGAAGCCTGGGTCACCCCCAGTAAACCAGGCCCTGAGCCACTCCTCTGTCACTTGGGGGCAACCCAAGCCTCCTGCTCACTCCAGCTCCATGGCCACTGCCATCTTTGTTGGCTTAATTTGCATAATCACTCCTGATTGGCTGGTGGGCATAGCAGAGGGACAGTCAATTTGCATGTTTCTCTTTTATTAATATAGATAGGTACAAAAAATAGGAGAATCTGGAACAAGGAATAACTTCTGGAATTCTCTCAGAGTGGTTAGGGAAAGTCCTGAAGGCTGAGTAGGAGTTCAGCAGTATAAGAACACACTCAGCAGAAGGAACGGTATTTGTGAAGATGTAAAGAGCCACGGTGAGGCTCAGTTTCAATGAGGCAGCAGAAAGGATATGAAGTGATTGCTAAAATGAAAGTAGAAACATGGTAAAAATTATAAATAACATGTACAGAGAAGGTGAAGTACTGAAAGGTGGTGTCAGGAAATAGAATATAGGAAAACAGGATTAATGAGCATTTTCATGTTAACCACTTTTGGGATTTAATATTTTAATTAATTATCGCAAAATGTAATCTATGTACTTGGTTAAAAATTTAAAATTTTATAGAGGAATAGATAAAACCAAATCAATCATCTTCCCCAGTTTGCCTCACTTGAGGCAACTTTTAAGTTTCCAGTGTTTCATTAAAATTTCTATGAATATATAAGCATTTCTTTCCACCCATCTTTGTGTCCATCCATCCATTTATCCATTCATCCATCTATCCCATTGGTCCTTTTTTTCTGGAGCACCCTAATATTCTATATCTCTATCATCTATTATCTGTCTAATCTTTAAAAAAAATATGGTTTTATACTATATTCATGGCTTTGTATTTCTGTCTTACTCTCAAATATATGAGTATGCTTCATATGAATGTAAACTGGTGTGTGTATTCTGATTATCATTTAGGAGGATTGAACATTTTACCTGCAATGAACATCCTCATCCATACACTTTGTGCATGTGTGAGAACATATCTATGGTATAACTTTCTAATGATAGAATTGCTGGTACAACAGGTACGAGCATATTACATTCTGGGAGGAATTGCTAAATTGTTTTCCAAAAGGTTTACAAAACTGGCATCAGTATATGAGAGGGTTTGTTTTTCTACACTCTTGCCACCATTTATCATTGTCAAGTAAAAAATAGAAACTCATTGTTCTTGAAACTTATATTTCTTTAACTATATGTGGAAATTAGAATTCAAAATCATGAGGTTAGCCTAGCCAGTGTGGCTCCATGGTTGGATCTATGAGACAAGAGATCACGGTTCAATTCCCAGTCAGGGCACATGCTCAAATTGTGGGCTCAATCCCTAGTAAGGGGCATACCGGAGGCAGCCAATCAATGATTCTCTCTCAACATTGATGTTTCTTTCTTTCCCCCTCTTCCTTCCTCTCTGAAATCAACAAAAATATTTTTAAACAATCACCAGTTTATTTTGTTAGAGTTAATGTAAATATGTTCATTTATTCTTTATTGTTGACAATGTTAAAGGAGTCCTCCATTTCTTCTCCCTTTGTGCCCTTCACCCAGCCCTGCCATTCCCCAGGCCTCCACTGCGATATTGTCTGGGCCCGTGGGCTATGCGTATATTCATATATATTCTTTAGTGAATTCCTCCCAGTGTCTCCCAATCCCTTCCTTCTGAGATCTGTCAGTCTGTTCCATGCATCTGTGCCTCTGGAACTATTTTTTCATCAGTTTATTTTTCAGTCTTTAAAACATTTTCAGTGGTTTGATGATCCAGCGATCTCCAGCGCTAATGTAAATTTAGAGGGAATGCAACAGGCAATTGGTTTCCAGCCCTTGGGTCCTTGATTTCTAAAGCTGTTGCCTCTCAGGCTCCATCAGTCGTTGGATTAACTTCATAGTAACATGTCTTTCCATTTGATGTGATTACAGTTCTGGAAACCACTTAGAGCTTACAGTAGGAAAGTTTTGTTTGAAATTAAGCATAAAATTAAATATACATTTCTATTAAAATATCTATAAAATTTTAATAATATAGATTTTTAAACAAATATACATTTTATAGCATCACATATTATATAATATAGGAATGAATCCAAAAACAAAATTGAATGTTATTACAATAAACTTATTTATAAAAGAAATTATAAAGCCTCATTGTCAGCCATTAACAATGGATTAAATGCGTGGAAAAATATTTCATGTCTATACTGATTAAATAGGCTCAGTGTTTTAAAAATATCAAATTTCCTAAATTGAATTATAATCAATATAATTTAATACAAACAGGTTTTTGGTAGAAATTAAGTTAAATTTACAATTTACATAAAACTGCAAGTCTAAGAATACTGAGACACTCAGGAAATAGAAGAACTAAGTAGGAGGACTCAATCTAACAAATTTCATAATTATTATAAAACTATAGTAATAAAGAAAATGAAGTTTAGGAACAAGAATACATAAAGAGGTCAATGGAAGAAAAAGTACTGTGTACATACACATACGGGATTAGTGCTTCAGAGGTAGAAGATGATTAAATTGTCAACAACTGATTATAAGAAAATTGGGTATTGTATGAAGAAAAACGAAATTGATAACTATCTTACAAATTGATAACTATCTTATAGCCAGATCAATTCTAGCTGTATGAAAAGGATAAATACAATAAAATAACAATATTCTTAGAATGTTATATAGTAGATTATCTTCATGGTCTCAAGAAAGGAGATTAATTTTTTGACCACCTTAATCATTAAAAAACAAGTTGATGAAAAAAGACTGCATCAAAGATCTTCAGTTCATCAAAAGGAACAATACAAGAGTGGAAAGATGAACTGTGTAGTGAGTGATAATTATATATGAATATCCAGATCCAAATCTACATCCATATTTACATTCCAACCAAGGTTAGTTTTTTGAATTTGCAGATCATACTTACAAATAAATAAGAAATTGATAACAAGAAAAAAATGGGTACGTAAATGAAAACCTCATAAAAGAGGAAATCTATTTGGCCATTAATCATGTAAAGATTGCTAAATTTTATTTTTTATCAGGGAAGTGCATATTAAAACTATAATAAAATATCCACTCTCAAAAATGGCTAAAATGAAAAAACCCCAGAAAATATGAATATTGATATTATCCAAATTAACAGGAAATCTTTTGAATTATAGTAGTCCCTCCTTATCTGTGGGAGATATATTCCAAGACATTCCCCCACTTGGATGCCTGAAAGCATGGAGAGTAGCAAAACCTGTTTTTTCCTACCATATGATAAGGTTTAACTTATAAATTATGCACAGTAAGAAGTTAATAACTAATGATAAAATAAAACTATTATAACAATACTAGAGGCCTGGTGCATTAATTTATACATAGGTGGGTACCACAGGCATGAGTCAGCAGGGGGACAGGAACCACGGGAGGTCTTCCAGCCTGCCCCTGATGAGAGGGCTGATTGGGAGTGGGGCTGGACACGTGAAGGGGCCTGGGCTGTTGGTGTATGTCCCACCGGGTCCCCCAAGATCAGGAATTGCATAGGTGCCCCCAGGAAAAGCACATTCTTTCAAATGCTCTCTCAGTCTCCTCCGTGAGCTTCAGGACCACAGGAGGTGGGGTGCTTCCTAGGAGGTGTAGAGTGTTTCCTCCACAAAGGGCCCTCCTGTAGACAGGCCTCTGGGTTTTTGAGAACCATGCCTCCCAACATACTCCACATGAGAGCACCAGCCATTTTCCCACTTGGCCTTTTCTGTCAGCACAGAGTGGAGAACTAAGGGAGCCCACTGCAGCAGAAGAAGGGAATGTGCTTGCATGCTCTTTCTCCCAATCATTGTAAACAGGCAGAGGCAGGGTGGGGTGAGAATGGCCAGCTAGGGGTGCAGCACAGGAGAAGATTTTGGTGGCTGCAGTGACTGTGTGAGCATGAGGAGGCAGTGGCTGCAGCACAGGTGGGTGGTCACACAGTGGCGGGCACAAGTTAGTGAGGGGCAGCAGTGGCATGCAGGGGTTGCATTGTACCCCCTTCACATACTAGGGGAGCTCTTTCTGTACCTGCTTCACAGTAGTGTCTGTCAGGCAGACTGCAGGGTTGGGCTGGAGTTGGGGGTAAGGGACATGGCTGCCCCTATTGCAGGTTCTTCCCAGCAGGCTTTTCCTCAGTTCTCGCCCTCTTTGCTGTGTATTCCTCCCACTTCCCAGCCAGGCTTCCCTCATGGCAGCCACATTTTTAATTTGTAGCTCTTGAGGTCTGGAGGAGTACAGCCAGGAGTTGGGTCCCCCTCCCCCCGAGGCTCCAGGTTGCAGGGCAGCTCTTGGGCACCTCAGAATGGGAGAGAGGGGTAGAGGGAAATCTGGAGTGGGGCCAGCAAGAGGGAGATGCCATGGGAGTTTGGGCCTGATTGGCTGGTTAGCCACCACAGTGTGTGTCATAGTGACCAGTCGTTCTGGTCATTCTGGTCATTCAATTGTTCAGTTGCTGAGCTTTTATATATATAGATAGTCTAAAAAGTGTTATGGCTTTTTGGCCATTCTTAAGTGAAGTATTGCTTAAACACAAGCGCTATGATACTACAACATTTGGTATGCTAACTGAAAGTGATTAATGGGTTGGGTCAAGAATGTAAACAGCATGAATAGTTGAATAAAGGGATGCTTCATTCTCAGAGTAGGACAGAAAGGGATAGTGGGAGATTTCATCATGCTACTCAGAATGGCATACAATTTAAAACTTATGAATTACTTTTTTCTGTAATTGTCTATTTAATATTTTTGCACCTTGGTTGACACAGGTAACTGAAATCATGAAAAGTGAAATCATGAATAAGGGAGGAATACATACTGTATTTATTTGACAGATGAGTGTATATTGGTTTCCTCTTGCTGATGTAACAAACTAACACAAATTTAGTTGCTTAAAACAACACAATTTATTCTGTTACTGTTTTGGAAGCTAAAGTTTGAAGTCAATTTCACTAGCCTAAAATCAAGATGTCAGCAGGAGATCTGGAGATTCTATTATAATTTAGTTTGATACTTTCATTTTAATTAATAAAAATAGTACTTAGATTCCAAAGGAGTAGTTGAAGAAACCAGGTGGATTATTGAAAGCCTATTTGTCCAAATTTAGGATGAAATTTTGTTCTAGTTACATAGGAATACGAATGAGAGGTTTTGTGGTTTGTAGGTTACAAAAATATAAGTTCTCTATCCTTATTTTCCTTTCAGAGGAAATCAGCACAATAACTCAAGAGGTAGTTTTGCCTATGAAGTGCCCAAGTAAAATGAGTTTTTTATTTGGTTTTACAAGAAAGTGTTAATTGTGTAAATTCTCTTAGTAAGCATACATGGATAGTTGAAATATGGCATAATCTTGCTGCCATTTTAGCAATAACTTCATTGTAGATTACACTAAAAGGCAACACAGAGAAGGATATCAAGGAAGCCATAATTCATGAACATCACAAGGGAGCCAGCACCAGTCATTTCAACCTATGCAATTGGTGAGGTGCATCCTGAGAATGTGTGAGACTCCATAAATGAAGAGATGTCATTAAAAAGACAGGGATTAGCTTTTCAGAGAGTGGCCTGGATGAGTTAAGGAAGCTGGGTTCCTGGTGGTTGGCCAGGCAACACAATCATAAATCACCACATGAGGGTTCCAAATGTTTTTGGCTAGAAAAGATGATGCTTCCTGACCCCCCTGACATTGCCACTTAATTACGCTGTGAGTAAGCTCACTGATTCTCCTTAGGCAGTCAACCTCAGAGTGACAGGCATGAAGCTTATAAAATGGTTACCCCAAACCTCTGCTGCTCATTCATTCTGAGATTAGATACTTGTTGACAGCGGGCATTCTGGCTACTCCTCATTCTTGGATCAAGAAGGCATATGACTGCCGAGGTGGCAGAGTAAATGGGCACAAATGACACACCTACAGAATGGGTGTGACTCAACTACCAAGGCTGGAGCAGAGTAAACTCAAATAAATAGCCAGATGGGAAAACAAAAAAAAAACACATTGTTTTTGTTGGGGCTCATTTCATGTTTTAATGTTCTTATGATCAAATTATCTGAAGAAAGGTTGGGGAACCTTTGGCTCTGATATTCTGAAATTTTCATTCAGGTGGGAATGGTGTTCTACATTATCAGTAATGTATTTAGTTTGGCTCTGAAATTCTCTTAAGCCAAAGCCAAGGAATTTATAATGAGAGAACCACTTCATAAGAGAATCATCTATTTCAAAATCTACCTGAGACCTGGTGACAAATTATAACAAGATTCCAGCAAGCCAATTATCAGCAGGGACACTAAAAATGCTTTCAGAATCTCATTCCTTTGCCAAGGTTAGTATATTGTTGACAAGGTAATACATTGTTGAACTTATTTAATAACCAATCAGTAATGGAAGTCTCATTTCTTTACAGTTTTGCCATAGATATTTGGAATACTCAAAGCTTTAAGGGATAGCCAAAAATAACTCTAAATAAAACTTAATAGGCATCTATCTACTTAGGCTGTAGAAATATTGACAAAGTAAAATTCTACAAATTGGAGAATTGTCGTCATGCACAGATTAAAAATTAATTGGCAAGTATAACTCAGCTGTTTAAAGAGGATAATATTCCAGTGCTTAATGTGAAAAAAATATGTAGGATGCATGTAGGCAGAGACAAATTTCATGCCAGGGTATTGCTGATAACTGATGGTTGACTGTTTCATGAAATCTCCCATCTTTGGCACTAGGAACACTTCCCTTGCTCTTTGCCTTGAATTTTCATAATGGAATTATTTACATTTTGGGTTTTTTTTTCCCCGTCAACTAAAGACTCTATCTGTGCTTAAAGCTTCCAGTATTGAACTTAAAGTTTACTATGAATGTATAGAGATTCTCAATCATTAGAATATGATATTTATTTGAATATTCATTGGAATATGATATTCACAAATTAATATTATGTTCCATAAATACTAGTAAGTAGGTTTGGAGAGAGAAGATGATTCTTAGCCTTCAATTTGATAGGTGGGTAGTCTTATCACTTCCCTTCCTTCCTTCCTTCCTTCCTTCCTTCCTTCCTTCCTTCCTTTCTTTCTTTTTTTCTTTTTGTCTCTCTCTTAATGAATCCTGAACCACTGATCATTTCTGGTTTGGCAATTTCCATGGCCTATAGATTTCTACCTGTCTTTACATTTATCCTATGTAGCAAGTTTAATCTGATGAATAAGAAATAGCCGAACTCCTGTATACAGGGACTTGAGGGGATCTAAAATGACATCAGTCTCTGTTCCTGAAATTAGGCCATTCTTCCATAATAACCTCGACCTCTTATTGAAGATATTCTGTGTCCAATCATTACATGTGTCCATTTGGGGAACTTCAGAATGCATTCCTATGCAAAACCCAATATTCCTGTTTTATTTCCTCACTTGTAAAACATTGGGTTGATATTTTTCTCTTTGTGAGTTGGCCAAGCAAAAGAATAACTGCCCAGCCAGCATTTACTCAAATAAGAGGAGGTTTACTGCTTCCTTCAAGAAGTACAGAGTAGGACATATCAGACATGGGTGGTCCCACAAGATCACTCTGTATCATTCTCTTATGGCTCTCTGTAGCAGTCCTCAGTTCAGCATCCTAAGAAGCATCTAGTCCTGGGAAGGTCTGTCCTGCTGGTGAGCAGATGTGCAAATTGAGTTCCTTTCCTTGGCCACTCTTACTTATTTCTTTGTTCAAAGGAAGAGGCAGTTTGCAGTTTCTGCAAAAAAGATGCCTGCAAACCACACAGCTCATATAGAGCAAAGCCCAGACTGTATCCCTGAAGAGCTTGCCTTCAGAGTCCAGGGTCTTCTACCACCCAACTCTGTTTTCTATTATTCCTCTGAGGCCTTAAGAGGCTTTTTGTTTTCAGTACAATTTTTCATTGTGGAAGTCTTGGTTCAGAGGAAATCCCAGGCAGAACTTCAATACATAATTACATAAAAGAAGCACCTTTTTGGTTGCATCTTGAATACCTGAAGGCTGGTCTTCCATCAGTCCCCCCACTACCACCTCAGCACACTGGGAGGATTCTGTACTGGGGATTTCTGAGATTGAGTGTGTATGATGTGGGATGCACCTCTAGTGTGCCATTGACATCATGGAAATGGGACTTGCTATTCCAAAAGTGTTCTATGCAACTCCACTGATTACACTGTAGATCTGTGTCATTCTTCTCAGTACAATTCCAAAACCATCGTTATTCTACAAGTATTAATACTATTGGCAAATATCTCTTCTCAAGATTTTATTATAAACTAGAGGTTTGGTGCACAAAACGTTTGCACGGGTAGGGTCCCTAGGCCTGGCCGGCAATCAGGACCGATCTGTGGGGCAATCAGCAGGTGATCAGGGAGCCCCTGGTGGTACCCAGCTTGGCTAGCCTGGGGCCTGTGGTCTGGGGGAAGCTCCTGCATTGAGCATCTGCTCCCTGGTGGTCAGGGCACATCATAGTGACCAGTCGTTCTGCAGGTCGTTCCACTGTTTGGTCTATTTGCATATTAGGCTTTTATTATATAGGATGTGTTGACTATAATTCATCCTTCAGTAGTATTTAGTAAAAAGGAGATGGCTCATAAGAGTTCAAGGGTGTAAGAAGTAAGATAGATAAATAGAAAAGAAAAGGGAACGGTGTGAAGCAGTAACGGTGTGATGCCAGAGAAAAGAGAGCAATCAAGAAAGCATCCCAAATTTCCCAAGGCAATTCTGTTTCCATGCTTGGCAGGTTGCCATTCTTTTGCCTCTTATAATCACAATTTCAGGACCAGTCCAAAGACTAGAGAAAGAACAGAGAAAACCAACTCCCAAAGACACAAGCACAGTCATAAAATAATTATAAATATATTTGAGTTTCCTTTAATAATAGTGTGATTATGCTATTTTCATAAAGTTAAATTATTGTGACAGCCTAAAACAAACAATTTTTTTTTCTTTTTCATACCTTCCCAAGTGAAAAAGATATCTTTGAAAGAACAAATTTATATTCCCATCATTTTTCTTTTCTCCTACTCTTATTTACCTTGTTTAAGAGTCTATTCTTTAACAGCTTAAAGAAATCCTAGATAATTTTATATAACAGATTGATTTTGAATATCTTGGTCAGTAATCTTTGGTGTTTATAATTTTAATTAAAGGTGGCAAAACTCTCAGTCAGGATCCTTACCACATCAATCTTGCCATACACATGTGAGTTGTATTGAGTGGAAATAAGTAATATTATCTCTATTTTTTTTTTAGTTTCTGGTATATATTCACATAACATCAGTCCATTAACCAAATTATATATAACTTATTTAAATGTTTGAGTCTTCATCTTAGAAAGTAATTTGAAGTTAGTCTGAATATTTAGAATTCATTCCGGATTTTTTCAAACCTTCAGGATTTGATAGTGTAATTTGTATGTTACACCAGCCCACCCAAGGTGTTAGCAGAGATGGAATCTCTGATAGTGTAGTTTTTCAAAATCTCTTATATTACCCCTTTCTGTTAGGCTCTAAAAATATTTCAATGCATGTCCAAATAAAACACCACTTCAGTAAAATCATTGGTTTAAACAAATGTGATATTATTTCTTATTAAATAATATTTAATGTGAGAAATGCCTGACAAATGCAGTTAATACTTCAACTATCTTTTATATGAGAGCCAAGTAAAACACTTCAACATTTTAATGAAGGTTTTAAGTACCATCTATTTTACTATGATCATTTTAGTACTAGAGGCTTAGTGCATGGATTCGTACCCTGGTGGGTTCCCTCGCTGTGGCCTATGGGGATCAGGCTGAAACCAGCAGTCCAATGCTGCTTGCCTTCTGCTCTTGCTCATCCAGGCCACACTGTACTTGCCACTGCTGCTGCTCAGTGGGCTTGCTGCTATTCTGCTGCTGTCTTCAGGCTGCGGTGGCCAGCCATGAGCCCTATGTCTGGTGCCCATCAGTCAGCTGAGGGGCACTCCAGCTCTGGGAGTGCACTGACCATCAGGGGGCAGCTTCTGCATTGAGTGTCTGCTCCCTGGTGGTCAGTGTGCATCATAGCGACTGGCCAGCCAGTAGTTCTGTGGCTTAGGCCTTTATACATATATATAGATAGTATGTTCCAATGACATTACTATATGGAAACACTTCTGTAAGCCAACTGTATTTTGTCACTGAATTATATAGCTGGAAAAGCCATAGAGTGAGAATGAAATATTTAGAAAGATGTGAAATAACTATTACTGTTCTCATTGAACTGGAAGTATTGGATGCTGATTTTATAAAGATTTGTTTTTTACGTGGTGTTGATCATTTAATATAAAGGCAGGATGGTTAATAAAGTCTTCCAATCTACATTGCCAGAAAGAAGAGCTTGATCTGTGCAAAAATGCTGGTGATATTTTTATTAGACTGGCTAATAAGATGACTGGAGGATTAACCATATATACTGCATAGAAAGGCACTCACTTGTGTCCTCTAATTTGTAAGGAGGAGGAACTCTATCTTTTCATAAACCCCTTTCCAGATATTTCATTGTCAAACTTTAGGATGACCCTGTCTTCTGTTGATGCACATTGCCCTGTGTGACTTAAACATTTAATCACGTGTTAGTTAATTTTATCCTAATGTAAATTCAATTAACCATCTCCTCTTTCTTGTTGCTCACAGAATGAGAAATTATGGGAGAAAAGCTCATTCTGGGCCTCTACTGAGGGGACCCTAAGTAGCCAAACAGTAACATGAGGTCTCCAGGTAATGGTAGGAAAATAAAGATTAAGACACCATAGAATGACAATCTGACTCTAAGAATTGAATGAAAATTTTAAAAGAATTTTCCTGATTTTATATTCTCTTCTAGAATCGTTCCTGAAACTGTCACTGCATATTCCCTAAATATCTGAGCATACTGTAGCACCTAAAAACAAAAGCATTTGGAATCTCATATGCCAAATTTTATACTTTAAAATCTGATATTTGAAGAGATATTTTTTTAATTTCTTAACACAACAAAAGCAAAAACTCAATCTCACACATACAGGGAAACGAAAGAAAGAAATTGCAAAACATCATAGAAATTTGTTTTTGTTAACACAGAAGCAGGAAAAAATAAAGAGCAGGAAAAAAGAATCTTATTAAAGTTTTGCCCTACCTAATTTAGGTCTTATAAACAATTTTTTTTCTTGTGGAAAGAACAGAGTGCAGTAAGGGTTTCTCAACTCTCCCTTTTGTTGCAGAGATTTATGGCTGTGAGGTTTTCACCTCTCTTCTGACTCAGTGTCTGGGTGGTGGCATCCCCCAATGGAAAAGAAATCCCTTGACAAGCCCAGGCGGTCTAGGCCCCTGGAGGTCTTCCAAGAATACAGTCAAGCAAATGCAGGAAGGAAGCCGGTAAGCCTTGGAAGCATTCATTCCTTATGTCTTTCTGTCCTTCGCACACTCAGAGCTATTCTGATAAAGCCATGCTCTCTCATGAACTCAGTTTGCTAAGCTGCTGAAACTAAGGGAGAGATAATTGACCAGAGATGAAAGGGTCTGGATGTTGGCTGGGAATATTGGGGGTGGGAGCAGACTGGAGCAGAGAGCTGCTGGATTATGTAAGTAGAGACAGGCAACCTTCAGCACAGTGATTATGGGGCTGCTCTTGCAGGTGAGTAAACTATGTGGGAGTAAATTTCAGGTTGCTTTCAGATTGCAGAAACAACACTTTCAAGTTCCTGCTGTTTCCTTTCAGTTCTTTGTACTGCCAGACTCTAGAGGGAAAAAATGGAATGAAAGTGTTCATTTTACTCGGTTCTGGGGTTACAGTATACGCAGGATAAGTGCCCAGGAAGTGTTTGTCAAGGCAAAATTCCAGTGATGCCATGGAGTAATTGTTCTTAAATTAGGAAGACTTCCTCAGCCCTAGCCAGTATGGCTCAGTGGATAGCTGTGAAACTTTTTATTATTTTAATCAATATTTAACCCTAAAAAAATCTATGTTTTATGAACCTCTAATTAAAATGAATTCCTAAAACTGTTCTCTAAATTATCTGAAGTGATGGTAGCCCCAAAACCCTAACACAATAGGTTCTCTGTCTACAGAGAGAATTGGACACTGATTTGGATTTTACCATGGGTTTTCTGTAGAAAGTCCTGAAACCCTTTAGCAGATAATTAATAGATGCCTCAGTGTTAATAATATACGCAATAATCTCAGGTCACTGTCTGTCACTTGGTAAACACCCACTTCATGGTGGCCATTATTTTTTCCTTACCTTTTGAAGTTTTACAGTCAAGACTGAGCTGGAAATCCCTAGATTCTCTTACGCTATCAAAAAATGAAGGGGCCAGGTGACATGACTGTGTGTCTTGCTTCTCCACCTCTTTTCCAGGATGCTGCTAGTTTTCCCTCTTAAATTTGTGAATGCATATGTTCCAGAGGAAAAGAGAGAAGTACTTCTTCCCACTTTGGGGAGCACATCCTGAGCACCAGTTTCTAGCTGAGAACAGTGGGTAGTGTTGGCCCATGGAGAGTGCGTGTTCCTTGTGCTGGGAATCATGAGGCAACTACACCTGTCTGTCCTCAGAAGCACAGGGCACCTCCTCATCTTTAGGACCGACTCTCAGGGAAGATCAGGTGGGAGACTTTCCTTTTAGGCCAGTGCCAGACCAATAAACTGAAAAAAAAAACCCAAAAAACAAAAAACACCCAACAACAATCCAATACAGGACACACAATGAATTGCCAATACAAAACATCTGTGGGAAAATGTTTGCATATAAATCCTGACTTATTTTCAATTCACTCCTGTGACATGTCTAATGTACATGATTTGTTGAAGACTTTTTAATGGCAACAGATGTGATCATTGGCTAAAGCAGCAGTCTGTCAAATATGATTGATCAGTGAAATGCAGATCCATTTTCTCTATATTTCCTCTTGTAACACTTTCTGTCCATTCTTTCCTCCAGGGCGGTGGTCGGCAAACTGCGGCTCACTAGTCACATGCAGCTCTTTGGCCTGTTGAGTGTGGCTCTTCCACAAAATACCATGGTGTAGGCGAGTCTATTTTGATGAGGTTTCAGTTTAAAAAATTTGACTCTCAAAAGAAATTTCAATCATTGTACTGCTGATGTTTGGCAAAATTGAGTAATGAGTTTGCTGACCACTGTTCCAGGATCAAGGAAACAAGATTTCAAGCATCCATCCAAAGCAGATTCACTCAAAATTTCACTATAATCTCCATAAACTTCATAAAATTACTATCATTAGGTAAGTTCTGGTTTCTTGTGTAGTTTAGAATCCTCCTTGATTTTCGTTACAAACACACACCATACCATACATTGGTCTGCATTGCCTCAGTCCGTTTGCATGAATGAGTTTATCCATTTCACTTGCTCTGATTATTTTGAAAGACTAATAATCTCTTTATAAAAACACAAAAATAAATAAAATGTTGAGTCTGGAAAATTATTTCATTTTAAGATATTACATACTTGTGGACTTTGAAAAGGAGAGAATCACAGTAGGGTTTTTGTTTGTTTGTTTGTTTGTTTTGTTTTATTTTTTTTACTATTCCTGCATAGAATCGCACTTAGGTTGCTTGTTTATTTCCAAGTTTCTTAAAAGTACTACACTTCTTTAGAATGTTTTAATGTATATTTTAATTGATTTCAGAGAGAAGGATGAGGGAGAGAAAGATAGAAACATCAATGATGAGAGAATCATTGACCAGCTGTCTCCTGCATGCCCCCTTCTGAAGATCTAGCCCTAAACCTAGGCATGTAACCTGACTGAGAATTGAACTGTGACCTCCTGGAATTTCAACCACTGAAACACACAGGTCAGGCTCTTTAGAATTTTTCATGGCGCTAAGTGTACACAGGGATGAGTAAATACTAAGAAGCATTGTTTTTTAGTCCTAAGGAATATACTCCATGGAAGATACAGAATAAGTCCCTTTTCTGGCCCAACTCTCTTTGCCAAGGTTTACACCCAGACAGTTGCAAGTTAATATGCCGGTGCTGCTCCCGGATTCAGCTCTAGAACCATCACTTAAATGACATTTCAGTTTCAATAGCTGTGCTAGTAGTGTGTATGTGTGTGTGTGTGTGTGTGTGTGATGTGTGTGTGGTATGTGTAGTGTGTCTGGTGTGTGTGGGGAGGGTTTGTGTGTGTGTGTGTGTGTGTGTGTGTGTGTGTGTAGTGTGTATGTGTGTGTATGTGTTAGCTGGGGCCTTTTGCCCTGGACAGACAAGTTTCTCTCTGCCCGCCTGTCTCCCTTAGTTCTCTGCTCCACCTTCCCTGTCCTATCTTTTCTTTCATGGTCACATTCCTGTGTCAGACATTGGCATGGAGACCGTCTCTGCTCCCAAGTGCTTTGAACCATTTTCCAAAGTGGAGAGGAACGGCTCCTTAATTTATTTAAATCCTGATCCTCCCAAATGTTCTTAGGTTTATGTCTCAACCTATTTATATGAATTAATAGATTGATAAATGTCTTAACACTAATTGGCTGTAATTCCCAAGAATTTTTCTGTCTTAGTTCATTAGAGCTGCTATTACAGAATAATCCTAGACTGTGTGGCTTATAAACAACAGAAATTTATGTGTCTGGTGAAAAATCTTCCTGGTTATGTCCTCCTCTGGCAGAAAGGGCAAGGAAGTTCCCCAGGGTCCTCTTGAGAGCTTCACCCTTTTGACCCAAGCACCTCCGAAAAGGCCCCACCTCCAAACACCATCAACAGGAGAATGAGGTTTCAATATGAATCTTCTGACGGTAGCAATTCTGTTTGCATAATATAGCATTATATCCAGAGTACTTATCCTGCTGTATTCAACACTTACTGACTGTGTAATTCCAGGCAAGTAACTTAACTTCTTTGCACCCCCATTTCCAGGGCTGTGGAATGGGATAATTGAGTACCTATTTTATGAGGTTTAAATGAGATTCATAGAAAGCATTTTGCACTGTGCCTGGCACATAGCAGACACTCAGTGTACAACAACCAGGCTACACTGGTAATTATTTTCATTTGACCTTAATTATCAACTCTTGTAAATCTTCTATTGAGCAGGTACCAGAGTTCAAATATAATGATAAATATGTTGCAATTTCTTTATTTTGGGAAAATAGAAGTAATATGCTCATCATGGGTAGTAGGTAGAGCTATATGCCAGCATAGTTGTAACAAGTAGTGCAGTTAGTTTAGTTGGAATCTCTTCTCTGTGTATTGCCTCAACTGGCTTTTATTCTTGGATCATAGAAAAGAGAAGGGTCAGAAGCCACGGGGAGCTAAGGATGCCTACATCCAATTTGCTATTGTGGGAAGAATGCTGAGTTTAAGGACATGGCTTTACTCTGTGGTCTTGATAAAAACAACTTTCCCTCAGTTTTGCATATCTAAAAAATGGATACCTTAATCAGCCAATTTCTCAGGGTTCTTTTGAAAATCAAATGCATTGGTCTAGTTGAGTGATCTGCAGGAACTGTACATGTGGAAGTTATGATTTTTCTTTCTTCCTGTGTCTAGTTAGCCCCCGGGGAATGCTGTGGGATTACAGAAGGTAGAAAAAAATGTTTTCCCTCTTCAAATCCACTGAGGCATATTCCTAAATTTCTGAGTGCTAAGAAAAGTTGAGATACATTCAGAAACTTTTGAAACATAAGCCCTCCTTAGGGGAAGTTGCTGTTCTAATTAAGAAATTTATTCATGGATGTATTTATGTAAACTACATGCATAAGACAAAAACTTTGATGTCTTTCTCAGAATTTCAGAAAATTCTTACAAATTTTAAGTGATGAATAAAATGTATCTTCTCAGTCCTAATTTCTCTTCTAAATGGCAATTTGCTCTGAGCACTTAGCAAGCCTCTCGGGCCTGCTTCCTGTATCAAATGTCAGGAATATGAGCTCTTGCATTGGTCAAGCACACCCAGAGTGTCTGAGTAGGAGAGACTCCAGTCCCTTGCTATAATACCCCTCAGTGCTGAGACCTCCTTTAGAGGAGGGTCTATGTCCCTCACTCGTCAGCGTCCAGTGCTGTCCTTGGCTCTTCATAGGCAGTCAGGAAATGTGTGTTTGCTGAACTGAGTCACTCAATCCACCCAAGATGTGATGCCACCAGCCAAGCAGGGTGTCAGTGAGGCCACCACAGAGGTGAGCAGTGACAGCAAAGTTCAATGCCACGCAAAGGTCATTCTACTGTCCTAAGGTTGCAGTTACCTCAGAGTTGATGCTCTGCAACTACCCTACCATCCACTTTTCAGCTGAGGCTCATTCCCAGACATTAAACGCCTCAGAAGAATAATTAGAAACAAGATTAGAAAAGTCCAACAATTGACAATCTATTGGCTTCCTGTTCAGTTTCCCCTTGCTCTCCTGGATCTCTTTTGGATTCTAGGAATAGAGAAGAAAAAGATTTTTTCAGGGCAGACTTAATCCACAAATGGGTAATGGAATGAGCGTTCATGTTGACACCTGTAAAAATCTCACTTGAATGTTTCCACATTTATATTTCATAAGGTAAAGCTTTTTAGCCTTAGGGAGACCGTCAGAAATGATCTATCCTGAGGCATTGATATGACTACTTTCACAACACAAAAAAAACTTTCTTAGTCTGGGACAGCTAAAACCAGCAGTGAAAGACCACGTGGCTACTTATTTCAATTATGGACATTGTGGATTAAATAATTCCATGGTGGTAGGTGTTGCAAAATCGCTCTTACCAGGGAGCTTTCCTTTTGGATGTTTTGCTCTTGGAAATATCAAACATCTGCCCATAGCAAATAGCTAAATAGCTGCAATTTTCTAGCTCAGGCCTATTTTTGGCTTTCAATGCCGGAGGCATTTGAACACCCATGTTGGAGGCTAGATTCTCTCGGAGACTTGGGAAACTAGGAGAGCCAAGCTGTTTTAGATCAATTGCTCCCTGTGCTTAAAGGACTAGTAAAAACAGGTTATAATGTTTACATGACTTTTTATGGGTCAGAGTTTATTACAGTTCTATTCTATGACCTACAGCGGCGGAACATTTTACAAGATTTTGCTGCGTTTGACAGTGTGTTTTAGTGCATCTGGTAAGGGGAAGTTTTGTTTTTTTTTTCTTCCTTTCATTCTCTCTTTGGCTCTCTGTTTTATTTTTTTCCTTTTCAAAAGGAATAAGCTCATAAGGCTCCTTAATTTCAAGTATTCTTCCTCTTATTTTGGAAAACCATCAGTTGAGTTAGACCCAAGTTTCTATGGATGGTTCAGAGAAACACTAAAATTACAAAAGGTTTTGGTCTTCCTTGGAGATAACTATACATAATGTTCATAAACAGAGGGAATCTTTACCAATATACACCTGAATTTCCATATTCGTTGGTGATTTTTGCTCCTGCCTGCATTGTGTGGGCCAGAGCACAGACTTTGGAGGTGGGCCAACAAACCTATGTTTGCATCACTGTTGCACATTTTGCTTGTTTCTTTCTCAGGCAAATTTTCTAAAATTTATGAGCTTGGGGTTAATGATACAGACTCACAAGATCATTCAAAAGGTTAAACATGCCTGGCCAGCCTGGCTATGTTGAATGAGTGTTGTCCCATGCACTGAGAGGTCATCAGTTCAATTCCTGGTCAGGGCACATGGCCAAGGTTTCAGACTCGATCCCCATTAAGGGGTACTCTTTCCCTCCCATCCTCCACCTTGGCTCTATTTGGGGAGAGGCAGACAATATACAAATAATCACATGTCCCTTGAGCTTAACATCTCTGAAGAAAATGAAAATGGGGAGTGAGGCAGGGAGTGGTGATGGGTTGTACGCAATTTCAGATAGGCTGGTCAAAAAAAGTCCTATGCCCTTTGAACAAAAGCCTAAATTTAGTAATTGATTAAGCCTCAAAGCTATTTTGGGCAGAGGGAAAAGAAATGCAAAGGGTCTGGGCAGGAGAAGGAGTGATATGTTGGGAAGCAGCTCAGAGGTTAGTGTGCTGGATCCCAATGCTCTAGGGGGAGAGGTGATGGCCAGATTCAAATCAAGTAGGGCTTTATAGGCCATTATAAAGGTCTGAAGTTTAGTTTCAGAAAAATAGGGGTCCCTTTGGAGGAAGTGAGCAAAGGCCAGACATAATCTGGTTTATAGTTTGAAAGAACCCTTTTGACTTCCATTTGAAGATACACCAAAAGGCCGAAAGAGAAGCTGCAAAAAAACACAAACAAAACAAAATCTTATGCATATAGGTGGGAGCCAACCAAATACCAACATTCTAGTTCTCTGGACATTAATAGTTTATTTTTTGAATGGGTTTTATCTTGTTTTTATTTTAAATGGCTTAGTTTCCAGTCTTGAGATCAGATTAATTTTATTACTGTTGTCTTTTCCCATTATCAACTTTGTTTTAAATATTCAGAATGATAGAACCACCCTTAAATGCTACTCTTAGCCTCATGTTTGAGAGGACTTTTATATTATTTATTATATTATGTATTTATTTCATCTGCATTGTGATTTTAAAAATTAAAAAGTGCTTTCAAGTTTGGTGATGATGGAGTGGCTGGGAAACCATATAATAAATCAGACAAAGGGTTACGTTTCACCCACTGAGGGTTATAGGTTGGGTCGGTTATTTGGCTCCTGAAGAAACCCAGTCTTAATCATAGGTCAAATCTGATTGTCTTTGGCCTACCAAGAAGTTTTAGGTCTCTAAGGGTATTTCATGGTCTATTTGTGGATCAACTGCACCTGTAGAGTGTTTTCAAAACAGAGGTCAGAGCAAGCACTGTCACAAGCCTAACCACATAGTTCTACTGATGACTTGGCCATTCAGCCATGGTGAAGGACCTTGTGGTATTGTCGGCAAAGAATGAAATATCCAGTACATTTTTGTGGAAAGAAAGAGGGCACCTTAATTATAAGGACAATTTGGAGTAATTTTACATATTTTTATTCAGCCATCCTCATAGCCTAAGAACATAAAATAACTGTTTTCATTTTATGAATCATGTGGAACAAAGGTTATCAGAGCTGTCCTTGCTTGTAGGCAAAGTTGAGACCCACCTATGGCCAGCTAGGGCAGGAAGGGGGCCTCGGATGCAAACTGCTCTGCCAATCATGCCTGAAATTCCACCCCAAGAAATGAATGTTCTACACATTTGACCCTTATAAAAATTCAAACAATGCTGGGAGGGATTATAAATCATTAATATAAGGTTATGTGTTTAGCCAGTTCCTCCTTTCGATGTTGTATTGGGAAGAATGCAAAGAGTGCATACCTAGTGTTGGAGGTGACAAAGAAATGGAGAATGGCATTAAGAATTGGAGCTGTGTCACAATAGGTTATGAACAGAGGCTTCACTTTCAGGCTAATAAATGTTTAGAGTTTAAAACCTCTCTTGCCATATACCTGTGCCCAGAAAGCTAGCAGTAGCAGCTCAAAGTGTGATCATGCCCCAACTTTCGTTCTATAGTTCCAACTTATGCAGGGTTAATTAAAATCATTTATATGACTGACTTCAGAGAGGTGGTCAGGGAGCTGGGTTTATACTTCCAAGTTCCTCTAATTCGGCTGTTTGAAATAGCAGGCCACCACATCTGTTAAAAAATATATGTGTACATATTCTCCTGAATTTTTATGAGTTGGACTCATCACATCTCTGCTTTGGCTTTTTAAAAAATAGTAAGAGCTAGAATATATAGCTGGTTTCCATCCCCAAGAGTGGGTACACATATCATATTATGTGATCCTTGGAAAACGTCCCTTCCTCTGCAAAATCTAGTCACACTTGGATGTTTTCTTATGCTCAAATTGACTGCTTTTGCCAACTGTTGGACTTACTCTAACAGTACAGGTGGCCAAATCAAAATCAGGAATGAACACATGGCATAGCTTTTTTTCTTACCTTATCACATGTAGGACGAATATTAAAAAATGGCATTGTGTATTTGCTTTCCATACAGGCCACACGCATATGCCAAGCAATATAGTATTTGTTTGAGTGTGTAGGATATACTTAAAACTTTCATTGGGATTTTATGTGGAATATTAGTTTTTCTTGGAACTTTTGGCCAATGGCGTGTTTTTTGGAGAAATTCTCAGACCCACATAATTCAAAGTTGGCTGTCACATCTGCACTTGTCCAGATGAAAACAAATGATCTGGGATTCCCAATGTGAATATAATGGAACAATGGCATAGAAATAAAGAAGGCTACTTTGCAAATAAATCACTTTGTCCTTGTATCCTCCTCATGTTAGAGCTTAATGCTTGCAAACTCCTCAATAAATGAATAAACAAAATGGACTGTATTAGGGGAAATGGACCAGGTTAGTGTGTGGCTTGGAAAGGGCATGATCTAATAAGAACTAAAGAAAGATGGGCATTTCTTGTTTGCACAAGAATAAAGGAAACACAATCACTGTCTTGATAGCTTTGAAAGCATTTAGTGGAAGTGCACTAGAATGTTTATTTCTCTAGATATATAGAACTAGAGACAGAGTTTGACCAATATTCAAGCACATAAGGATGACATTTACAACTATTTGTATTCCATAAGTAATATAAAGGTCTGCTGTAAAGGTTGTTAGGTTCTTACCATTAAAAATATTCCAGAAGAGGGTGAATGATTATTCCTCAGGTTTTTGGGAAGCACAGTCTCTACTCTGAGAGAAGGGTTGGTAATGAATGTTACAATCCACTTCAATTCTGTTATGACATGATTTATTTGAACCCATATATATTAGTACCTCATTTCCTTCCCATATGGCTAAGTGTTTCTATTTAATATATTTTCATCTTTCACATAATGCTCTTAATCACAGTGGTTATGATGTTTTGCTATTATTTGATATATGCCCATTAAATAATGATTTCAATTTTCCTATTTGGCTTGTGGAATCAATCTCATAATTTTAAGGTCATGCTTTATAAAACACTTAATATCCTGGTGAGGGAAGTACAAGTTAAATCTCAGGCAGAATAGAGTGCTTGGAGTTTTATGTGAATGTATCAGTAGGTTTTCTATTTGTTATAGTTATACTGGATCAATTAAGGTGCTATAGGTATTTTTCTTTCATTTGGATATTTCTAACAATAAGACAAACTTTGAAGAATCAATTTCTTCCTTAATGAAAAATAATTTTTAAATTATAATTCCTTGTTAGAGCTAAAACATGATGTATTGTATATGATATGCAAAATGCAAACAACCTTTACTAATTCACTGAATACTTTTTTTTAGTTTCTAAGAAAAATGGCACATTGAAATTAAAAAGATACTATTTTTCAAGAAATTTAGGTCTTGTGGGAGAAAGATGAAATTCATACAGAAATAACTATGGCACAAGATGGGAAATGTTAAGTGACAGACAAGCTCCATTACATTGCTATTTCAGTTGAGGAAAGAGAAGAACTCGAGGTTGGAAAGTTAATGGAAAAGGTAGCATTTGAGCAGGTACTTAGGGTATGGGGAATTTGGGTATCTACTGATGACAAGGATGCATATTTAAGCCTCTACAGCAGCAGAGCCAATGTGTGGATGCTGAATAGCAGAATGGGAGGAACTTTGAATACATTAAGGAACATCATAGCAAATAATCTACAAAGTTAGATTATGCCATAGTTGTGAACTTGGGCTATGATTGTTAACACATGGATCACTAGGGGATACTTCTGAACAGATACATGGACAGCAATTTTAGATTGAACTGGAAGAGATGGGTAGCATTGATTAGAATAGGAAAGGAATTGAGTTAGTGATGCAAGCTAGGGAAATAATCCCATACTTGAGATAAGAGATAACATGAGGTGGAGGAATGAAACAAAGTGGTATGGAATTAAGAAGCAAATGAGCATGATACATACTGTGCTATCACAATTAGAGTAGACTGGATGTTGAACTTGGGCTCAAAAGATATGACAAGAGCTTATGAGAGAAAAGCAATCGTAGAGAAGAAGGTGAAAAGCTCAGCTCTGAACTTGCTGAATGAGCAGTCTGGGTGAGACAGCCAACCTTAAGTGTCAGCAGGTATTGGAAATATAGGACCAACTTTTAGAAAGTGGTCTGTGCATCAGTAGAAACAAATACGGGAGTTACCCACAACTGTCTCAGTTTATAAAAAAAGATGAGCTAACTAAAGGAGTGAACACAATGTGTATCCTACAAGTTATTTAAGCTTTACAAAACATAAACACATGCTATGTTAAAAAATGTATTTCCTTAAAAGAATGAAATGGACCTAGTGATTAGGAGACTCTGTGTGTGTGCATGTGTATGTGTGTGTATGTGTGTGTGTGTGTGTGTGTGTGTGTGTGTGTGTGTGTTTTGGCTTTATTCCTATAAGAGCAAATCGGTTCTTAGAGAAGAACATATCCTATATTAACCTTTGCATTTATATCATGTTTATTTTAGCAATGAAATGAACATTAAGTGGGGTCTTTAAAACTACTTATGCTATTTAATATCATTCTGATAAATTGTAATATTTCACAGCCAAAACCTGATGATTTTTGAAAAAGTAAACCATGACACATAATGATATTTTACCAGGATTCAAGATGTCTGTTTTTTTTAACTGCAGTTCAACCATCATTCTCTTTTCAGTCTTGTCCCAGGAATAATTAGCATGAAAGGAAATGCTGATTTGTGTGCTCAGCCCTATACAACTGGAATGGACCAACAATTCACTGGCCATTCTAACAATGATAATGACCATTTGCCACATTTAATTTTTATTAGATCTGTAGTGATTATTCTCTTTTATCACTCTGTTCTCATTGAGATAAGTACTGGGATGCAAGAAGATAAGCATTTCTTTAATCTATGTGGCAGATGGCCCCCAAACAATGATTTTGAAAGATTGTGAGTTCTTGATCTCAAATACTGTGTACCATGGAAGAAAAGTAAACTGCTCTATCCCTTTTTGGATAACTGCACATTTTCAACACTTTTCCTGCACAGTATCACCTCAAAGGGCTACTCTAATTAGTCAAAGAATCTTTCCTGCCGGGTGTGACATTTTCGCAGACATGATGTCACCTTCCAAAATTTCTTGGCTTACTAAAGGAAATATGAAACATGTTGACGTTATGGTGAAGATTAATTGGGTTCTAATTTTTAATTTTGGAAATCTTCTTGGTCCTTTTGAGTGACAGCTGAGATCAAACTTGTGAATATATTGGAATAAATTACCTAAGGGGATACTGTCCTCAGGGAATTTACAATCTTAATAGAGATGTCATACAAGTGCAAGATGGCTAGTTGACTACATATGGCAGACAGTCTGAGCTTCATGTCAGGTTTCACTAGAAGAGATTAAGCTAAATTTAGATAAAACTAAACTATTTTATTCCAGTGTCATAAATTCTATGCTATCACTACTAAATTTTTTGGACTATCTAAAGTTTCTGAAGGTTTTGAAAAGGTATCAGCTTTGTGATTTGTCACATTTTAAAATGTTAAGGATTATTTTTTACCTTAGCCCAAGATAGGATGGTAGGATTCTCCTATTTTTAAATACATCATTCACTATGGTTTTATCCATTAAATATTTATGCACATATTTTAAAATTAAACTGGAGAATTTTAATTTAAATTGATTTTGTTTTTTCACATCTGAGTTACTTTTACAAATATATATATAAATCAATTTCTTAAGTTTGAAGTTGAAAGCTAATAAAACTTTGTATTACTTTAGTGCTTCATACTTAGCAGCATAAATATAGTGTTGTTTGTTTCCTCCATAATAAACAAAAGAGAGCATGCTTTAATAAAATGTTTCACTCCAGTTTGTTGCAAAACATAATTATATGTTAATATTGAGAGTAGTGTGTCTCAACCCAATTAAAACAATCTTGATTAAGAGTCGAAATATATTTACTCTTAGTACTAACTATATCTAGCAACATTAGAACAAACAATTTCTGAAACAAACGGCAGGATGGTTTTCAGAAGAGGACAGAAGAGGAGTAGCACCTTGCAGAGATCATTAAGAAAGTGTTTGAAAGTTCTAGAGAAGACCATACTTGGAAATTCAAAGTCAGTGTCAAGTAAATCTCACCGGTTACAAGGACTGAAATTTCCACTCTGTATACTGAAATCAAGGCTATAGACAAGCAACCACTCTGTGGAAGAAGGTACAGAATTGGGTTTAAGGTAGACATGTGGGATGGCCAAGGGGCAGAGTGGATGCCCTGTAGTACAGGAGCTCTGGGCTCTTATCTAACCTTCTAGACCTTAGAGTAGAATGAGGGTCAAGGGACTCCTACACATGTCAAGATAAGGGATACAAATATCAGTATCCAGGAAGATTTTAAAACAACTATATCAGAAAAGCAAAGTGCCTGAAAAGGTCACACCATGAACATTTGTACAAAGCAAGCAGGCATAAGTAAATAGGAATTGAACTGCATCTTCTGTGAGCAAGAAAAAAATGCCTGCTTTCACAACCAATGTGTAGGTACTCAAAAGGCCCTGCCAAGGCTTGAGGCAAAGATGAAGTCCAGAGGTCAGTAGGGTCAAGTCCTATAGGACCTTGAGAGACTTGGTAAGGAGTTTGGATCCGATGCTTGATAGAAAACCTTTAGAGGTTTACACTGGTGGGGGCACAATGTAGTTTGTGGTTTGAAATGACTACAGCTTCTAAGTAGAGAGCAAAAGGGAAGGAGTCAATAATAAAATTGTTTAGACCAATTAGGAAGCCATGACCTCCCCCAGGTGACTATAAGATGATAGTTAAAGAGATGGTGGCCTTGCATTGGAAAAGAGGAGACCCCAGATACAAATGGATTTTGATGAAGTATCAGCAAGACTTTCTGAAAGAGGATGGAGAGTTTGAGGGAAAGAAAGAAGTCCAACAGGACTGGTGGTTTCTGGCTTAAACAACTGGACACACGCTGAAGGCATGTCTCATTGACTAGGTTTTGTGGTTTGGTTATTAATTTAGATGATCTGCATTTATCTTGAACAAATAATCTCTTTGTTTCTATATTACTATACAAACCTCAAGTAAACATTAATCAGTTAATACCACCCTTTCTTCTCACCATTCAACATATGTTGCCTCTGCGAGAGCCTAGACATATCTTTAAATAATCCTGGTTAGGGAATGTGTAGACATCTTGTCCCAGTGTCCCCAGCTTCAGATGAATAATTTTCCATGTTTGATACAAAGTTTACTTTATTTCTATAGTGAAGAAAGATGGTATATGACTTGAAAGTATTAGAAACAGTGGGGTCTTTGGAAAGTCCAGGTGCTTGTGTATGGAGGGCAGTGTTCAGGGACAACCATGCTGACATCTGAGTGTGTGCCTGTTGACAAAACCAAATTTGGAATGTCTTAAGGAAAAGTTAGGAGTTGGCGATGAAGAAATCTGACCCCAGAATATAAACTGTGGAATAAGTATGGTGATGGAAGCAATCATAGACTGAAAAGTTTTTCTCAGGGCATAGAGACGAAGCCTCCTTTGCTGCCCTCTGCATACAGGCTTTGAATTGCGAGCAAAGCTGGCCTTCAATTCCAACTCTGACATTTATCAGCCTTGTGGTCTTCGTAAAATTGTTCACCATTCTGAGCCTCGATTTATTTTTTTGTAAAAGGTAGAGAGTAATATCTGTTTTGTGAGATTGCTATGACATTTAGGTGTACTCAATTTGGAGTGCTTACCAAATTTATTTTTCTAAAAGTATTTTTTTATTTAAAAATTTAATAAGATTATTTGTTGATGTATGCTTTTATTCACTGACCTGACTGAGGATTTCATAGCAACTACTGTGGACGAGGCTAGTTGCTGGGCATGCAAAATAAATGAAAACATCCTGCCTTGGCCTAGTAGCATGTAACAGATTCTAAACTTAGTAAGTGCTATGTGTTATTGGAACTTAAATAAAAATAATTTAACAAAAGGACTTTGGGAGATACAAAAAAGTATTAGAAGTTCATTTGAGATTTATTCATAGCAGAGAAAGTTGGGAAAAGGTGTTGTAAAGGAGGGCAGGATATAAACAAAATAAAAGTATGAAATTGCATCATCTAAGAGATGATGAGTAGTTTAGTATGGGTGAATGAAGGGTGTATGTAGGTTGGAAAATGTGGTGATAGATAAAATTTAAAAAAGAGTAAGACGTTTGGGCTAGATATGATAAGAAGACATAAACAAGCATTATTATGGTTTTTAACTAATTTTCAAACACTTTGCATATACATGTGAACCTTCAGACACACAATCTTGGCATTTGCCATTTTAAATGCCTGGGATATACTTTAGTCTGTCCTTTATTCTGGTGCATGGAACTTTTTAAGTAACTTAGGTAGACTTGAAATACAATAAACAGCACATATTTAAAGTATACAATATGGAAAATTTTAACCAATATGAACCTATGGAAACATCATCATAATCTAGACAGAGAACCTGGCCATTTTCCCATTTGTCTAGGTCCTTTTGTAATGATGCACTCTCATCTGTTTGCATGCTCTCCCTGAGCAGCCACTGCTCTGCATTTTGTCACTATAGTTTCTATTTTCTAGAATTTTAGGTTAATTGACCAATACAGTATATATACTTTTTTTGTGGACTTCTTTCACTCAGCATAAATACATTAAGATTGATTTAGGTGGCTGCTTTTATAAATCAATGAATCAGCAATTGTCTATCAGTCTTAATTTTCCATAGTATGAGTATGTCACAATCAGTACAGTTCCCTGCTGACATGTGACTTGTTCCCAGTTTGGAGTAAAACCATTACTTCTACTTGTTTCCATTAACTAGATCTCAGTCACATGGTCACTCCATGTCGCAAAAAGAAAGGGACCGTGTTTGAGGTGAGTTTCTCAAAAAAATAATATGAAGAGGATTTGGTGGACAATTAACACTAAGGAGCTGAGTTTAGCTTGACCCTTTTAATGACCTAATTATGTTAAGTTTCTCATTACATAATGTGTAACTTGTCTGGCCAGTACTGTATCAGAAAATAGCCTTTGGGCTCTACCTAGTTTGGCTCAGTGGATAGAGCGTTGGGCTGTGGACTCAGAGGTCCCAGGTTGGACTCTGGTCAAGGGCATGTACCTTGGTTGTGGACACATACCCAGTGGGGAGTGTGCAGGAGGCAGCTGATCTATGGTTCTCTCTCATCGATGTTTCTAATTCTCTCTCTCTCCCTGCCTCTCTGTAAAAAATCAATAAAATATATTTTTTAAAAAGAAAATAGGCTTTAGAAGAACATTTGAAACCATTTTACAACAGATGGGGGAAGTTCTTTTCTACATTGGGAATCTACAAATGTTCTAACCTGAAGGCAATTCTTACCAGAAACGTGGCAAATTCACAATTTGAAAGTCCCTTTATACTGTCTTCTCTCAAGCCTTGTTCCATGTTCATGATATATTAAGTAAATTCTGATTTCATTGACAATGTAAATCTCTTCATTTATTATCCATCAGCAAGATTGTGAAGGAGAATGTTCTCATGCACATGGAATGTGAGTGTGACCTAGAATGGCAGGTCCCCAAACTCTGTGTCACTTTATATACTAGTACATTATTTAAATACTAGTGGCCCAGTGCACGAAATTTGTGCACATTAAAAGGGTATTACTTAGAGGAAATATTTTAATAGTGCTATTTACCTTTTCTCTATAATAAAAGTGTGAAAGATAAAAGGTAATGAGTACAATGTATATGAAAATAATACATAATTTCATTAATAAGTAAATAAAAAAATGATATAACAACAATAACAAACTCATGATATAAAAACAACATTGATGCAAATAATGACTGATAAAGTGCTTAAACTTATTCTAATAGCTCCCTGTATACCACATTAGCAGTGAAAACACAAAGTGCTTGACTAATTTCCCTTGGGATAAAGTATTTACAACTTTAACTTTAACATCACATGCTCTTCAAACTCAAAAGAAAGCAACATAATAACTGACCATGTGTGAAAACATGTTCAGGTAGGAATATTCCTACTCTGTCTAGAGTTTGTCCTTGTGATTTATTAATAGTCATTGCAAATGCTGGCATCACGGGAAACTGTTGTTGAATTAATTTAAATGGGAGGCCAGTGTCAGATGGGGACAAACCAATTCTTGGAATCAGAACAACCTCTCCCTCTGCAGATCCTCTTAATACTTCAGCTTCAATAATGTTAGGTAGTAATCTTTTGAGAATAAATCTGGTACCATTACAAAGACCCCACTTACTACTAAGATTTCTCAATAGCATGATGATTGCACGTACTTTCAATTTTAATTTATGATATGGTATTCCTGAAGGAGTAATACTATTAAGAAATTCAATGAGAAAATGTTCCTTTTCAGCATCATCTGTTAAGTCAATGGGCATGAGGGCAGCCCCCTTTCTGACCATACCCTGTCTCCCACAATAAAGAGCTCTCCACACCGGACCCCAGTCCCAACACGTGTTGCCAACACAGCAAAGAAGTTGGGCGTGGCCCTGGCCTGGCAGGGATGGCGGGGGATGGCTGTCCACTGCCATATAGTTCCACCTGGGTGGGATTCTGACCACCACCAGGTGGAGAGAGTTCACAGTGCTCTTGGTTGGTGCAGGGTGTTGGGAGCACTGAGAATGCTGGGAAATGTAGTTCTGGTGGCACAGTACTTCAAACTCTCTCCTACAGTGGGCCTGCAATCAGAACTACATTTCCTAGCATTCCTGGTGCTCCACTGCTTTGTGCCAGAGCCTTCAACCCTGAGGACTCACTGCCCCACCTTGTCTGTCTGTCTGTCTTTGCAATCACATGAGCAAATTGTCTGAGACCCCAACCTTTGCTTTCCCTCCATCCCCCACCCACAGCAATAACTTCTTCCACACTCACTTTGAAGGAGTAGTGCACCTGCTACCAGAAATACATTTCCCAGAATTCCTGGTGCTCTGCCACTTATGGCCAGAGCAGGAGACCCTGAGGACTCACTGTCCCACCTAACACCTAGTGCTCGTTACCCAAGGTGCCCGTGGAGCTCATTTGCATGTCCCATGTGACAGGTAAACCCCACACCTCAGTCACAGCCTAACTATCAGAACCACCTACATGCGAGCCTCGTGAGGAGATAACATGGCATCAAATTCCCCTAACCATCCCAAGGTCACTGTGAAAGGTAGCAACTCATTCAACTGTAAGTGTAAGGGGAGAAGGATCTCGCCAGCACTTAGGTACCATGTGGGCAGAGCTTATAGCATGGTGATTTCTTACTCTGCACTGTGGCCATGCCCCTGTCTGCTGGCCACACCCTCTGTTTGCTGGCCACGCCTGTTGGTCATGCCTGATGGTCATGCCCCCTGCTCCTGATTGCCTGGTAGTGTAGTGTAGTGTGGTGTAGTGTAGTGTAGCATAGTAGAGGTATGGTCAATTTGCATGTTACTCTTTTATTAGATAGGATGATAGCCATATCAACTTCAAAATAAACATGTTCTTGAAAGCTTTTTCAAAAATTAAACTTCAAGATAATTATTAAAATCTAAAACTTTAAGAAATGTAATGTCAAAATCACATAACCCTATATAGTAAAATAGTGTTATTTATTAAAAATTAGCATAGCTGATATTATAGTAAAATCATCACCATAACAAATATTATATTAAGATGTATACATATTTTTAATTTTTACAAGTTAAATATCAATTCTTGGTTCACCCTACCTTTCCACCCTCCAATAATAATAGCTAACATTCAGAGGAATGGCATCAGTACCATTTATTTCCAGAGTGAAAGAAAAAGCAGAAAGGTGTTTGAATAGTAGGCTCAAAAATAGAACTGCATTAATACAAAATTAAAACAACAGAAATCCCTTTAAAATATCTAAGTAGCTCCAAATCCTTCTTAAGAAATTGAGATATTAATTTTTGCCTTGTTCATTTTGTACAATTCAATAAAGTACTTCAAGTAAATGGATAATATTAAAAATCATTTCTAGGATTCCTTTTAGTGGAATAAGAGCAATGATGAGTCTTTTCCATTAAGTTCCAGGGGTGCAATGAATATATTAACTTGCTACTGCCACCACAGGGATCAGCATGAGGCAGTAGCAATGAGAATAGAGTTATTTACCCACCCCATCCTAATTGGCCTCTTCAGGCCATTGCCAGCAAAACTGGCTTTCTGATTCTAATAAATAATGAAGATCCTCTGTATTTTCTGCCAGTATCTTAATGGTGGCCCAGCCTGGTCCTGGCTAGAACAAGCAAGTATTGTGATTTAATCATGGTTGAGCATCCTTATACAGTACTATTCTGAAATTGACTCTGTAATCACAACTTATACATAACCACTCAGTGCAGTGAATATCAACATGTGAAAAAATATCTACACTAATAAAAGAGAAACATGCAAATTGACTGTACCTCTGCTATGCCCACAAGCCACACTCACAACCCAATCAGCAGCAAGTATACAAATTAACTTAACCAAGATGGCTGTGACCACTGAGCAAGCAGGAGGCTTAGGTTTCCCAGGCGATGGAGAAAACCAAGCTTCCTGGCCAGCCCTGGCCTCCACTCAAAGATACAAAGTTTCAATTATACAAGATAAATAAATCCCAGATACCAGGGTCTCTGCTTGGGTTATTGGGGGCGTGACTGGCTTGCAAACCTCCATAGGCCCCTTGCCCAAGTTGCTTCACACCCCTAGGGAACCCCACTCTGATCCAGGACAACACTCAGGGCAAACCAGCTGGCTCCCACCCATGCACCAGGCCTCTATCATGTCTAATAAAAGAGTAATATACAAATTGACCATCACTCCAACACACAAGATGGCTGCCCTCATGTGAACACAAAATGGCTACCACAAGATGGCCAGCAGGAGAGGGCAGTTGGGAAGGACCAGGCCTGCAATGGAGGGCACCTGGAGGTGATCAAGCCTGCAGGCCAAGGAAGTTATGGGTGACCAGGCCAGCAAGGCAGGGGAGTTGGGGAGACCAGGCCTACAGGGAAGGGCCATTGAGGGGGACTAGGCCTGCAGGGGAGGGCAATTAGGGGCAAATAGGATGGCAGGGGAGCAGTTGGGCATCAATTAGGCTGGCAGGATAGTGGTTAGAGGGTGATAAGGCTGGCAGGCAGAAGCAGTTAGGGGCAATTAGGAAAGTAGGCAGTCAACCAGTTGGGAGCCAGCAGTCCTGGATTGTGAATTATTTCCTTTTTTGCTAATGGCCTCAGAAGTTACTGACAATGCAAAACAAACAACAAACAAACAAAAACCTAGAAACAAAATAAACACTTTAGCTAACTTGACTTTTCTTCCGCTTGACTGCATTCTCTAATACCCAGCAGATCAATTACTTTATTTTATCTTACTACTTTTTAACTCTACAACATAAATTGCAATGATCTATGACAACAAAAACATAAATGGGGAGGAGGTTAAGGTTAGAACTGGCAAAGGAGATTGAAGATCAGGTGCACTGAAAAACTGAAACTCCTGGACACAATCAATTACTTTAATACCATCAAGAAAATATCATGATTTTATTGTCTTCCCTCCTTGATTCTGTCTGGTTCAGGCCTTCATCTTCTCTTGCCTAAGTAAGTGCTTCTGAGTTGTTATTCCTTTTTTCTATTATTGTCCTTACCAGTCTACATTCTAGATTGCCAACAGTAATCTTCTCTTTAAATAAAAACTCTTGTTATGGTCATTTTTTACTCATATCTTTTAATGGTTGTCCATTCATTACCTGATAAAGCCTCTTTTACTTATCATGTTAAATAAGGATTTCATAATTTTTCCAGCAAACCACATTTGACAAATATTGTTTATTGCTTCCCCCAACATCTACCTTCTTCTTCTTTGTTTCTAAAACTCAGTTTTATAAGTTGTGTGGAAGAGACTCATTTATCTCACTTCTTTGGGGTTGGAAGTGTGTTCCTCTTCTGTAGTGTAATAAATATATTTGGAAGAAGCTTCTGGGAGCTTCTAGAAGAGTTTTCCTCTATAACTGGAGACACATCTTCTATATTTTAGCTTTTGAATGTAATGGCTTGAGGACTTGATGATTGAAGGTCCTGCAATCATATTGTAGCCACAGGATAGGGGTAAAGGCCAAGGGATTAAACAGAGATGCCAACTCAAATCCATAAGTAACTAAATAGCACCAGCTACATGTCAATTCTAACGCAGCTTTTATGGGAGAAAAAAACAAAAAACTACCTCCTGAGTTTTAAACTTCCCTTTAATTCCTCCCTGAATGACACACTGTCTTCATAAGGATTCCCTCTTACACTTCCTCCCTCACATGCCATGATCAAATCTCACCAAAGTTTCACTGTGTCAAAGGCACAGTGCTACTCATTTTCTATTTTGAAATCACATATTTTTATCTCTTCACCTGGAATGCTTTCTCTGCCATATGGCCTCTTACCCATCCTGGAACATATGCTCAAACAAGGTGTCCTCCATAAACCTTTCACCCAGGGTCAGCCCAGATTTTCTCCTTGTCTCCATAACCCTTAATATCTTGATTTTTACCCTAATCCCTTCTTTTTATTATTAATTTTTAAGTACTTATCTACCTTTTAAGAAATTGAGCACATTGTCAATAGGCACTGTTACCTTATTATTTTCTCTGTATATTTGGAAGGGTGGTCAGTAACTATTTATATAGTAAAACTAAAACAAAAGAATGGTGAATAAAACTTAACCTGTGTATGTATGCATTTTTCTACCAAACTATTTTATCTTTACAACGTATGCACAGATGTTGCCTATCGAGGTAAAAAGTAAGTATGTTTTTGGTCACTTTATAATTTACTGTAACGATTTTATAATTTTAATTATAGTCTTCTTACAAAATTTTAAAGCACTTATTCTATGTGTATAAATTTTGTACACATTGTCATTTATTTTGTGTTTGGTTTTTAGATGCACAAAGCATTGATGCTATATGCCAGGCACATTTCCAGGTTATTGCTGAACAAATTAACAAAATGTGTTTTTGTTTTTATATGCTCATAAAAATGTATCTGATACACAAATAGCTATAGAACTAAATGAATATATAATGTGGTCATGCCACCAATGTTTTTATAATCATTTTTCTTTATGGTATGTTCTATGAAAGACATTTACCCTCAAGATATACAACTGTAAAATGTCTTTCTAACATAAACCCAGGCAAATGATTCTAAAACTAAAGACTTTACTAAATAAAACATACCAATAATTTAGAGGTAATCAAGAGATTAAAAAATGAAGCACCTGTTATAAGAACTATGACATTTACTAAGAAAAGATTCACCTGCACTTACATCTGCTCCAGAGTAAAACAACACAGCTGGGAAGATGCCTGAAGGATTCCCCTTCTCTTATCACTGTCAAAAAGTACTGTGATTTTATAAGGTAAGTAATTCCTGGAAGATATAACATATTTCTTTAGCATATTGTGAGGACAATGTGTGGTGCATGAGACGCAGTGGGTTTTTAAATGAGTCATTCTTCTCTTCCCACATTCTTGCAATACACAGCATACATCGACCATTCTTGTCTTCTGAAATCCTGTTATCAGAATGATTCTATTTATTTTTTTGTTAAAGATTGAAACTATTTATTTTCTTATTCTATAAAAAAAGTGGACAATAAGTTAGTTATAGGAAATGTTTAATGAATGCATACTGATTAAAAAACTAGTGTCATTGATAGAAGAAGGAGAGCCTTCAACGGAATAGAAAGGAGAGGGAGAAGAATTTTCAGGACAACCCCTGATTCTTTTATTTTTAATAAAAGTGCTTTTTTTCTCTGCCAGTCATGCCATTTATCAAACTTGTTTTCTACTTGCCTAGAGCTGTGGAAGAATCATTGATGTGGAAATCAGAAAACCTAGAACCAATTGAGGCCAGTTCTTTCACCTCCAAGAGTTCTGATTTTTCTCCAGAGAACAGTTGAACTAGATTATGCAAATAATTTCATTTAGTACGAAAGTACTCAGTTAATTTCAACTAACATTTATTCTCTGCCTGATTCATGTCTGGAAAGTTTGAAGAGAAAACTTATTTTTATTCTGTATATATTTTTCTTAAAATTGTGATCAGAGATTTTACATTTTGTTTGTGATCAGAGAGTTGGTGCTGAGTTAGAGATCAGCATTTTTATTTTTCAAAATATGTGTTTCCTCCTTGATTTCATAGAGAGAGAGAGAGAGATAGAATAACCAATGATGGGAGAGAATCATTGACGCTGCCTCCTGCATACTGCCCACCAGAGATCAAGCCTCCAATCTGGGCATGTGTCCTCACTGGGAATTGAACCTTGACCTCCTGGTTCATAAGTCAACACTCAACACTCAACCACTTTGCAGCTGGGCTGCATTCCTATTATTTTTCAAATCTTTTCTTCCTTCCTTTTTTCCTTCTAATTCCAAACCCTGCCAATTTCACTGCAAAATTATTTTTAACTCTCAGCTAGCTAGAGTTTATATTATTCTGGTTCTTACCATTTTATGGAATTAGTTATAGGCATTAAATACATTCAGGAAGGGGTTTTACTTAATCTGAAGATGGTTTGGAAACCACATTCTTTTATTGTTCTATTATTATGTGTTTTTTACCAGTGAAGTTTCTGACTCTCAACACATTTTATGTAAAATGACTTATACAGATCTAATAATTATTAATAACAAATTTCTAATCCTGTATCAGTCACACACTAGGTACTTAAAAAGAATTGTTTATTTATTTTATTAATTTAAAATGTTTTAATCAATCTAAAAGTAATTGCATCTACCTTTTCTCATTAGAACCAATACAAATAAAATAAATAATTTTCAAATTTTTATTGATTTTTTGTTTTGTTATGTTTGTCTTGTAATCTTTATTGTTCAGTTTATTAATTACATTGTTTCCCTTTTTTTATCCCCCTATAGCTCCCCTCCACCCTGTACCTATCCCACTCTCCACCCTAATCTCCCCCTCGCCACTATCCTCTCTCATTGTTGCAAGATTTTTGTCCAGTCTCTTGCTGTACTTACCACAACCCTTTTCTCCCCAAGAATTGTCAGTCCATTCCCTCTCTATGTCCATGATTCTGTTATATTCACCAGTTTATCCTGTTCATCAGCCTATCAATTCACTTGATTTTTGTGTTCATTTGTTGATAGATGTGTATTTGTTGTTCATAATTTTTATTTTTACTTTTTTCTTCTTCCTCTTCTTAAAGAATATCTTTCAGCATTTCATATAATGTTGGTTTGGTGGTGATGAACTCCTTGAGCTTTTTCTTATCAGCGAAGCACTTTATCTGACCTTCAATTCTAAATGATAGCTTTGCTGGATAGAGTAATCTTGGTTGTAGATTCTTGCTATTCATTATCTTGAATATTTCTTGCCATTCCCGTCTGGCCTGCATTCTTTCTGTTGAGAAATCTGCTGACAATCATATGGGTGCTCCCCTGTAGGTAACCAACTGTTTTTCTCTTGCTGCTTTTAATATTCTCTCTTTGTCTTTTGCTCTTGGCATTTTAATTATGATATGTCTTGGTGTGGTCCTCTTTAGATTCCTATATTTTGGGGCTCTGTGTACTTCTTGGGCTATTAAGTCAGTTTCTTTCACCAGGTGGGGGAAGTTTTCAGTCACTATTTCTTCAAGTAGGTTTTCATTAACTTGCTCTCTCTCTTTTTCTGGCACCCCAATAGTTCGGATGTTGGCATGCTTGAGGTTGTCCCAGAGGCCCCTTACACTATCTTCAATTATCTGAATTCTTTTTGTTTCTTGCTTTTCCAGCCAAGTGGATTTTGCTTCTTTGTATTTCAAATCTTTGACTTAGTTCTTGTGGCCCTCTGGACTGCTTTTAGGACTTTGTGTAATATTTTTTTAATTCAGTCAGTGTTTGCTTGATTTCTAGTTGGTCCTTTTTCATATCCATGAGGGTCTGGTTCATATCCTCAGAGGTCTTGTTCATTTCCTTGAGGGTCTCATTCATTTCCTTGTAAGTCTCATTCATTTCCTCGTTGATGTTGTTTATTTCCTTGTAGTTCTCATTAAGTTCATCGACCTTTTCTAGGAGCCTCTTGAAAAGCCTTATAACCATGGTTTTGAACTCTATGTCTAGTTGTCTTTTTTCCTCCATTTCTTTCACACCTGATTCCTTTCCATATCTCTGCATGGTGGCTGCTTTATGTGGTAGATGTCCTCTAAGGGTCAGTGGCACAGCCTCCCCAGTTACTTGAGGTGGGTACTCTTACTGCAATCCTTTATGGGTTGTACAGTATTTTTGAATTTAAACCCAGCTTGTTGTTGTTAGCCTTTGGAGGGTTTGACCTCCAGGCCAATTGGCTGTGAAGGGAGACTGTGTTCAGGTTGGATGGGCGGACCTCTGAGCTGCTCAGGCAGCCTCAGTGTCAGCTATGTCCTATGCTCCCCCGCATGGGTCTCTGTTGGATGGGGATGGCTCCAGGCACCTCCAAGAGAAAGCCACTAGTCTCTTCCCCTTGCCAGACAACTCTGCCTCTCCTCAAATTAGTCTGCACACCCAAAGTCTTGCCCAGGGTTGTAAAACAGGTGGTTTCCGGGACCAGGAGTCAAGTTTCCAGGGAGCAAATCGCGTGTCTGTGCTGTCGCACAGTTTACTTGCGTGCAAATTTCTTTTCCCAGCTCTCCGGTTCCTCCACAGACTAGGAGACCTCTACCTCCCTGGCTTCCAGGGTGCATCCCCCGGACCTCGGAACTCACCTGATGCTGGGGACTCTGTGCAGTGGGACGTCTCCACGACCCCCGGATCTTGGACCTCGCCTGGCGCTGGGGAATCCGTGTAGTGGGACGTCTCTGCCCTCACCGTTGGAGAAATCCAGCCGGGGTTGCTGCTCCAGCCCTACAGCCCGCATGCGCAACCAGGACGGCTCCTAACCTGTTTCCGCGTGATCTTCAAGGCTGCGCTCCCGCCACTATTCTGAGTCTCAGTGTCCCTCCTTTACTTTTATTTGTGGAGTTTTCACTCAACCAGCTTTCTGGTGATTCTGGGTGATGTTTGTTTTGTTGTTATGTTGTAGTTTTTGAATTGTTACACGGGGCAGAACAATAGGTGTTTACCTATGCTGCCATCTTGGTTCTCCTCTGTAATACCTAAAATAAATAATTTTTAAAAAATTAAATTTAGCTGTAGCCAGTCTGGCTCAATGTATAGAGCATCAGCCTGCAAACTGAAGAGTCCCAGGTTTGATTCTGGTCAAGGGCACATGCTTGGGTTGCAGGCTTGATCACCAGTAGGGGATGTGCAAGAGGCAGCCGATCCATGATTCTCTCTCATCATTGATGTTTCTATCTTTCCCTCTTCTTTCCATTCTGACATCAATAAAAAATATATTAAAAAATTTAAATTTAAAACACATTCAAAATTACTTCTTTGTGCAAATGTTAGTCTTGTGGGTATTTGATCATCCTACAAAATAAAAGAATAATATGCAAATCTGACTGTACCTTCACCACACCCACAACCATGCCCACCAGCCAATCAGGAGCAGATTATGCAAATAAACACCAACCAAGATGGCTGCCACCCCTGAGAGCAAGACTTCCCTGGCCACTGAGGAAGCCAAGTTTTCTGCCTGCTGTTGCCTGCCTAATCCTCCACTCAATGTTAAAAGTTTCAATTATAAAAGATACAGAAATGGCGGCAGCCACTGAGCTGGAGAGAACACAAGCTTCGGTTTCCCTGCAATGGAGGAAGCCAAGCTTTCCACCTGCCATTGCCAGCCTAGGCCTCTACTCTAGGCTACAAAGTTTCAAACAGAAATGGCTGCCTCCCTGGAGCAAGCAGAAGGCTTGGCTCTGCTCCAGGCTACAAAGTTTCAATTGTAGACATCGATTAATCCTAGATCCCAGGGCCTCCATTTGGGTTGCTGGGGGCTGTGGTCAGACTGAAAACCTCCACAGGCCCCTTGTCCAGGCCATCCCTCACCCCAAGGGAACCTGCATCCTGATCTGGGTCACTATTCAGGACAAAGCAGCTGGCCCACACCCATGCACCAGGCCTCTATCCTATCTAATAAAAGAGTAATTTGCAGATTGACCATCACTCCAACACACAAGAGGGCTCCCCCATGTGGTCAAAGATCTTGCCTTCATGTGGACACAAGCTGGCCACCACAAGATGGCTAGCAGGGGAGGGCCATTGGGAGGTTCCAGGCCCTGCAAGAGAGGCAGTTGTGGGTGATCAGGTTAGCAGTAGAGGGCAGTTGGGAGGGACCAGGCCTGCAAGGGAAGGCAGTTGGGGGTGATCAAGTCTGCAGTGGAGGGCACTTAGGGGTGACCAGGCTGGCAGAGGAGGGAAGTTGGGGGAAAACAGCTGGCAGGGGAGTAGTTAGACATCAGTTAGGCTGGCAGGGTAGTGATTAGCGGGTAATCAGGCTGGCAGGCAGAAATGGTTAGGGGCAATCAGGGAGGCAGGCAGGTGAGCAGTTTGGAGCCAGCAGTCCTGGATTGTGAGAAGGATGTCCTACTGGGATCAGGCCTAAACAGGAAGTCAGACATCTCTCAAGGGGTCTCAGATTGGAGAGGGTGCACGCTGGGCTGAGGGACATCCCCCACCCCCTGTGCACGAATTTCATGCACTGGGCCTCTAGTATTGTATAAGAAACTACACCCTTTCTCAAGGCCTTTGTGGTAGCCAATGTGTTTTTTTTTTTAATTATATTTACATCTGATATTTGGAGGCTAGTTACAAAGGAATACCTATAACCCAGATTTTTATATGTATGCATTTTTATTGTTGACAATATTACAGATGTCTCCCATTTCTCCTCCTCTCTGTATTCCTTTCTACCTGCCCTCTAACACTCCCTACACACACACACACACACACACACACACACACACACACACACACACGTCTTCACTACTCTATTGTCTGTGTCCATGATATATGCATATAAGTATGTAAATCCCAACCCACAAGTTGAGAACCACTGCTGTGGAGCCTAAGACCATCAGAAAACACAGATATTTACGTTAGGATTCATTAACAGTAGGAAAATTATAGTTATGAAGTAACAACGAAAATAATTTTATGGTTGGGGGTGACCCCAACATGAGTAACTGTTTTAAAGGGTCGTGGCATTAGAAATGTTGAGAACCATTGCTCTAGATGCTATTATGCAATTTAAAAATAAAATATTTACTGTTCTAAAACTGTAATTGACCCAGAAAAAAATAATTTTTACTATAAAATCATCTTTCCTCTCAAGACAGTCCCAGAGGTGACTCTCCTTCATGATGCACTAGGTATGCATAGTATTCTATGACCTGTCCTTCAAAGACTAGAGTAAGCAGAATAATGTTCCTACCCTCTCTCCCCAAATCTTTATGCCCTGATCTTTGAAACCTGGGAATATGTTACATTACATGATAAAAGAATGTTTACAGATATGATCAAGATTATGGACCTTAAAATAGATAAACTCTTCTAAATTTCTCTGTTGGGTTCAAACTAATCGCATGAGCTCTTAAAAAAGAAAGAACTCTCTCAAGCTAGAAACAAAGGAATGAAGCTGAAGGGGAATCATGGAGATCCTAAGCGTGTGCAGAATCCAGTGCTACTGCTGGCTCTCAGATTAGGAGTCACATGAAAAACCAGGGAAATACCTTTAGGAGCTAAGAGAAGGCCCAGCTAAAAGTCAGGAGGCAGAGATGTCAGTCTTACAACCTCAAGGACCTGTGCTCTGCCATAGTCTGAGACTGTGGAAAGAGATTACTTCTTAGAGCATTCAATTGGAGCCCAGCAGACCAACACCTGGACTTTGGGCTTGTGACATCCAGAGTAGAGAAACTAGCCAACCCAGACATTTGACCTACAGATTTGTGGTATAATAAATATCCATTGCTTTAAGTCCCTGCCTTGTGGTAAGTGGTTATGGCAACAATAGAAAACTAATAAAGGGAGGAACATAACTACCCCTGTTTAACCAGACGGCACTATCTGCCCCAGTATCTGGGGGCTCCAGAGCAAATCAAACAGCAACCCCACCCACAACCAACAGCAAACAATTAAAAAGGGAGTGTTGGTAGAGTACACACTTAAGAAAATTAAAACCTATAGGCAAATACTGTTCTGTCTGCAGTGTGAAGTCCACTTGACTAATACACACACAAAACTGGGATCATTACAGAGTAATGAAAGTCCTCCTTTTTGAATGTAAGGGCTATTCTAAATAAAGGTTAAACTTTGGAGATATTTGAAAACAGCTTCTCACTGCCTAAATCAATCTTCACAGTATCCCTACATTTTTGTAAATGATGTATTGGGCTTCTCGCAGGGCCAGATGTTGATGTGGCCTTTTATTTGTTGGACAGGAGGTTTTAGAGAACTCCAATATAAATTTGTCCACTCTGGATTTCATTAGGGAACAAATGAGCTACGGCCAGTCCTGGGGTTTAAAACAGGGACCCAGGCTCAAGAGCACAGCTGTTTCCTTCTGTTTCCAGGTCAGAAAAAAATAAGCAGTGCTGCTGGAAATTGACCAGGTCCCCTGCCGACCCCCTACTGGTCATCGGGGTTCCCTTTTGAATTCAGCTGGTCCCCAGCTGTCTGTGCATCCTGCCTCCCTCACCTGCCTCCCTCACGGGCTCACCTCTAACAGGAGGGATTAGGACCAAGAGAGACAGTGGAGCCCCTCTGTCCATTTCAATCACAGTTCATGTATCTTCATTTCCTTCTGGTCAGGACCCAAAACCTCTGGTTGTAGACTGGATCACATTTGTGAAACCATTTTACCTGACTTGGCAACTTGTTTTCCTGTCTTCCACAGTGGATGGAGTCAAACTTTCATTCACAGGATTGTCCGGGCCATTTTTTGTTCGCTTGTTTATGGCTATGAATCACTGTGGGGAATGGACTCATTTCTGATTCCTACCTCAGGGATCATCTAACTGTCTTGCTCTGGGAACTACACAAAGTGTACTATACAAAGAAGCACTTTAGTTTTACTCATTCTAAATTTATTGCCTTTTTAAATTTCATAGCCTCTTTTGCTCAATGTATTATGCATAGGTTTACTTTTGGCAGTCTGAATGTCTACCAGGACACACGTCCAAAATCCAGTCCTGGTGGTAATCGATAAACAAGAATATCCTTTGCCAGAGCCATTAGTCTCTGCATTTTATTGTTCCTCAGCAACCTACTCAAAAAGAAAAAAAAATATCAGACAGAGTGAAAACCTTTAACTAATGGAAGACCTGTAGGTGTTGTCCATCCATTTACCTCTCTGTTACAAACTTTTATTTTCAATCAAACCTTTCAAAAACTTTTATTTTTCCACAGAGATCAATATCTCCCTATGTGAAGCAGGTATACTCTTTCTGATAGTTTCATTCAGGGTTTCTAAGTATCCTTTAAGTATTGATGCTACAGCCCAACAGCTGAACAGAAAGTATTTGAGAGTAATTGGTTGTACTATATCATGACTTTTATATTTCTTGAAGTCCTCTAAGAGTTTTATTAGAATTTTGTTTTTCTACATCTTTACTTTATCCACTTACCTCTTATCTTAAAATCTAATTCAGGGCTTCTCAAATGTTAGCTTGCCTGTGAATTCCTTAGCGATGATGTCAAGATTCTGATTCTAATTCAGTAGGTAGGGGGAAGGCCTAAATGTCTACATTCCTAACGCACTCTGAGGAGAGGCCCACACACCTGTTCAGGGCTAGGTGTTGGGAAGTGAGGCTCTAATATGTGTAATAGGAGCACCAAGTGTAGATTCAAGTCCATTGGGTTCTATCACTTACCAGCGGGGAGACCTTGAGTGAGTTAGATACCTTGTCTCTGTCCTACTTTATTCATATATATTACTACCTATATAAAAGTGTGCAATTAGGAGAACATGAAATAAAGTATACAAAGCACCTCATCGTACGCCTATCCCATAGAAAGCACTCAATAATGGTCTGTTTTAATTAATTCTGTTTTCTTTTTGTCTATCACCCACCTACAGTTGTTTATTTCTTTACTCAAAAGAACAGCAAGAAGGAAATAGTATCCAGGGTCTGTGTAGAGAGAAACCTGGGCAGCAGGTGTAACCAGAGAATTCTGGAGCAGTTAGAGTCTAGGAGTAGGACTCTTGTCCTCTGAAGGAGGTAAGCAGAGCTGGTGAGGTCATTAGAAAAAATGACATGAACAAATGTGTCCAGTTCTGATAATGGTGAGGAACAGAGTCTGTGTCCAAAGGGACATCTGCTCTAGATTAATGTTTACAAGCAGGTGAGTTCCAGGATGGATGTTACCTTTGAGACCACCTAGAGACAGATGAAACTGGTCCAGTGGGTGCTTCTTTCAAAGTGGACTTTGTGGAAGGACCGCCACTGACCCACAGATGCATCATGTAACATCCTGCATTTGTCTGGCTCTCTATTATTTATTAAGTGCTTGCATACATTGTGTCTTGCTTCTCCCCTTTGAGAGAAGAGGCATTTTTTTCTATTTTTATGGCTGAAGACAATGAGATTCAAGGCATCCTCTACACTCCCAGTGAGGGACAAAGCTGGCCACTCTCAGGGCTTCTGCCTTTAAGCCCAGGGTACTCCGTGCCCCCTCCCACTATGAGAACTAGAACTGGTTCAGAAATAGAAGTCCATGCTCAAAGTTTACAGTGGATTTATTTGCAGTGAAAAATTCTTCTCTATGACTTTGTATATTTAAAGCATATTTATATTTCCCAACTTTTTTCTATTTCCTTTTCTAAAACAGTAGGACAAAACACAAGAAGAAAAGTGAGATGAATGTTAATAAAAATTATGGACAAAATGGTTATGAAAGGATGATGGAAAGCCCTGGATTGTCAAAGCACTCACAGAACTTTTTTTTTAAATATAAGTGAAAGAAAGAGAAATGGACAGCAAGGAAAAGAACAGAGCAAAGACACAGTCTGATCCATCATAATGCACCTCTCTCTCTCTCCTTGCTTTTTCTTCTTGTACTTGCCAAATTTGTTTCTTATTTTTGCCTCATAAAGAAAGACAAGTTTAGCCAAGACCGGTTTGGATCAGTGGATAGAGCGTCGGACTGCGGACTGAAGGGTCCCGGGTTCGATTCCGGCAAGGGCATGTACATTGGCTGCGGGCACATCCCCAGTAGGGGGCATGCAAGAGGCAGCTGATCGATGTCTCTCTCTCATCCATGTTTCTGACTTTCTATCCCTCTCTCTTCTACTCTGTAAAAAATCAATAAAATATATTTTTAAAAAAAGAAACACAAGTTTAGAGTTAGATAGTGGTTAGAGATTATCTCTGTACAATGACTCATTTTCCATAGGAGTAGAGTGGTCTGACAAAGGCATCCATGAGAACCCCATCTGCCCATTCCCAGTCCATCTCTCTCCATTATTGAAAGCTCTTTCCCTCCTCTCATTTTTGCGTTATTCTCAAGGGCAGGCTAAACCCCAAACCGAGCACAAAACAGCAATGTATCTATTTAATGCATTCAATAATGGAATGTGTTAGCTATTGGTTTTGCTTCTTGTCTGTTGCACAACAGGTTTTCCACCTGTCTCTCTAGAATATTAACTTTGACTGCAGGAAGGGAAATGCTGCTATGCCTGAACCAATTGCAACATTGCATTGTGCTCTTATTAGGCTGTAGATGAATTATGTGACCCAAATTAGCCAATTAGGTTCTTTCACTGAGGTAGATATAAGCAAAACGGGAGACAGAGAGCTGCAAGAATGAAGAACCTGGATATGAAGAAAGAATGGGAATTAGAGGCAGAGCAGATTTACAGAGGAGCTATTTGTGTCCATGGGTCCAGGACTACCTGAGACCACTTCTACCTCTTGGCTAGAAAGGGCACTGGCCACTTTAGTTGAGTTTCATTCCACTCACTTTCATCTAAGATTCCTAGCTGCTATTTAATTGCCAAGTGGCATTCAAGACAGCAAGCAAAATACATGATTTTCAAATCTTTGTCAGAAATTCCAAGGGCTTCTTATAGTCCAAGTGCATTCAAAGTCTTCTCACTTAATATACTCACACTTGACTACATCATCTTCTATGGCACATATAACTATCCTGTTTTATTCTATTACATATGTTTCCTTGCTAGACCACAACCATCTGAGTACTATGTTCCAAGTTATTCTCAGAAGTACATTTTGAATACACTAAAATAAACCCTGGGAATAGCAAATTTGGATGGAAAAGAATGAGTGAGAAAGGATGAGAAGTATAGGGTATAATCAGAGGATTATCTTTTCCTGGGGAGACCCAGGGAGAGATGCCCTGTGTAAAATAAAAACAACGACACCTGGGAGGGATGGAGTAGGAGATGTTGAGGAAGATGGGGAGTTAACAAAAACAAGGAGATTAGTAAATAAAGGGACCCCCAAAAATTAACTTTGCGTTCCTCTATATTTGCATGAAAACCACCCCTTTTACATTTTAGGCCAGTAGAGCCCATTAATTTTTATATTTATTTTGGACCTCACATTGTCTGAGAATCATTTCACTTGAGCTGTGCAGAGCAGATAAATTATTATATCCTAAGGCCACTTATGCTAAATATTGAGAACTGTATATTCATATTGCTCAGAAAATATTTATATGAAAGGCAATACTATATATACTAGTACTTTCATATCAATAGATTTGTCTGTAGTTGGCAAGTTACTTTTCCAAACTTGATCCTAAACATTATGAGCCATATTCATCCTGTATAGTCTTTTCTTATATGCAATGTCTTAAGCTCATGTAACATAAAAATACTGTAATTTATTATGAAAAAATACAATTTTATTGTGCAAAATGTCTCTTATCTGTTTTACTGTAGTGATTCCAAATGGCTCCATCTAAAGTTTAAGTCTATGATGTTTGGAGGGGGAGGATGCACTTTTGTTACTACTATTTTGAGGTAAATAAGTTTTTGGTTTTAATCCTGAAAAATAGGCATTATATATGATTTAAAACATTCTAAATTCTTCAATTTAGTTTAACATATCAATTTGGCTTTCATTAAAAATATCTTTTTGTTGGGTCATTTTATATCTTTATGAGGTTAATTAAAGTTGTATAATGGATTTATTCATGTGAAATTTCTGTTTTTCATTAAGATCAAACTTTCAGGTTAAAAGGACATATGGTCATTTAGAGCTAATTTAGTGACTTAAAGGAAGGTTTATATTTCCCTAATCCAAGTGAAAAAAAACAGGGTATTCACTTACCCACCACACACACACACACACACACACACACACACACACACACACAGGCATATACTTGTACACCATATCCAAGGGAATGGAATTATCTAATATTTTTTACATTCTCATTAGTCATGTGTTCCTTTTCCATTCATCATGTTTATTTGTTCTCTTTCCCCCTTTAAACACATATTTTGGCTAAAATGGACAGTAGCTAAGGAATGTATACAAACAGAGGAAATTAAATGGATGTATTGTTTCTAAGGGCCATTTAAGCTAGATGAAAGAGTTGTGGGTAGCTCAAAGTCCTGTTCATTTGGCAATATTTCCCAAATGGAGAAGTAACTGATAGCTGAGTGAAAGTGCTAGCTGTTTTATGATGTTATCCCCTCTTTCATGTACAGGAATATTTTTTTTAAATCACTTTGGCTCACCCTTACTTTCATATGCCAAGGATAAAAGTTTTCCAAGATATCCCTGGCTTTCTTGGAGCAGACTTGTGAGAAGAAAGAGGTAGGTCTAGAGTCCCTGTGTGTGGGAGAAAAAAGTAAGGGGAAGGCCCTTTGGACAGAACTGAGCAGCAGATGAGTTAGTGGAGAATTAAGGGTCAGTGATTAAAACTCTGATGCAGCTTAAAGATGCCTAAGAACTGAGTTGAGAGGAAAGTCATTTTGAAGTATGGCCTGTGAATTGGATCTCTTTTAATGTTCTTTAAGGAACTCAAGAAATGATTTAATTTTTGAAATTACTTTGAGTTGACGAACTCTTTCTTTAAAATTGACTGTGTGTAAAAGGCCTTGGCTTGGATTTGGATATTTTACCTTTATGTGCTTTTGTTCTGTTTTATTCTTATGGTGTTGATTCTTTCTTTTAATGGCACACAAATGCAGATAACTTTACAACTTTAAACATATTGTAAAGTTTATTAAACATATTTGCATTCTCTATCTTATTACCCCAATTTTAAATTTTTAAAAAAGGATCCTTCCTTCTTTTTGCTATGAATCTCCCTAGTGACTCATTTCCCTCAGACTGAGAAGCAGCATGGACTTCCTTTACCCATAATGTACAGAGGACAGCTCTTTGCAGCAAGGTGCTTCTGGAAAAGACAGGGTGTTCACAAAGAACCATTACTGAGCTTCTCTTCCTCCTGCCATACCCCATGAGATCTGCTTTGCAGACATTTTCTCCATGCACTGCTTCTAGAACCTCACCACCCCCAAGGTTCACTTTCTGACAACATAATGCCTGTTCCCAAGACTCTTCTGAATCTGCTATTGAGAGCTCCTGAAACTTTTCTTATTTCTCACTGTCTTTTAACTCTTCTATACTCCTTATAGTACTTCCTGAAACTTCTTTTCTCCTCCACTAGGTCTCATTCCTTATCTTTTCCCCAAAATCTGGTAGTTATTTTCTAAGATTTTGTCCTTTATCTCTGCTGTTCTACTATCCCTCCCACAGCCACATATACTGACCATCTCTCCCCAACCAGCCCATACATTTATACCTCTGGTTGTGGAGTAATTAATATCTCAAGTCACCCATTCACATATTCATTCATCTGGATGCTTCAATGAAAATGTCCTATTGTCAAGCATTGGGATAGACAATGGGGTTACATAAAGGAAGGATATATTGTCCTTGGAAACAAATAATTAGATTGGCATAATGAGAGTTTAATTAGGCATTCACTACCAACTTTGCTTCTTTTTATTTTAGTTTACCCATTTCCCTGCAGTTTAAGCGTTAATGCCTTTTATTTCTCAATAAGCCTTTTTCAATTTTAAGGTCATGATTGATTTGAAGGTGGCATGACATTAAGTGGGATCAATTATAGCGGTGGCTATTTAGATCCTGTTCTTAGACTTAATTTACATTCTTATGTTTTTATATCAACCACAAAAATTCACCAATTTTAGGATTACTTAAATAATATGAATCATAAACTTAAATTCCTGGAAAAAATTAAGTTTAAAGTTAGCTCTCAGATATATAAACAATAGCTCAGAATTATGACTGCATATGCCTAGTTATTTATTAACTTTATTAATGGTTCCTTCCATCATTTCCATCCACTACATTGTGCTTTGTTCTATCAAAATTTTTACTCCCAGTCTCAAATGAATCATTTTATAATTATAAAATTTGTAAATGATTAATCACATTCTGTTGGTATAAAATTTTTTATTAAGTGAGAGAATTGAATAGCTCAATATGACTGAGTTGCTCATTCATATTATCCAAATTTGCAATTGGGAGGTCAGTTTTGAAAAGATTCCTGACTTACTGCAATCCACTATTTAAAATAGAACATTTCTTCACTCTTCAAGTATGATAATGCAGGAACTTAGAGATAATATGATCTAGCATGTTAAAGGTATTTATCTGATTAGGTCAATAAAAATTGATTCTTAATATATTATGATGACCTTAATCATTTCACTCATGCACAAGAAGATAATTATTTACCTCCTTTAGTTATCTGGGTTTTTAAGAATGCACAATTGAAACCATCTGAGGCTAAATTAAAATTTAACAGAATATTATGTTTTATTTCTATAATTTTTCATAATAATGTATATGTACATATTTTCAAAATTATAAATTACTAGAGGCCTGGTGCATGAAATTCGTGCACGGGGGGTGGGGGATGTCCCTTAGCCCAGCCTGCACCCTCTCCAATCTAGGACCCCTCGAGGTATGTCCCACTGCCTGTCTAGGCCCAGTTCTGGTAAGATCAGGCCTAAACAGGCAATCGGACATCCTTCTCACAAACCAGGACTGCTGGCTCCAAACTGTTCACCTTCCTGCCTTCCTGATTGCCCCTAACTGCTTCTGCCTGCCAGCCTGATCACCCACTAACCACTACCCTGCCAGCCTAATTGCTTTTTAACTGCTCCCCTGCCAGCCAATTTGCCCCCAACTTCCCTCCTCTGCTGGCCTGCTCACCCCTAACTACCCTCCCCTGCAGGCTTTATTGCCCCCAACTGCCCTCCCTTGCAGGCCTGGTTCCTCCCAACTACCCTCCTCTGCTGGCCTGATCACCCATTGCCCTCCTTTGCAGGGCTGGAACCTCCAACGGCCCTCCCCTGCTGGCTATCTTGTGGTGGCCATCTTGTGTCCACATGGGAGCAGGATCTTTGACCAAATGGGGACAGCCCTCTTGTGTGTTGGAGTGATGGCCAATCTGCAAATTACTCTTTTATTAGATAGGATAGAGGCCTGGTACATGGGTGGGGGCCAGCTTGTTTGCCTTGAAGAGTGTCCCAGATCAGGGTGGGGGTTCCCTTGGGGTAAGGGATGGCCTAGGCAAGGAGCCTATGGAGGTTTGCAGGCCAGCCACACCCCCCAGCAACTCAAGTGGAGGCCCTGGGATCTGGGGTTAATCTATGTCTACAATTGAAACTTTGTAGCCTGGAGCAGAGCCAAGCGTTCTGCTCGCTCAGGGGCAGCAGCCATTTCTGTTTAAAACATTGTAGTTTAGAGTGGAGTTTAGGCCAGTAATGGCAGACTGAAAGCTTGGCTTCCTCCGTTGCCAGGGAAACCCAAGCCTCTGTTCTCTCCAGCTCAGTGGCTGCCACCATTTCTGTATCTTTTATAATTGAAACTTTGTAAAATTTAGTGGAGGCCTAGGGAGGCAGAAAGCTTGGCTTCCTCTGTTGCCAGGGAAACCCAAGCCTTCCTCCTGCTCTCAGTGGTGGCAGCCATCTTGGTTGGGGTTTATTTGCATAATTTGCTCCTGATTGACTGGTGGGTATGGCTGTGGGTATGGCTTGTGGGTGTGGCAAAGGTAAGGTCAAATTTGCATATTACTCTTTTATTAGATAGGATTATGTAGGTCAAAGAAAATGTTTAAATATCATGAAAAATTTCAGCATGCAAAATTTAATTTAGCAACAATTTTTACCACAAGAAATAAAGAAACAATTATTTTTTACCTCTGTGGATGTTGTTCTACGCTCTTTAAGGCAAAATATATTTCCTTATCTCCAACCCAAAAATGTAGAAATTTTCTAAAAATGATAAAGTGCCATTCCTACACATTGTGAAACATGGAATAGCAATCCTCCTTCCCTATGAGATTCATAGAGTAATTTGTCTTTGGAGAAAAGAAATGATCATTTTTTTTTTCATTAGGCTACCTTCTTTCGTTGTTGTAAACTATTCAGGCAATTTAGGACCCAAGGCTTCTCAAGATTTTATTTGTTTGTTTGTTTATTTATTATTAAACATCACATTATAATTTCAAAGGAATCACAGAGAACCTGTTTATGCCAATCATGACTTGGCATCAGTCCCAGTCTTAAGCTGCCTAATTTTATTATTACTTAATTTAGAGAGTATTAGTCAGTTATAGCCACTCCCTTTAACTCTATTTTTACCTTCCTATTGATTTTTTTTCTAATTTATTTCTCAACCTCTAGGGTGAGGAGTTGAGGGTCTTTTTTTCCTTCTTTTCTTCATTCTTTTAATATTAATTAATTAATTAATTGCTCATAATTTTATATGTTTTTATTGATTTTCGAGAGAGAGGACAGGAAAGAGACAGAGAGATAAAAACATGGATGAGAGAGAAACATTGATTGGCTATCTCCTCCATGACCTCTACTGGGGATCGAGCTGGCAATTTTTTTTTTAAATATATTTTATTGATTTTTTACAGAGCGGAAGGGAGAGGGATAGAAAGTCAGAAACATCGATGAGAGAGAAACATCAATCAGCTGCCTCTTGCACGCCCCCTACTGGGGATGTGCCCGCAGCCAAGGTACATGCCCTTGACCGGAATTGAACCTGGGACCTTTCAGTCCACAGTCCGATGCTCTATCCACTGAGCCAAACCGGTTTCGGCTCGAGCTGGCACTCTGATCATATGTCCTGACTTGGAATCAAATCCATGAACTCTTGCTCAACCACTGAGACACACTGGCTGGGCAATTGCTCATCATTTTAATGTAATTCTAATTTTAAAATAATGCCAGTGAGCATAGCCCTGATCGATTTCTCTCTCTCTCTCTCTCTCTCTCTCTCTCTCTCTCTCTCTCTCTCTCTCAAAATCAATAATTTTTTTCAAAAAAATTCTCAACAGGTATTTTGGTGGAGATTGACAAGCCTGGGAAAAACTTATGAGTCAAGGCAATACTGAAGAAGGAAAAGGCTATCTTAATTACTATAGCTTTATTACTTTCAGATGTGAAGATATAATTTAAAACTATAATAATTAAGACATTGTGGTATTTTTTATGACAGTGAAGATATCTTTAAATTAATTGGTTGTCTCCTGCATGCACCTCACCAGGACCATTGATTCAACCTACAACCAAAGTATGAGCCTTTGACCAGATTTGAACATGAGACTCTTCAGCCCACAGGCTGATGCTGTATCCACTGAGCCTAACCAGGTAGAGCAAGGCAATGTGGTATTTTACATATTTTAAAAAATTTGTTGAATTACTTGAGCTGAAATTGGTTAATAAAATTAAATAGTTTTCAATGTACATCTTTATAATAACTTCATCTATATATTTGTATTGTGTATTCACAATACAAAGTCAAGTTTCCTTCAGTCACCCTCTCCTACCTCCCTAGATCTCCTTACCCTCTGCTAGTCACCATACTGTTATCTATATCTGTGAGATGTTTTTGTTGTTGTTGTTTTTAAGGCCTTTATCTTTTGTACCCTGCCCTTTAACTCTCCTCCCCTCTGACAGCTGTCAGTCTGTTCTCTATATTATGAGTATGTTTCTATTTTGTTTATTTTGTTCATTAGTTCCAAAATTAAGTGAAATCATAAGGTGTTTGTCTTTCTCTGACTGGCTTACTTTACTTAGCATAATACTCTCCAGGTCAATCAATGCTATTTATAAAGATGAGATTTTCTCCCCCCCCCCTTTTTTTTACAGCTAAGTAATGTTCCATTGTGTAAATGTATCACAGCATTTTTATCCACTCACCTACTGATGGGTACTGACTTCTGTTCAACTATTTTTTTGTTGGTTTTTCTAATTGATTCAACCTACAACCGAAGTATGAGCCTTTATTTCAGTTGTAATTCCAGTTTGGTTTTGGGAGGAGATGAACATAACAGCTTCCTACTCCACCTCCATTTTGTATCTTGTTTCTAACTTTCTTTCTTTCTTTCTTTCTTTCTTTCTTTCTTTCTTTCTTTCTTTCTTTCTTTCTTTCTTTCTTTCTTTCTTTCTTCCTTCCTTCCTTCCTTCCTTCCTTCCTTCTTCTTTCTTCCTTCCTTCCTTCCTTCCTTCTTTCCTTCCTTCCTTCCTTCCTTCCTTCCTTCCTTCCTTCCTTTCTTTCTTACTTCCTTCCTTCCTTTCTTTCTTTCTTTCTTTCTTTCTTTCTTTCTTTCTTTCTTTCTTTCTTTCTTTCTTTCTTTCCTTTCTTTCTTTCTTCTTCCTTCCTTCCTTTCTTCCTTTTTCTTCCTTTCTCTCTTTCTCTCTCCCTCTCTCTCTCTCTCTCTTTCTCTCTCTCTCTCTCTCCCTCTCTCTCTCTTCCTAAATTGTGGCTTTTCCCCAAACCTCAACAATACTGGCTTTTATTTATTTTTTAAATGATGGTTTTTCATAAAAGTCCATTTGAAAAATCATTATGCTTCCTAAAAAATATTTAAAACTTATGTCATGCTTATATTCAAGAAATTAAAAAAAAACACCCCACACATAGAATTGTATGGTTTAAAAAACTTTAGAGACCACAGAAATCCAATAATTGCACTACCCTTAAAATAGGTCATGAAACTGAGGCAAAATGTGTTACTGTAATTGAATTAATAAATTACACAACTGAGCTTACAATGAGAATTGTTGGTCATTTCCTCTACCATTTGCTTCTCATAGTCATTTCTCAATAATATTCTGTATCATTTATCATAACTTTTTTATTATTTACTTATTTTATTTTTGAGACTATGGATATGAGAAAACACCCACTGTTTTCCCCTTTCTCCAATATACTGTCAATCCTCTTAGTATTGTTTGTCCATTCATCAATCACAGAATAAACCTTTGCTATCTCATAGGCATTTTGGTAGGTCCTAGAAAGTACAGAGTCATAATTATATGTATCACCTTTGAAATCATATATATATGGACTGGAAAATCTTTCAAGGTATGTTAGCGAAGTCCTTTCCTGTCCCTTGTTGATCTGTATTTGTTGCTTATTTTTCTCTTTGAAGAATGCATGGAATGAAGTGTTGCTTGATGTGGGGAAACAGGGCTGGTGGAAATGGGAAAATAAATAGATTTTCTCTTTTAATACTTACAAGCTTCACCATGTCCGGAATAGTGTTATTCATTCTTATTTCATACTAATCCTCTCTTTAAAGATGGTAGGCCTGTGTCTAGGAATGGTTATGCTACTCCTGAATTGATGCACTAATGAGACCTATAAACCTCAGTTCATAATGAATGTATATAAGCTTAAATCATGAGATTTTTGAATAAGTAATCTGGTCTCTGTGTAAAAATTATTTCCTAAGATGCTGGGATGCTCACTGTTTCTAACTTTGCTTGCTTAACAGGTAGATAAGGGAGGAGTAGGAGAAAAATTATGACAAAAGGGGTGGTAATGGGAGGAACTTTTTGGGTGTTTGTGAAGGGTCAAATTTGGCAATACTTCCTGAGGATGGAGTGTCTTTGCCCCTGATGTAGCATGAATGTTCATTTGATGCCTTTTAAACAGACAATCACTAATGTGATTATCAACAGAATTTTGAAGAAAACAGAAACACAAAGGGTGTTTCTTTGGATACACAGTCCTAGAAAATAAATAAGTAAATGATAAAAGAGTAATTGCACTATGATTAATGGAACAGAACATTACTGAGGAATGACCTTGAGGAACAAATGGGAAAATGAAGTAAGGATTGAACTAGTTTTCAACTCAGCTGTTCCACCTCTCCTTTCAGTCTTTGTGTCCAGCTGAGCATCAAATGTGTGCAGAGTTTTTCTCTGAGAAACATATCCAGCACCTGCAGGACCTTAATCTCAGTGCAGGAGTGCCACACTTAACTTCCTACGGGGAAACTGAGGAAAGCTCATCACCCAAGGCAAACTGATGAAGGCTACTCACAGGAAGTAGCATTTGACCTGGATCTGAAAAAATGAGAAAGATGAGTGTTGAAAACTTCTTTTTAAAATCAACTTGTGTTTTATTTGATGACTTTATTAACTGGTTTTAGACTGTGAAGTGGTGGTGGTGGTGGAAACCAGACTGAACCAGTTTGAGGACAAGTCTGCTCTCTAAAGAAGTTATATATTTTTGTATGCACTCACTTCATTCATGGGTCTCCATTTTGCAGTTATAGATAGGGTTATTTGTTGATGCATCTCTTTTTTTTTCTTTAAAAATTTTTTAATCTTTATTGTTCAGTTTATTAATTACATTGTTCCCTGTTTATCCCCCTATAGCTCCCCTCCACCTGGTACCCATCCCACCCTCCGCCCTCACCCCCCTCCACTGTCCTCTTCCATAGTTGCATGATTTTTGTCCAGTCTCTTGCTGCACTTCCCACAACCCTTTTCTCCCCAAGAATTGTCAGTCCATTCCCTCTCTATGTCTGTGATTCTGTTACATTCACCAGTTTATCCTGTTCATCAGCTTATTAATTCACTTGATTTTTAGATTCATTTGTTGATAGATGTGTATTTGTTGTTCATAATTTACACTTTTATCTTTTTCTTCTTCCTCTTCTTAAAGAGTATCTTTCAGCATTTTATATAATATTGGTTTGGTGGTGATGAACTCCTTGAGCTTTTTCTTATCAGTGAAGCACTTTATCTGACCTTCAATTCTGAATGATAGCTTTGCTGGATAGAGTAATCTTGGTTGTAGATTCTTGCTATTCAACACTTTGAATATTTCTTGCCACTCCTGTCTGGCCTGCATCATTTCTGTTGAGAAATCTGCTGACAATCCTATGGGTGCTCCCTTATAGGTAACCATCTGTTTTTCTCTTGCTGCTTTTAATATTCTCTCTTTGTCTTTTGCTCTTGGCATTTTAATTATGATGTACCTTGGTGTGGTCCTCTTAAGGTTCCTATATATTGGGGTTTGGTGTGCTTCTTGGACTCCTAAGTCAATTTCTTTCACCAGGTGTGGGAAGTTTTCAGTCACTATTTCTTCAAATAGGTTTTCATTGTCTTGCTCTCTCTCTTTTTCTGGCACCCCTATAATTCGGATGTTGTTATGCTTGAGGCTGTCCCAGAGGCCCCTTACACTATCTTCAATTTTTTGGATTCTTTTGGTTTCTTGCTTTTTCAGCTGACCATACCTCTTTGTATTTAAAATCTTTAACTTGGTTCTTGGGGTGCTCTAGAGTACTTTTAGGTCTTTGTATAATATTTTTTATTTCAGTCAGTGTATGCTTAATTTCTGGTTGGTCCTTTTTCATATTCTTGAGAGTCTCCTTCATATCCTTGTAGGTCTCATTAATTTCCTTGTAGGACTCATTCATTTCCACGTTGGTCTTGTTCATTTCCTTGTAGGTCTCGTTCATATCCTTGAGGGTCTCGTTCATTTCCTTGTGGGTCTTGCTTATTTCCTTATAGGTTTCGACCTTTTCTAGGAGCCTCTTGAAAAGCCCTATAACCATGGTTTTGAATTCCATGTCCAATCGTTTTTTTCCTCCATTTCTTTCACATCTGATTTCTTTCCATATCTCTGCATAGTGGCTGCTTCCCTGAGTTGGTTAGTGACTCAGCCTCCCCTGTTATCTGAGATGGATATGGGTTGCACAGTCTTGTCGAAGTTAAGCTCAGGTTAATTGTTGTTAGCACTTGGAGGAGTTTACCTCCAGGCCAATTGTCTGTGACATTCAGCTCTGCTCAGGTTGGATGGGCAGAGTCTCTGGGCCAAGCAGACAGCATCAGCTCCACCCTATGCAGCCTCAGAGCCTCTGAGAGAGAGCTGCTGCCAAGCTCCACCTGCTGCCGGAGAATTCAGACTCTCCCCAAATGAGTCTGCACACCCAATGTCTCACCCAAGGTTGCAAAACAATGCTGTCTGACGGTTTCCGGGATGAGAGAGCAAGTCACGAGTGTTCTCTGCATAGTCACACAGCTCTGCTCTTCCCAAGTTCACGCGCACTCCGCACAAGCTCGCCTTCTCCACAAACCAGCAGATCCCTGCAGCACCCGAGCTTTGGCATGCCCTCCCACTGTCCAGTTTTTACCCCGTATGATAGTGGGTTCACTGGACTTCGCCCAGAGTTGGAAAGTCAGTCCAGTGGGACGTCTTTCTCTCCCCTGTTCAAGAAAACTGGCCGGTTTTCAGCCGTCCGCCCTATCCACTGGCATGCTCTCCAAACCTCTCTCCACGTGTATCTTCAACGCTGTCCTCAGCCGCTCCTCTGAGTCACAGTGTCCTATCTTCTCTTTTATTTGTGGAATTTTCACTCAGCCAGCTTTCTGGTGATTCTGGATGGTGTTTGTTCTTTCGTTAAGTTGTAGTTTTGAAATTGCTGTGTATAGCAGCAAGATAGGTGTTTTACCTATGCCGCCATCTTGGTTCTTCTGATGCATCTCTTTCATTAGATTGGGGGAATATACACTACCTGTATTTCAGTACATATCCAGGGCTTTAGTAGAAGATCTTGTACTTAGTAGGTGCTCACTACATGGGCCCTTAATGATGAAATTCAAAGACTCATATTTTTTGTCAGACCATGCTGGGTACATATAAAAAAATTAGCAACTTCCCATAAATTCCAACTTCTTGCATAAGAAGCCCTTTTCTCCCTTCTCATCTTTTGCTTACTTTCAGGTTCCCTGCATTCTACATAAATACAAAAATCTTTCATTTGATATACTTAATTTTATTTGACTATGAACTTTACATAATGTTACCCTTGAGGCACTTTACACCATATTACTTACTGTTGAGTAATCTCAGACTAAATTCTGTGAGATGAATTTTAAGCAGATGTCAATAGGATATGAAGGTATGGAGATGAGGGATTTAAAGCTGTTTCATTGTAGAAGATTGTTTGAGCATGGAAAATGACCTACATAGGCGAGGCTGATGTCCCTAACAGATCTGGTTTCTCAGTGAGTGGAATCTTTAATTCCTGCATTGCCCTCATTATTACTCTCCCTGGCTGCTCCACAATACTCACCTCTCTGTTGGTCTCCCGTTGTGGCCTTCCCAATGATTCCATCCCCCACTCTTCTCTGTATTTTCTATAAACTCTTACTAATTCTGTCTTTATTTTATAAAACACTTCTTATTGCCTTCTCATGTCTGATTAAAAAATATTTTTCTCCCAAAGCACATCATTGAAATTTTTATTTTAACACTTGGCAAGATAATGTAGTTTTTAATATTTAAAAACTAGGTCTCCCAGGCCTTAATAACAACCTACCTGTTTGGAAGACCAAAATTGCATTTTTACAGACTAATCCTAGGTTGAATCTATAATAATAAAAGTGTAATATGCTAATTAGACCAGATGCCATTCTGGATGACCTTCCAGATGAAACTGGAGCTAGTAGGGAAGCCCAGGTCTTGGGTGCCAAAGGGAAGGTGGAGTTGGCAGCCTGGGAAAGGAAGGCCTACTTTTGCATTAATTTTGTCCATCAGGCCTCTAGTTATATACATATTTTATCTATCTAAAAGTTTGTACATATTTCATTAAACTTTCTGAATGCAGCAATGTTTGTATTACCTGAAATTTTCATAAAACCTCTGATTCTGATCAGTTTTTTCCTCCCCAAGACACATTCCATTTTACCCTAATTTTTTGCTCTATTTGTCCTGTTTGATGTTATCTGAAGGAATCCCATGGGGTGTTTGGGCTGCCTGAGTTGGTTCACTGCCAAGGCTAAACTTCATGTTCACTAGCTATGTGTCCTGGTAAGTAAGTAAAAATGTGGCTTTGAGTTGAAATTAAAAAACAAGATAACATCCCTCCCCTACAGCTTCAGCTTCATGTAATTCCCCATGAGCATGGTTTGGGCCCATAAGAGTATTTCCACTTCAAGGCAGAGATATCTGTGGACACCTGAGTCAGTTAAACATCATGTAAAAAATGCAGCCCTTACATAAAAAATAGAATGCACTAATTAGCTGCTACATGCAAGGAGCTATGGGTTTTCTCATATGGAGTGGCATAGAAAAAGATAGTGCTGAATACGGATGACACTAAAGTAAGGATTATAAGAAACAAAAACTGCAGCTAGACCTTAAAACACTCCAGCTCTTCTGTATTTACATACAACTCTATACCAGCAGCAGACTTGGTCTTAACCTTTGTACAGTGGCATTTGTGTTCTTCAGTAGGGGTATTTAATTGAAGGTAGGTTGTGGAGTAGGCTGCAAAGTATACATTTCTATAGTGAGGGTTTATTTCATATTATTTGAAATGCCCCCTGCAACCAAAGTGTGTGTCAAGGCTTACTGCTCCATGTGGCCAGTGTGAGGAATGTAAATGTTAGAGTCAATAAAATTTACTGAACGGCCGTTTAGAAAACTGCCATGTAAATGAAAATATAGATATTTCTAAAAAGTCCTTGCAATCTTTTTTAAAGCATAAAGCACATATTGAAGAATCTAATGAACAAGAAAATATGATTGTGTGCAAAATGTTTACCTGAGGAAACAATTTGAAAATAGCAACAATTACTTGTACTTATAAATCAATAAATTGGAAAGTGCTTCTAGCTTTTCACATGTTCTTCCCATTACGATACTGTCAATATCTTATGAAGAGTACAGACATTGCCTCTATCCTCAGCGAGTTTACAATCAAATTTGGGATAAAACTTACATGAGATAGGTGAATGCCTCATCATATGCTATTTTTTGGTTCATTTAATGTGTTCTAGTGCTTTAATCTGGAAACAGCCCAAGTGTTCATCAGTAGATAAATGGATAAGAAAGCTGTGGTACATTTACACAATGGAATACTACATAGCTGTAAAAAAGAAGGATCTCTTACCCTTTCTGAGAGCATGGAGAGACCTGGGGATTATTATACTAAGTGAAATAAGGTAGTCAGAGAAAGACAAATACCATATGATCTCACTTATATGTGGGATCCAGTGAACAAAATAAACTGACAAACAAAATAGAACCAGAGGCATAAAATATGAAACAGACTAATAGATGTCAGAGGGCCAGGAGGTGGGAGGACTGGATGAAAAAGGTTGAGAGTAGCCAAAGAATATACATGGCATAGCCCATGTGTGATGAAGGCCAGAGAGAAGGGAGGGGAGGGACTGGGCGGAGGTGGGCAAAGTGGGGGGGAATGGAGAACATCAGTAATAGTGCAAATAATAATAAAATAAAATAAAATAAAGGGAGAACAGTAAGTAAATCATGTATATTATTATTGCAAAACACATTTATTTTGTATCAACAACTATTATCTAACAAGGAGCCAGGTAAGAGGATATAACATTTTAAAATGTCAGCTACTTTTCTATTTTCTCAAAGTAAGATACACATTCTTTTGGAAAGCTTCTCTAGATGTCCTTAGTTAGGCAAACATCTTTTCTTTAGGGAATAGGCTCCCAACCTTTTTTTGGTCATGCCCCACCTAAGCATCTCTAAGATCCTGTACCCCCTCCTCCAACATATAATTCTTATTATTCAAAAAGTGAACTCCTATTCATGTGGAGGAAGTCTAAAAGGCCATTAACTTGGTCTAAACAAGCTTCCAAAGAAGATAACATCCATGAAAGAGAAATATAAAAGAACAAAAGGAAAGTTTAGGTACTGAGGAAGAAATCACCAAGAAATTGTTTAAAAAATAATAATATGCAGTGATATGAAAATATAGCAGATAAAGATTCAAAACACAATAGAGAATTGAAATGCATAAATATGTCACAACATATATTTATATACTGTATATGGGGCCCCTAGAACCATAAGAAATGCCAAAACTTCATTAATAATTCATTCTTGAATTGCCTCCCTTAAAAATCAAATTGCCCCCCTGTAGGGTGTGTGCCCCACATTGGGAACCACTAGAATAGAGGTAAGCAGGCTTTAGTATCACATAGCCAGACACTTTCTTACTGTGCCAAGTTTGAGGTTGTTGGAGTAGAGGCAGGTAAGGAGAAAGAAATTATTTTTATGAGGAGCTCTTAGAAGAGGAAGACATTTTTGTATAGACCTAGGTGGCCCCAACCAAATTCTATTGACAGGAAAGGCTTCAATTTCAAAAAAGACCCCCAGTGAGAAAGTTAGACTCAGACTCAGTTAATGACTTACTCTTAGCTTAACATTTGATCTTAGTATTTTGCTCCAAAACTAGCTTTGCACACCATGACATTGAGGCTGGAAATCATTGAGAGACTCAAGTCATTCTTGCTGTACTGTGCTTTGGGCAACAGAGGATGAAATAAAAAAACAATAAATATAGAAGTCATATTTATTTTCCTCTTTTGAGAGCTTGTCAAGGATATAAAAAAAGACTTATCTCTCTAGTCCTGGCCAGTATGGCTAGATTAGTTAGGCATCGTTCAGTGTACTGAAGTCTGAAGTATTGCCAGTTGGATTCATGGTTGCTGGGTTGTGGGCTCAATCCTTGGTGGGGATCCTCTAAGAAAAAAAAAAAAAAAAAATATATATATATATATATATATATAAATATATTACATTATATTAAAGGCCTGGTGCATGAAATTCATGCACAGGGCAGGGCAGGGGGTGTTCCTCAGTCCAGCCTGCACCCTCTCCAATCTGGGAATCCTTGTGGGCTGTCCAACTGCACCTTTAGGCCAAATCCTAAATGGGCAGTCAGACATCCCTCTCACAATCCAGGACTGCTGGCTCCCAACTGCTCACCTGCCTGCCTTCCTGATTGCCCCTAACCACTTTTGTCTGCCAGCCTGATCACCCCCTAACCACTCCCCTGCCAGCCTTTTTGCCCCTAAATGCCCTCCCCTGCAGGCATGGGTCCCCCACAACTGCCCTTTTCCTGAGGCTCAGGTGCCCCCAACTTCCCTCCTCTGCTGGCCTGGTCACCCAGGGCAGTCGGACATCCCTCGAGGGGTCCCAGATTGGAGAGGGTGCCGGCTGGGCTGAGGGACATCCATCCCCATGAATTTCATGCGCCGAGTCTCTAGTGTATGTGTGTATGTGTGTGTGTGTGTGTGTAGGCTACAGCTTGACATGATCTATTTTTTAAAATGTCTTATCTCTATTTTCATTTGCTAGCACGGTTCTCTAAGGAGTGTTGGTTAGTGTCCCTTGACTCTGGTTATTCACTTCCACTCAAAATAACTCTCTGAAGAATTAGGTATTTATACATACATTTGTCTGCATGATGTATTTTCAATTACATGAGTCACCCAATTCAAATAAATACTAACCTTCAAAAACATATTTCACAGCTCACTCCAGAGTTCTCTCAATCAAATAACTATAACAGGGGGACCTAAACTCCACAGTTTCCATAATCACCACAACGTATGGATCCCGGTTTTTAATGCAATTTGAGAAACCCAAAGCTCTAAGATCATTAAAATCTGGGAGACTTTTTAAGCATTAATTACATTTTTTTATTCCAGTAATACTTGTTTTTTTTTTAAAGAAAAATTTTAGCACTGTGGCTTATGGTGAGTTCTGAACAAGCAGGAGCATCTTGAATCAGGACACTAAGAGCCACAGAACTGTGTCGTGCTGGTTCAACAGCAATGGTAAGTGGAAGCTATTAATACAACAATGTTAGAGGACTGATCTGACATTCCAGTTCTCTCTACCTAGAGTTTGGAAGTAATACAAACCACTTTTGAACTACATCAATCTCTGGAGTACCTAGGTTTGAAAGAACATATCAAGAAGGAGCTATTGAACTTCTTGTTAGTAGAGGTGTAATATAGGGCACTGTGATAGTAAGTAAGTAGCTGGGGAACAGTAACAGAGAGCTATAACTTTATATGTTCATCCACCTGCTGATGAGGGTTATGCTTGCTAAGTATGATGATGCAAACTGATAAGACTTTTGACAAAAGATGAGAAAGCTGAAGTTCAAAAATGGTTATGACATTTGCTTAGTTTCATATGACTAGACAATAACTGAGCAAAGGCTATGGATTCCTCTTTGACTCCTGATCTGTCACACTTTCCATTCTTATGATAGGTCTTTATTGAGGTAGTTCAAAATATTGATATCATTCATCAAGACATCAGAGATTTGAATAGGTAGGATCACGTGTGTGTGTGTGTGTGTGTGTGTGTGTGTGTGTGTGTGTGTGTGTGTGTTCTTTCTGTGAGCACACATACAGAAACTCATTTCAATGAAAAATTCTTTTTTAAAACATAAAAAATGAACTCCAGAAGAATAGGAATGAATATGGTATATTTGTTGGGTTTTATGTATCTCAGTCTGAACTCTTCATTAACTTTCTAGTCAACTCTTATAAGAAATATAAGTACTCAGTTCTTAATTTATAATTAATAAATGAATATGCTTATACTACCAAGGTGTTCTTTTCTGCTTAATTACAGACTCCTTTTATGACTGCAATTTTTAGGACTCTACCTCTACTTTATTATTTGGGAAATAAACTGAACTAAATTTGTTGAATTGTTAGATGGGGGCTTTGAAATCCAGACAAAGACTTGTGTTGTGAGCAGCGTACTGATAAAATGAAAGCAGCATTTTAACTAGAAGATCAATCTGGTAGGGATATGCTCTGATACATCTGAATCATCACATATTGCATAAAGCAAAAGCTATTTTAGTAGGTGACCTTTAAAATTAGTTATAAGGATTGGAAATCTGGTGTTTTAGAAATGTATATAGTTTCAATTTCTATAAAATTCTAGAATTTAGACTGGTGAGATTAACTACCAGGAAAGTCCTTATGAGTTAACAGACTGGACCAAAGCAAGGAGGAGATGTATTCAGGCTAAATGGGAGAACCACTGAAATCATGGTAATGGGGAACATCAAAAGTTTAGATCAGCCTGACTGGCATGGCTCAGTGATTGGACATTGACCTAAGAACGAGGAGGTCATGGTTCAATTCCCAGTCAGAGCACATGCCCAGGTTGTAGGCTTGATCACTAGTCGGGGGACATGAAGGAGGCAGCCGATCAATGATTTTCATCATTGATGTTTTTATCCCTCTCCCCCTCTTCTTTCCTTTCTGAAATCAACAAAAATATATTAAAAATAAAAGTTTAGATCAGTGGAAGGAGCCAGTGAATGAGCTTGAAAAGTCGGATTAAGAACAAAGGAAACATATTCATAGAATTTCAGAGCTTATTGAGCTCTCAGTGAAGATAGCCATAATAAATCAGAGTGTGTGTTTCCAGCCCAAGCCCAATGGCAGATCCAGTGAAAACAAAGCTGAATTATATTTCCATGTATATTCTACAGGACAGCCTAGCACTGTAGCCCTACGCACTTGTAGCTTTAAAAAATGAGGTATGGTGGGCGTTATTATAATGTTGATGCCTGTTCCCACCCCATGCCCCATACAAAGAATGGAAGTATTATTTCCACATTAGAGTTTTTATCTTTACCTTGGATGTGAGGTGGTTACAGCACCTGGAAAACAACATGGATCTAAAAAGGAACGAACTTCTAAGAATAAGATATTACTATATTTATTCACTGTAATCCCCCATCTCATATGTGTTTCCTCTTCTTTTTGTAAAGATAATTAGGACTATTGATTGTCTTCCTTGTATCCACTTCAAATAATGGTAAACTTCTGTGGGTCCCTGGAATGTGATACTGATTCAAAAAGAGAGAAAGAATAATCTCAAAGTTTTTCCCAAATGGCAACTCACAAATTCTCAGGGGTTCTCCTTAGCAAATGTAGTAATACTATTAGTCTCAATGTTCACTTTATAAGAAAATGAAAAAAAATAATTATTTTGAGTTTTTATATTATTTATTTATTTTCTTTTAAAGTGGGCTTGGCCCTAGCCAGTTTGGCTCAGTGGATAGAGCTTCCCCTTGCCAACTGAAGGGTCAGGGTTCAGTTCTAGTCAAGAGCACATACCTGGGTTGCAGGCTCAATCCCCAGTACAGGGCATGCAGGAAGCAGCCAATCAATGATTCTCTTTCATCATTGATGTTTCTATCTCTCTCTCCCTCAACCTTCCTCTCTGAAATCAATAAAAGCATATTCAATAAAAAAAAAAAAGTGGGCTTGAAATTGTATGCATATATGCATAACCCTTGGACACAGAAAATGGGGTGAGAGCCTGAGGGTGGGGGAGGGGAGTGAAGAGAGGGGAGGACCTGAGCAGGCTGGAAGAGGTTTATAGGGGGAAAAGGAGGACTTATATAATACTTTCAACAATCAAAATTTAAAAAAAAATAAAAAGTAAATAAAGTGGGCTATGTGAGAATCTCTGCTCCTAGGGTGGTGTGTGGTAGCAATCAGATGAATATTAAAATGAATCAAGCACATAGCTAAATACTACTGATGTGTACTAGTTGTAATCTAATTCTGCACATATTATTGTTTAAAATTTTTGATGGTTAAATACAAAAAGTATTAAAGTGTAAAAAATGGTGCCAATTATGAAAATTTGTGTCAAGTTTGCCTGATCATCAGGTCAATAATTCGCTTTCATCTAATCCAAATTCTTGTGTAGCATCTCGGGATGTCTTCAGTTTCTCAAAAACAAGTGTTGAGAAGAAAAAATGTAATGATGATTATATCTAAATTGTCTTTTCATTTGAGGAGAGCAAATGTCCTCAGTGTATTATTTTTAGAAAAAAGCTTGCAAAGAGCAGCCTGAAAACTGCTACCCCCTAATTTAGAAACAGCACACACAAAAAAACTTACAAAAATATACACTTTTTTCCAGAAAAAAGGGATTACAAGATTAGTTTATGAAAACATATTTGTTATAATTATAGTTAAATTCAAGTGTACTATTTAAAATGCATGCATGTCTATAAATTTGGTACCCCAAATGATACAATGTGCAATTAGTATTTTACTTGTTGAAAATGACACATTACTTTTATATAATTATTTAAAAGTGAATGGAAGCATGTATAACATTGTTAGTTGGGAAAAAAATGAAATTTGTCCTCAAGTGTTATGAACATTATTAGATGACACTTAAATAAATGTTCTAATATAATATTGAATAATTTTATTGAACTATTTTTGTTAATGCTGTATATTTTGTACATACTACATCAAAGTTTTAAAATTATTTTTAAATCAACATGTTTAAAAATTAACTGTTAAAGTTTTAAAAGCAAGTCTTTAACAGATCAAAAAACTTTTGAATTCAGATCAATATATTTCTTCAGACATGCAAAGAAAAATAATTAAATGCAAGAAAATAGAGAGATTCCAATTAATAGTAATCTTTGCCATTTACCTCTTCTTTGGTTAATGAAGTAAAAATCTAGAAAAATTGAATTGGCTTTACTAGAGTGGTAGAAAAATTGAACTGACTTTACTGCTACAGAAATCACCCAAGAAACCAGAGTGTGATGAGGCTATCTCTGAAGCATCTTGGATAGTCCATATAAAGAGTCTGTCAAAATAACATAAGCCTGCCAAAGAATGATAGTGATTCTGTTATTAGTTTGTTAATGACTTAAACGTGTTGTTGGCATATTTCTAATAATTAATTCTAAGTATTTAATTCTATCACATTGGGGGGAACTTATTTTAATTTGACAAAAATGTTGAATAAAACATCAATAAAATATGAGCATCAGTCTATGGTGTCAGTGACTTAGAAAGTAGAAACTAGAACTTCATTTTCTTTTAAATAGATGCAAGTCACAAGAAAATAAATTTAATAAAGGATTCTACATGAAATTGTTTTGATGATTTATGTTGGTAACATATCATCTATTAAAATGCAATATTACAGGGCATAACGTCATCTAATAAAGAGCTAATATGCTAATGGTCAGGACGCTATAACGGGTAATGACCAGTTCATTAGCATATTAGCTGGGGTGTTGCTCCGGAGACTTGGTGGAAGCAGGGAGGGGCCTGGGGGAGCCGGGACCATCCTGTGCAGGGGAGGGCAAGAGTGAGAGCACATAGCAGCCCGCTCATCAGTCCTTCGCCCCCACCCCCCCCCACACACTCTGAGTGCCCCGCGGCCCACCTGCCAGGGAAGGAGCACAGCGCAGCAGGCGGGAGGCTTCCATGCTCTCCTCTGGTACTATGTATGACAGGGTGGAGCAGCAGCATTCCTCTGGAGATGGGGCAGAAGGATAGAGGAAGTGGGGAGGTACCCAGAGGAGGTGGGACCAGCCCAAGGAATCTCGAAGAGACTGAGGGCAGGGCTTGAAGTGGCCAGAGAAGGCTAGAGGTCTTGGGGGCTGGGCCAGGCATGCTAGATCTCTGCTTAGACAGGTTCGGGTGTCAAGGCAGGGCTGTAAGTGGATGGGCAGTGCCAGCCGTGTGATTTCACACTCTCGGCTTCTAGTTGGTATATAACAGGCCCTCAATTAGTACTTGTGCTATCACCTGTATTTGTTGGTTTGAGCTGACAGAAAAGGAAGCACAGGTTGTGGGTCTTACACAAAAGAGATTTGTTTTCCCACAGTTTTGGAGGCTGGAGGTCTAAGATCTAGATGTCGGTTTCTCCCAAGGTCTATTTCCTTGAATTATAGATTATCATGCTATCACTGTGTGTTCTCATGGCCTTTCCTCTGTGTGCATACTTCTGGTGTCTCCTTTTCTTCTTATAAGGAAACCAGTCTTATCAGATTACTAGAGACCTGGTGCATGAATTCATGCATGGGTGGGGTCTGGCTGGCCCTCCCCAACTGGAGCTGATTGGGCTGGGCTGGCTAGGAGGAGAGGGGACATGGGTGGTTATTATATAGGACTAGAGGCCTGGTGTATGACATTCATGCACTGAGGGATGTCCCTCAGCTTGGCCTGTGCCCTCTTGCAGTCTGGGACCCCTCAGGGGATTTTTGACTGCCATCTTAGGAGCAGGCCTAAGCTGGCACGTGGATATTCCCCAAGGGGTCCTTAGAGCTGCCATGAAGGTAAGAGAGACTCTCACCACTGCTGCTGCACTCACCAGCTATGAGCCCGGCTTCTAGCTGAGCAGTGATCCCCATGTGGAAGCAACTGACCACCAGGGGAAAACTCCTATGTTGAGCATCTGCCCCCTGGTGGTCAGTGTGCATCATAGTGACCATTCGGCTGATTTGCATACTAGGATTTTATTATATAGGATGTCCCCACTCTTTGACCTCATTTAACATTAATTACTTCCTTAAAGCCTCAATCTCCAAGTGCGATTCCACTAGAAATAAGGGCTTCAACATATAAATTTTGGTCATACAATTTGTTTATAGCATCACCCTTATCTTTACCCTGATCAATAGTTAGCTTTCCTGATTTATTTTGTAACTTCCTTTAGAGTTTGAGTCTTCATTCAGTCATTCTTTTTATTATTATTATTATTGTTAAAGTATTACATATGTCTCTTTTTCCTCCCATCGAACCCTCCTGGCTACTCCTACCCCCAAGTCAAGCCTCCACTGCCCCAATGCCATGTCCATTGGTTATACTACTATCCGTTTAGTCATTCTTTTGCTAATTCAGTGATTGTACACTGTTTTCTCTCTGCTAGGCACTGTGATATGCCTGGGGAAACAACTATACAGTGCTTATCTCTGCCTCTGGAAGTCCAGAGGACAGAGGAAGGAGCCCACTGAGGCCACCTGGCCAGCCTGGAGTATCAGCAAAAGTTGAGGGATCCCAGGCCAATGCTGTGTCCTGGAAAGGGGAAGGAGTCAGGTGAGGAATAAGGATACCAGAGGCAATGGGTGTAGTGTGAGTTTTACTCCTAAAGTGAGCATAGTGTGGTGAGCTCCCAGAATTTTCAACAAATGCTAATGCTGAGTGGACCACAGAGAGATGGAGAGTGGAGACTTTGGATAGGTGATGTTGGCCATCATCATGTGTTCCTTTCAAATCATTTGAAGAGGTATCTGCCACTGAAGTGATTATTAGGGAACACTCTCTGAAAATTGTCTTTTCATAAATGGTTTTGACTAATAAAAACAAGGAATTTGATATAGAGCATGAGGTAGAGAAAACTACTACATAAAGGGAAAAGAAAAAGGGAAATAGGATGGTATGAGTTACCACCGAACAGATGATTAATAGTACTTTGTGCTTCTTTTGTACTAAAGAAATCATTTAGCTACAGCTGCCAGAAGTGTAGCTACCTATCTAGAGAGAAACCTGAGTAGGAAAAGCTTGATTCCACTGTCCCCTTGTAGTGTGCTCAAGATTCATTCTGGAGAATACTAAGACATTCCCGTGTCCTGGATTAAGCAGATGTCCATTTACAATAAGCATTTTAGACAGGAAATTGACTGATAAGTGGTTTTTAAGATGTGTCTAGCTAAAATTTCTGCTGATAAAACTGAAGAAACTGCCATGGGAAAGCATGGTGTTCCAAACTTAGTAGGTCAGAATTCCACACAGTGTTTTGCACACTTGTGTATTCCCTGAGATCTTCTCTTTATCTCATTAGGGATTTCCTGGGCAACCCACACCTGCTGTGGAAGGATCTTACACCAAGACCAAGTCTACATGGCCCCAAGCTTTTTGAGGAGTCATGATATAACGGCCTCATATTGTGACTGATTGGACCAAGACAATATGCTTTCATAACATGCAATATTAGCCTTTCTGAAACCGAATACAGTGTAATTCAGAAATTTCAATACATCCATTGTTTTGTCCATTCAATGGCTGAAGACATGAAAACCATAGTTAGCAAGTAACCAATTTAGAGTTTTTAACAAGTAAAGAGAGAATAGACATTTTCATCACCATACAAAGATGTATGGTCATTACTGATTACTGAGATAAGAAAATGCTCTCAATTATGAAAACTGGGTAATTTGGAAACCATTTTTTCAATGCTTTCAGCCTTATTTTCAAGGTTCCCATTAGAAACATATATCTATTCCTTTTGTATTTTCAAAAAATTACAGGGCTGCAAATGAAAAAAATTAAGCGCCTATTTTTTGTTTCTGTCATGTGATAGGGACTGAAATGAATAATTAATTTGTAATTATATTTTAGAAAGAATAAAAATTATATACATTATTAGGTTTTTATTACAATGAATACAGAAGTCATTTAAAGTCAATAAAGAAATAAAACTTACCTCAAAAGCTAGTTTTGCTTTAAGCTTGATTGATGAATGTTGTAAAATATCTATGATCACACAAAATGCTATTTCTTTCTTGAATTAATTGAAAGTATAAGCCGAAGAGCTATAGAAAAAGAAAACTGTGTTTATGAGTTTTATAGAAGCAGCATCTGAAACTGCAGAGTATGTTTTTGATTATTAACTATGTTTTCATATTTTTGTTATGAGCTTTAAAATGACATAATTGTGTGTTCTATTGGTCTAGACAAGGGTTTCTGAACCTTGCCATAACTGACTTTTTGACCTGGATAATTCTTTGTATAAGGAAGGGAATGTTATGTATTATAGGATGTTTAGCAGCATCTCTGGTCTCTACCCACTAGATTCCACTAGTACTCTCCTGCTGATTCTGACAACCAAAAGCATCTCCAGACATTTGCCAAATGTCCCCTGGAGAAGGGTGCAGAATTACCCTGAGCTTAAAACTTCTAAGTCTAAATGGAGGGAAAATCATCTAAATATATTAAAGTCTAAGCAACTAAATGACTGGTCAACCAGTCACTATGATGATCACTGACCATTAGGGGGCAGAAGCTTAATGCAGAAGCTGCCCATTGGTGGTCAGTGTGCTCCCACAGCCAACCTCCTGTGGCTAGCCAACCTCCCACCCACCAGGCAGAGGGACCCCATCTGTGTACAAATTCATGCACTAAGCCTCTAGTATTTAAATAATTAGTATCCTGCTATCATTTTACCTACACATTAAAAAATTGAACACTGTAGGGTAAACAAAAATTTCATCCCAACTGGACAAAAGCTCTGAAATGTATGTACTCAGTTGCCTTAAGATCTAGTTGTAGCTACTCACAACCCATTTTCTAGGCCCAGAGTTTCCTCTTTGCTTTAGAGAACTCTTATTACAAAACTACATGGATAGAGTCACAACTCATTCCAGATTTTGTTAATCCCCAAGCTGTTTAAATTTAAAAGCTGCTTTCTGACGTAAAAATCTTTCGTAAGGCTATACTCCCCAAATTTCCTCTGACACTTTAGTGTAACATTTATTTAGATATTTGGTTTTAAGGAATTCCCCATGTTCTTATTTTTCTATTTGTTAAACAGGCATTCTCTCCCCTCTTACCTGGGATGTTGTTTTTTACAAATTATTGTGTCGTTGTTCTGCCAAAAGCATCACCCAAAAGGGATTTTCCTAGCAAACCAATATAAAAATACAGACAGAGATTATTATAATTTGAGAGTTGGCACCTTCATTCACTCCAGGGGTCTTATTGTTAAGTCCCCATTTTTTGTTTGTGTTTGTGTGTGTGAGAGTGTGTAATTTTTTTTATTATTTTTTTGTAAAGCCAGCCCTGGAGTGGGGTTGAGCAATGCATTAGTAATTTGTATTCTAGTAAAGAATATTTATATGTTAAGTATTTCACACTGAGTTGTGAGTATAAAGGTGGATTTAAAGCAAACACTGGAAGCTAAGTCTTAGCACATTTAGTCTAGATAGCTTTATATGCTGATAAGAAAACAGTGCACCACGTAATTCAAAACTAGTTCAGAAAAAAATGCATTCAGTGAAAAAAAAATCAATATCAAACCATGCAGGAAAGACATTATCAGGCAGGGGTATCTCATTTAAAACATTGAAATAAGACCATCATCTTTTAAAAGAAAATGAAGTTCACTTTACAAGTATATGTGAATGAAATACAAGAAAGTGAGTTTAAACTCCCTAGAGTTTAACATCTATGCCTGACTTTTTTTTTTAGAATTTGACATTATACTCAACAAAGAAATTCAGGTGCCTTTTTAAATTAAAAGGAAGAAGAGAAATGTTCAGATACCTAAGTTCTTGCTACATGAGAAGACCATGGAAAATAAGAAATAAAGAACATTTCCCAGATGAAAAATGATCTGCAAAGAACAAGGCTGTCTGTGTAAGATTAATAAAGGGTCTCAAAGAGCATGGAGACAAGGTACAGAAGATCCCCAAAGATGTGTCAGAGTTACTTAAAAATGTATCACACAAGTCCACAATGCATGATAGAACAGGAAAACAAGACACATGCAAAATCCCCTTCTGAGACCTAATCACTCAACTACCATGTATGTCATATCAATCCTCTTAACTATGTAATAGTCATAGCATGGCAAAAGCCTCCAGACATAGAAAATGAGATCACACCTATTTTACAAAGCCAAGAATAGAGCCCAATTACTAAGTACCCCTACAACGTCTACAACCAAGTAGAGACAGCGAACCCCAATAATCACTTGTGAGTCATGCTTTTGTGATTGTACAAAGCAAATGTACAAACAAAAGAATTCTACTTTCTATCTGATGCATGAGAACTGGGCAAGTATGTGTACGTGTGTGTGTGTGTGTGTGTGTGTGTGTGTGTGTGTGTGTGTGTGTGTGTATCTGGGAGAAATGATAGAGATGGTGAAGCAAACTTGTGACTTTTGAGCTTTAGAGGGTGTAACAAACCAGTTTAAAAAGTGTTTAAACTGGCAAAAGTTTTTAGTGAGTTACTAAGAAAACATGAAAGAGTAATGCTGATGCATAGAACTCATAATGTCTCTCAACAGTAACAATTTGCAGTTTTTCTTCTAAATGAGAAAGAGAGAAAAAAAAGAGAGGTTTTGTTAGCTGAGAGAAATAATTATTGCACTTCAAGCAACTTTCATGCTGTCCTGAAATGTGGGATGAAAGGGGTCAATGAGAAAAACAAACAAACAAAGGGGCCATCTATAATACTTTCAACAATAAAGATAAACTTAAGAAAATTCTGCCCTGAAAATGGTATTAGAAGAGGATGTTGCAAAAAACTTAGCTGAACTCTTCCCTCTGTGACACAATGCCAGTGTAAAGGAGCTGCAGTCCCATCACCAGGAAGTGTAATGAGTTCTGCAAGGTTTTCCCAAGTCCAAGTGGACACAATGAGAATGTGTTGCTACTTTTGCTACTCCCATTTGTGGAAGGACCATTATATTGCAGCAATAACGATGAATAAGAAGTGTTGGGAGGATTTCTGTATGCGAATAATAAATATAATTTTTATTGCCTGGCTGGTATTTTTTTAATAAAATGTTTTTTATTGATTTTTAGAGAGAGAGAGAGAGGAAAGGCGAGGGAGAGAGAAACATCAATGTGAGAGCAATACATTGATCAGCTGCCTTCTGCACACCCTTACCTCTATCCTCCCCCCACTCCCAATCAGGGATAGAGTTTGAAATGCAGGCATTTGCCCTGACTTGGAGTTGAACCAGTGACCATTTAGTGCATGGGTCAACTGAGCCACACAGGGTAGGGTTTGGCTGGTATTTTTTTCTACTATTGAACTTGAACTGGCTGTGTTCAGGGCAATGGAACTTAGTGGACCAAGCACAGGTCTTATAGACATAACCATGGTCCCCATCCAAACACTGACAGTGACCAATGAGCTCAGTGACATAACAGTGTGAAAAACGAGGACCACAGTTCATTGTGGGTCATGCTCCTGACAGCTTTTAAATGGTGTTGAGTCTAGTGACAACAAAAGAAAATTGTTAGGAAGAGTGACCACAAAATCATTCCACCTTAAACGATAATGGCAAACTTAGAAATGTAATTTTCTCCTGTTTTTATTATTCTAGGGATGGGGACAGAATTATTTATGGTTCCTACTTAAAAAAAATGTGTCTGCAAAGACTAAACAAAAAATCTTCCATTTGATGCATTCTCTAGTTAACACTCAACACAAATTAAAGAGTGAATTGACATTCTCTGAGGAGTGCTAAAAAAGGTAATGCTTAGAGGATTCCTTCTCTGCTTTAAAAGAAAATGAAGTGTACATAAAATAAATTGGAAAAAATAATGCCAATATATGACTTGGAGTGTTTCGCATGACTGCTTTAACATGATCTTTTAAAGAAATTATTGGCAATGCATACATTCTTACCTGTTAAGACCCACAGGTAAACTTTTTCCCACTTGGTCCAGAATGGTCCTTGCTCACCTCTCCCTGCATAGTCCTCACATGTCTGCAAGTGCACACAGAGTGTGCCTGTCTGCATAACATCATCATCATTCTCCAGGAGTCAAAGCAGGGGGACATTCTTGACCTCTTGACAGAATCTCACAGGGTTGACCTCCCTTTTATGAAATGTCTTTTTCTTATATTCTGTGATAATCTTCTCCTTGATTTTGCTCTTATCTTTCTGAAAACTTCTACATTTCACTTGCTGTCTCATTTTCCATGGCTCATACCTTAATTATCCATGTTTCCTGGGAGCACATCTTGGTTTCTTCCCTCATTACACATGTGTTTTGGGCAATCTCATTCACATCCATGGCTTCAACTCTCACTGCATGCCGGTGACTTTCTAGTTTGTGTATCTACTGGCTCTTCATGTGAACGTCCCATGGGCACTGTCAGCTTGGCATGTTTGAAACTGATCTCATCCTCTGTGTTTCTACATCCGTTGCTTCTTTTCTAACTCTCATATTTCCGGTAGAACTTTAGCCACACTGGCCTTTCTCTTCTTCCTCTTCCCTTTCATCTAAGCACTCTCTCCAGGTCTTGTAGCATTGACGTTTAGTGTCCCTTGTCTTCGTCTTCATCCCTTTCTCTCAACTCTTGCATGTTTTTTCCTAAGTCTACTTCACTTCTTACACAGATGACTGCAATATTCCCTTCTCAAGACTTCTAAGATGTTTTCTCCTAATCTTTCATTAATTAAAAAAATGCAAAGAGATAACAGGTTATATTTAGAGATTATATTTTATCTTAAAAATTTATTTGGATATGCATTTTTTTCTGTGTTATAGATTCTATCAATGTTAGATACAGTGTTGGAAAATGTACATGACTGAGAAAAGCTGAATAAGATGCTTTATTTGATCTGGTGAGTTTGTTACTCTCAGCTCAAAACTACCAAATATTTGTCAGAAACATAGTCCATCGGATCTTCCTGTTTCAACTCTCTGCATACACCATTTTTTATATCTTTGCTACAGATATTTACAAATATAATCATAATTATATATTTTTTAGTTAAAAGCATTAGTGACTTGCAATAGTTCTTAACATGTACTCTGACCCTATAGTTCTTCCGAGCCTAATGTTTCCACCATTCCATCACATTCCTCATTCACTTCTCCCATAGTGAATAACTTGTTTTTCAGTATCATACATGCTCATCCCTCATGGTTAGGTTGTTCTCTCAATGTGAAATGTTCCGTCCATGTGTTTGTCCTTCTAATTTCTACTCCTTGTTCAGTAGTATCTAAAGTTTCACTACCCACGGAAATTTACATATTATTATTTATCTGTGACATGTTTGAATTTTAATTATTTGATTACAGGCTTTTGTCCCCATTTTATATAACTTTATTGGAGCTTAAGGAGCTACATATTAATAGGCTTTCTGTTAGAGTTTTGCAACACAGTGGATGCTTAATATATACGTTTTTAAACAAAGAAGAAGGAAAGAAAGAGGGAGGGAGGTAGAGAATGAGACAGAAATCAATCCTTATCTCTGCCTCCTTTCTGTTCCGGTCCCAATTGTTTTGCTTATAGTTAGAGGTCATGTATGCCCTTGAAATTAATTAACTAATTAATTTACAAAATGCTTCATTGAACACTTAAGCCAGGCATCCTGCTATGTGATAAAAATAAATAAGGTAGTCCTGGCTTAGAAGTGATTCCACCACTTGATTCCAGTGTGATATTGAGCCAATTAATAGAATCCTGTGTCTCAGTTTCTTTATTTTTAAATAGGGAATATTAATAATACCTTCCCAATAAGGGTGTCGTGAGGATTAGTCACATAAAACTTCTTAATGACATGTCTCTGAATAATTCCCTCCCTCTCTCTCTCTCTCTCTCTCTCTCTCTCTCTCTCTCTCTCTCTCACTTTCTCCCAACTTCATATCTATCTTTAATTTCAAGCTTATGAGGATATGCCAAAAACTGGTGATTAGAAAACCATGTCCTCCCTTGTAATGGCTCATGAATACATTTCAAAAGCCAGGGTGGGGGTGGGAAGATATTAACCAAAGAACTTATATGCATACATGCATTATCCATGAACAGATAATCAGGTGGTGAATGCCTGGGGTGGGGCAAGATCCAGGTGAAGGGGGGCAAAGCAAAGGGGGAGTAGAAGGGAGGACATCTGTAATATTCTCAACAATAAGTATATATTTTTAAAAAGCCAGGCTCACCTGGATATGAATTCCTCTCTGCTACTCACTAAGCATGAATGGGATTTGGGACACATTACTTAACATCTCTGTGTTTACATTCACTTGTCTGTAAAATGGGACAATAATAATATACAGCTCATTGGGTATTTCAGAGCATGAACTAGTTGATACTTGCATTGAAATTAAGTACAGGGATAAGCACTTAATAATATAAGTTACCTAGTATTATTACTACCTGTCTTAATTGCTTCAAGACTTCTCACCCTATTTGTCTATTTTTAAAATATATTTATTATTCATTTTTACAATATATGTCCCCCTCCTTTCATTTAGCTCCTAATGCACCAGCCCTACCCATTTCTGGTCATTGTTTTTTTGTTTGTTTGTTTGTTTTAGCATTATCACTGTTCCAATTTATTGGTCTATATATATATAATTTGTTTCTCTAAATTATGTTATGGGGTCATAATGAAGAAGTGCTGTGAATAAAATTCATTTTTGTTTATTATTATTATTACCTATAACTCATTCAATTGTTAGCAGAGGCAACCTATGTGATAATCACCATAACACTTTTGCACTGAGACTCTGGATCCATAAAGAAACAATGTCTCAGCTTATTCCTTCTTTGGAGATACAGAAGCAGATGTTAGCCGTGCTGTGCTAAGTGGTATAATAGAGGTATTATGAAGCAGGACATTGGGCAGAGGACAGAAAGCTCTCCATGCAGGGTCAGGGAGGCTCCAAAGAGGAAATGACTTTTGCCCAGGGCCTTCATTAGAACCTACTGGAAAAGCATTTACAATGCTGATTTGTGTTGATAAAATTAAAGGAAAAAAACAAAGAACTCCCAGGCAGAGTCATATATAGATCACTTGTGCCTATGAGAAAAGTCCTGACAACTGTGTCAAAGGTCCACTGTTGATAACTCAAATGTGTGGGAGACCAGGAAAGGATAATCTGACTACATCAGCTGTTCCCAGACTTTTAGAATGCGAGGACCATGTTTTAAAGGCTTTTTCTCCTAAAATTTCTTATGTAATAGGAAGTATCCTTTTAGAACCAATTGACTTAGTAAATGGTTAGGAATAGGAATTATTTGAATTCCATATCAATTATATGTGGATTTGCATTTTGTCCAGTGAAAATTTGCATTTTGATAAGCATAAATTTGAAATAGTATATATGTAGTAGTTCATATATGTGCAAAGCTTATATTTTCTTCAAGCTAAATGGATTATTAGACCTATTGCAATAACTTCAAAGTCCCAGGGTCCCCATTGATTTAGATTTCAATTAGAAGGTTTCCATTAAGATATTTTTTTAAAGCTATGAGAATTATACAATTTTAGTATTATGAAATGTTTACTAATTTGACAGTTTACTTTCTCATTTTACAACCTGCAGAAACAACTATGACCAATTAGTTGAAACAAATTAGAATTAAACACAAGCATAACTTGCTTCTGTATTATGAGCATATCAGTGCTCTCTGTCCCCAATAATGGTTATGGTTTTATAAATTAGCAACAAATCCCCTGCCATCTTCCGAATTTTCTTGTCTCTTGCAACAAGGTAAGCACAGATGGTAGATGACACGCAGGCGAATTGTGCCACAGGTCAGCCTGCCTGAGTGATCTGTTAGGTGTGGGGATGTACAAATCAAACACTACATTTCCGGAATGTCTGAAAATGTGGGCCACATGTGGCCAATGAGATATTTTTAAAAGCTGACTGTGAGATGTGCTGATCCAGCCAAAAAAAAAAAAAAAAAAAATCAAGGACTCTGGGTGGGGTTGGAGATGGGGTAAAGAAAAATGTTACAACTTATGGAAATGGACCCCTCTCAGAGGGAAGTTACATTCACGCCTGGGCCCAGTTACATGATTTCTGTGCTTTATTCTGCTCATCTCTGGCATCTCCTGAACCTCCCAGGAAGTCAGCTGCTGCTCAGCCTGACCAAGCCCAGCTTTCCAAAAGCAGGGCTGCAGCAGAAATGAATCATTGTCAGAGAGTGTCTAAGGAATGGGGTGAAAGGGCAGAGTGACAGTGCCGCTTTTTAGCGTCTCTTATCGGTGTAGGCTCACCAGTGATGAAACATAATGGAAAGAACATGTGTGCTGCTGTCATCGGGCCAGACTTCATAATCTACATTTGCAATTTATTAGCTTTGTGATGCTGGGCTATTACAGCGTGTTTCTGAGCCTCCATTTCCTCATCTCTAAAATAGACCCATTGTATCTGATGTAGGTGAGACATGAATATACATGTACCAAGTGCGAGGAAGAGCTTTGCGAAGCTGGATAAGAAAGAGCAAAAGAAGGATTAGCAATTCTTTCTGAAGCTTCCTGAGCAATTTGCCTGTTACAGTGTAGTTTCTTTCCATCTGAACCACCCTTTAGGCTTCGCTGGGTGAAGAGATGCAGAGAAAAGGAAGACCTATTAAGGGAATGCCACATCCACCCTTACCTTCCTCCAGGCTCAGCTGATCTAAAATCATCCAGACTGGTGCATGTATTCTTCATATAAAGCCACACTCTATCCTAGACATTAGATTCTCATTTCCCTCAATTCTCTCTTCTGACATAACATCCATGTTTTTCACGCTGCCAGCTAATGTATGCTGAGGAGCAGGGAATCCGAAAATGTTAGCTTTGTTGACAGGTTCAAGAGGGCAGTGTGCATTAAAAGACTGTGAAATCCTAAGACCATGCACACAGGCTATAGACAGCTTTCAACATGATAGTTAAAGCAAGAGTTCTGGGGCAACACTGTTCGGATTGGATTTCCGCCCTACCTCCTGCTAGCTGGGTGACCTTGTGCAAACAACTTGTGCAAACAACTTAATCTTTTTGTGTTTCAGCTCTCTCATCTGAAAAAAAAAATAGGAGGATACTTATACTATCAACTTCATAGGTTTTTCTTAAGAATTAAATGCAATCATAGATATAAAAGGGCTTAGATCAGGACTCAGTTTATGTAAAGTGCTAATTAGCAGTGACATTTATATGGTTTAAGAGTTGGTGTCATTTAAGATATAGTATCAGGAGATATTGTAGCAGTATCCAGGCAGTGGGTACGTGGGACCATATCTGGTCATTAGGATTAGTCTGAAGAGTCGCGCTCTGCAACTGCTTTAAAAGAGTGGTGTCCATGTGGGAAATTACCTCCATGCATGGTAGGTAGCCTTTAAGCACAAGCCTAGGAAATTGATCCTAGGGAGACACAGAACTGAAAAGCTCATTGACCAACTAAAAATACCCTTAGACCATGGTTGATCAATCAGTTTAAAACATAGAGCTAGAAGAAAAAGGGATTTTAGGCTAGAGTGTAAGCATGCTACCTCAATCCTGGGGCATGCATATCTCCTGTTTCTCTCTCACCCACCTCAGTCATTCCCACAGATAAAGTGATTGAGGTTTAGCAAGGTGCCCTAGGTCAATAACACACACTGGTGTTCCTGGAAAGAAACAGGGACAAGTAGTCCTGGACAGGGGCTGTGGATTGCCAGTCATCCTCGGAACAGCCAGAAGATCTATCAGTATTTCTGGGGCAGGAGACTTGGGACAGAGTGGATTTCACCAAAGGGTGGCTGAGTCAATACCTCATGAATACTAAGTGCTCATGTATATTTAGTGTACCCTGAATATTAAAGGCTTCTTGCATATTTGATGTGCCATGTCTCAACCATATGTAGTGTCCTGAGTTTTTTTTTTAAATATATATTTTTATTGGTTTTAGAGGGGAAGGGAAAGAGAGAGATATAAACATCAATAATGAGAGATAATCATTGATCGGCTGCCTCCTGCATGCCCCACATTGGAAATCCAGCCCACAACCTGGGTATGGACCCTGACTGAGAATCAAACCATGACCTCCTGGTTCAGAGATTGACACTCAACCACTAAGCCAGGCTGGCTGGGGAGGATCCTGAGTCCTTTGCATGTTAGTGGTTAGTTTATTTAGTGCCTCAAGAACATTAGGTGTCTCCTTTCTCTTTGCTTAATACCCGTTTTCTATTCACTCACTACTAACAAGCTTATGGGTATCATCCATTTCATGTTTTTCTTTTTCCATAGCAGAAAGAAAGGTCTTAAACAATATAAAAATGCAAATGTAGAGCTTACCTATGGGGAAACAGATCTGAGGAAATATTTAAAATGCACTGTTTTCAGCCTTCACTAATGGCCTCTTCAGCGGATTGATGGGTCCTGAAATCAGAATTATCTAACTATCTAACAAGAGACCCATCCAGCAGTGTACATGCAGCCTAGCACATGACAGGCTCTCTATGAAAGTTTACTGAATTAATGAATGCCTTAACTCTGCAAGCATGAGGGTATTATCCTAAATGGTGTTTCTACAGCTATTTGTAATTTTCAGGGTGGTTTCACATCAAATGTCTCCTTTAGTTTTCACGATAATGCTGTGAGGTAGCTAGAATAGGATTTACTATGCCTATTTGACAAAGACTGCTGAAGTCCTAAAATGTAACTGACTTAATGTTACACACAGCAATTCCCAGAAGGAATGCATTGTAGAACTCAGACTTTCCCAGTGTTATTTGGACCGCGAGTCCTCCTACATTTTCCCGGTACAAGCTCAGCCATGTAGATGGAACTGCATCATCTTCAACTGTACTAGTAGTATCTCATGACTTCTGGTATGTACACCATGAATAATTGACTGTGTATGTTTAGCACAGTTATGAGACCTGGGTAAAGAAGAAATAACCTGCTCCTTGGATTACATGTTTATTTGACTAATTTAAAAATATATCTACCTCATTATATCTCTTATCACTGGTCTATAAAAATTTTCTGGAACATGTGCAACAATAAAGTTTATCTCTCAAAAAGAGTGGCCTCTACATTCGTAAAACTTTAAAAAATAGGTTTAGCAACTGTAAGGGATTTGAAAACATAGTGCACTTTTTTCAACTTGGTATTTGAAAGGTTCTACAGAAACCTGAGATTCAGAACAATATTGCTGAATGGGCGCCAGCCATATATATAAGCTTTCCAGAATCCTCACTGCTTAGATATTTTGGACAATAGATACTGTTTTCAGAGCCAAGCTAACTTTATATAACCCTGTGGAGGGATTGATTCACAAAGGATGCAAATTTGGAGACCAGAATACCAGGAGGCAAGTGAATTAAATAATACTAGCCCATAAAAATATCCTCCACCTATAAAACAATGACAAAATTACCCATATAGAATTAATTTGTGATCTTTTGACTAAGTAGAGCTTAAAGTATTAATACTAAATAAATCTTTAAAATTTTAAAATAAAGATAGGAGGGTATAACCAGGTATTTTCTGTGACTTGGAAATTGACCAGTATCAGTTACTGGAGCCGACTGGCATACAGATGACCCTCTCCAGTTCGCCCTGGGCGGCCACTGACTGCCTCTATTCAGACTGGCTTCTATGGTGGATCCCAGTGATGTCTCAGGATTTGTTTCCCTCTCTTTAATCGCCAGCTGTAATCATTGACTACAGTTGTGAAGAGGCTGCTCTGAATTTAGTTTGGATTTCTCTAATTTTAGATGCATTAAAGAGCCCCAGGAAGAGATTTATAATGGGTTACGACATTCTTTCATTTTTGGCCAGTGAGTGTCACACAGCTGTGTGTATGTGTTTATACATCTGAATGTGTGTGTGTGTGTGTGTGTGTGTGTGTGTGTGTGTGTGTGTGTGTATGCATGTGTATGCAAAAGATAAAGAGAATGAGGGGAAAAAAGGAACATGGGGAAAGAAATGAGGTCATTATCTGCTGGTTTGGTTGTTTATAGAAGGTCTAATAATTTCAGTGTGTTTTTTTAAATAAAATTAACAGTAAAATTTTAAGTGAGAAATTAAAATAAGTATTCATAATGAAATAATTGTGTACATTTAAAGATTTTTTTCTCTAAGAAATACAATGCCACTTAGAATAAACATTTAACAAATTGTAATGCCATAATAAAATAATGGGAAAATGACAGAAAATGTTTCTCCAGAAAATTTCATGTAATTTGGAATTATAGTGAGCAATCCAGTTTTCATATATTTGATAAGAAATCTTGTGTCCAGAAGCATAGAAATGAAATTAGCCCATAGTGAGAAGAATGAGGTAAGATAATGTTTTTTTTTATTTATTAAACTAAAGAAGGAAATATTAAATAGAATTCATTTCAAAATATTTTTCATCTCCATAGATGTTTAAATCATAGTAAGAGCCTATACTTTTAATCATTATGCTTCAATACTTTCTAAAAATATTGTCATTAATTTTTTAAATAACTTTACTTAGTCCATTTACAGTTAGTAATTCTTATGTATATTATGTATATCATTTATTGGAGGCACTAAAAAATAGCTCTGGTGCTTTTTGTTATTTGTAAATTTTTTCTTTCAAGGCTTTCATTAAATTTTAAATTTGTTTTGCTCTCAATGAAACTCTAAAGTATTCTTTCTTCTTGAGCAGTCCAAATATAATTTAATCACTTGAGCTCTACAAGAAACTTTGAACAAAGTTAAATCAGCTAGTATGTATATCTACATTAAAAATCCACTTTTTACTTTACTTAAAATAATAATTAGCCATCATTTACCAGGCACCAGGAACTCTGTTTAGCCTTTTCAAACATCTTTTAAATCTTTAGAAAATAGTTTTATAATAATTATTATTATTTTTATTTTTATTGATAACTAATTAAGCATAGGACGTTTGTTAAGTAATTTGTAGGAAAGAGAACTAGTAAATTACAGAGTAAAAATTCTAAATAAAATTACCTTACGTTTTCTCTTTTGGCAATATATATTCTTTTATTTATTCAAATTATTTTTATTTAAGAGTAGCATAATCCTATATAATAAAAGAGAAACATGCAAATTTGACTGTACCTTTGCTCCTGATTGGCTATGCTGCCAGCCAATCAGGAGTGGGAGCGGGGCCAAGTGGCGTGAGCACCAGGCCCAGGGGTGAAAATGAAACGGCAGTGGTGGTGAGTGCCCAACCCCTAGGTGCTTTGAGGGGAAGTGCAGCAGCAGCAGTGGTGGTGGTGGCGGCAGGGAGTGCCCGGCCGCCGGGGCCGGGTGGTCTCAGGCAGCCGGGGCTTAGCTGAGCAGGGCGATGGATGGGTGCCCAAGGCCTAAATCCTCACCAGAGGCTGGGCAGGCTGGAGGTGAGCCATCAGTTGGACATTCCCTGAGAGCTCCCAGTATGTGAGAGGGGGCAGGTTGGGTTGAGGGACCACCCACCCCTCTGTGCACAAATTTTGTGCACCGGCCCCCTACTATAAATATAAGGAAAATTAACAAAAATATGCACATCCCTTTCATGTATATTTCTTTCAATATGTAATTGCTAATAAGCTTGTATTGTAACAAACCATACGATCTATTTGTAAACAGCTTCTTTTTATTTTGTAATATTTTTATTCTTAAATTAAAAGGAATTGACCAAAAAAATAAGATCTGAACCAGGAAGGCATGGATCAGACTGACATACCTCAATATAAGGCTATGGGGACAAGAAGAGATAAACCAAAGAACTTATATACTTATATGCATAGCCCATGGACATAGGCAACAGAGTTGTGAAGACCTAAGAGGGTAGGGAAGAGCTGGCAAAAGGGGGGTAAAAGAGGAATGAGAGATATCTGTAATACTATCAACAATAAAAAATATATTTAAATAAAAGTCAATATGCTCCATGTTTAATGTAATTTCAACAGTGCATTAAAGAGTTGAGACTCATTTTTATTTAAAGAGTGAAATATCATGTAATAGCCTAGTTAAGATGCCTGTCATGTCGGTTGAGGTGCATCGATTAAAACGGGCCTTGAGAATTAGTCAAATGTTCTATATAATTGCATAAAAAGTTCCCCTATATTTTGAACGTGTAAAATCATCTATAGTATCAGATTTCAAAGTCTTGAGTGAAATGAAAAAATTAGTGTGCTTATTATATCTTCTCTGCATAAGAAATAAGAGAATGTAAATTTTTTAGTAAATCAGATATCTATATAAAGGTTGTTAAAACAGATAAGGCATTTAGAGGAAATTCTCTCCAACTGTCAGGAAAACTGGGGAGTGGGAACCTAGGCTAAGACTTTTCTGTTTGTTTACAGCCAAACCAAAAAATATTAAGGTAAAGCTTTTCTTAAAATATTTGTAGGCAAATATTGACTTGTTACCATCTATTGGCAAGTTATTAACCCATGAGATATAAATATACTAACATTTTTATGGCAACTCTATTAATTGCCTTCTTTGATTATGAAGAACTATTCTCTATGAGACCAAATTAGCAAGCAGTCCAAGTTCATTTGTAATTTGTTTGCCATCTCTTTCAATGGTATCTTGAAACTACTGCAAATTGCCCAGTTGATTTTAATGATTCTCTTCAATTGAAGTAGAATGATTAAAGATTTTAGGCTTTTATTTTTACATTTCCCTTTATCTGATTGATTTGGCAGTACTTGGGCTGTGTAGTATGAAATTGTCATTCACTTTTGCTGAAAGGTGTGTAAATAATGATACCTTCTCTTTGAAGTGTTGAAAGCACCTGTGTTGTCTGCCAGACTCTTCCTGTATCTCAATGCAGAGAACTGGGCAAAGTTAATGAGCTATTTCAAGTAGATGTACTGCAAGCAGTGAATGGAGACAAAGACAAAACAAAACAATAAACATTAACAAGGATTCATTAAAAGTTGGCTTTGTAACAAGTGCTACAAACTTTCTTTTAGCTAAATAATAGCATTATCACTTAGAAAAATTGAATGTCCCCATTTAATTCTTAACTCAGGATGTAGTGTATACTTTATACACTCAATAATTTCTGCTGCAAGATAAATGATGATGCATCTTCTAGCATCTTTCCAAATGTATATATTCTACTTGTTAAGCCATTATGGTTTTAAAACATCAGTTTTGTTTGTCAAATAGGTAAAACAACCATTATAGAGGGTATTAAATCAGAGGAAATTGAAATATATGATACAGTACTTTTTCTTTCTTTCTAGTGTCAGAATTCCAAGCAATCCTCAATCAGTTGCCGCTTTCTCCACCAGTTAACTGGGTAACCTTCTATATGGTTCATAGACTTCATTTACAAAACTTTTTTATGACAATGTATCTCGTTCATCTTCACTTTGGAGGGCACTGTGCTTGATTTGTGCGATTCTGCCCATTTGCACTATTCTAAGCCAGTCTTTTGAAATAAGGTCTGGTCCTCTGCCATCCCTACCTCTCTATCTCCTCACACCTTACCTGGCCAGTGGTGAGTGGGAGTTGTTTTAGTTTGGGTTTGTTTGATTTGAGGGGTGGTAGGTTAGAAACTGCAGCCCTCTTGGAATTTCCACTATTCTACTCAAGCACCCAAATAAGCATGAGATCTTGTGAAAAACACTGAATTCACTAAGGAAAAACATTTGGTCGAGAATGTGTTTGTGTGTTTTCAGAGAACAACTCCAAGACCATGTGGGTTCCTGAGACAGTGAGGAACTGATGGGTCTGTACCAGCCACGAGGATGGTCCAGAAATGGGGGAAACTGAAGACGACATCTTGCCATGCTAGCAGTCGGCAGCTGTATGATGTTGCAGGTGGCCCAGGACCAAACCAGAGAGGATGGAACCTACATTGCCACCATGTGTCCACCATTCAGATACCATTGCTGACATGTACACATAAGGAACTATTTGACATTGAAACTGGAACTCAGAACAGTTGGACATTGAAACTGAGACTTAAACATTTTTTGTTCTTATACATTTATTTCCAGTATGCAGATGCAAGATATTTTTGAAGGAAAGAAACAGGGGAGAGCGATTGATATAGAGGCAGGGAGGCATTGAACAGACTGTCAAGCTACAGGGGGAAGGTTGGGGAGGGTGGGGGCCGGGTACTGTGGGAGATCAACCGAAGAACTTGTATGCATGCATATGAGCATAACCAATGGATGCAAGACAATGGGGCGGGGGTGGGGGAGGCAGGTGGGGACAGGTGCTGGGGGGTAGGGGAGGCTGCGGGGAGGACAATGGGGGAAAAAGGAAAAACATATGTACTACTATTAAAACTAAGTTATGCTGCAAAAAAAATAAAGTAAAATATTTAAAAAAAATAAATAAAAATAAATAAATAAAAGTCTTCTTTTTTTCTTACCCAAGGTTTATTTCTGCCCCCGAATTCCTTCTCAATGGAAAATATCAGGCAATGCTAAATTGGAGCATCTTTTTTCTACTCCACATTGTGACTTAGTGCCATGCTTTCCAGCCCTGGATCTTTACTATCAAAGTAGTTCATAAATCATAATCTTCCCTGTCTGTTTTCTCCAGACAAACTCTTGCCCTAGTGATTTTGTGCTCTGAATATGACACTTATCCAATCAACATTCCAAACCAAGCACTGCCTTGGCTAACTATTCTAGAAAGTTTTTGTTTTATTCTTTTAACTGAGAACTGAGAAAGTTGTTAAAAAATTGACAGTCCCAGCTGGAGGGCTCAGTTTGTTGGAGTATCATCCTGTACGCCAAAAGGTATCATATAAATCAACACCTGGTCAGAGCACATACCTAGGTTTTGGGTGGGGATGTGTATGGAAGACAACCAGTTGAGGTTTCTCTCTCACTTCAGTATTTCTCTTTTTCTTTCATTGCTTCTCTCTCTAAAAATCAATAATATATATATATATTATATATATATATATATATATATATATATATATATATAGAGAGAGAGAGAGAGAGAGAGAGAGAGAGAGAGAGAGAGAGAGATATGAGGATTAGAAAAAAGAAACCATTAACATTTTTATCTGGAGGAAAATTATGGAATAATTTGGAATGTACTATATTTTTTGGTTTTGTTCTTTGGAAAGGTTTTGATGAAGTTTCATAGAGATATTGATTTAGTGTGAAGGATGAGCTAGGCTGAAATTGGTGCTCTTATTTCAAACCAGCAATCCTGTTCCCTGCCTTATACAGCTCCTCAAATCAACTAGCTGGTGCCATTTTTAACCATGTCTTCCTTTAGCCTACATTGTCTCATGAGGGTCAAGAACAGTAAGTTCTTAACATGCTATTAGTCACACACATCTTTTTCTGAATTTTCCAGGAGAGTGGTGTCAGTGAAGAAGCCAGCATCCTGAAGATACATGCCTTTCTTGTTGCCAGTGGGCACTGCTTGGAGGGCTACACTTGATCCATGTTGTAGATGTTCCCCAACAGTCAGCAAAAGGCTTCAGATTGACTCTCCCTTGATGGGAACTAAGGTAGACGTGACAGAGGTAACAAGAGACTGATCTCTTATTTTAAAAAAAATGTTCATTGCACAGATACTCAAAATACTTCCTGCAGAAACCAAATCTGAGCTTCAAGAGTAGAGAAGCAGCCTTTCGACACATACCAGGCAGACATCATTGACCACAATGATTATTAGAGAAGCAGAAACAGAGAAGATCAGATTTTTGCCCAGGAAATGAAGGAGAACTTTGTTTCTCTCTACTTCCTGCCTGGAGGAGGTAGGAGAAAGACCCAACTCCTCTCACCCAATTCTGTAGGTACTACAAATTTTCTTCTTACTTGTTTGGGGAAGAGGGAGAAATCTAACTTTTTATTAAACGCTCACCTACAACATCATCCAATATAAGAAAAAGGACCATATGTTAAATACTAAAATAAAGTTATTTGAATAACTCAAAGTGTCTAAAAGTATACTTTGGCCCAATGGCATTAAGGGAAATACCTACTCTGATAAAGAGATGCTTCATGTAGCATAGAAGGTGTTGTTTATTAGAAAAGTCAAAGCATTTTATTATGGTGATGAACATTGACATCTTACATATGGCAATTACATTTCTTTGTATGTTATTGAACAGGACCTATTGCATCTTGGGATATAGTAAACAACATATATCTGTGAGTCATATTTTAAAAATGAATTGTCAATTTTTTATAACTTATGTTTATTATGTAATATATAGCACTGTTTATCTTAGGACCTCCATATTGGATTGACCCTCTTTTTAAAATACTTACAAAATAATTGTCTTTATGCAAAAATGTAAATGGCAGAGGCAAACTTAGCATCAGTTTATCATTAAGTGTGATTTGATATCCTGGAAGAATTAAAATAGAGGTGATTATGCTAATATAGAGATAGAAGTCTGAAAGGAAAAGAAGCATGTTGGCTTCAAAGAAACTAATTCATAGAGAAGAAACTAGTACTAGAGATGTACATTATAGTCTATGTTCTGTTGGCTAATGGTCAGAGACATAGATCATGCTATCCTTACTTGGCTCAGCTAGTTCATACAAGTCACATATTTAAAAAAAGAATGTAATATGTTCATAATAAAACCTCCCTGAGTAATTATATATTAGGTGTATATTTTTATTTTTTTCCACATTTTATTTTTTTTAGGTGTATATAAATATTTGTCATGTGTTAGTTGTTACATCTTTCCCATAGAGAGGTACTTCAGTCAACATATATAGTTTAAAAAGGTGTCTAATACACATTGACATTAAGTGAACAAATATGATTTGGAATTAAAATATTTTTTGATTTACCTACATTAATTTGAAAGTTGACATTATAGAATAAATTTTATGCTGAAAAGAAAAGATGATATGACTCCATTTTTACATAGAGGTTTTAGATTTCCCATAGCGATTGTATAATCTTTTTAAAAACAAAAAGCCCAATAAACAATATAAATATCATGTTGATATTTATTAGTCTAATTAGTTGCCTTTCCAAAATCCATTTAATATTTGATATTGAAAATTCCATAATCTCTTAAAGAAGAAATATCATCATTTATTGTGAAATTAAGCAGAGCTTACACAATTATATAGCTTTTGTATTTTATGTTTTAATATGCATAATGCATATTAGGTATTACATGAATTTATATATAAGTTTTTTTAAAGCCTATGTCTTGTGACTTAAGAAATAACCATTATGGTTTTCTAGTAAGAATATCTAATCTTATTGTTTTTATATCTCATTATGATGAAGAGCTTTGAATCAAAACTTTTCATATGCCCCATACCATCTACATCTCAGATGCATGCATACCATTTGACTGGCACGTATTATTGGGTGTTCTCCATAGGCCTGAATGGAAGGTCACTTTGACCTGCTGCACATTGTTACTGTACTTAAAAACTGCTTTTTAACAATAAGCCATTAATATACTTGTTTCTGGACTGACTTGAGTTTTTGGAAGAATATGAAAAGCATTTGGGAAGTGTAAGTAAAAAGCCTTCTGTTTCAGGAGAAATAATGGCCCCATTTGCCATGGAAACTGGAGGACTTTATGAAAATGCACTCAACTGTTTTCTATAGTGAGCCTAAAATTATTCTAAAAATAAGCTGTATTCCTGGCATCTTCTAGCCAATGCACAAAGATTTTATCTCATATGGCTTTCCCTTTTAGAAAAAAAAAAGCCACATCATTGGAATATTCATTTCTGCCGTTGTTCCAAAGGTATAGGAAAATATATGTGTTATATACAATAGGAACTTGATAATTCATTTCTAATAAATTAAACAATGTTTTTTGAAGAGCATACTAATTTGAGTACTGCCTTTAACACAGGTCATTATTAAAGAGACCAAATATAAAATATTTCTTCAAAGTCAGAATGAGTCATATTTAAACATTTTTGGTACAGATTATTTTTATTTATGTCATGGGAAACAAAAGAATAGGATGCTGAAAGATTATGAAAATATTAGCAGACAGATATGAGTGAATAGAAACAAAGGACCATGTCTCACCAGAAGTTTCATGTTTCATCCCATAATGGTATCTAAATCCTTTAGTCATTAATGTGGGCAGAGGAGGGAAGCGGGGAGAAGACATGTTCTGCTAAGTCAGTTTCAGGTGCTAGAGCCTTTGCAAGGGGATCTATCACTTAACTAAAGTTAAAAAAGGTCTCATGTCAGGAAGTAAAATGCTATTTTTTTATTGGAAGGCCAAGCTGTGGCGCTAAAAGTGTGAAAGGCAGAACAAATAAAATCCTCAAAATGGAATGCTCCCAGAGGCAAATAAAGTCCAGACAAGATTCACATTACACTCTCCTGTCCTCACCAGCCTAGGAACATATTTATAAAGTCACAGAATCATAATACACAGATTAGGCTATTCAGTAGCAGAAATATTCATTTACTTAGTTGTCACTAAAAATATAGGTATTAAGTGTCTGTATGTTCCAGGAACCATGTTAGCTGCTAGAAATAAAGCCATGATTGATCCAAGCCTCAAATATTTATTATTCAGGTGAAGGTGCCTGAGAACTCCACATACATCATTATAAGGAGAGAAAAATCACTTCCCTAAACTGTTTGAGAGGTGACCAAGGAATTTACAGGGGGAGATGGTTATAGAAATTTGGCTCATCCATTGCCCATAACTCAGGGGACCATAAATATCTAATTTACTGTTTATACCAGAAGGTTTTGAGAGTGAATCAGGATCACAGGTGTGAACTAGGAATCCTTGGTAGGAGTCACACATAATATCTCTTTGTATTCCTGGTATATGTTTTTGGGATTAACTAAATAATTTGGGGGTGTTTTTTGTATAAATTAAGATAATTTCATTTGTAGGGATTCTTAAGGGCCTTTATTTTACAATTTGATTGATGAAGAATAAGTTACTAAAATAGTAGGCAGCAAGAGCTTGGTGATGATATTTACTGATCCAACTCCCAATTTTGATAGCAGAGTTCATCCTAGGAGACAAGCTTGTGTTTCAAGAATATGACTCTGCCTTAGTCAACATGTTTTTGAAGAGTTATATGAAGTTGTGGTAGACCTGCTCATTATACAGTAAGCCAGTGTTGGGAGAATTAATGAATACTCTGGCTCTAAAAAGTTTTTAATAGACTAGAACAGGGGGCTAACTGTTTAAATATTAGTGCACTATAGGTAGGCATAGATGTAAAATAGAACACTTAAACATTTAACAAGCAAATAAAATCTACTGCATAAATATGACAAGGAAGAAATGTGGTTTAACGTAGTATTTGTCAACAACAAATACAGCTTAGCTATTAATGCTAACCCTAGGGTGGTAAAGGAGAGTAAAGCTTTGGCAGATATTTTATAGAAGAGATTCATGCCTCCTTACGTGGGTAATTGGGCAAGAATGTTAACTAACTCCTGATCCTGAGTCTATATTCTGGAACTGTGAGAGCAGAGATGGTATCTTATTTACATCTCTCCTCTCACTATAGAAGGCACCTAAAACATAGTTATTGAATGGATCAACAAATGCATTATAAACAAAGAGCTTAAATGAGGGAGTTGACAAATTTTGTATATAAGTCTACATCATCTCTCATTAGTGACATCCCTTCTTTCCTAAGATCTTTAACTCTGCCCTCCCTCTCTCGTGGCTTATCATTTTCTTTCTTTTTAAATACACTAGAAGATTGAACATCAGCCTATGGGACCAAGAAAGCCTAATCATGTTGTGAAGGCAGTTCCCATAAATCAGCAGCAATTTTTTTTCTCAGTAGTTCAAAGCATTATTGACCTAAGAGTTATCAAGCACATCCAGAAGATAACCAGCAACCTTCATAACCTAGTGAACAGACGAGTTTGAACAAGGTTTTCCTGAAATATCTTGTTATCCACACCCATATCTCTGTATTTACTTTTGTTTCTCCTGGAGGCAGAATGTTGCTCACAGATACAGGCTGAGTGTTTACACACCCAGGAGAAGAAATGGCATGTTTATGCTTTCTAACCTACTCCTGCCCTTCATGAAATTGAGAGCCACTGTTTTATCTCCTTTTGCTCATTTTAAATCTTTTTTCAATTAGCGAGCTGGTTGAGGAAAATGCAGTGTCTAGGGTTTGAATTACCTTGACTCCACAGTTTCACAGCTAAAGTCTACAGGATAATTACCAATTGGTCATTGCCTTTTATACTATGCCCAGCTGGACCTGGCTGAAGAGCAGTAACCTTCTCTTTTTCATGGCTATTTAAAGATAGTGCAGCAAAAGCCTATTTATAAAAGTGCTTTAAAAGTCACATGTACATATTTATTAAAAACAGGAAGCTTTATGTAATCTATGAACTCTAAATCATAGAGTATTATAATCTATGAATAATTTAATCTATAAATTAGGCCCTCTAATTCTAGAGATAGAACTCATAGGTATTTTTAATGAAATAGTTTAATTTACATAGTTTAAACTACTTTATTTTTGGTCTTACCACAACAGACATGTATTTCCTGCTTTTATAATGTCAACGGCAGGTCTAAGTAACTCTTTTGCTGTTGTTCTTTTTAAATCTTTATTACTGGAAGTATTATATACTAGGGGCCCAGTGCATGAAATTCATGTACTAGGGGTGGGTGATCCCTCAGCCCAACCTGCCCCCTAACACATACTGGGAACCCTCAGGGGATGTCTTACTGACCACTCACCCTCAGCCTGCCCAAGCCTAAAGCTTTAGGCCTTGGGCACCCAGCCATTGCCCTGCTCAGTTCAGCCCCAGCCTTAGCCCTGGCCACCAGAGACCACCTGGCCCTGGGGGCCGCCTTGGCTCCGCCCCCCCCAGCCCCTGCCTTAGTCCCAGCTGCCTGTGACCACCTGGCCCCAAGGGCCGGGCACTCGCCACTGCCACCGCTTTGTCTCTGCCCCCGGGCCGGTCACTCATGCTGCTTGGTCCCACCCCTTGCACTGCTCAGCCCCACCCCCTGATCCTGATTGGCTGGTAGTGTAGTGAAGGTACGGTCAATTTGTATGTTTCTCTTTTATTAGATAGGATGTCCCCTTTTTTCTCCATTGACCTCTCTCACCCTGCACTCACTCCCTACCCAAGCCCCTTCACCATTCTATTGTTTGCATATGGGTTATGCATATATACATATAAATTCATTGTTTGAGCCTTCCCCGTCCACTTCCCTCTGAGATTTGGCAGTCTTTTTGATGCTCCTATGTCTCTGTACCTATTTTGTTCATCAGTTTATTTTGTTCATTAGATTCCACATATGAGTGTATCATGTGATACTTACTTTTCTGTGATTGTCTTATTTTGCTTAGCATAATACTCTCTAGGTTCATCCAAGCTGTTACAAATGGTAAGAGTTATTTTTTTAAAAATAGCTCAGTAGTATTCCATTGAGTAAATGTACCACAGCTTTTTTATCCATTCATCTGCTGATGGGCATGGGGCTGTTTCCAAATTTAGCTATTGTAAATTGTGCCACTATGAGCATAGGGACACGTATATTCTTACTGATTGGTGTTTCTGGTTTCTTAGGATATATGACTGGAAGTAAGTAAACTACTTCTTAATGAAAGAGTTTGCAGCAGACCCTGTTGCAAAGTAACTTTATGATAGCAGTTATATTATGCCTAAGATTTCCATTATTAAACTGAAATGGGTTTCTTTTCATTTTGAATTTTTTTTAGGTAAACATTGTTTTCAAGAAATGATACAGTAGATGAAACTATAGATACCACCTTATTTAAAAAGCCATACCTTCTAAACATTTCAAACTCTCTAAACTTACATCTATGGTAAATAAATGTATGTGTTTGTATTGTTCTCATTACTAAACGTTGCAAGCTATTTTGTACACATCCCTGCCAGAGAATATCCATGCATTTGGTAACAGTATATTTAGACAATAGGAGAAAGCAGTTTATGAAGCTGAGCTCCAAAATATCCCATTCTTATGTATGGAGACTCCTGTCACCAATTGCTGGCATAACAAATTTGGATACAGGCTTTGGCAAACTAATGAATGTGTTTACTCTTGAAACAATGATTTTCTTTTTTTGCTTTTTTAATAACAATCTTATTGGGTATGGCTGACAGGTAAATAAAGGGAAATTTAGCAAGATGCTAGTTTTTTCTAAGTATGTTTGGTTCCCAGAAATGGTTGAAAATGTATGCTGGCACTTTTAAAAAATATGTAGGATCAATATCCTCCAAATAAGAGACATTTGCATTTGTAATTTTAGTAAACTAGGACTCTTCTAGAAATTAAAATAGATACAGGCATTTCATTGAATTCTAGAGTCAATGTAAGTTTGCAGTGGCAGAGTTACCACCAGGTAGAGATATGATAAGAGAAATTCAGGTGCAATACACAGTAGGTGCTCAACAATTACTTGCAAACATTGTTATTTTACTATGTGTTTTTTTTCCTGATAGATTTTTTAAACTACTTTCTTGGGAGATTACAACAAACATAAACAAGTACATGAGTAGAATAATTTCTGTCTTCTGAGTAAACATGCATACATATTTAACACAATTCAATAGGCAATAGCAAACTAAGCCACACATTATAAACATTCACATTTAAATTTATATAGGGTTTTAAAAAGATCCTCGTACTAAATTTCCCTTGGAGACTGGAGAATTTTCAGATACTTCAGTACACTGTATTAGATGATGACTTTGGGCAAAATATGTTAATCTTTTTGTGTGTTATTTCTTCATCTTAAAATGGGACAAAGGCTAGGACCTCATTCATAAGATTATTATGAGCATAAAATGAGTTAATATAAATAACATACTTTGAACAATGGCAAATAACAAGCATTATACATGTTTTATTTTAATTTTCATATTTATTAAAATATGAAGATTTCAAATGTGTTCTGTTATTATTCACTTCAGTATGGATGATAGTTCTAAAGAGCCATCTGGACTGTGAAAAAATAATAGTAGAATTTCACTAAGAATGTAATATCAAATGAGACCTCAATAATGCAATATGGTCAAAAAATTAATTTGCTCAATTCAAAGAGGTTAGGGTTCAGTGACTACTCCTTAAATATCAAAACCTCATAAGAAAATTAATGGCCATCTTTCTAAATGTATTACTTATCCCAATGACTTGATATTATGATAAATATTTTGTTGGACAAGGTTATTTTATAAGTATTAAATACCTTACCTAATAATAGATAAACATGCAAATTGACTGTACCTTTGCTATGCCCACAGACAATCAGTGAGTATGCAAATTAACCCAACAAAGATGGCAGTTAATTTGCATACATACCTGGGTCCCAGGAATGTCCTTGGCACCCAGGTCACTCCAAGCCAACCATCAGAGGGGCAGGGGAACCCTGCCCAAGCCTAAAGCCTTGGGCTGAGCCTGCAATCAAAAGGGCAGGGCCCCCTGCTCAAACCTAAAGCCTCTGGTCCAGCCTGCGATCAGAAGGGCAGGGGCCAAGCTGTGGTCAGAGAGGGAGGGGTTCTCCTGCTCAAACCTAAAACCTCAGGCCAAGCCTGTGGTCAGAGGGGCAGCCCGAGATGGTGATCAGAGTGGCAGGTGTCCTGCTCAAGCCTAAAGCCTCTGGCGGACCTTGCGATTGGAGGGGCAGGGACTGAGCCAGCAATTGGAGGAACGGGGGCCTCTCTGCTCAAACCTCAAGACTCCACTAGAGGCTTTAGGCTTGAGTAGGGCCCCGACTTAGAATCGGAGGGAAGGGGAAAAATCAATAGAAACATAACCTCAGGTGAGGATAAAAAAAGAAAAAAAGAAAGAAAGAAATGTCATATCCTGCCCAACTGGTTTGGCTCAGTGGATAGAGCCTCGGCCTGGGGACTGACAGGTCCCAGGTTTTATTCTTGTCAAGGGCATGTTCCTTGGTTGTGGGCATATCCCAGGGGGGGAAGGAGAGGAGTGCAGGAGACAACTGATCAATATTTCTCTCATCAATGTTTCTACCTCTCTCTCCTTCTGCCTTCCTCTCTGTAAAAAAATCAATAAAATATATTTTTAAAAAAAGAAATATCATATCCTATAAAATACACATCTTCACTCCCTGGGACTGATACTTATTGTTTGATGCTATCTCAGAATAGCATTAATTTTCCATACTTTGTTATAATATTTACTAGAGAATTGAAGAGACTTTCATATGATATGAGGTAGTTTAAGTTTTAAAATAAGTTGTGTTAGTTTTATCCACAATTTGAAGTCACCATGTCCTTCCCGAGGAAAGACTATGTACCCATTTTAAATGCTAACTTACAATTGCTGAGAGAACATGCTGATTAAGTCATCTATCTACCTTTTCTACAGCCAGGGACCAGGTCCACCTAAAGGAAATCCATCTATAAAAAAATTTACAGCTCCAGGAGAATGCCCTTATAAGGTACTGTTAAATACCTAAACTAAAGCTAAACTATAGGGGAATACCCCTTAGTTTTACCTTTCCAGATTAAAATCCATCCCTGGAACACCACCATTGGGTGAACTGGAGTACCTCAGGCACTAGACCAGGCCCATCAGACTCAGCCTTACCTGCATCCCAGAAGAGGACAAATATGTGAGTGCCCCTGAATGTACCCCCTATATACTGACCCTACCAACGCTGACTTCCCAGAAAGCCCCCTCCTCTCCCAATCCAAATTCTAGCTACGTCCTAGCTACTGCCCTCCTACCCCCACCATCCCTTTGCATTAGGATTCTCACCTTTCTATGGGACTCCCTCCTACAAGGGGACTTTGATTACCCATGGAATAAGATTTCCTTCTTTCTAGATCCCAAACACACCCTTTCTCTGCCGTGGAACAATCCCAACCCTGGAAGTGGGGATTAGCTTTCTTTTTCATCCTATTTCAACCCTCCCCTCCTACTCCCGTAAGGGATTTGCTCACCTCCACTCATCTTGAAGGAACACTTAACCTTACCCATTCTCCTGAAAAAGACTAATCTAACCTTAGCCAGCAATTGTTGACTCTGCCTTTCCCTCTCTTCTTCAGCATATAAGGCCATCCTCATACCAATTAAGAGATAGAATCAGGCAAAAATAACTATAGCTTATAAAAAGGAAAAGGGAACTATATTTCTTGAAAAAAGCAGACACCCTTCTAAGTAATTATCCTCAGTCTTGACAAATCACGCCTCCCTTCTTTTTTGTACTTATGTTCAATCTCTTAATAAGGTAGTTCCTTCCTCCATCCAAGTCACAGGTTCTATCACTCTACACACCCCACTAATTACCCAAGCAAGCCCCTTTGTGCTTTACAAGGTCGCAGAGCAATATAACAATAGGCCATCTACAATCATCAGCTTGCACTACCACAGTTAACCTAGAATTACCCAAGGGCCATTTGTCCCAATGGGTTGACTACCAGGTCTCCCTGGTAGCCGATGGTTATTTCCTATAGCCAGTCTGTTTTACTTATTATCCAACCATCCAGGTCCATAGCTTCAACTGCTCCTTTTCTTCCCTTTTACTTTTCCCTTGGTTAACAACCCATTCTAGCATTCCTGACAACTTTCATTGCAATAGAATCTCAATTATTCATCTGTCACCCTTTATCGGTAGTGCCATGGTGACTACTCTCTCTGTTTGGAGCTCAGAACCATGAAAACAAAACTCATATACTTTAGTCCACCTCTTCTCTATACCTTTCAGTTTGTCTCCAAGATAATGGGTTTTTCTTCCTTTGTGAGAAAAAATATACATCTTTCTCCTGACCAACTGGACAGGAACCTGTACTCTTCTCTCTCTCTCACCTAATGTAAATATAGCCCCCAATAATCAGTCTTTATCTATCCCCATAACCAATCATATGCAACACAAAAGGGCAGTCCAGGTAATCCCTCTTCTCATAACCTTAGGTATCACAACAGGGGTTGGGACTAGCATTAGGGGGCTTAGCCATATCTCTAACATGTTTTGCACTTCTATCTCAGGGCCTACAAGAAAACCTAGATGACATTACCAAAAGTTTAGTTCAAATGCAGGGTCAAATAGACTCACTAGGAGCTTCCACCCTTCCAAATCGAAGAGGACTAGACCTCCTAACTGTGGAGAAAGGGGGTTATGCCCTATGTCTGGAGAAAGAATGGAATGCTGTTTTTATGTCAATCAGTCTGGTCCATCAGGGATGTTGCCAAAATATTAACGGGAAAGACCAAAAATATTAGAGAACATCAATTAAAGTCACAGGGCTACTGGCTATCCTATCTAATAAAGTGGGATTATGCTAATCAACTATCATGCCTTCACAAATGGTGGCACCCACAGCCAAAAAGAAGGGTATATGATAATTGACTGCCAGACCCTCAAAGATGGTGGTGTCCAGTCCTCTTATTCCCACTTGGGCGGCAGGCACACTGCATGGCTAGGCCTGCCCCCAGGTGGGTCTGGCCACTTAGCTTGCCTGCCTCTGGAGTCCCCCAGTTCCCTCAGCTGCCCAGCCACCCAGGCCTGGCCCAAGGAGCAGGCAAGTCTTAGATGGTGGCTGTCCAGCTGTCCAGGGCTGCCCGAGGCTCAGGTAACCAGGGGCAACCAAGTCTTGTGCCACTGGCAGTGACAGCCGCAGAGGTGTGATGGGGGCATTGCCTTCCCATGATCTCTGGGTTGCCCCCGCCTCTTAGGGTTCCTGAACTGTGAGAGGGGGTAGGCCGGGCTGAGGGACTCCCCTCTCCCTCCCCCCAGTGCCTGAGTTTTCTTGCACCGGACCTCTAGTAAAATATATATTAGTTTTCCTGGCTATTTCCCTTCATAGGACTATTATCAATCCTATTCCTCATCCTCATTTTTGGCCTATGTATTTTGCACCTTTTTTCATCTTTCCTTTAGGGCCAATTTTTTTAAAATATTTTTTTATTGATTTTAGAAAGGAAGGAGAAGAGAAAGAGAGAGAGAGAGAGAGAGAGAGAGAGAGAGAGAGAGAGAGAGAGAGAGAGAGAGAGAGGATGAAAGAATCATTGACTGGCTGCGTCCTGTTCACCTCCTACTGGGGATCCAGCCTGCAACCCAGGCACTTATTGAACCTGGGACCCTTGAGTCCAGAGATCGGCGCTCTAACCACAGATAGAGCTGGCTAGGGCCTTCAGGGATGCTTTTGAGCCTTCAGCACCCAGTCTCTCAGGTAAATCACACTGCAACCCCTCAACCAGCCATGAGAATTTTGCAGTGTTCCAGCAGACTACAAAGTCCATCCCCCTATAATCTTAATGTCCCCTTCCCCCTTAGCAGGAAGTAACTAAGAAAGATATGGTCTCCCTCCATTTCTGTAAAACAAAAGGCTGGAATGTTAGGTCTGATCAAATAATTTGATCAAATAATTGAATCAATACCCCTCCCTTGGGAAACTGACCTTTAGACTACTTCACAACCAACATAATCTTTCATTTAGACCACATTCCGTTTGCTAAGACAATTTTCTTTCCCTTCTGGTCTTGCCCATGATCCGAACCTACCAAGAGAATTCCCCACTATAAAAGCCTGCCTAGAGTCCTTTGAAACCTCTAATTCTCTAGTGCCTGGCTGTGTGGACTCACCACACTGCTGATGCCATTTTGGGGCTCAGCCCATCTGGGCTTCAGATGACCTAAAACTTTATAATTCCTTAATACTTTTGACCCCGTGAGATCCTCCTTCAATGACCCTAACATTGCCTGGGAGAAAAAAAATACCCTACATTCTAGCAATAAATTATAACTAGGTATGCTAGGGCTCTGTAGGAGAGCTAAGGTGAAAGAAATTAAGAAAAATATAGCATTTTCTGTCACAGTTGGCCATCACCAAGAAATTTAAAAGTTATTGTCATGAAACTTCTTTCCTAAATAACTGTTAAAAGCCAAGGTTAAATATATATACATATATATTCAACTGCTAGCTTTAGCAATGGTACATAGCTACATGGTGTTCTATAAATGGTTTCTCTGAATAAATAAAATTGGGAAACAATTCTCAGTTGTTGTTTTTCTCAATGGGAGTTTTCAGAGGGGTGTTGGGTATAATTATCTTATAATTTTGAGTCCTGGTCATTAGAGCCTCAAACTGGGATTTGTATAGTGAACCCTAATTATTGTGATATAATTAGATAACACATGGGAAGGTAGGTGATTTCACTATACAAAGGGACACAGCTTATGCTTTGATCCAAACTCACTGAAGTTTGGCATAGTTTGGCAAGATTCAGAAGAGGCGTGAGTTGAAATGAGTCAGACCAGGTAAATGCTGCCTTAACCCCTGGAGGGCTGAGAGTCAAAGAAAAAACAGTTCCTTAGCACGAAACTGCTAAATCTCTAGGCTGAAACTCCTCTCAAACCATTGATAATAGTGATTTGTAACTAGGAAACCAGGTTATGAGAAAAAAATCTTTACAGGTTTTATAAAGGCTGCTGATATAACTGTCTGCATTAGAAAATGATTTTAGAGAAATATTTTCTATCCAAAATAGCAAAAATAATTTAGCTATTGAATTTCTTCATCCTCCTTTTAATTTAAACTATGCAAACCCTAAATTGTCCTAATTAAAATCTGTCATTAGCTTTGAAATCTCAACTTGGCATAAAAAATCTAGCATAAAATGACATTAAATATTTTCACCCAGTCATAAATTATCAAATTACTTCATGAGATGTTTCTCATTAAAAAAATACAAGATGAGTGAAGGCAATAGATTAGTGATCTTTCTGATTTTTGTTAAGTATATCATAAAATTGCAAAGGCCACTTTGTGTCATTATTTTTTAATTGGAAAAAATCTGTAGTTTCTGCAGAAAAATTCTAGAACTTCTGCAATTATCAGAAGAGGAGGCATATGGGAAAAGGACTGCTGAGGTTTGTGAAACTACTCAAGTTGCTCCAACTGGTACAAATGTAAGGGACCCTCTTCATCATATCTTGAGTCCTTATAACATGGTTAGTCTGTAACAACTTTCTTAACTTGGACAACTCTCCTCAGAATTTTTATTGGTAAATGTGTGTTAAATAATTTCACATACATGTCCTTTGAGAAACATAAAGGTAACTAAGTCATGTTTCATGTTATGTTATCCAGGTAGAGTACAGTATAGTTGAGGAGGAAAGGCACATGTGCAAAAATAATGGCTCCAAATCAGTGGAGTACACACATGTCTAACTCACACTATGAGGGCAATGTGTGCTACTAGTATTGGGGAAGGCAATCTCAGATGCACATGAATGGACTTGAGCCTGAGACAGTTCCTTACTGAAAGATAAAGAGCCCTCACAGTCTAGGCTGGGCTTTTTGCCTTTTTAGTGTATATTTTCTTCTGTTCTGGATTCATGTGGCCTCCTTTGTTCTGCTTTAGACCATGCAACAGTGGTCCTCAAGCCTGTCCCCAGCTCGCTGTGTCTCAGACCACACAGAGAGTGGTCCACGTGCTTCCACTGAAGCAGGAAGTGAGAGGTGCGGTCATCTGTGGGGCCCACCACACTGCAAGGGGCTGAATCTGTGCACTATCTCCTCTGCTGAAAGTAATGCTAGACCATTTGAGCCTGGTTTGCATATTGTTTGTTCTCAGTAACCTTGAATCCTATGCTGGTATCTTTCCTAGGCAGCACTTACTTATCTTTTAACTGCACCACTTCCTGTTACATTCTATTCTATAGCACATTCAGACTACCCTGTGAGAAGTGAAACAGAATGGAAGGGATAGCATTCAGTGCCAATGTTATAGAGACATTCATTGAGAACATAGCCTTTTAGCTAGATACTGAGAATGGATTGAATTTTTGATAAACAAATAAATATATGGAGGACCCTCCAGTCTCATGTTTGGCATGAGGAGATGTATAGTGAGTGAAAATCAAAAAGTGTGCTTCAAGCCTGGAGAGGAAGCTTGACTGACCGAAGTGAAAGATATATGTAGCAAAACAGTGGGCTGAAAGATTGGAAAAAGCAGATCAGAAAGAAGGAAAAACTAATATCTCCACTCAAGAAAGGAAGAAATTCCATTTAACCTGGGGGAAAATCAGCTTCTTTGTTCTATTTAGTCTTCTACTTATTGGATAAGGTCCACTCACATCAGAGAGGGCAAGTGCTTTACTCAGTCTATTGATTCTAATGCTACTCTCATTCAGAGACACCCTCACAGACACACCTGAAATAATGTTGGACAAATATCTGGGAACCCCATAGAAAAGTCAAGTTGATGTACAAAATTCACCATTACAGAGACCAAGTAACATAATGCATGTAAAAGGCTTAGTAAATGGTGCTGATTTTGTAGTATATTACATATAGTAAGTGTTCAATATAGTAATTTTATTGACAATGATAATAATGGCAGCTGTGAGACAAAGATCCTCAAATATCTAATGGTACATGTAGGATTTGAGAGTGAGGTATTTTGAGCCATTGCATCATACCAAGATGTTAGATTCATAAAATTAAACTAGTATTTTAAAAATGAGTATAAAACATCCTGTTAAATAAGAAAAGAAAGCATGGAGTGAAAAAGTGAATGTACTTTTATTAAAATTTTAAGAATCAAAGGAAGATCAAGAGTAAAATAATGCAAAAGAGTTTATGTTTGAAAACTAAAAGCCTGGTGCATGAATTCGTGCATTTGGGGTCTGGCCAGCCTGCCCCTATGGGGCCAGGCCAGCAGGGGAGGCAGGGGATGTAGGAGCTTAGCCAGCCAGCCCTGGCCCCTGATCGGGGTGGGAGGGGCTGATTGAGGGTCGGGGTAGGCCAGGGAGAGGGGCCTTAGGTAGTTGGAGGACCAGCCCTGGTCCCTAGTCGAACTCCAAGTTGAAATCCCGGTCAAGAGGAAAATTTGCATATTAGCCTTTTATTATATAGGATAAACTATCATTCATGATTTTGAAAGTTCAGTTTTGACTGACTTAGAGTGATTTTGAAGTACCTCCAAGATCAAGAGGCTGTCAAATATCAAGATATATTCCCACTAATCATCTTCTTAGTGGAATAACTTAAAATAGATATTGCATTAGTTTTCATAGGCTGAATGGCTTATACAACATAAATTTCTTATCTATAATTCTGTAAGTCAGAAGGCTGAGATCAAGGCCTCAGCAGGGTGGATGCCTTCTGAGAGCCAAGATGGAGAAGCTGTGCCATGCTAATTTCCACCTTTTCCCTCCCACCCAGTCTCTCTGAAAATCATCAATGGAAAAAATATCCTTGGGTGAGGATTAATTTAAAAAAAAAGAAGAGTGTGGGTTTGACTCTATTTTTGCCTTGATAGGCAGACTTCCTTTTGTAATATTTCCCCACCCACGCCTTTCATCCACCTATGTTGTGACTCGGTTTTATTTATGTGTAATTATTCAGAGTAGAAGGTAAGGGAGAAAAACCTGACAGCATGATGTCTTCAAGTGCACAGTGCTCCCTAAGGAAGTTCTGTTTCCTACTAAGAACTCTTTTATTGTCACCCCCTATTTATCTTTCTAAGGGTTTATGGTAGCCTGATCTCTCCCTTTCAGTTCGTTAAATCAGACATATCAGAAGGAAACTGTGCTTCAGAAGTAATACATGTGTGCAGGTAAAACCAACATAGTCTGGGTAGAAAGAGTGTTAAACAAAATAGGAGCTATTATTACTGTTACTCAATAATTGAAAAATGAAAAAAAATGTATAGAGGATAGACATAATTATTTTAAAAAACATTTTAAAAAACCAATATGCAAGAACATGTGATATATGTTTCTGCGGTTACAAATGAAACTCAATTCAGGAATTCAATTTTCAGACTTTTCACCATAAGCTTCAATAACTTACATAATAATGGACTCAACTATTAGTAATAAAGTGTTTGAAGTACATCTTCCCCCACTTTATGGAGGCAGTGACCTTTGCCGGAGTGAGAAGACTTTAAACAGTTTACCCCCATCCCTCCTTCAGACTCAATATTATAGACAAGTACACACAATTTAGCATATCCTCCATCTAAAGTCCATTCTCTATTCCACTGACACAGTATTCAATTTCTTAGTAATGCACAGAAACCTCTTTATTCTGCATGGTTGAAAGTTGCTATTTTCTGTTTGGAAATGTATTATGTGTCAAGAAGAGTGTGAATAACAAATATCTGTGTTTCTGACCAACTGGTATTCAGCTGCGCTAACGTCTGAGCAAATACCGTGAGCACTGGGATTGATTTCTTAACAACATAACTAAATCTGAATTTACACCTCTGTGGCTATAAAATGAAGCCCTTTGTACTATTCGTCTCTTCAGCACTTTTTTTCTAACTAAGCTTTCTATTCCATGATATTGTCAGGTAGCAATTAACCACAATGGACATTCAAATAACAGGTCAATATTTGTTCTGATTTAGCAGCAAGATCACATCTATATAAGTTTGGGGAAAAGGCTTTAGATAGTTTGGTATTAAATGGGAAAAAGTCTAAGTGACATGCTTAACAGAAAGGTAGTATTCTGGTAATGAAAGTGAATATCTAGTTATTAAATGAAAAATGCATAGAATTTTGGAGATGGAACTTCGGAGGTGTTCTGTTTCCAACACTCTTTGTTATAAGTGAGACAACTAAAGTCCAGAGATATTAAATGACTTGCCAAATGGCTCAACATGACTGAAGACCAAGGCTCCTGACACTGTTGTTTTTACTCTATCCTTTTTCTTTCCCTGGTTTTTCTGTGCTAGATGGTAAGAAAATGAGAAAGTTGTTTAAAAATAGTTCTAACCTGTGAAAATTTTATTCCCAATTAAGAAACTTCTACTGCCGAGACCGGTTTGGCTCAGTGGATAGAGCGTCGGACTGCGGACTGCAGGGTCCAGGGTTCGATTCCGGCAAGGGCATGTACCTTGGCTGCGGGCACATCCCCAGTGGGGGGCGTGCAAGAGGCAGCTGATCGACGTCTCTCTCTCATCGATGTTTCTGACTTTCTATCCCTCTCCCTTCTGCTCTGTAAAAAATCAATAAAATATATTTTTTTTAAAAAAAGAAACTTCTACTTAATTAAGTTTAGAAGACACATTTTACTCTTGCTCTCTCATTTTGTGTGTGTATGTGTGTAAGACATTCTTATTGAGATGTAAATCACTTTCTAAAGAATTCATGCATTTTATTTTTTAAAATACATTTTATTGATTTTTTTTTACAGAGAAGAAGAAGAGGGATAGAGAGTTAAAAACATTGATGAGAGAGAAACATTGATCAGCTGCCTTCTGCACACTCCTTACTAGAGATGTGCCCGCAACCAAGGTACATGCTCTTGACCAGAATCGAACCTGGGATCCTTCAGTCCCTAGGCCATATGTTCTATCCACTGAGCCAAACCAGTTAGGGCAGAATTCATGCATTTTAAAGGTACAATTTAATGTTTGTAGTACATTCCATAATGATGTGCCACCATCACCACAATCAATTATAGAAGATTTTTATTCCTCAATACTAGCAATTATTCTTCATTCCCTTCCTTCTCTGTAGCCCTAGTGACAACTGACTGTTTTGGACATTTATATATGGAATCATATAATATGAAGATTTTTTGTGAGTAGCATAATATTTTCAATGTTTATGTTATAACACTTCATTTTTTTAAATTGTTGAGTAATATCTCCTTGTATAGCTATGCCACATCTTACTTATCCTCTATCAGTCACTGGATATTTGGGATTTTTCCATCTTTTGGTAGTATGAATAATGCTCATATGAAAATTCATGATGTGGACACAAATTTTTGTTACTCTTGAGTACTTACCCTGAAGTGAAATTGCTGGTTCTGACTCTATATTTAGTGTTCTGATGAACTGCTACACTTCTCCAAAGCAACTGCACCATTTCACATTGTGATCAGCAATGTATGAGGTTTCCATTTTCCACATCCTCACCAATACCTGCAATTATTTGTCCATTTGATTATAGCCAATGCAGTTGTTGGAGTAGGTCCAACATGTCATGTCATTGAGAGGTTAACCTAGAGCTGAGGGCAATCTGACACCTCACCCACACCTTTTTCCTTTAGCGTGCCATATCTGCCCATCATTCCCACACTAGTCATTGTCAAGGACAAAGTTTTGAGAAAGTAATGTGTTGTTGAGACCATCTGGATGATGTACAAGACTGAACCCAGTTAAGGCGTGCATATAAACCTTTATGATTCTGGTGGGTACGTGGAGACATCCAAGACAAACATTTTAAGTTCTCTTGCTTATAAAACATGCCACCTACTAATCTAGAGTGGTATGACTCTTTGATTTGCCCTTGAATTCCTATATGGAGGCCAGTTTGCAAAATGATAGCAGCAGATAGGAAGTGATCTCTTCCTGTAGTTTTGATTTGCATTTTCCTAAATACTAATAATTTTGGGTAGTTTTTCATTAGTTTATTAGTCACTATATATCTATTATGGAGAAATTTCTAATTAGATTTTTACCTACTTTTTAAATGGTTTATGTTCTCTTTTATTATTAGTTAAAAGTTATGTATTCAAGATATAAGTTCCTTATTATATATGTGATATATGTGATTTTTTATTAATTAATGTTGTGCTCACACGAGACACACACACACACACACACACAGAGAGAGAGAGAGAGAGAGAGAGAGAGAGAGAGAGAGAGAGAGAGAGATTTGTTGTTCTATTTATTTGTGCACTTATTGGATGCTTGTTATACATGTCCTGATCAGAGATTGAACAAACAGCCTTGTCAGGAGATTCTCTAATCAACTGAACTACCTGGCCAGGGCCTAGTTATGACATTTTCAAATATTATCTTCCATTATATTGGTTATTGTTTTACTTTCTGGATGAAACCAAAATTGAACCAAAAAAACCTTAATTTTTAAAAACTTCGATGAAGTTTACTTATTTCCCTTTTTTGTTACTTGTGCTTTTGGTATCATTTTTAAGATATCTAAGTCTTATAATCCATGGTCATGACAATTCTGTATTTTCTTCTAACTATAATTTTAGCTCTTATAGCTTGAAATATTTTGAGTTGATTTTTGTGTACTCTGTGAAGAAGAGCCAAACCAGTTAGGGCAGAGTTATTTTGCACGAGACTCTACAGTTGTGCAAGCATCATTGATTGAAAAGACTATTCTTTTCCTATTGGATTTTTTTGGTAACTTATACAAAGATCAATTGAACATCAATGTAATGTAATGTAGTGATTTACTTACTATTGATTATTAATTGGCCATCAATGTAATGGTTTACTTCTAGACTTTCAATTCTAGTTCATTAATAAATATGTATTTATCCTTATGCCAGAGATAGTCTTAGTTTTTCTTTTCTAGTATGGAAGTTTTATTTAATTTTCTTGCCCAATTTTCCAAGCTAGAAACTCTTGCACAGTGGTAAAGGTAGGGATCCTTGACTTGTTTCTGATTTTAGGAGTTAAATATTCAATCTTTCACTAATAAGTATGATGGTAGTTCTGGGTTGTTTATTAATACTCTTTATTTGGTTTACAAAGTTGCTTTCTATTTCTAGTTGATTGCATGTTTTTATTATTAAAGGACATTGAATTTTGTCAAGTGCTTTCTCTGCCTCATGTGATTTCCCTGTGGTTTTGTCCATTTAGTATATTGATAAGGAGTATGAGATTAATTGATTTTCACATGTTATAATGGCTTTGTACATCTGACATAAATTCTACTTGGCCATGATTCTCCTTTATTTCTGATTTTATATCCTCTTCCTTTTCTTTCTTATTATAACTTAGGTTTGTCAAATATGTTGATGTTAAACTTTTGGCTTCTTTGATTTTCTTTATTGTTTTCTATCTTTATTTTATTAATTTCTGCTTTAGGCTTTATTATTTTCTTCCTTCTGTTTGGTTTAGATGTAGTAGACTGTTCCTTTTCTAAGGGTCAATGTTACATTGCTGATTTGAAATCTTTGATTTTATAAATATAGGTGCTTATAATGACAAAGTTTCATCTAAATCCTATTTCTATATCCTAGAAGTTTTGATATGTTAGGTCTTCATTTTTATTCATCTTAAAGTATTATCTAGTTTCCATTGTGATTTCTTCTTTGACTTATTGATTATTTAAGAATAGGTTGTTTTATTACCACATTTTCTATTATTATTGACTAGAGGCCCAGTGAAATTCACACATGGGGGCAGGGCCGGGGGATGTCCCTTAGCCCAGCCTGCATCCTCTCCAATCTGGGATCCCTCGAGAAATGTCCTACTGCCTGTTTAGGCTCAATCCCGGTAGGATTAGGCCTAAACAGGCAGCCAGACATCCTTCTCAAAATGCAGGACTGCTGGCTCCAAACTGCTCATCTGCCTGCCTCCCTGATTGCCCCTAACTGCTTCTGCCTACCAGCCTGATCACCTGCTAACCACTACCCTGCCAGCCTAATTGATATCTAACAGCCCCCCTGCCAGCCTGTTTGCCCCCAACTTCCCTCCTCTGCCAGCCTGGTCACCCTTAACTGCCCTCCCCTGCAGGCCTGATCAGCCCCAACTGCCCTCCCTTGCAGGGCCTGGAATCTTCCAACAGCCGTCCCCTGCTGGCCATCTTGTGATAACCATCTTGTGTCCACAGGGGGGCAGGATCTTTGACCACATGGGGGCAGCCCTCTTGTGTGTTGGAGTGATGGTCAATCTGCAAATTACTCTTTTATTAGATAGGATTGAGGCCTGGTGCATGGGTAGGGGCCAGCTGGTTTGCCCTGAAGAGTGTCCCAGATCAGGTTAGGAGTTCCCTTGGGGTGAGGGGAGGCCTGGGTGAGGGGCCTGTGGAGGTTTACAGGCTGGCCATGCCCCGCTCCCTCCCTCTCTCCCCCCAAGGCAACCCAAGCAAAGGCCCTGGGATCTGGGATTAATCTATGCCTACAATTGAAACTTTGTAGCCTGGAGCAGAGCCAAGCCTTCTGCTTGCTCAGTGGCAGCAGTCATTTCTGTTTGAAACATTGTACCTTAGAGTGGAGGCATAGGCCAGCATTGACAGGTAGAAAGCTTGGCTTCATCCATTGTCAGGGAAACCCAAGTCTATTCTCTCCAGCTCAGTGGCTGCGGCCATTTCTGTATCTTTTATAATTGAAACTTTGTAACATTGAGTGGAGGCTTAGGCAGGCAACAAGCTTGGCTTCCTCTGTTACTGGGGAAACCCAAGCCTTTTTCCTGCTCTCAGTAGCAGCAGCCATCTTGGTTGGGGTTTATTAGCATAATCTGATCCTGATTGGCTGATGGGTGTGGCTGTGGGTGTGGTTTGTGGGTGTGGAGAAGGTACAGTCAAATTTGCATATTACTGTTTTATTAGATAGGATGTCTAATTTCATTCTATTGTGGTTAACAGAACATGTTCAATTCTTTTAAATTTAATGAGGTTTTTATGTTATATAGCACATGGTTTATCCTAGAGAATGTTTTTCCTATGCAGTTGAGAATATATGTGTATATAATTTGAAATACACTTTTTATGTAATGAAATAATAAACATATAGATAGTAAGCATGCAATTCAATGGATTTTATTTCCCTGAGTTAAATTTATTTAACCTTCTTGGTTAAGTTTATTTCTAGGTACTTTTTTATTATTATTGTTTAAAGTATTACAAATAGTACTACATATGTCTCCTTTTTCTCTCATTGACTTCCCCTCAGACTCCCCCACTTCCCAGCACATGTCCTCAACCTCCTAGTGTCTGTGTCCATTGGTTATACTTATATGCATGCATACAATTCCTTTGGGTGATCTCTTATCCTCTTCCCCCAACCCCCTCCTGCCTTCCTGCTGAAGTTTGACAGTCTATTAGTTGCTTCTTTGTCTCTATATCTATTTTTGTTCATCAATTTATTATGTTTTTTATATTCCATAAATAAGTGAGATCATGTTATGTTTATTTTTCTCTAACTGGTTTATTTCAGTTAGCATAATGCTCTTCAGCTCCATCCATGCTGTTGCAGATGGTAAAAATTTATTTTTTACAGTAGTATAGTATTCCATTGTGCAGATGTACCACATTTTTTTAATCCACTGATCTGCTGATGGGCACTTAGGCTGTTTCCAAATCTTAGCTATTGTAAATTAAGCTGCTATTACCATAGGGGTGCGTATATCCTTTTTGATTGGTGTTTCTATTTCCTTGGGATATATTCCTAGAAGCAAGATTACTGGGTCAAATGAAAGTTCCATTTTTAATTTTTTGAGGAAACTCCATACTGTTTTCCACAGTGGCTGTACCAATCTGCATTCCCACAAGCAGTGCAAGAGGGTTCCTTTCTCTCCACATTCTGTCCAGCACTTGTTGTTTTCTGATTTGTTGATGATAGCTATTCTGACAAAGGAGGCAAGGGCATAGAATGGAGTTAAGACAATCTCTTCAATAAATGGTGTTGGAAAAATTATATAGATACATAAAAAATAAATAAAACTAGACCACCATACACAAAAATAAACTCAAAATGGATAAAGTACTTAACATAAGTCAGGAAACCATGAAAATCTTAGAAGAATCCATAGGCAACAAGTAGCAGACATTTGTCATAGCAATATCTTGACTGATATAGCTCCTAAGTCCATTGGAAACTAAGGAGAAAATAAACAAATGGGATTACATCAGAATAAAAAGCTGCTGGCAGCAAAACAAAGCATCAACAAAACAACAAGAAAGTCCGCTGCATGGGAGAGCATATTTGCCAATGTTATCTCTGAAAAGACTTTAATTTCCAAAATTTACAGGGAACTCATACAGCTTAACAAAAGGAATATAAACAATCCAATCAAAAACCGGGCAAAGGACCTAAAAAAGACGTACTGACACTAAGAAACATATGAAAACATGCTCAAAGTCACTGATCATCCAAGAGTTAAAAATCAAAACAACAATGAGGTACCATCTCATCTGTCAAAATTTGATGGATTTTGATAAATATGCACACTTGAGTAACCACCATCTGAATCAAGATATATCATCAACCCTGAAAATTTCCAGAGATAACTGTACCCCCTGAAAGTAATCATTATTTGATTCATATTACCACACTTCAGCTTTGCTTGTTTATGTGCTCTAAATATGTGGACATATTATGCATGAATTCTTATATATAAGGTATTTTTTTAATATTTTAATTTTTATTGTTCAGTTTATTAATTACATTGTTCCCCCTTTTTTTTCCTCTATATTTCCCTACCACCCGATATCCATCCCACCCTCCACCTTCACCTCTCCCTCCCCACTGTCCTCTCCCATTGTTGCAAGATTTTTGTCCAGTCTCTTACTGCACCTCCCACACCCCTTTTCTCCCCAAGAATTGTCAGTCCATTCCCTCTCTATGCTCATGATTCTGTTACATTCACCAGTTTATCCTGTTCATCAGCTTATTAATTCACTTGATTTTTAGATTCATTTGTTGATAGATGTGTATTTGTTATTTATAATTTACACTTTTATCTTTTTCTTCTTCCTCTTCTTAAAGAATATCTTTCAGCATTTCATATAATATTGGTTTGGTGGTGATGAACTCCTTTAGCTTTTTCTTATCTGCGAAGCACTTTATCGGATCTTCAATTCTGAATGATAGCTTTGCTGGGTAGAGTAATCTTGGTTGTAGATTCTTGCTATTCATCACTTTGAATATTGCTTGCCACTCCTATCTGGCCTGCATCATTTCTGTTGAGAAATCTGCTGACAATCATATGGGTGCTCCCCTGTAGGTAACTAACTGTTTTTCTCTTGCTGCTTTTAATATTCTCTCTTTGTCTTTTGCTCTTGGCATTTTAATTATGATGTGCCTTGGTGTGGTCCTCTTAGGGTTCCTATGTATTGGGGTTCTGTGTGCTTCTTGGACTCCTAAGTCAATTTCTTTCACCAGGTGTGGGAAGTTTTCGGTCACTATTTCTTCAAATACACTTTCATTGTCTTGCTATCTCTCTTTTTCTGGCACCCCTATAATTCGGATGTTGGTATGCTTGAGGTTGTCCCAGAGGCCACTTACACTATCTTCAATTTTTTGGATTCTTTTGGCTTCTTGCTTTTCCAGCTGAGTGGATTTTACCTCTTTGTATTTCAAATCTTTAACTGGTTTTTGTGGTCCTCTAGAGTACTTTTAGGTCTTTATATAATATTTTTTATTTCAGTTAGTATATGCTTAATTTCTAGTTGGTCCTTTATCATATCCTCATAGGTCTTGTTCATTTCCTCATAGGTCTTGTTCATTTTCTTGTAGGTCTCAGCCTTTTCTAGGAGCCTCTTGAAAAGCCTTATAACCATGGTTTTGAACTCTATGTCCAGTCATTTCTTCCCCTCCATTTCTTTTACATCTGATTTCTTTCCATGTCTTTGTATGGTGGCTCCTTTCCTGAGTTGGTCGATTAGCTTTGTGTGGTAGATGTCCTCTAAGGGACAGTGGCTCAGCCTACCCAGTTACCTGAGGTGGATATGGGTTGCACAGTCTTGTTGAAGTTAAGCCTAGCTTATTGTTGCCAGAACTAGGAGGGTTTGACCTCCAGGCCAATTGGCTGTGAGGTTCAGCCCTGCTCAGGTTGGATGGGTGGAGTCTTCGGGCAGAGCAGGCAGGGTCAGCTCCACCCTATGCAACCCCTGGGACTCTGTGCTAGGTGGCAATTGCTGCAAGCACCTCTGAGAGAGAGATGCCGCCAAGCTCCACCCGCTGCCGGACAATTCAGCCTCTCCCCAAATGAGTCTGCACACCCAACGTCTCACCCAGGGTTGTAAAACAATGCAGTCTGGTGTTTTCCCAAAATAGAAAGTAAGTCACGAGTCCTCTCTGTGCAGTCACGCAGCTCTGCTGTTCCCAAGTTCACGAGCACTCTGCACAAGCTCGCCCTCTCCACAAGCTTGCAGACCCTTGCAACGCCCAAATTTCAGCATACCTCCCCAATGTCCAGTTTTACCCGTATGATTGTGGGTTCCCCAGACTTTGCTCTGAGCTGGAAAATCAGTGCAGTGGGACGTCTTTGTCTCCTCCATTCGAGAAAACAAGCCAGGTTTGCAACCACCTGCCCTATTTGCTTGCGCGGGCATGGCTCCAAACCTCTGACACAGTGCATATCTTCAACACTGTCCTCTGGTGCTCCTCTGAGTCACAGTGTCCTATCTTCACTTTTATTTGTGGAATTTTCACTCAGTCAGCTTTCCAGTGATTCTGGATGATGTTTGTTCTTTCGTTAAGTTGTAGTTTTGAAATTGCTGTGTATGGCAGCAAGATAGGTGTTTACCTATGCTGCCATCTTGATTCCTCTCCTATATAAGGCATTTTTGTCACTCCATGTAATGTTTTTGAGATTTATTAATGTTGGTGCATAAATCCCTATTTTATTATTTTTATTATCGAGATGTTTTCCATTGTATAAACATACCTTAATTTGGTTATCCATTTTCTTGAACATTGCCTTTAGTTTTTAGTTTTAGCTATTATGAATGAGCTGATATAAACATACTTGCACATATATTTTGTGTACACATATTTTTTATCTCTTTTCTGTAATTAGAGAGAGAGAATTGCTGAGTCAGAGTTTAGATGTATCTTTAGTTGTTAAACATTGTTCTGAAGTCATATTATTTTATATTCCCACAAAGAAATATATGGGAGTCCCATTTGCTTTCTATCCTTATAATTTTAATATGCTCATGTATTTTTCTATTTAACTTTATTCATTCTACTAGGTGTGAAATAGTATATCATGATGGATTTAATGTGAATTTCCCTGATGACTAATAATGTCAAGTGCTTTATATGCTTTTTAGGCATATATTTTCTTTTTTGAAGTATCTGTTTCCTACTTTTGCCTAATTTTTTTACTGAGTCACTTGTCTTTTTGCTATTGATTTGTAGTTCTTTTCATAGTTTGGATGTGAATTATAAAATTTTACGTATGAATATATTTAAAGTATTTTCTGAGTCTGTGTGGCTTGCTTTTACATTGTACTAAAACAGAGTTGTTTTCTTTATTTTGGCGAAGTGTAATAGATATTTTTTATGTTTGATGCTTTTTTTGTGTCCTCTTTAAGAAAACATTTTCTACCCCAAAGGTATATACATATTTTATTTTGTTTTCTTTTTGGTGTTTTATACACTTAATTGTTATATTTAAATCAATGACATATTTTAAATTTTTGTTTGCATTGATTTTAGACAGGGGTCAAAATCATTTATTAACATATTTTTTCTGGTTATTCTAGGAAAATACCATTTCCTATTGAATATTTTTGGTGTCAACTAAAAATCAATTAGCTATGTTTTCATTTATGTTCTGTATCTATTCTGTTCCATTAATCTATTTCTCTATCCATGCAAAAATATCATACATATTATTTTGAATATTGTAACTTTATAGTAAGTCCTAAAATCGATCTTATTTGTGAGTCTTTGTTCTTCATCAAGATTTGTTTTGGTTGCTATAGATCTCTTGTCTTTTTTAATATTATATAATATTTTTTCCTTCTTTTTAAAAAAAACCCACTTAGCATTTTGAATTCCAATGACTCAATGGATATATTTGGGGAGAGTTAATCCACACAGTGTATCTTTTATTTATTTAAATTTTCTAGGTTTTTATGTGTTTTTTTCAATGGTGGTAAGTTTTACCCTTTAATGAATCTGTCCTTTTCATTTGAGTTGTCATATTTAATAGAATAAAATTCATCATAATATTCTCACATTACTTTTTTAATGTCTTTAAGATTTGGCATCATTTTCCCACTTACTTTACTGATATTGTTGTTCATCTCTTTCTTCTTTATTCTTAATCATTAAAAATATTTCTCATTGAATTAACATTCAGATTTGCTAATTTTCTTTTTTGTTTTCACTTGGCCTTCTGAATTCTTTCCAGGAGAGAAGCCAGGTTAAGGTTCTCTACTTGTCTGGGTCTAAGAGTGGTGCTCTTTGTTCCCTTTGATACCATTAGAAACTTTCTTAATGTGTTTACTTTAGCAATATCCACATGGAAGGCTATTTTGTTGTTAAAAAAACAAAACTATTTTATCATGGGGGTAGTTATATTTCTTTGCCTCAATGCCATAAGGCTGGCCCTGTAACTACTTTGGCCAGTGGTAAAATGCACAGATTGGCATGAATTACCACATCTCTTTCCTCTTTTTAAGATAATACCCTGATAGAAGCCATTCTATCAATCTGGGTCTTGAAGTGAAGCTGAGGGTGAGCAGAGTCCCTCCAGGTGAACCATGATAGTGAGCTAGAGAGAAAAAAAAATACAGATCAAAAATCAATCAAGTGAACAAGCAACAAGAACAAAAACCTTTGCTATTAATTTGGGTTGTTGCCATAACATGCTATAACTTATCCTGAGTGGTCAGAATCAGTTAATGCCCATGAGTTCCAGGGATTACATCGAAATAAGATGATGGGCCTTCTCACCAACTCTGCTATATTTTATTTATTAGATCTGTAGGATTTGGTCCCTGAGACCCACTTTCTCCTGATAATTGCTCTCATCTCTTAATTCATTGAGGCTCAACTGCAAACCAAGAGCTAACCTAGTTGGAAATGTGTAATAGGCATTGAGACTTCTTTGCCCTTATTTTTCTGCTATAGTGAGCAAAATCAGGTTTGGAAAGAATGTTGCTTCTCTGGGATATTTAGCTGTGGGTTGAAACCAAGCCTAGACAGTTAACCTGAAAGAAATCTCTTTGTGGAAAAGTTATGAATAAGTGAAAAAAAAGCACAGTGTGATATAATGTGCTTACATGAATACCATTGTGTTTTTCTGAAAACACTATAATAAGGGAGGAAATATGAAATTAACATTTTTTCAAGATAAGCACCTTCATTTATAAATGTTAGAGCATATATTTACTCTAAGGACAGGTTAACCACAGTCTCTTCAATGGAACAAACTAGTTACAAATATAGCTTATCCAATATAATAAAAGGCTAATATGCCAATTGTCCCCATGGATGGGAGTTCGACCGCTGGCCCCCATGAGTCCCAATGAGAGCAGGACCTCAGCAGGATCATGGAGCAAGTGAGCAGTTGGCGCCAGGCCCAAAGTGAGTATGAGCAGGGGCCCCAAATCACCTTACACACGGACAGGGAAAATGGGAGAGGGGTGGAATGATGAGTGGGCGGTTCCAGGCCAAGGCAGGTGCCAGCAGGGCCTCAATCACCCTGCTAGTCACCCTGGAGATCAGCCTTGATTGCTGGCCAGGCCTAGGGAGCCTACCTGTGCATGAATTTCATGCACCAGGCCTCTTAGTATTAAAATAAAAATTCAGAATATGAATTTCCCATTTGCTTTTTAAAAAAGCAATTACTATCTTCTGTGTGTTTTTTTTTTAAGTAGAGTTTACAGATCAACAAAGTTCATGGGAAAATATTTTGAATTTTGTTCTTATAAATTCAATAAAGGAAATATATATTTCTTTAAATAATGACTGCTTACCAACATGACCATCTGTATGATACTGTACAGTCATTCAGTCTTGAGTACTTTTTTACATCTAGGATAGTTTAATTTTACATAATATTATTAGAATTGTTATTACCTTATCATAGTATTATTTTATTATAGTTTTTCCAAAATTTCCTTTATCTTTGCTTCTAAAAATAGCCAATAATACATAAAAACTATTACTATTGAATATATGATAGATATTAACATATTTACTATTTGCAAAAGGAAATTCTATTATATCTTTTTAACGATAATTTTGTTTTTTAATTTCCTTTAATAGACTCTGAAAGAGCCAAAACCGGTTTGGCTCAGTGGTAGAGCGTCGGCCTTTGGACTGAAAGGTCCCGGGTTCGATTCCGGTCAAGGGCATGTACCTTGGTTGCGGGCACATCTCCAGTAGGGGGTGTGCAAGAGGCAGCTGATCGATGTTTCTCTCTCATCGATGTTTCTGACTTTCTATCCTTCTCTCTCCCTTCCTCTCTGTAAAAAATTAATAAAATATATTTTAAAAAAATAGACTCTGAAAGAACAAGTGCAACAGAAGGACAATGTAGCTAATTTTGTTTTGCTTACAGTTTAAAAATCATAAGATTTGGAAGTACTTTTCTTCATCTTGACACTATTAAAATTATAATTCTCAGAGTCTGCTGAAAATGCATGCACTCATTTCTAAGTTACCAACGTTCCAGACTATTGCATGCTTTAGGTTTTTTGCTTTTTTTAATCAGCAAGGTATTTTTTTAATTATATAAATCAATGCATCTGGTTATATTTTCTTCAAGCTCTCCAAGATAATTTACCTTTGGACTGAGACCAACTCCTGAAATTCAATACGAAAAGGATTGTTTTGTGTAAAGGTTATGACCAAGGGAAAAGAGTAGAATATGCTATGCTTTCATGTACACCATTGTTTCTCCCTGAAAACACTACAATAAGAGAAGAAGTTCACAGAACATAAAGCAAATAATGAAAGGAAATGCAGAGTGTTCTCATATCCTCACTGTAATACTAGTGAATGAAACAGGAAACATGATGGCATATGATTACTTGACTATATATACTTTTGTGCATTGAAATGTGACATCACTTGCCAACAGGGATTCCCTTTGCTAATGAGTATAAATCTGTTCCTAACCATTTTTAGTCTTCTTAAATACATTTTAAAAATCAACTATTTCTATAAAGTGCTCTTCAAAGTAAATTGCCTCTGGAGTAGATGCAAATATGTTATTTTTTCTGTTGTTAAATCAGTGGCATTGATTGGTTTTAGATACTTCAGGTGCTATGGAAACTTCTATAATCATTTTTTTGACAATAGGTAGTTATTGAATAATTACTAATCAGATTATAAAGTAAAAAAGGATTCAATTTTTATATGAATACAAAATGTAAATAAAGCCAACCTGTTTGTTTTTACTGATTCAGATTATCATAATTGAGCCAATCAATGTGTGCTAATTGCCTATTCTACAGGGAAAATAATTCAAATTGCTTGGGCACTGGTATCCTCAGCAACGAACTACGTATAGAGACATCTCAGTTTTCATAGAAGGGACCCTACGAAATGCAGCCCTCCAGTCAACACCAGATGCTTATCTTCCTTACATATAACTTTTAGGAAAAGCATTAAGAAGATTTCAGAGGTGCACAGGGGTGTCTGCACAGCTTTCAATATTCACCATATGCTCCCGCCCTGGTATTATAGTCAAATATAAATTTGGGACTGGCTTGAAGCTAGAGCAAGGAGTTTGAGGAAGAGGAAAAGATAGCTCTTGAAAACTGGAAACATCAGGCAATGTGAGGGCCAGGAGCTTCTAAAGATTGTGTTTAGGAAAGTTATATCATCCCTTTGGAGATCAAGGATGGTTCATGGATAAGTCGGAGCTGGTACTCAGGAAATCTTTCACAATTTTATTTTCCTTTTTCCATGCTCTGGCTATTTAATAAATTATAGTTTTGAAAATGCCAGACTTCCTTGCAGTTCTGAGGGATTACTTGGTCCAATTTTAGGTAAAAAGTTTAAAGGGGCAGAGACATGTCACAATGAGATCAAGATGTCTGGAAGTAGCAGGGACATCTTTGGCACATGCCATAGAGTAAATGACTAAAAGAAACAGTGCAATATTTATTAAGTTCAATTTTCAAGAAAAGAAAGAACAGTTTCTACTGAGGATATAACATTGTGTAGCATTAGGATGACTCTAAGTTCCCAAAAAAAGATATAGTCTTTTATTTCTTCAGCCCTAGTTGAAATTGTCAATGTGTGTGTGATTTGTCTTTAGAATCAAAACTTTCTTTGCTTTATCTCCTGGCTTCTTAGAGCCCTCCAATTATGGGTAGCGTTTTTTTTCTTTTTCTTTCTTTTTTTTTGGGGGGGGGGGATCTGCCATTCTAGACAACCTCTTGTTTTAGTTCACCTATTTTCAGGAAAAACATGTCACTCTATTTACCATTTCCTCCCTGCTAAGAGAGCATTACTTCATCTAAATAATCTTTGAATTTAAGAGAAATACTTTATGTGTTCACAAAGTCTGGGCAATTTGGCAGTGACAGCATGGAAAATCTTTTTTGGTCAGAGTGACAATAATCCATCAAAGAATCTGGCTCAGTGACAATACTGCTTGCCATTTTTCTGGTTATATACTAACTTTTACTTGTGTGAGGCCTGTAGGAAATGTAAGCAGTTTGCAGAATCAATCTTTCCATGGCAAGATATTTTATAACCACTTTTATTTTTACTTTTTAAATTATATTTTATTGATATTTTACAGAGAGGAAGAGAGAGGGATAGAGAGTTAGAAACATAGATCAGCTGCCTCCTGCACACCTCCTACTGGGGATGTGCCCGCAACCAAGGTACATGCCCTTAACTGGAATCGAATCTGGGACCCCTCAGTCTACAGGCTGATGCTCTATCCACTGAGCCAAACCTGATAGGGCTTGTAACTTCCTTTATGCATTCTAATCATCTATGTTCAGGTTTATCTTTTAAGAAGAATTGGATATACCCACTTATATTGAAGGTTTGTTTCAGAATATGAATAAAATTCTCACTCTCTACAAATCTGTTGTCTAAAGTGTTCCATCCACCAGGTCCCAAAATTGACCAAAGATCCTTGTGCAAGCGATGATTTGCTATCATTTGAAATAAGCTAAATGGTGGCTGTAGTTAGAGTAAAGCCACCAAATCATATCAATTCAACCGTATTTGTTTTAGAATGTTAATTAGCTCAATTAAGTGCATATGATTCTACAATTTATAAAACTATATATGCTGATTTATTAGGAAGTTTCTTTATAACTGACATTTTGTTTGTTCTATGAAATGAAGTATAGGAATAATTGGTGTTTTTCAGCACCTACCTTTGACTCTCAGCTTAGTGAACATGGACAGAGTAATGACACTAAATTGTAAGCCTTAAGAATGACAGAAGTGTGTCCTCAACCCAAAATACAAAGAGTAACACACTGTAGATATTTGGTAAATATGTGTGAGATGAAACAATGAAGGTGAGACCTACTAGGACTGATATCTCCTTATTTCTTAAGTTGATTCTGTTGACTTGGCTAAATGGATAGACTCAAATGTGCTTCTTCTTCATTTTTTCAGTGTGTCTTTGATATCACACTTCTGCCAAATAACTGCTCCCCTATGTTGGAATTAGCAGACAAGTTCTATACTTTATTGGGGATAGAACATCCCTTTAAGACAACAAGATCAAGAAACTGATAATGTGTCTTAAGTGTAAGTGACTCTGGTGGAACTGAGTTTAAAACGCATATGCCTTGATTCTCAAGATAAATACTTCAACTAGAGGTAGTGTCCTGAGCCAAGTTATCTTGCTAGTTATTGCTGAAGTAATCCCTAAGGAAACCAAGATCCAGATTGTATCGAGTGGTGTAAAGAATGATGTCAATCCCTTGAATTAAGTCTTCAATATATATGAGTATGGTCCACCATAGAGAAAGTTTTGTTTAAATGTACATTGTAATATTACATATTCTTAGCCATACAGGTGAAAACAAATAGTAAAAAGTCACCCCATTCTTAAACTAATAGAATTTCAGGATATGGACATGGCTCTAACTGGTTTTGATTCTGTTTTCTTTTCCTACATGTGTGTAAAGTAACTGACAGTGAAATTGTGTGTGTGTGTGTGTGTGTGTGTGTGTGTGTGTGTGTGTGTGTGTGTGTGTTTATTTGTGTTAATTTCTTTGGAGAAAAAGTGACATGCAAGAGTTATTTCTTAATTCTAGAGAAACACTTTTTATGTAAAATTATGGAGAAATAAATTTCAATGTAATTCAAAAGCAAATATTTTAATTTTTTAACTAAGACAGAATTTATGTAAAAAACCATAATTAATGCACCTTTTAGTGTTTTTGTGTACTACATCTAGGAAAGGATAGGATGGTGGGTGTTTCTCTTGGCTTAAAGGTAGTACCTAAATACTTTCATTGCCAAAAATAATTCTCAGAAATGTGAGCATTAGTCATTGCATTTAAAAATCCATACATGGTAAAATTTAAGAGAGACACGTGTTTTAAGAGCTATCCAAGTCAAGTATTAGAAAAATAACCTGGCTGAAATTTTACTCTTACTTTTGTTCTCTCTCTTTCTCTCTTTGATCTTTTGTCATCCACCTGAAAGTTGTGTAGAGCAATTATGTATCTTTTTTAATAAAATGTTTTAAATAATTTTTATTTTTTATTTTAGTTGACATACATTATTATATATGTTTAATTTTATCTTGTAAAAATATTTCTACTTGATTGCTTATTCTGCTTAGTAGACTAGATTTTTCTAGGACTTCCTGCTTAAATTTTAGTCCTAAATTTACAGTTAAGGCCCAATTAATAACTGCCTTTCATTTAGCAAGACCAAAAGAGAATATGATGAGAATTGTAAATCAGTTTTCAATCCTGACTATATGTGGATATTGCAGTAGTTATTGAAGAAATATAGCATTTTCCCAGATACACAAGGGATAGCTACAAGTATTTGCAATAGTTGATTGATTGTCATTGGTAATTGGCTCTCTTTTCAGTTGTAGCACCCTCTTTCTCTACATAACTGGTAACTTATAATTTTATTATTCTGTATAAAGACCCATGAATGAGAAAAATCTATGATCTTAAGTCCCTATAGGGATGCATAAGGCTTAAATCTTTCCTGTAATTAAACAAAAAGAATCTTTATCAGTGCTCATGAAACAATCACAGAATCATCAACTTGTAAAGTAGACTACAAAAATTCCTCTGTGCATAGGGCCTATGTGGCCAAATCTCAACTCCATCATATCTAGCAGTGGGTTTTGATGAGTCCACTAGGTCTTGATATCAAGGTATTAAGAGAGGCAAAGCTATAGAGGTGAAACTGAGTCAAGTACATGTGAGTGGCTCTGTCAGAACCAGGAGAGATCACATTCAAACAATAAATTTTAAAAAATAAGTTAGATAATGAAGAGTCAGAAAATAACCCAGTTGTAAAAGAAGCATACTGACAATAAATAAATAAGAATATAAGAAAGTTCTATGAATTGATTACTGGGGAAGGAGCATTTGTAGCAAAAGCTGGTCATCAACTTGTAAACATATTGGATATTGCATGTTGAGTTGGTATAAAGTGCCATTTCTTGCCCAGCAGGCATGGCTCAGTGGTTGAACATCAACTTGTGAACCAGGAGGTCATGGTTCCATTCCTGGTCAGGGCGCATGCCTGAATTGAGTGCTCTATCCCAGTGTGGGGCATGCAGAAGGCAGCTGATCAATGATTTTCTCTCATCATTGATGTTTCTCTCTTTCTGAAATCAATAAAGTGCCATTTCTCAACCTTGGTTCCATACTGCAATGATTTTAAAAATGTCTTAGAGATTCTGATTAATTGGTCTGGGGTATAACCTTGATGTTAGGATTTATGAAATTCCTCAGGTGATTCCAGTACTTCAGCAAGTTTGAGAACCATCACATATAGAATTAAAAGTAAGCCATAGCAACAGCATTAGTAGTAGTAATAGGAAAACTGGGAAGGAAATGGAAATCAGTGTTTCAGTCTTCTAAGAGCCACAGATTGAGGTGGGGCCATTGGTGTATTACACTCACTTTATGTATAATTCCATTATAGCAAAATACACACAAAAACAATAGTTGTACAAAAGTTAAAAGTTTTAGGCAATGAACTTCCACAGACAGATGTCATATTTAATAGTGTTACATGGGAAATATCATGGAGTGATAATTCGTCCTGCTGAAAAAACTTTTTTCAGTAAGGTGCCCCTATGAGAAGATACTCTTCCTGCTAAAAGAGTTATAATGTATGTCTTATTATTGTAGGGTTAGTGGATCATAATTCATGTGGCATAGGGTTTCCACATACAATTATAAAATGCCCCATTGAATTTGAAATTTCAATAAATAATAAATTTTAGAGTGTGTCTCTTATAATATTTGAGGTATACTCTTACTAAAATTTATTTGTTAATTACTAGGACTTAAAATTTACATAAGCACTAATTTTTATTTTTTACTTTTAAATAAATATTTATTGTTCAGATTATTATAGGTATTCCTCTTTTTTCCTCCCCTAGCTCCACTCCATCTGATCCATGACCCCCTCATCATCCATAGGTATAAGGTTCTTGTCAAATTTCTTCCCACATCTCTCAGACCCTCTTCCCCCTCAGAATTGTCAATCCACTCTCTTTCCACATCCCTGATTCTATTATACTCATCAGTCACTTCTGTTCATCTGATTTTTCATTCACTTGATTTTTAGATTCAGTTGTTGGTAGGCATATATTTGTTGTCATTTTGTTGTTCATAGTTTTTGTCTTTACCTTTTTCTTCTTCTTCCTCTTCTTAAAGAATCCCTTTCAGCATTTCATATAATCCTGGTTTGGTGGTGATGAACTCCTTTAATTTTTTCTTGTCTGTGAAGCTCTTTATCTAACCATCAATACTGAATGATAGCCTTGCTAGGTAGAGTAATCTTGGTTGTAGAGAAATCTTGGTTGCAAGAGACACACCCTAAAATTTATTATTTATTGAAATTTCAAATTCAACTTGGCATTTTATAATTGTATGTGGAAACCCTATGCCACATGAATTATGATCTACTAACCCTACAATAATAAGACATACTGTTCATCACTTTGAATATTTCTTGCCACTCCTGTCTGGCCTGCATAGTTTCTGTTCAGAAATCAGCTGACAATTGTATGGGTATTCTCTTGTAGGTAACCAACTGTTTTTCTCTTGATGCTTTTAATATTCTCTCTTTGTCTTTTGCCCTTGGCATTTTAATTATGATGTGTCTTGGTGTGATCCTATTTGGATTCTTTTTGTTTGGGGTTCTCTGCACTTCCTGGACTTATAAATCTATTTCTATCACCAGGTAGGGAAAGTTTTCTGTGATTATTTCTTCTAATGGATTTTCAATATTTTGCTCTCTCTCTTCTTTTGGCACCCCAATAATTCTGATATTGGTACACTTAAAGTTGTCCCAGAGGCTCCTTACAGTATCTTCACATTTTTTTATTCCTTTTTTTGTTTGTTTTTCTGGTTGGGTATTTTTTGTCTCCTTATATGTCAGAACTTTGGTTTGATTCTTGGGGTCCTTTGATCTACCATTGAATTTTTATATATTATTTTTTTTCAAACAGTGTATGCTTAATTTCTGTCTGGTCCTTTTCCATTTTCTTGGCCTTCTCATTAAGGTTCTTGAAGGTCTCACTAAGCTCCTCAAAGGTCTCATCAAATTTCTCAGCAGTTTTGAGAAGATTCTTGAGTACCCTTATAAATGTGGTCCTAAACTCTATGTCCAATAGTCTGCTTTCCTCTATTTATTTCATTCATGACATGTTTGTCTTGTATTTTACTGCTTCTGTTATGCCCAGATTTCAAGATCCCCAAAGACCACCAGGGAGCTGAGTCAGATACAATAGCAAAGAGCCTTTATTACAAGCTCGAGCTTGGCTCTCTGCCCCCACTGATGCAGTGGCAGGATGCAAAGGAGGATGTGTTTCAAAAGCCCAATGATTTTATAGGGCTAGGGGTTGGGAGGTGGGGCATAATCCGATTGGTTGGGTGAGGGCTGGAGCTAGTGACAAAAATAATCCATGACGCATGTGACCTATCCTTTGCTCTTGATTGGAGCTCAGGCGCACAGTCTTTCATGATTGGCTAATTCAAAGGGAGGGGTTGGTCTTTGTGATTTCAAGATGGCAGCCCCCAGGTAAGTTTACACATCATGGGGCCAACGTGGTGGCTGTCAAGTCACACAGTCCAAAATGGAAGCTGTCTAAATTGCTCTTTGCAGTCCCGCTCTGCCCTTTCATTCCTGCCTTGTCTTGGAACTTTTGGCTCAATCATGAGACAGTCTGCATTTCTACCTCGCCTTCCTGTGTGCACAGAACCATCAACTGAACCGCCCCTATGCACTCTTTTATGAATTGGCTCCCTTTCTAGCTTCTGCTGCTGTAATCCCTCTCTTATGAGGGCCATGGATTCCTTAATAACTCCTGAATGGTCAACATAAAAACAACATTCTTCCCCTAGGGCTGCACATAGGCCTCCTTGCTGCATGAATATAGAGGAAGGCCATGTCTATTGTCAGGACAAAGGGTGGACTCCCGGCAGTGTGGGTGATAGCAGACAGAGTCAACAGAGTTACCAACATCAGGCAGGTCAAATGCGCTGTAACTTGAGCTTGAGCGGGTTGTGGCTCCATTGTTGATGAGGTCCTCCAGGACTGCAGAGGGATCAGCTGGGCGGATGTGAGTGTGGTGGACCCAGGTTGCGACACCATATACCTTGAGAGCGGTAGGTGTAGTCAGCACTACGAAATAGGGGCCCTTCCAACACAGCTCTTTGTTGCCGGGCAGTGCCACTTGACTAAAACCACGTCTCCTGGTCTGCACTGATGAGGCATTGGGGTTGGGCCAGCCTCATCAAGGAAGCATGGCCAAATGTCCTTGTGTGCCCTCTGAAGCCCTCTTGAGAGACAAATACAGTAAGAAGCTCGGCCTTGAGGTTGGGAATGATAGGGCGTGGCCTGCCAAACATGATCTAAAACCCAGGGTGTAGGGAGCATTCCTCACCCGGTAAAGGGCATAGTCAAGGAGACCACCCAGTCCCTGCCAGTCTCCATGGTCAATTTGGTAAGGGTCTCCTTTAGAGTAGACTCGGAGCTTCTCCTTACCTTCTGCCATGTTGAAATCCCATTCAGACCTAGTTAGAGAAAAAGAGGTGTAGGATTCCCATCTGCACCAGAACTAGCTTCTGGGCCTCATTAAGATTCCTCTCCCTCTCCTCAATGGTAAATAAGACCTTTAAAAGCTGCTGAAAAGAACAGAAATCAATGAGTCCTGCTGGCTTTTCAGAGCTACGAAGGAGGCAGACTGCTCTCTCTGAGCAGGGCGGGCTTCCCATGGGAACTCCTCCACCTTCACTCTCAGAGCAGCATCTGCTTCCCCAAATGGGGGGTGGCTGGGTGATCTTCTCCTGCAAGCAAGAATAGGTCTACTGGCCCTTCCAGACCACCGCACTGAGGGTGTTGGGTCTTTCCCTAATCTCTTTGAAATGATCAATCATGATACTTAAAGGAGTAGTCTAGTCTGTCCCATAATGTCCATCCAGTAAGTCCACAGAATAAAACAGAGATACACAAACAAACAAACAAGGGCCCACAAAAAAAAAAAAAAAAAAAAAAAAAAAAACAAAAAACTTGTCTTCCAACTCCATGGAAGCAAAACCGAATGCTAGCTAAGATTTGTGAGGGGAACGCATGTCCCTCCAGACAGAGGATTGGAACATCTGAGTCCTCTGGCTTGTGGTCCTTCAGTGCGTCCACCTAGACCCCTTTGGGCACAATCAGACCAGAGATGAGCTTGCACAGGCCAGAACACACAAACACACAAACACCTCTCAGATTTGTGAGGGGATTCCACATCCCTCCAGGGTGAGGGGATTCCAGGTTGAGGGGATTCCATGTCCCTCCAGACAGGAGGATCAGAACGTCTTCCAAGTCCTCCACATAGGACAGAACACACAAACAGACAAATACCTACCGTGGTCAGTCGGGCTCTCTGGGTTGGGGGTCCCTCGTGGGTCTTGGGGATCCTGGACTAGCCCCCAAATGTTATGCCCAGATTTCAAGATTCCCAAAGACCACCAGGGAGCTGAGTCAGATACAATAGCAAAAGCCTTTATTACAAGCTCGAGCTTGGCTCTCTGCCCCCACCGATGCAGCAGCAGGATGCAAAGGAGGATGTGTTTCAAAAGCCCAATGATTTTATAGGGCTAGGGATCAGGAGGTGGGGCATATTCTGATTGGTTGGGTGAGGGCTGGAGCTAGTGACACAAATAATCCATGATGCACGTGACCTGTCCTTTGCTCTTGATTGGAGCTCAGGTGCATAGTCTTTCTCAATTGGCTAATTCAAAGGGAGGGATTGGTCTTTGTGATTTCAAGATGGCGGCCCCAGGTAAGTTTACACATCATGGGGCCAACGTGGTGGCTGCCAAGTCACACAGTCCAAAATGGCAGCTGCCTTAATTGTTCTTTGCAGTCCCGCTCTGCCCTTTCACTTCCCAGTGTTGATGGAGTGGAAGAACTGCTGTGCTGGAGACACGCCTATGGGGCCAGACTTGTTTCAGTGGGGCTTTGGTGCTCACTGAGTCTGCCTCTTGAATGTGTCACTTATGGATGTGAGTAGTTGAATTCTGGTGTCGTCCCATCCTGACCTCTAGATACACTAGCTTCTGGATCTCCAGTGGGGTGCAGGTCAGCTACTGTCTGGGGTGATCCAGCAGGAGCTTCAGGGAAGTCTGGAGATTTCTCCTTATCTGACCAGAGCTACAGTTTAGATTAAGCTGGGAAAGTGCAGGCCATTTATATGCAAATGCAACTGCACACAGTTTGGGCGGGTTTGCAGATTGGGCAAGGTGGGGTCTCAGGGGCTCACTAGGCTAGGGCGTGGCAAACAGCGAAGGCTACCACCCAGGCATTTCCATGTCTCTGAGTTTCCAAGTCCCTTGAGTCATGTCCTCCTGTGCAGTGAACAATGATTGTTGCAGGTACCTCTGCAAGGGAGCTACCCCCACTTTCCAACCCGATGGCAGACCGTCCAGCTTCTTCCCATAAGAGTCTGGGTAGCTAGCATCTTCCTCCACACTGCAGCTTTTCAGCACTTGTGCACGTCCCAATGCTTCTCTCTCTTTTCGTCTAGTTGCAGAATTTTCACTCGGCCTGCTTTCCTGTGGTTCTGGGTGATAGATGTTTTGTCTTTTAATTGCAGTTCTGAAATTGTTGTGCAAGGCAGCAGTTTGGGTGTTTACCTATGCTGCCATCTTGGCTTCTCTCTTCGAGGGGAAAATGTTTTAACGGAATCCTCTTCCCTTTATCAAATATCCAGAACTTGAAAGGTGCTCATTGTTTCCACACACACAAACTCCTTGCTTCCCTGGTCAATGAAGCTGGGGAAAATTCAGCCTTGGTTGCCAGCTCATCCCGGGGTGGGGCTTTGTGCAGGTGGCAGCTGATAGATGTTTGTATTCCTCTCCCTTCCTTCTTCTCATTTGTTCAAGTCTTCTCTTACTCCCGTCCTGTCTAGGGCTACAGAAGTGGTTTTGGTACACGATCTGGAGACCTGTATTTTTCACAAGAACACCTTATTTGTTTTTATTTTTCTAAGTTTGGCATCCTAAAGTGGAAAGAATTCACAGCCAGCTGATTGAAAAACATTCAGAGCTAAAGCTGAGAGATAGATACGCATTTATAGAAAATAAAATCCCATTCCTGGGACACTAACAAGTGGGTGATAACTATTTTTGGACCATGCTCAATAAATTCAGCTCAAAATATCTGACAAAACCAAAATTCAGTATCAAAATAGTTTTTGAGTACATTTTCAAGCCAATTAAAGATTTCTGACATTTGTTATGGGACACCCAACATAAAAAAGTAACTATTCATGGTTGACCTTGCGTAAGACAAAGAATAGCATGGAGCTCACAGGCAAGGAGTTGAAAAACCTGCAGAATGCAATCAGAAAAGAAAGAAGCAGATACCAATGAAAAGGCAAAACTAATATATGGTGATAAAAATCAGAATAGTAGTATTCTTTCTGGTAGTGACATGTTTGGCAAATGGGCATGGAATAAATTTCTGGAGTTAAGGGATATGGATTGCAAGGTTATATGCATTTGTCAAGACATTAAACTATTCAATTAAAGTATCCTATTCACAACACATACGTTATGCTTTAATTATAAAACAAATTTACCAATTTGGGAGACTGTGAGAAAACCAATAAATAGATTAGATTTAAAATGAGAACAAGCCTATTGAAAGGCCACCCAGTTTGTCCTACTCACCATTGACATGGATAGTTTTGACCAACACATAAAGGGCATTTTCATCAAATTTCAAAATGAAATTAAGCTGTGAGTAATGAGCTAATGTAAGTTAGTAACTCAAGATTCAAAAATATCTTGAGAGTGAAGTGATGAACACTGTCACATGAAATTTGCTTGAAATAAATTAAAAAATGAAGGTTGTAAACTTCGGGGTTGGGGAGAAAGGTGCTATTGCATAAATGTTCACAACAATTATTAGAAATGTTAGTTTGCAAGTGCATTTGCTTAAAGTCAATAGTGTGATGTAATCATTATAGAAATTAAGGTGGTCTTACATTGGGGTGTTTGAAGAGACCCAATAAATAGCTTTTTACTCCCTGCCCAAATCTCTAACAAAGTGAGTTGAACAGAAGAACAGGTGGATGAAGATGCAGATAGTCTCTGCACTTTGAGTCAAGACTCGATGATAGGATTGTCTTGGACATGTGGTCACAACTTGAGCATCACATAGATTTACCCACATACTTGTAGGAAGTTCTGCAGTAAGGTTTCTTATTCTAGGGCAATCAATACCTTTACCACAAAGTCTAAAATGACAGATAGTAAGAGTGCTCCTTCCCTACAGTCCAGGAGCAGATGAGCAGAATAAAGATGCCCAGTTCTTTCCGCAACCTCCAGTCTAATTAGATAGTCTAGATACCTCAGCGCACAGGTATGATGTAAGAGAGAAGGCAGGGAGAGAAACCAGAAGTGGTATATTAGTTGCTGCTCCTCTACTTTGAAGGACATATTAGAAGTAGGGAGTGTTTCTACTTAACACTTAGCTGCATTAATGACCCATTATCTATGAAAAACAGTGGATATGTAATAGGTCAGATCTGGCGACTGGGATGCCTCCAACAATATACTAAAGCTAACAGCTCTTGATGATTTTTTAAAACCTTTTAATGCAGTTAATTAAAATACATGTAAATATATAGACCCAGCCTTTAAATTAAAAAAAATACTGATAGTGAAAAGTAATGGAGAAATTTAAGATTGGGGGTGATCAAAGTTTGAGGTAAACCTTGGTAATATGTAATTATACTTTATTTAAAATTGATTTAAAATTCAGGATATATCCTACATTGGAAAGAAAAGTCAATTTAATTGTGAAGAACAATTGACTGTTAGATGACTGCTGGATGTATATTGATATTTTACACACAGAAATGAACATACACATGAACAATAGCTAATGATTCCCTATGAAATGCATGGGTCTCAGTTGCTTCTTACCACATTTTTACCTTATCATATATATGAGGAAGGCTGAACACAGATCTTTCCTTTAGATAGACAAAAATCTGTTAATCAGAAAAGAAAGCTGGCACTGAGCTCAGGGAAAGTGATAAAACATTTAACCAGAAATAGTATCTTTCATATAAGTTACCTTTCATCTTTTCTCCCATACCTCCTGAAACAGAGGTGGAGCTCTTGAACAATTATGGTCTATCTTTATAGGGCTGCAGATTTCTTGGGAGTACCTAAGAATGCAGTAGTCGGTCACTTCAAATGGAGCTCTATTTCGATGGTATTTACTTGAGAAGGGGAAATAAGTTCTTTTTTTTCCTCATCAAAGTTTTTTATTTAGCCACCATGGAAAAAGGCAACCTGAGGCTCAAGGAGTAGGGCATGACATATGTGATCCACATAAGCATCATCAGAAAATACTAACAAAGCTACCAAAACTTCACAAAGAAACATGTGTTGACTTTTTCTATAAAAGAGCTCTTTATACTGCATTTACACAATTAGAATTCTAAAAATATATATTTTTTTATTCATTTCAGAGAGGAAGGGAGTGGGAGAGATGGAGAGATACATCAGTCATTGATTAGCTGCCTCCTGCAGGCTCTACACTGGAGATCTAGCCAACAACCCCGGGGTGTGCCCTGACCTGGAATCGAACCTTAATCTCCTGGTTCATAGATGGATGTTCAACCACTGAAACACACCGGCTGGGCACAATTAGGATTTTTTTTTAAAGTTTGTTGTATGTTCTAACAATTCACAGCATGTAGAAACATTGGTATGAACCTACTGATAAATTGTACATTTAGGAAAATTGATAGGAATAGGAGAAAATTCATGGTTTTGTATATTGGTGAGAATATCTGAAATAAATTCTTAATTATGTCTTCAATATGTTTGTGCTATTTTTTTAAATTATTTTTTATTGATTTTTTGCAGTATAATAGTAGTACATGTTTTCCTTTCCCCCTCCCCCTTATCCTCCCCCCAGCCTCCCCCACCCCCCAGCACATATTCCCAGCTTCCCCCCCTCCCCGCCCCAGTGTCTTTCATTCATTGGTTATGTTCATATGCATGCATACAAGTCCTTCGGTTGATCTCCCCCCGCATCTGCCTCCCATCCACCCAAGCCTCCCCCTGTAGCTTGACAGCCTGTTCAAGGCCATCCTGCCTCTATATCAATCACTCTCCCCTGTTTCTTTTCTTCAAAAATATCTTGCCTCTGCATACTAGAAATAAATGTATAAGAACAAAAAGTGTTTCAGTCTCGGTTTCAATGTCCAACTTTTCTGAGTCCCAGTTTCAGTGTCAAATAATTCATTATGTGTATAAGTCAGCAATGGTATCCCGATGGTGGACATATCGTGTCAATGCAAGATCCATCCTCTCTGGTTTGGTCCTGGGCTGCCTGCAGACATGCACAGCTGCTGACTGCTAGCATGGCAAGGTGTCGTCAGTGTCCCCCATCTCTGGACCGTCCTCGTGTCTGGAACAGATCCATCAGTTCCTCACCGTCGCAGGAACCCACATGGTCTTGGAGTTGTTCTCTGTAAACACACAAACACATTCTCGACCAAAAGTTAACAAAGGGATCCTCTATGCAAAATAGACTTGGGATTCTTTTTAATTTTTGCCTAAATGATTTTTCTTTGGCTTATTTTGACACCATGTGTGTTTTTTCATGGGTGTCCTGCAATTGTTTTTACAAATGGAATTTACTTTACTGGAGTAAGAATTTTCTAGATGTATTTTACTTACTCGATATTTTTTTTTTCCCTTACATGATATTACCCCGCTGTCCCCTCCCCTTTTTTGATTAATGGGGACTTTTGGAAATTTTATATTGCAGTCTTGATAATTTTAAATTTCAATTTTTGCACACAAAGTGACTGCTTTAGGTTCTTTGGTTGTTAGGCAATTTTACAGTGAGATGAACTACTAATAGATTTTTTAGTTAATGTTTTAGGAAAAGCTTTTTGTCCAGTACACTATAATTTTCTTGAGTATTCTCATATTTCACTTGGCCAATTTAAATTAATCTGAAAACTTGATTACTATTTTCCTGTCAATTTTAATACTCAAGCAGAAATCTTAGTTTACCCTGTGAATACTAGTGGAAAGGAATATTTGCAATTTTGAGTAGGTCCTGAGCATTCCTGGTAATAGACTAAATTTAGATATAGAGCAGCTATTGCTGGCCGGGTCTCTGTCTGCCACCTGGGTCCCCGTATGAGTCGTGTGTGGGAGGCGAAGCAGCCATGGGGGTAGGAGACCTCCCTTAGGAGGGTTGAGAATTCAAACCCCTGCAAGGTTTGTGGATGAGGGTCTGTGCCCCACCTCTGTTGACCTTTTAGTTCTCTCCTGTTGGCCCCTCTGCGACTGTGCCTGTCTTAGGTTGTTCCTTCCCTGAGGAATCTTACCCGTCTCTGGCTAACCAGCCATCCTCCGGGGCCAAACAGGGTGATGTGAGGTTCAATTCTGTCTCCTTTGTAGTCTATGCCCCCCTGTGGCCTCCACGTCCAGTACCTGCCTTGGGGTCCCCTCACCTGCTGGCAGGGTCCCAGTACTGATCACATATCTCGGGGGACCCAGGTTTCTTCTCCAGAGAGGGCCCAGCTCACACCATTGGTCGAGATACAGATCCATGGTGCCAGCTGCCCAAAGGCTTCAGCCACAGCTGGAACTGAAAACTCTGGCATCAGCTGTGTGTATTTGGATAGTAACAAGAAGGTCCCTCTTGGCAGAAAGGGCAAGAAGGGCCAATATAGAATGCTCGGATCCCTTCCCAGTGCCTTAATTCCTTCTGAAAGGGATTAATTTATTTCCTATCCTTTTTTAAGTTGCTGCCCAACATTCAAAGAATTAGTTTGTAAGTTTATTTTGGGATAATTGTATAATATGCTGTTGTCAAATATCAAATATTATAATGACATTGTAGAATAATATCATGTAAGGATATTATGGTGTCATGGGAGGTTAAGGAAGGCCTAGCCTAAGGACTGGTCTCCATAGGATATGACAAGCTCTAGGCCATGTCAATTCAATGTCAGACTAGCTGCCATTTTTTAATAATTTTATATAAACTTTGTCAGGGATATAAAAACACAAATCACTTACCTCAGTTCAAGAGTTCAAGTATATTGACTTTTCCACTTACTCTCACTACCTGCCACTCACCCTGAGGTTTGACATTCTGATGGACTTTTCTCAGTCTCTGGATCCATTCTTGTTCATCAGTCTATGTCATTGATTGTATTCCTCAAATGAGTGAGATCATGTGATATTTGTCTTTCTCTGCCTGGCTAATTTCACTTAGCATAATGCTCTCCAAATCCATCCATGTTGTTACAAATGGTAGGAGCTCCTTCTTTTTTTCCGCGGCGTAGTATTCCATTGTGTAAATGTACCATAGTTTTTTAATCCACTCATCTGCTGATGGGCACTTCGGCTGTTTCCAAATCTTAGCTATGGTAAATTGTGCTGCTATGAACATAGGGGTACATATATCCTTTCTAATTCGCCTTTCTAATTTCTTGGGGTATATTCCTAGAAGTGGGATCACTGGGTCGAATGGGAGCTCCATTTTTAGTTTTTTGAGGAATCTCCATACTGTTCTCCACAGTGGCTGTACTAGTCTACAATCCCACCAGCAGTGCACGAGAGTTCCTTTTTCTCCGCATCCTCGCCAGCACTTGTCGTTTGTTAATTTGTTGATGTAAGCCATTCTGATAGGTGTGAGATGGTACCGCATAGTCGTTTTGATTTGCATCTCTCGGATAATTAGTGACTTTGAGCAAGTTTTCATATGTCTCTGGGCCTTCCTTTTGTCTTCTTTCGTGAAGATTCTATTTAGGTCTGTTGCCCATTTTTTTATTGGATCATTTGTCCTCCTTTTATTGAGTTGGGTGAGTTGCCTGTAGATGCTTGAGATTAAACCTTTATCACTAATAACATTTGCAAATATGTTCTCCCATACAGTGGGTTTTCTTGTTGTTTTGTTGATGGTTTCTTTAGCTGTGCAAAAGCTTTTGATTTTGATGTAGTCCCATTTGTTTATTTTCTCTTTAGCTTCCATTGCCCTCGGAGCAGTATCATCAAAGAAGTTCTTTTGGCATATGTCTGAGATTTTTCTTCCTGTAGATTCCTCTAATATTTTTATGGTTTCCTGTCTTACGTTTAAGTCCTGTATCCATTTTGAGTTTATTTTTGTGTATGGTGTAAGTTGGTGCTCTAGTTTCATTTTTTTGCATGTATCTGTCCAATTTTCCCAACACCATTTATTGAAGAGACTGTCTTGACTCCATTTTATGTTCCTGCCTCCTTTGTCAAATATTAATTGAGCATAGTGGTTTGGGTTGATATCCGGATTCTCTATTCTATTCCATTGATCTATATGTCTGTTCTTGTGCCAGTACCAGGCTGTTTTAAGAACAGTAGCCTTGTAATACAGCTTGAAATCTGGTATGGAAATCCCACCGACTTTGTGCTTCTTTCTCAGGATTGCTGTGGCTATTCGGGGCCTTTTTTTGTTCCAGATGAATTTTTGGAGAGTTCTTTCTAGGTCTGTGAAATATGCCATTGGTATTTTAATGGGGAGTGCATTAAATTTATAGATTGCTTTGGGTAGTATGGACATTTTAATTATGTTGATTCTCCCAATCCACGAACATGGAATGTTCTTCCACCTGTTTACATCTTCCTCTATCTCTTTTTTCAGTGTCCTGTAGTTTTCCACAAATGGATCTTTTACCTCCTTAGTTAAGTTTATTCCTAGGTATCTTAATTTTTTTGGTGTGATGGTAAATGGGATTGCTTTTTTAGTCTCTCTTTCTGTAGGTTCACTATTAGTGTATAGAAATGCCATAGATTTCTTGGCATTAATTTTGTAGCCTGCTACATTGCTGAACTCATTTATTAAATCTACTAACTTTTTTATGGAGTCTTTCGGGTTTTTTATGTACAATATCATGTCATCTGCAAATAAGGATAGCTTAACTTCTTCTTTTCCAATTTGGATGCCTTTTATTTCTTCTTCTTGTCTAATTGCAATGGCTAATACTTCCAGTACTATGTTGAACAGGAGTGGTGAAAGTGGGCAACCCTGTCTTGTTCCTGTTCTTAGGGGAAATGGTTGTAGTTTTTGCCCATTGAGTATGATGTATGCTGTGGGTTTATCATATATGGCTTTTATTATGTTGAGGTATGATCCTTCTATTCCTACCTTATTGAGAGTTTTTATTAAGAAAGGATGTTGGATTTTGTCAAATGCTTTTTCTGCATCAATTGATATGACTATGTGATTTTTATCTCTCAATTTGTTTATGTGATGTATCACATTTATTGATTTGCGGATATTGTACCATCCTTGCATTCCTGGGATAAATCCTACTTGGTCGTGGTGTATGATCTTTCTGATGTACTGCTGGATCCGATTTGCTAGAATTTTATTGAGGATTTTGGCATCTATATTCATGAGGGATATTGGCCTGTAATTCTCTTTCATTGTGTCGTCTTTATCTGGTTTTGGTATTAGGGTGATGCTAGCTTCATAGAAGGAGTTTGGAAGTGTTCCATCCTCTTGAATTTTCTGGAATAGTCTAAGGAGTATAGGTTTTAGTTCTTCCTTGAATGTTCGGTAAAACTCCCCTGTGAAGCCGTCTGGCCCTGGGCTTTTGTTTGCTGGAAGCTTTATGATGACTGCTTCAATTTCTTCCACAGTTATTGGTCTATTGAGTTGTTTAGATTCTTCTTGATTGAGTTTTGGGAGGTTATATTTTTCTAGAAACATATCCATTTCCTCCAGGTTGTCCAGTTTGTTGGAGTAGAGTTGTTCATAGTATTTTTTAACAATCCTTTGTATTTCAATGGGGTCTGTTGTTATTTCACCTCTTTCATTTCTGATTTTATTTATTAGGGTCCTCTCTCTTTGCTTCTTGGTGAGTCTGGCTAGAGGTTCATCAATCTTGTTTATCCTTTCAAAGAACCAGCTCTTGGTTTCGTTGATCATCTGTATTGTTTCTTTGGTCTCTATGTCATTTATTTCTGCTCTGATCTTTATTATTTCCTTCCTTCTGCTTACACTAGGCTTTTCTTGTTGCTTTCTTTCTAACTCTTTGAGTTGTTGGGTTAGATAATTTATTGCTGCTGTTCCTAGTTTTTTGTAGTAGGATTGTAGAGCTATGAACTTCCCTCTCAGAACTGCTTTCACTGTGTCCCATAGATTTTGGATTGTTGTGCTATCATTGTCATTTGTTTCCATGATGTTTTCTATCTCTTCCTTAATTTCTCTAGTAACCCAGTCATAGTTTAATAGCATGCTGTTCAGTCTCCATGTGTTCGATTTCTTTGGATTGTTTCTATTGTAGTTGATTTCCAGCTTTATGCCACTGTGATCTGAGAATATACTTGATATGATTTCTATCTTCTTGAATTTGGAGAGACTTTGCCTATGACCCAATACATGGTCTATCTTTGAGAATGACCCATGGGCACTTGAAAAGAATGTATATTCTGTGGCTTTGGGGTGAAATGATCTGAAGATGTCAATTAATTCCATCTGGTCCAGTGAGTCATTGAGAATTGATGTTTCTTTACTGATTTTTTGTTTAGAGGATCTGTCCAATGGTGATAATGGGGTATTAAAGTCTCCTACTATGATTGTATTGCTGTCTATCTCTCCCTTGATGTCCTCTAGGAGTTTTTGTATATATTTGGGTGCTCCTGTATTGGGTGCGTATATGTTTACAAGAGTTATTTCTTCTTGTTGAATTGCTCCCTTTAGTATTATGAAGTGGCCCTCTTTATCTCTTGTTATGTCCTTCACTTTGAGATCTAATTTGTCAGATATAAGTATGGCTACCCCAGCTTTTTTTTCATTTCCATTCGCCTGAATAACTTTTTTCCAACCTTTCATCCTCAGTCTGTGTGCATCTTTTTTTCGGAGGTGGGTTTCTTGTAGACAGCAGATACATGGGTTGTGTTTTCTTATCCAGTCTATTACCCTATGTCTTTTGATTGGAGCATTTAAACCGTTTACATTTAAAGTTATTATTGATAGGTGCTTATATGTTGCCATTTTTGTTCTTTGCCCCTGTGTTCCTTCTTCGCTTCCTATTTCTTTTTACAGCAGATCCTTTAGCATTTCTTGCATTGCTGGTTTGGTGGTGACGAATTCCCTTAGTCCTTTTTTATCTGTGAAGCTCCTGATTTGACCTTCAATTTTGATTGAGAGCCTTGCTGGGTACAGTATTCTAGGATTCAGACCCTTCCTTTGCATGACTTTGTAGATTTCATTCCACTGCCTTCTGGCCTGATAGGTTTCTGTTGAGAGATCACTTGTTAGTCTGATGGGTGTTCCTTTGTAGGTGACTTTCTGTCTCTCTCTGGCAGCTTTTAAGATTCTTACTTTGTCATTGGTGTTTGCCAATTTAATTATAATGTGCCTTGGCGTAGGTCTTTTGGGGTTTATTTTGCTTGGGACTCTGTGAGCTTCTTGGATTTGTGTGGGTTTTTCCTTTCCTATACCAGGAAAGTTTTCTGTCATTATTTCTTCCAACAGGTTTTCTATTCCTTGCTCAGTTTCCTGTCCTTCTGGAAGCCCAATTATACGGATGTTGTTTTGTTTCATGTTGTCCCATAGTTCTCTTAGGCTCTCCTCCTGCTTTTTAATTTTTTTTTCTAGAAGGTGCTCTACTTGGTTATTTTTTCCTACCTGGTCTTCTAGCTCACTGATGCGATCCTCTGCTTCTTCTAGTCTACTCTTAATACTTTCTATTGAGTTCTTTACTTCAGCAATGTCATTTTTCATTTCTTCTTGGCTCCTCTTCATTTCTTCGTGGCTTCTCTTCATTTCTTCATGGCTCTTCATCATTTCTTCCTGGGTCTTCCTCATTTCCTCTTGGGTCTTACTCATATTATCAAATTTGTCTTCCATTCTTTTCAGCCACCTTATGACCATTTCTCTGAATTCTTTCTCTGACAGGTTGTTAACTTCCATTTCGTTTACCTCCTTTTCTGGCGAGCCTTGCTTTTCTTTCATATGTGGGCTATTTCTTTGTCTTCCCATGGTCTCTCTTCTCTGTGTATGTGGTTATGTAGTTCTCACTCTCCTGTGTTGATTTAAAGGCACAAAATACAACACAACCAGGTGCAACGCACCAGGCACTGAACCGGAATGTAGTCAAAGTAATTGTAATTCCAAATAAAGGTGACCGCCAGAGAAAGGCAAATTTGGTGATAGGTGGGAAAAAAGAAAGAGAACCTCCCCCAGACCCACACAGACACTCACACACCCACACTCACACAAAAAAGAAAGAGACCCCCCCAAACACATACACTCACAAAAAAGAAAGACAGGAATGCCAAAATGATAATGGGAAAAGGGGGAGAAGAAAAAAAGAAATAAAAGGAGTAAATTATAAATGTGGGGTGAAAACTCCTATAGGATAGCCCCTAATCCGAACCAAAACCTGCAACAAGTACTTGGAGATTGATACAAATTACATACAACTACTAATATCAAGAGAGGTGAGGGAACACAGAAGCAAAAATCTATCTCAAAAACAATGCAGATGAGGACAACAAAACAAGAAACAACACCAAAAATAAAAGTAACCCCCCCTACAAGACAAACCAAAATAACAGAATAAGCAAATCAATCTCATAAACCTGCTTAAAAAATCAATATAATCATCAGTCAAGTAAACAACAACAACAGGACAGGGCTAAAAACACTTTAAGATAGTGAAGTCAGAGAAGCTAGAGGTATATATGCACTTGGATTAGGTGGTTAGAGATTAGATATATCAGTGGGGTGAAATTTTAACAGGGGGTAAGGGGAAAGAATTAGGTAAATCTAAAGCGGGAAAAGTGTAAGGGAAACAAGGCACTAAATAGGGAAAGGTTAGCCAGAGAGTGGTGGTATAAAGGTGAAGTTGAGGTAGAGTAAAAGATACTAAAGTGTAGATGAAAATAGACTGTATTCCCAAGGTTGAAGAGAAGATATAATCAATTCCCTGTCACATAAGAGTCAATTTGTGATTTGGCCCCTGGGTGGCAGTGTTTCTAGATTGACTTCTGGGTCTATTGGTCCTCTTTATCCTGAACTAAACAATACTGCCTCTCTAATGGTGACTGCTGTTTTAGCAGCCAGAACCCTCTCAAAATCTTCCGGGCTTCCCCCCTCTGTCAGGTCCAAACTGATTGCGCTCCAGGGATCAACTCTGCCACCAGCTCCAAGGGCCCTCTCCCACGTTCACCAGCTTCAACAGCCACAGATTCTATTTCAGGTGCAGATCTCCAGGTTTTGAGTTCCAAGGTGCAGCTCTCCCAGACTGCCAGCCCCCTCAGTTTCGCACCCAAAGTACCCCCAGTGAAATCTGACCTTTCCTTGCTGGAGTTTAGAGCTCCCTGGGCTCTGCGCGCCACCTGGTCGCCGGTGCTCCGGGAGCCCCAGAGGTCCCGCCGGTACCGCGAACGGCAGCTGTATGTTTTCCGGCTCCTCTCGTTCAAGATGTCGTGGTCCGCCTCCGCGCGCCTCCTCGCGCAGTTGGCTCAGGGAGAGAACCCAGCAGTACTGGGGCTGCTCAGGCTAGGGAGGCCAGCCCAGCAGTCCCCATCCTGCTTTCGAAGAAGCTCCTCCTCAACGACTCTGGCTTCTATCTCTGTGCTTGGAGTATCACACTGAGCTGAGTAGGGCAGACCTCTGTGCAAAAACCCCACCTTCCCCTGAGTCCTCACCGTACTCTCTAGCTGTTTGTGCTATTTTTTGATGAGACATGAAGTTGAGTTGTTTACACATAGTGTAATAGTGCTTCAAAAAGAAAAGAACAAGACAGCAACTAGTTCAGACTTGATAAAGTAGCTACAATTTGATTTAATTTGATGATTTATTATGATGAGTAATATTTTCCATTTATCAAGAAAAACATTAGGCTCTATTAATTTTTGTTAGTCATAGGGTGTTATGAATATCAAGCTCTTAGTTAATATAGTAAAGGAGATTGCAATATTCTGAAATTCTCTTCAAGTGTTTGGGAAACAAACCTTATGCTATCTTAGAATAATAACAATATGAACTTACCACAATAAGGAGATTTAAGGAACAGTGAAAAAAATCATCATGGATTTCAAAATGTTTTATAAAATCAAATTTGATATGACTATTTCCCACCATCATACTGTTTATATCTTGGGTAGATCATTACTTTATGTGGGTATCTGTATAACGTATTATAGGATGTTTTGCATGTTTCTATCCATTACATGCCAGTAGCAGCACTTAAGGCTCCAGACCTTGTCAAATATCCACAATGGGACAGAATCACCTTGGATTGAGAATTATTGCTTAAAAGAGAAAAGAAAATAATTCTTCCTATATATTGTAAATTTTTAAAGAAAACAAACAAAAACAAAATATAAAAAATTCACAGGTCTCTTAGTGGTGAATTGAGAACTGTATATATAGTAAAACAATATTTGTATTGTTTATTTATTAAGTTTTATAATTTGATTATTTATTAATCTTATAATAAAATTAATTGAACATTTTTTTCAAATTTAACAACTTGTAATTTAAATATCATCTTTAAATGAAAGGCATTTATTTCTTTTTTCTTACCAAAATTGACCAACCGCATTTGTTTTGTACAGCATAACCTAAAAATATTGCAAAAGACTGAGATAATGAAACACATTTAGAAAGTTATTTCTTCTTATTTTCAATGTTCAAAATGCTGATATCATCTTAAAGTAATCCCAAAAGAATTCTTGCTTATGTATTCATAGGAACATGACAGTGCATTTCAATGATATTATTCCTGCTTCCCTTCCATGGTGAGACTAGTTTTATCCTTCATGAGTAACACAAGTAATTGGTCTGACTTATTTCATCAACTTTGAAAAAGTTTTTCCAGACAGTTACTACATCTCTTCTTTACTTAAATTTCCAGCCTGAACTTGTCCAGTTTTCTCTTTTTTTAAGTAACTCATTACTTTATACTTTTATCAGTTGATATTTTGGTATGAGCTCTACTGTATAGATCAAGTTCTAATTATATATTATGAAAAATGAATACTTTAATGTATAATGGAGAGAGTGCAGTAATTTCATCTTCAATTCAATAGCTGATATTATATCACATACACTGCATTATTAATGTAAAAACACTAGTTTATGTAAGCAATTTTATCTATTTACTTAATGCATTTTTATTAATATTTTACCTGTAATTAAAGCTTTAATTATTACTATTGTGAGAAAAATCTATGCTCTTCTACTTGTGATCTTTTATTCTTTTCTTTCTTTAAATCCCTAAAGATCATACAATTTTGGAATTCTTCCTCCATCAATCATAAATATTGGTTAAAATGATTATTTCCACCTTACTATTTTTAGAAATGTTAAATGTATTTATATTTTAATTTAAATATGCAATATTTTAACACTAATAAGCCATTTTAATTGCTTTTGTGTATATTTCCCTCATTAAATAGTTATTTGTTTAGCTTCAACAGTGTTAACACATGTTTTCTAAAATTTCTGAATAAAACGTCATGCACAAAAGTCTAGGATAATTCACAGAAGTCAAAAGTACTAGCATTTTGTTATTTTTGTCATTATTCAGAAAATTACATTTGATACATAAAAGTTTTCCTGTTGAATTAGAAAAAAAATAGTCTCTATTTCAAGTGTATTTGTGTTAGAGAGATTACAGCACACAGTCATATAAGATCTAGTCAGCTCTTGATGAGGATTGGTCAAATCATAAAGTTACTCTTACTTATATTTAATTTGTTGTCTCTATTTTTTCACTCTATTTTCATGGTTCCCCTGGGTCTTCTTCAGTATTTTATATATCTCCTTCAAATTAAACATATGCATTAGAAATCAAGAGTTTTGTTACTATTGATGACAAAAGTTTAAATATTTGAAATTTTGTAGTGATGTCATAAATGTATTCATTTATTTATTCAACAGACATTTACTGAGCATAGACCATGTCTCAGGCACTGTAGTAAGCAAAGAAGTAGCTAGCATAATGGCTAGAGCAGAGACTCAGATTTGAATCTGGTTGACTTTTTTTCAATATTGATGAAGTTGAGATTTTTTTGTGCCTGTTCTGTCTGGTGACCTCGCCATTACCTCATTAACTGAGATTATATTAAATACTCTGTCATTAGAAGTTTTAATGAAGCCTAAAGTAAAACTTCATTCCACCTATAATTTTCTCTACTTCCCCCAAACATTACAGTTAGTCATCATCTAATGTACACTATTTATAACCTTTTTTCCTCATTACCATTTTCACCCCAGCATTGAAATCTCTTAACCATCAAATGAATAATTCTAAGTCAGTTCAACCGAGAATAACTAGGAATTCGAGGAGAAAATTAATTTAAATTTTTCTACCAATTTGAATTCAAAAAAAGAAAAGAAGTGAGAATATAAGTACTTTGGAGTATTGTAATAAATTCACATGTCTGAAATGGATTGAAGAAATTTTTTTTCAGAAGCTTTCTAATGAAAATAAACTTCATCCGCATTTAATATATGCAAAATATTTATAAATTAAATAATAACATGTGCTACTATACCAATTATGCATGCACTTAAAATTACAAACAGCCCAACTGGCATGGTTCAGTGGTTGAGCATCGACCTATAAACCAGGAGGTCAAGGTTTGATTCCTGGTCAGAGCACATGCCCAAGTTGCAGGCTCCATCCCTAGTGTGGGGCATGCAGGAGGCAGCCAAACAGTGACTCCCTCATCTTTGATGTTTTTATCTCTTTCTCCCTCTCTATTTCTCTCTGAAATGTTTTAAGATAAAATAAAAATCACAAACAAAAACTAGGAAAGGATAGCTTGATAAGAATATGAATAGAACTTTTATATATTTTTCCCACCCTTATGATGGTTTAATAACCACTATTTCCAGAGTGGATGGATTGTACTTTTGAAAAAATAAACATACTGTGGACTTTGTTTTCTGCCTATATAAAATGCTAGTGAATATAATATCAGCAGAATCTCATGGAAATGATTGCAAAAATCACTAATAAAATTGCATTATGCATGAAAAAAACGTAGCAAAAGAAGTTCATTGGAGGGTTAAATATGTTAAATTGATATTGAGGCACTTCATGGTTTTTGGTTAAAGATCAATGAGAAATCCTTCCACATAAAAAGTTATATCATGACTTGGTTCATATTATGAACCAACCACTTTTCCTAAAACTCCAAGCAAGCAGCCACTACCTGCTAAAGGACACATGAATGTGTGAGTACATGTGCCCAAACAGAAACACACACATACACACACATACATACACACACACACACACACACACACACACACACACACACACACCTCTAAAAGTTTTAATTAGATTTCAAGTCATCACAGCATAAGAGATATACTAATCCTTTGAGTGAGGTGTTAATTGTTAATCTCATTTTTCCTGTCTAGTAGCCTTGTATAACACTCTGTTTATAATAGGCTTCCTGTGGTAAAAGAATGGGCTACTAAACCTCAGTACATGTTTTCCAGTAATCATTTTAGTGGCCATGGGTCCTTATAATAGTGGCTAATCTCCATAACATCATCATTAGTGGATGAGGGTAGCTAAAATTATAGAGACCCTTAGCTCTAATTATAGACTCTGAATTGCAAATCCATTCTTTAATCAACTGTAAATGCATTGTAAAGGGAATTGTAAGTTCTTTCTAGGGAGCAATATGCATTCAAGCTAGCAGACTAGAACTGAGCAATGTAATGTGTTTGGGGGATAATAACTGAATATGCTTGTCATAGAGCCTGGATTACAATATGGCTCCTTCCTGGAGAGATTGTCATGGTAAGTCATATGTTTTGAGTTTCCTTGTATCATTACAAATGTGTGGCATTAGTAGTTTACTTGTCCAGAATTCTCAATAGTAAGCAAGTCAGATATATTTTCAAATAGCTACTTTTTCCATTGTTTGCTTATTCTCTGATGTTCTGTAGATCCCACACAGGAAAAAAGCATATATGATTTCATATATTTTTATGTTATAAGTTTTAATTTCCATTTTCTTTAATCTCTTATATAAAAAACTTAAAACAAATCTATTTTCCTAATCATGTAAATTTGTTATTTAAAACAGAGTGAGAGGTAAACATTTAACCTATTTTGAGTCATAGGCACCAACTTGATTTTAATCAAATGCTAAGCAAATTATAGAAATTAAAAAAAAAACAAAACTTATTAACTGACTTAATCAAATGATAGCTATAAATGAGCTTTTCCAGTGACTGTTACTATTGTCTTATTGATTGGGCAGAAAAATACAACTCTACACATTTCTGTGTAACAATGTAAGCAATATTTTAAGTCAATTTTCATTGGCAGAGAATACAAATGCAAAAGGAAAAAGCAGCATAAATGTTAGGAGGCTCACCTTTAGACTCAAGTATTTATCTTCATCTTTAGTATTCAATATCTTCCCATATTAAACAAACTTCTAACCACCTTTATTTTTTTTCCTTTGTGAGATGATCTTAGGTCCTCCTAGAAGGAACCTAATAGGAAACTACACACTTATTCCATGCAAAAATTGACCTGATTGTTCAAATAAGCCATAATTTTTCTGGAGATCATTATTTACCTTAACTCCCTTACCTCCTTTATTCTCTCCCCAAACCATATTTTACTTGTAAAATTAAAAGAAAGATTGTTATCTAATCTAATACCCTTTAAACCCTGCCTCTGGTTATTATTGATGCCTAATATTTTTATGAAAAATATAATTTATGTGTAAACATATAATATTCATACTGAGTTTTAACAAATTACTCATTCTGTGTTAATGAAAAATTGAACTGCTTTGTATTTTGATTTATACATTATTATTTCTCTTTTATATTTTAACAATTTTATTTTTAACCTTTTATGTTGAGACATATTAGATTCTTGATTGAAATAAATAATTAGAAAGAAAAAGTCTCCATTTGCAAGTAAGTACAATACAACAACAAGGGATAATGACATGCAACATTAATAAAATTTTGTGTTTAGCTTTTAGTGTTAAAGTAGAATAATATCCTGCTAGTTTCCCAGAAAACTTGAGATTCATTTATTACCATGACATTCTTCTTTTTGCTTTAATATTACTATGCTTTCTACAACTATTTTCCTATATTTGAATTATTACTGAAAGCTACAAAGGTTAACATTAAATATATTAACTTTTTAATGTTATTCAGCTTTTTCAGCCATTAGTCTTCCTTAGACGGCTGCCATTATTTACATAATTATTTCGTCAATCTAGCCACAGCTTTTACCTTCAGTGTGTAATACAATGAGTATTCATATTTCATTCTGTTCAAGAAAGGCAAGGAGCTAGATGAATGGCATAAATGGTGTCCATTCATAAGGTCGACCTGAAACAGATCTGTAGCTTGGTGGGGAATTTACGTCCCACCAAACTGAGGCTAGGAGCAGAGAGCTTTGAGTTGGCAGGTAGTGAACATGCAGTTGTTGTTAGTTGGTTTTTTTGGAAAACCTATCTTGGAGTAGATATAAAATTTTAATGTTTTAGGTAAATCCAGTCTTATGAAATAAGGAATGTTCCTACCATATTTTTCACGTGAGTAACTTCTGTAGAAATCTTGCTTTTCCCTGAGTTTTGATCTTTGCTGGCCTGAATTTCTTTGTATGGTTCTTGTTCACTCTAGCTTAGCAAATATACCTGGTTGTTTTGAGGTTTAGTGAGGCGGCTAATATCCACTTGGTGTCTTCTTGACATCACTAAATCGCTTTCTGTGTTTTTGGTTATTACCCGCTGAGATTTATTTGCTCATTGTGTACTGCGAAAGGGCCAGTGTGACAATGCCCTGAGTTATCTCAGCCTCCCAAAGTCACAGTTTTGAAAAGGCAGATTTAGAGAGGATTTTTGAAGCTTAGTTTTACTTTTGCATTTCTCATAGAAGTACCATAATAACAAAGGATTCTATTTAAGTTTCAGACCCCACTGCCAATAGAAACTATTAAAACATAATGGGGTGTTTTATTCTTGTCTGATTTCTAGTCTAAAATTTCCAGCTGCAGATTCTACAATGATATCTGACCAAAGTATGAATAAACCTTTTGGAGTTTAGGTTTTTCTTTACACATTGTTGTAAATGTCTCATTTTCATTTTAACGCACCTTCAGCAGAGGAATGCAATTATGGAAAACAGTATAATCAGTGAGGGAGAAAATATGCTCTCTTTATGCCAGAATTCCAATCATTGTGATTTGTATCACCACTTATTTCTGCTTCTCTGAAGGATTTTGTCCTGAATATTTGTAGCTTTAGAGGGATGTTTCTATAATTCATCTTTAAATTGGCAAGGTTTATATCTGCCAACTAAGGCAGCTAGACTCTCCTTTTTTAATTCATGAAGAAATTATTTTCATTAAAAGTATTTTTTAACAATTAAGAAGCATGCCTCTTGCATGAAATGAAGGAAGCAAGTAAGTGATGAACTGATTGCATTGCTTGTCATTACTATTCCATTACTATTATTTGGTTAAATCCAGAAAATAATATTTGCTCTAAAGTGAGAATCAAGAGGATTAATTGCAATGATATTTTCTAACACATGGCTAAATTCCCTATCCCTTCATCTCCTATCCATTTGACCTCAACAATCTTTGTTTTACAACTTTTCCCTTAAAACACTATCTCTAGCCCAGGCTTCCATGTCTATTTGCCTTCCTCAAACTTATTTCTTCATTTACTTTCTTTGAACGCATTCCAATGAGTTCTCATGTCTCCTGAACTAATTAGACATATAAAAAATTCCTTGGTAAGAGCAGAATAAAAAAGGAACATGCCCAAAAGAGAAGGTATCCATAATACAAATATTACCCAGTTTTAAAAACACTTCAAATGCTTTCTCAAGTATGCATGTGTACATTATCTTATGGCATCCTGGCAATAATTCTGTGGAATATTTAGGGGTATTGGTTATTTTCAGCCTGTCTTTTCCCCAATCCTTTCTCTGTTGTTTCATACCCTGTCTGGTCTGTTTTTCCCAGGCTTTTTTACAGCTGGCTTCCCAGGAAGAGGTGAAGGCAGATCTGGAGAGACCAGTTTTAGCTGTCACATCCCTGGGGGTGGTTGCTCTCCCTCAACTATGGCTCCCAAAGTGTTGTCTCATCTCCACAGGCCCAGTGCTCAGTGGGCTCCACTAACACAAGTTCCCTTGCTCATCCCATCAGTCTCAGAGTTGGTAACAACTTCCTTCTGCGAATTGTCTCACCATCCCTTAAATCTACTCAAGCCTTTGTAAGTAGTTCCCTTAGTAATATCTTCATTTGACCCACCTAGGGTGAATTCTGTTCCCTACTTATACCTTGTCTGACAAAATTGGGCACATTTTATCAGCTGTGAATTCAGTTGTTGGGAAAATGAAAACACAGTGAAGTAAGTGACTTAAGTCATAGGGGATTCAGATGGAACCAGGCCTAGAAGCCAAGTCTCTCTGTGGGTAGTTTATGCTTATCAAACTATTTAAAATGCCTAGTGATTATCTCGGTCAAATGGGTAGTAACATTGTTCCATTTTGTTCCCTAGCGTATCTGAAGATCCTGGAACAGTAAAAGATACTGTGTGGTTGGCTCACCCAATGTGCACTCAACCCCCTAAGGGAGAGTGAAAACCACATAGTTGGCCTTGTTTCTGCAGATAGATGAGTTTTGGGTGTGGACATAAAGATTCTGAAGCAGCTGACACACATGGAGAGACAAGCTTTTGCTCCCATATTTGTTTCCCCTGCAGCACCATTTCTAAACAGCACAGGTTGCTGTCCAGCAAACTCACAGCTCCAGGGGCCTGTCAGCAGGAACACACAGTAGAACAATGAGAGAACAGTCCAGGTTCAGTTTCTGTGGCTACATCTGAGGCTCGTATCCTGACCCCCCCTCCACGTCCCCCCCCCCCCCAGATATTCTTTGAGGAATCTAACATTTTTAAATAAATTCCATTAGGCAAGCACTGGTGAGAAAACTAGATATTCTGTTGTCTGCGACTAATAATATTAGTCTAAGACATCTGGATGAAATGATAGTTATGCTTTTCCCCAGCTATTTAAAGCTTCTTTATCTATACTGAAATGTTCTCTATTTTTCATACCTCCTCTTTTTTTTTTATCTTATTGCAATAGGAGATCTTATGTATCCATTTCCAAAACAGATGCTGCCCCCCCGCCAAAAGGAGGCTTAATGTTCTTTCCTTCCTGTCAACCATAATTCACCATCATTGACTCCTTTACTCTTTCCTCTCAGACAGTACAAAAGAGATCTTCCTTTTTTCTTTCTTTCTTTGTTTTCCTTTTCTTGTGGGTGCTACTAGAGCTGGTTCTCAGGCAGAAATGCTAAATTTAGAAGTGGAAGTTTGACAATTTTAGCACTTCCCTTTTCTGTTGTAAATAACATCTCATAGAACTAGATTTTGTAGGCTTTTAACCCCTCCCTTCTGCCTGCCTCCATATATCTCTAACTAGAAACAATAGAGCTCAAAGGGAGAATAAAATAAAGGGAGAAAAATAAGATAATACTTTGAAATTTACATATATTGAATCTATCTTATTAAAAAAAAAAAACAAAACACCTGGGAAATAGACATTGATTATACAAGTTGTTACCAAAGCTAAGACTGAAGGGATGAGCAAGGGGACTTGTGTTAGTGGAGCCAACTGAGCACTGAGCACTGGAAGTATTGTGAAGTCTAAAAACTGACATTTCATTTATTGACAATCCCAAATTTTAAAAATCATGTGCTAAAGATGTCCTTATAACAAAGACAATATAGTGGTGAAGGCCTGGAATGAAAAGCTGGGTGGGCTATAAGGGGTCAGTGAGAGAAAAAAGGAGACATATGTAATACTTTCAACAATAAATATATTTTAATTTAATTAATTAATTGATTTCAAAACATGATATCCTTAGAGTTCATTAGAAACTGGGACTTAAGATTTCATTATGTCCTTCCCTTTCTCTGCTATTTTCATATATCAGCCTTCATAATTTACAGCTTTAAATTTTTATTTCCTAATCATTTTATAATTAACAATTAATATGCACATGTGTTCACACATGCACAGACACACAATAGTAATGGGTATGCGGATACATATAGGAAGTATATGAAGAACAGTTTCCTCTTTGTCTTCTTGCTGTTGATAAAAAAAATGTTTTGCAGATATATACCAGGTATTATTGGTCAAGCCGATGGGGTCCCTTCTTCTAACTAATAGCCACTTCTGAGTTATTGCCCAGATCCCAATCAATGACACTTTGGAACAAAAGCCCTTCAACTCATCTCCATTCTCAATTAAAAAAAAAAAAACATCTTGAAGTCTAGTTTGCTTTTAGAGGTTTTTTTTTATTCATGTATCCTCTTATTTCACAAACATTGATTTAGTGAAATCGACAAGGTGACCGGCACTTGCTAAGTTCTAGAGATATAAAAGTGAACAAGAAAGATGTGATTGGGCCCTGTCTGGTCTGGCTCAGTGGATAGAGCATTGGCCCATGGACTGAAGGGTCCTAGATTTAACTCTGATCGAGGGAACATACCACGGTTGCAGGCTCAATCCCTGGCCCCAGTCGGTGTGTAGTGGGGGCAAACAATTGATGTGTCTCTCTCACATCCATGTTTCTCTTTCTCTCTGTCTCTCCCCCTCCCTTCCACTCTCTCTAAGAATCAATGGGGAAAAAATCTTTTGATGAAGAACAACAAATAAGAAACAAACAAAAGAGAAATAGGTGATTAGGAAGAAGATTCTGATAGCATAGTATAGCAACTCTTTCAACTGTGGGTAATTTGCGGTAAAAACAATGACCCAGGGACCTAAAGGAGAAGATTTGCGGAAATAATTGTGTACATCATATCCTTTACTCTTGATGTTCTTAGCCTAGATAGCAAATGAGTATTGTGTCATCAAAGGGCTTTGATTTAAAGCATTCAATTAAAATATAATTATCCATTAATATACATTTGAGAAATACCCTAAATCATACCTACTTTCAAAATGAAGATAAGAGATTTTAAGAACAATTATATCTTAAAGAAAAATCACATAAAAGGTATTTTATATTCTAGGGTAAAACAATTGTCTTCTTTGTAAACTAATGTATGTGGCTTTTTTCTCCATATATGCGAATTGATAATGTGACTGTCTTCAAAATGGTAATGCATTTTAGAGATTGATTTTGTGCATTTTAGTTAATTAGAGCTTTGGAAAGGTCTTCATGTTTGCTATATTATCAGCATTTACATTACTGCAAGCACTTTTGATTGTAATATCATTAAAATTCCTTTTGTCAATGGAGTAAAGTTAATTAAAGAGTATTAATATAGATGATACAGTATTTCTGACAGTGACATGTTAGGTTGTATTGACTAGCTTTTTATGTGTAAAGCCAACACCATTCAGTGCAGGGCTAATGACACCATCCTATCTAATGAAAGAGTAATATGCAAATTAACCACCACTCCACTATGACCATAAGCCATGCCCACAGGCCAATCAGGAGTGCATATGCAAATTAATCCAACCAAGATGGCTGTGGCCAGGGAGCAAGAAGGAGGCTTAGGTTTCCCCGGTAATGGAGGAAGCCAAGCTTTCCACACACCCTGGCTGGCTTAGGACTCCACTCAAGGCTACAAAGTTTCAATTATAGTTTAAATCTCAGATACCAGGGCCTCTGCTTGGGTCACTGGGGGGCATGGCTGGCCTGAAAACCAGCACAGAACCCTCTCCTAGGCCACCCCACACCCCAAGGAGGGAATGCCCACCCTGATTTGGGATACCCTTCAGGGTAAACTAGCTGGCCCCTACCCATGCACCAGGCCTATAACCTATCTAGCAAAAGAATAATATGCAAATTGATCATCACTCCAACACACAAGTGGCTGCACCCATGTGAACACAAAATGGCCACCACAAGATGACCAGGAGGAGAGGGCAGTTAGTAGGGACCAAGCCTGCAAAGGAGGGCATTTAGAGTGATCAAACCTGCAGGGGAAGACAGTTAAGGGTGACCAGACTGGCAGAGGAGGAAAGTTGGGGGCGACTGGGCCTTCATTGAAGGGCAGTTGGCGGGGGAGGACTCAGGCCTGCAGGGGAGAGAAGTTAGGGGGAACCAGGCTTGTAGGGGAGAGCAGTGAGAGGTGACCAGGCTGGCAGGGGAGAGCAGTTAGGGGAAAACAAGCTTGCAGGGGAGCAGTTAGGCATAAATCAGGCTGGCAGAGGGGTAGTTAGGGCATGATTAGGCTGGCAGGCAGAAGCGGTTAAGGGCAATCTGGAAGGCAGGCATGCAAGCAGTTGGGAGTCAGCAGTCATAGATTGTGAAAGGGGTGTCCCAGATTAGAGAAGATGCAGGCAAATTTTGTGCACCAGGCCTCTAGTGCTAAAATTATTGTGGAAAATTTAAACTTTAGAGATAGTGATATGGCATATTTCCTTATGAATGCTATTTTGAATTTGTTATATATTCTATGTAGTTATTTTGCCTTAAACTTACTCTTAAACATGTGTTACTCTTGTATATAAAGTGTTCTTATGATTTTAGATGTGCAGATGTGTAGATAATCAGATATCTGATTATCTACACATCTGCACATCTAAAATCATAAGAACACTTTATATACAAGAGTAATCAAGGTCATATATCAGATGCTTGCTCAGGATGCAGTAGTAAGTCCCTTCCCAACACTTGTTTTCTGGTCTCTTGGAATTACCTTTCTTAGTAAAATGTCCCTGCATTCACATCTTTGATATTCATTGCTGAAAGTAGCTGTTCATCCTAATATTAACACTGATGTTAGAGCAACTGTATTTATTTACCTTGTATCTGAAACATACATTTTAAGTCCAAACCATACATTATTCACATTGGGTTTTGGAGGCTATAATTTGGTAGGAAGTGTGATGAGAATAAGGGTTAAAATTGAGTGCTTGGAAGTTTGCTTCAAACTAAAATTCATACACTGTGGCTCCAGGTTCTTTAATGGACTCGAGCATTTCAGCCATAGGTTGGCCAGTCGGTTGGTGCTGGAAGCCTGAGTCAGAAAGTCACAGTATGGGTTCAATGCTTTAGAAATAGATTTTTTTAAATTTCAAAATTGATATTCAAATTCATGTAAGGAGATCACACATCACATATTACTTTGGTTGTTAAAAATCAAAATTATCTGGAAGGAATTAGAATGAAGTGGACCTGATGATTTTAAAGCTCCTTGCTAGTTTTCTTAAACTGATGATACATAAAAATACCAGTTTTGAGCTTTTGCAATTTTTTAGTCAAACCCTGATGCAAAATATAAATTTATTTTTGGATTGTTCATTTGGCTAATCCAACTTGGGTTATTCTTGAATACTTCTGCATTCTTTCCATTAATACTGACAATTCATGTGTTTTAATATATCTGATGAATTTCAATGTGAGAAACAATGCTCCTCCGGATAGTCTCTTGAATTAGAACTCCAGCTTCTTTACCTTTTCCAATAAACAAACAGGATTCATCTATTATTTTATGTGGCAAAAGCCCCTTTGATAAAATAAGAAAATACTAAATAATCATTTGATTAATGCTGAGGTTTAATGCTAAGTTTCAGCTGTGTTAATACAACTGACATTGATAAGCAGCTGGAAAGCATAATTGTGCTAATAGTATTTCTTCTAACTCCCTTACTAATGACAGGTTGGCAAGAGATGGTAACATTATCACAGTTAATTTTTCCACAAAGGATAATATACCAAGGCAATCAACTGGTATTAACCATAAAAGCTTCCTGGATGTAGAATGTAAACTTCTTTGTCTGTATTGGAAATATTTCTTACATACCTATATAATAAAAGCTTAATATGCTAAGTGTCCAGTAGTCCATTCAACCAAAGTGTAATATGCTAATGAATGCTAAGGCTGTTCAACTGCTCAGAATGACATGCACTGACCACCAGGGGGCAGACAGTGGACTGGTCGATCAGTCACTATGACATGCATTGACCACCATGGGGCAGATGATCCAACCAGTAGGTTAGCTTGCTTCTGGGGTCTGGCAGATTGGGATTGAGCAAGACAGGCCAGACATGCTCTGGAGCCCTCCTATGGTTCCTCTCCAGCTGGCCAACCTCTCATGTTTCTCCTTGGCCCTAATCATGCACCAATGGGGTCCCTTTACCTAGATTGAACCCTTTTGCAATATGAGACCCCTTGAGGGATTTCAGAGAGCCAGTTTTGGCCCGATCTCGCAGGTCAGGCCAAGAGACCCCACTGATGCATGAATTCGTTAACTGGGCCTCTAGTCCTATATAATAAAAGGGTAATATGCAAATTGACCCTAATGGCAGAATGACTACAAAAACAGGTAGCTATTATGTGCACTGACCACCAGAGGCAGACGTTCAATGCAGAAGCTGCCCCCTGGTGGTCAGTGCACTTCCACAGGGGGAGCACCACTCAGCCAGCCAGAAGCCAGCTCATGGGTAGCCAGCACAATAGTGGTGGTAGGAGCCTCTCCTGCCACTGTGGCAGCACTAAGGATGTTCAACTAATTGCTTACGCCCACTCCCCATGACCTTTATTCTACTAGACATACCCTAAGGGCTTCTGGGCAGAGGGATGTCTGACTGCCAGCTTAGGCCCAATCCCCTGGGGAGCAAGCCTAAGCCAGCAAGTGGACATCCCCCAAAGGGTCCTGGACTGTGAGAGGATGCAGACCAGGCTGAGAGACCCCCGCCTCCCATAAAGTGTATGGATTTTTTGTGTACCTGGCCTCTAGTAAATAGATAAAGTTAAAATGGTATTTTATAATGTTAATTATAACATTTTAGAGCCATACAAATTTAACATTCTGGAGTAGAGGCAACAATTTTGTCCTTAAATTAGGTTGACATGTTAAGTACATTGTTTTCTTCTTTAAATCCTCAGGGTTTAATAAACCTAACACAGATCCATCGACTATCCTCATTTTCAAGACCTTTCTATTTGAACTTTCTTTCCACAAAAATACCAAAATACTTTTGATTAGGGCATGAATGAATGTTAAGCATGAAAAGACAAGAAAACAAAAATAAGTTTTTATTCTTCTACTGCCTCCTTTATTTTTCTTCCCTTTCATTTCTCATTTCTTCTTACTCTCTTGGATCCCATGCAACCCCTAATTATCTCTCTCTGGAGGCACTTACTATATAATAATGCCATTATTTGTTTCCTGTCTCTTCCTGGGTATAAATGAGCACCACTAAAGCAGGGATTGGAGGACCCCACTGGCCCTGGAATAATTTTGGAGCCAGGTTTTGAATTTGCTGGCTACAGAACAGAGGTGGTAGAGGCAGCACAGAGGGTGCCTCACACCCTACCAGCCTTATATCCCTCCCTTGTATACAGGAGATATTGATACATACCTCCCAAATCTGTTTCAGGAATTAAATAAAGTGACTTTTCAAAGTGTTATGTTACTCGTAACTACTGGGGAAATAGAAGGCATTCTGGGCGCCTGGCAGGCAGTATATATATATGGAAATGGGATATGTGGGCTTGCTTTTCTGGCTCTGGGTAGCTGATGAATACTAACTAGCATGGAAAAATAAAGAAAAGAAAAGAAACATAATTATGTAAGTTTAGAACTTTCTTTGTTGGTTCTTTTAAAACATGTTCGGTGAATAGTGCAAACAGTTTTGGACTGTTAATAAAACATCATATTCTACCATGGCTAGCCCTGGAAGACCGTCCTGGGAGGGTTTTAATCAATTCTCACTGCCATAGTTTAAGAGGCATATTAACCTTCTAATATGTGTTCATAGATTATCCTTGAATGTTTCGGCATTAAAGAGGACAGGTGGTTCTCAAAAACCACCTCATGCAAAGAACAAGAGAAGGCATGTGAGGTTTCCCTGCAGAAGACAAGTGTCACAGAAAGTGAAGAATGGTTTTACATCTCTAAATTGTTGAAAAGTTATAAGAAAAGTATATTGTGACATGTGCAAATTATATAAAACAGGATTTGAGTGTCCATAAACAAAATGTATTGGAATACATACAGTCATGCACATTTGTTTCTTTATTTTTTGTGACTGCCTTCATGTCACAACACAGAGTTGCATACTTGTGGCAGAGACCCAATGTCCTGCAAAGCTGATCACATTTGCACTTTCGCCCTTTGCAGAAAAAGATTTGGATCCTGTTTTAGAGGATCCCAGTTGAGGACATTTGATGTATTAGCATTGAGGGGAGAGAGTATTTTGGCCTCCAAGACTTTGCCACTAGTGAGTGGCCTGGCCATAAGCATGAGTATCGAGGTTGGGGGATATAGCGTGGGGTATTGGAAAAGTACTGATGAACCTAACTGTTACTGTAAGTAGACTCTTAGCAAGACAGTGAGTTTTAAAATTTAGAAACATGGTATTACAAAGAATGAAACAGATTATTGAACCTTGAAATTATTCCAAGAGACCTTATGATCAGCAGACAGAATTATTACCCTGTCCTGGACACATGGACCTTTTTGCTTGGGTTCTTTAGAATTGACATTTCCTTTATGGAGAATGTCCCCTTGGATTTCACTGGCCTTTCTATGGTACAAGTTAACAATGATGGGACTCGGGGTAGCTCAGTGAAATTTGCATCCCTGTTCTCCCTCTCACTGACTATATGAAAAGAATTTCACCTTTCCATACCTCAATCTTCTCATCTATAAAATGGGAAGACTGCAGAAACATATGTGCAGGTTCTGAGCATATGGTAGGATAATTCCCGAGGTCAGTGAGTTGTTTCCTCTACTCTGTTTCCATACATATTGTATTCCCATCTCTCTTCACTTGAATTATTTTATTTTATTTGTGTGCAAGATCATCCCTTCCTCTAGACAAATAACCCTTGGAAAGCAGGAAACTTGTATTAGGACTTCCCTCAATCCTCTGAATACAGCACATTATCTTCTGAAAAGTGGGTACATGATGCATTTTTTAAATGAATACATACAGTTGTTTTAATTAATATATGTCTATAGAGTGTCATATTTTCCTTAGTTTAGTTAAGTAGCTTTTGTGATACAGAATAAAACTAATTAATCTATAATTTAGGAGCCTAAAAATGTATTTTGAGATTTTTGTGAAGTACTGAAATAATTTCTGATACAACTGAAAAAAAATCATTGTATTTGGCCTGGCTATGAAAATGAATGAAATTAATACTTTAGGCTTGAAAACTGATCAAATATTCTATAGTATCACTATTCAATGGAATCATAATATAAGCCACAAATACAAGCCACATAGGTAATTTACATTTTCTAGTAGCCACATTTAAATATATAAAGTAGCGCTAATAATTTTAATAATATGTTTTGTATAGCCCAAAACATTCCAAACAGAATGTTAACATGTATTCAATGTAAAATCATTAGTGATATGTTTTACATTATTTTTTCATACCAATTCCACAAAATCCCGTATTTTATATGTTCAGTGAATCTCAAGCCCCATTGGTAGTGCTAATAGCTACTTGTGACTGGTGGTTGCTACATCAGACTGCATAGTTCTATAGTATTTATGGTAACCATGCAAGAACATGACTATTCATTAATCAAAATGCTTCACTCACCAGCTGGAATTTAGCAGAGAAAACTCCCTTCCAGGCTGTCATTATTTGGAGATAGTTTTCTGTCAACCAGATAACTATCTGTGCATGAATATGACTTAAAAAAATTAGTGTTTGAACCATGGCACCAAATACGATGATATTATTGTGCTCTCAACCACTAGCAGCATTGCTTAAAGATTTGTCCACACATTTGACTCTGCCTCCTCCCTTGTGAACACCTGAGGCGTTTGCTCAGAGGGACTCCTTGCTGGTGAAATCACCCTGGGCAGCTTGTGCCCATGTTACTGTTGTTTCCTGGGAGCTGCTGACTGTACCAGATTAGATGAAGCTGTGCTGAGACATGTTCCTGTTCATGATGAATGTGTCTCAGTGCAAGTCCCAATTTGTGCTGTTTGGCACCTGTGCAGGCAGGCAGTGAGCTTCTGGATGAATTGAACTGAATTGTATAGCCCCAGTTCAACTTAATTGCCTTAGGTACAGAGGACTGTAAGATGTGTCTTTCCATGTAGACATACATATACTTTTAAATACATGTCAAAGTTAAAAATCATAACAAGATCTGGGTCCTAGTTTTTGCTAAAAAAAAAAAATAGTTATCAGTGATCTAATTTATCTGTTTATCCACAAAAACCTTATTAGTTAACAATAATGGGATTTTTTTCTGTTTGATTTTTCTTTTTAAACCATATCCATAATATGCATGTTGCTGTTTTTTAAATAGTTTAAAAATAAATAACTGAAGCTTTTGCTAACAGTGGAAAAATGCCATCAGGGGTAAACCTTGGTTCAGCAACCTCAGTTCTGAGAAGAATTCAGAGTCAAGACTCCAATTGTAAGAGAAAAATTTTTTTAAAAAACCGCAGAGGTAGAAGTGAGCAGTAGAAGAAATGGGCTCAGAAAACAAGTTCCAGCAAAAAAAAGACCTTTGGAGCTTAGGAGAAAGATGGAGAGACATATATATGCCTGTGGGATGAAAGAGGAAAGAGAGGTGTTCTTGCATGCTCCTGTGGGGGGAGGGAGGAGAAATAGTGCATAAGAGAGGAGAGAGAGAGAGGGAGATGGGGGGGGGGGGAGAGAGAGAGAGAGAGAGAGAGAGAGAGAGAGAGAGAGAAAGAGAGAGAGCACCCTTGGGAGAGTAGGGAGAGTAGGGAGCAGGGAAAGGGACAGGTGTGCTCCATAGAAAGAGCCACTCTGGGTTCTCCTTCCTGAGGGCTTTTATCTGAGGTATCACGGTGGATTTCTATAGAATACTTATCAGCTTTCCCAGTGTGTCTCCTTATCTCCTCAGGGTCTCCACTGCCTGGTTGGCACCACGGGAGGGGTCATTAGTCATTGCAGCTGGTCCTGAAGTCAGGCATGGTACCTCTCTGTTGTTTTTCTGGGCCTGGAGTTGAAATACACCTGAGGCCCAGATGTCATCTCTCCAGGGGTTAATATAATATCTTAAGGGAGTGGTCTTGGAAGGGTTTATCATTTTGCCCGTTGCTAGGCACCTGGGGCTCTCTGCCCTGGTGACCCTCTACACCTGGCCCATGGTTCCTACTCTGCTCATACTCATCTAATTATCTACTACACTTTGATGTATTCTACTATGCAGACTTTGAAAACCAAGGTTTATATGGGCTCTCAGCCAAGCATAAACGAAGCTTTCTGGGAAAGGAAAGGAGGGATGAAAAAGACCCCTTGCTGCTCCAGCCCTCTGCCATTCTCTGACTCTGAGATAAACCTTTGGCATTATGATGACTTCCTAATGTCTGAAGTGTGAGTGACTTCAGAACACCATAAAGGGAAAATGTCCAGCTGCAGTTTATTATGGTCAGGTCAATTAAATGGGTTCAGGGCATCATCATCTTGTATATCTACCATGGGTCACTGGAGATGAAAAATATGTCTTTGTGGTCTCAATTCTTGTTTCCCCCTTTCAGATAAAGAGCCATAGAGACCTGTAAATAATGTCTGGGGTACATTTCAGCAACAGCTCCTCAACTTGGGCAAGCTATTACATTTAAGTTGGTTAATATTCTATTGTTATTGTTTATATAAAAAGACATTCAGGAAAAGGATTGGATCGCTACATAAATAGCATGACTCCGTCTTGGCTTTTTCCTGTGAAGTTCCTGCCAAAGACGATTGGAGTCTTCGTGTTTGTTCAATAGGTTAAAAAAAAAAAAGCTATGCTTGTCACAATCAGTGTCTCATTTATTTATCTAGATCTCTTTCCTTCTGTTTCACTGCATCCTGTTCTAAAAATACAAGCATATGGACTCTGACAGCGCTGCTTTCTGCCCTGTCAGTATTCTGTTTTTGCTACTTGTTTCCTTTAAAGAAAATTACCTGCCTTCAAGCTGACATCTCTTGAGACTACTTTTACCATCAAAATATAGTATTTAGGTGGTCAAGTGATTAAACAGATAGGCCAGAATAATAGCTACAGTCTTTAGAGTTGCATAGTTTTCCTTTGCTTCAGAAGTGTTTTGAGGCAGTCATTTGAAAAGAATTTCAAACATGGATGAAGATTAATTTGAAAGAAATGTGTGTAGTTCATATTCCAAATGTCTTTCAAAATCTTAGCCCCTAATTTTCAATTCTGAGTTGCTAGCCAGAAATCCAGGCTTGTCATCATGAAGAAGCATCCTTGAGCTGGTGCCGGACACTGGTTTTATCATTGTTCTGTTAACCTCACTGTTTCAGAATTCTCTTGCCTCACAGTTAATATCACAACTGTGAATTCCTACTAAGATGACTGGGCCATTCTTTTTTCTTTAAATAAATAAATGCCAACGCAGGGTGTTTATTGTTAATGCCACCTACTGACAATTCTGATAATTTTTTCATTTCTACTTTGGCCCATGTCCCAATACATACTTCTTTGCTTCTTCCATTCTCCAAACTTGTGCGAACATTTCCATTTAAGTTCTTATTACCTATTTCCTAATTCTGCTTATTGGCTGAAATGTAAGTAAGTGGAAATGTAAGTAAGTGGAAAAACAAAACAAATGGAATTTCAAGAGGGTAGATAGACACATAATTAATTCCAAGCAGAAGTAATTCCTCTTGATCTAAATTGCAATGTGATGCTGTTGAGATTGCTAGCGAGTCCTTTTGTGAAAGTGCTCCTTCGAGATGCCATTGTGCAATGTCTCAGAGCCACCATGTGAAACAGACTCAATAAATGAGGTCCGATAGTAGAAAGACGGTGAATCTACAGGGGGACAAATGAGCTTAAGTCTTGGTTCTGCTTGTACCTGTGTAACCTTAGACATGCAACTTTAATTATCCATTCCTCTGTCCAGTTGGGAAAATCATATTTATTTTACCTCCCTTGTGTAAATATTGAGAGGTTGAAATGAGCATGTGAATATAGGCATGCTATAAAGAGTTACTGTAGTGAAATTGCTCACTTTGTGAACAGTAGTTTGGGTATGTGTTTTGAGGCTGATGTTTTCCTATTTTTGCTCGTGTCACTTTTTATCTTTTCCTTCCAGAAAATTTTACTGTCCTCTTGCTCAAAGGACATTCCCGTGACAGGCCATAAGTCAATCGTTTGTGTAAATCTTGTTGCAGAATAAAGAAGGGGAGAGGGCAGGGGACACCAAGCTTCATCCACAGCACCGTGGGGATTTTAGTGGCAGAATTTTATTCTTGCTCTTTATAGCATCCACCCAGTGTTTAAAATATGATAGGCACATAATTAAAAAAAAAACATTCACTGAAAGTGATTCACTACATAGGATATGTACACGATAATATTTTAGATATAGTTATCTCTAACTTCAAGTAAATGTGTTTTTTTTTTTTTTACAGAATTTCACTAATAATAAAGACTCAAATAAATTTGACTTTGGACATCTAAAACTTTGAAATAAAATATTTAAGACTGTACTTCCTGGGTAATTTGAATTTCATATTTTCAACTACTCTTGTCTAAAATTGTTTGTATTTAATAAATACTTGCTAGTTATCTTCAAATTATGGTATCATCTGTTTGAAGCATGGGTATAGATTAATTATAGTCAACATTTTTAATTTTCCATGTAATTTAGATGTGAAGAGCACTTTTTTATTAAATCAATGAAATCATTTAAACTTTAAAAAAAAAACTTTATCATTCAACTAATATTTATTATGAGTCTATTCAGTGCCAAGTAGTGGGCTAGGTTTTAACAACAAAATAATAAGGAATAACCTGTCCCTGGATTTTAACAGTAGACAGAATAGTACTCTTCCTGTTGTAAACAGAAGCTGAACAGCTTTGAAAGAGGAGGCAACTTTGTGGTGAGCCGGAAAGAAAGGCAAGAGTTTGTCATTTGTGAAAAAGAGAGGGAGTAGGGAGTTAGTTTAGATTGAGAAAATCATATTGAAGAAATGCAATATTATTATAGAAAAGTATGCTTTGGGGGTATAGGAAAGGATAAATATGCAATACTTTCAACAATAAAAAAATTAAAAATAAAGAGTAAATTAAAGAAAATAAATGTATGCCTTCAGAATGTCACTTTGTTATAGTAGATAGCAGTACCGAAGGGGAAGAAACTGGTGGGATGTAAAAAAAAAGATTAGTTAGGTTGAAGACCATTAGGAAAGTTTGGGCAAGTGTGAAGAAGTCAAACATAAGAATGTCACATTTCTTGATGCTTCCAGAGGTTGACTTCACAAAAGTGAGCAACATATAGAATTTGTTGGGTATGAGGAGAGGAGGGCAATGCATGTGATAGTGAAATAGAGAGAAGTATGCAGTGGTGCTAATGGATAAATAATAATGCTGTTGTCCAAAAGATGGAGTGTGGGAAGAAAAGCAAGTTTGAGGGGAAGACAATAATCATATCTAATAAAAGAGTAATATACAAATTGACTGTACCTCTGATCAAGCCACACCCTCAGCCATGCCCATCAGCCAATCAGGAGCAAATTATTCAAATAAACCCTAACCAAAATGGCTGTGACCACTGAGAGCAGGAAGGAGGCTTGAGTTTCCCCAGCAATGGAGGAAGCCAAGTTTTCCGCCTGCTCTTGCTGGTCTAGGCCTTTACTCAATGCTACAAAGTTTCAATTATAGAAGATAGATTCCAACAGAAATGACAGCAGCCACGGATCTGGAAAGAGAGGAGGCTAGGGTTGCCTGGGCAATGGAGTAAGCCAAGCTTCTGCAGCCCTAGCGCCTAGGCCTCCAATCTAGGCTACAAAGTTTCAATTATAGAAAGTAAATATCCCAAGAGAGTGGCTGTTGCCATGGAGCAAGCAGGAGGTTTGACTCCATTCTAGGCTACAAATTTTCAATTGTAGAACATAAATTAATCCTAGGGCCTCCGCTTGGGTCACTGGGGGGCGTGGCTGGCCTGCGAACCTCCACAGGTCCCTCACCCAGGCCACCTCTCCCATAAGGGAACCCCACCCTGATCCAGGACACTCTTTGGGGCAAACCAGCTGGCCCCCACCCATGCACCAGGCCTCTATCCTATCTAATAAAAGAGTAATATGCAGATTGACCATCACTCCAACACACAAGAGGGCTGCCCCCATGTGGTCAAAGATCCTGCCCCCATGTGGACACAAGATGGCCACCACAAAATTGCCAGCAGGCAAGGACAGTTGGGATGTTCCAGGCCTGCAAGGGAGGGCAGTTGTGGGCCATTAGGCCACCAGGGGAGTGTAGTTGGGAGGGACCAGGCCTGCATGGGAGGGCAGTTGGGGGTGACCAGGGCCAGCAGAGGAAGGAAATTGGGGGCAAACAGGCTGACAGGGGAACAGTTAGACATCAATTAGGCTGGCAGAGTACTGGTTAGGCGGTTACCAGACTGGCAGGCAGAAGCAGTTAGGGGCAATCAGGGAAACAGGCAAGCAAGCAGTTTGGAGCTAGCAGTCTTGGATTGTGAGAAGGATGGTCACTGCCCATTTAGGCCCAATCCTACTGGGATTGGGCCTAAACAGGCAGTCAGACATCCCTCGAGGGGTCCAAGATTGGAGAGCTTGTAGGTTGGACTGAGGGACATGAATTTCATGCACTGGGCCTCTAGTGTTTCTATAATCTTGTTACTCACAAAGCAGTTCTTGAACCAGCAGCATTGGCATCAACTGAGAACCTATTAGAAATGCAGGCTCTTAGTTCCACCTTAGACCAACTGGATCAGATTCTGCATTTGCTCCCAAATGCATTCATGCGCATCAAAGTGTGGTCAGAGTGCTTGCTCTACATAGGCAGAGTTTGAGATGTCTGCACAATGTAAAAGAATGGCAACAAAGTTTCTTAGAAGTAAATGAATATGAGGCTAAATACAATTGTCCCGGGAATTAAAGAGATCCAATTATTATTTTTAAATAAAATTGCCTGCAAATTTCAGGCAAAATGGGATCCTAGGCTTAGAAGTTTTGGACATTAACAAATATGTAAATTTTGTTTTAAAAGTAGATGCCAGAATTAATCATTTAATATGGAATGCTTGCCCTTCAAACTAATATGCAAATTTTAGGTGCTTTGGAGTAAATAGAAAGTGATAAGACTCTAAGATGTTTTCTAAATACCGGTTTTAATTTTATTTCCTATTGTGTTATGTACTGTGTTGAAAGCATTTAATTTCTGATCTATGCTTTTGGTTTGAAAAAGTTGCTTTTCTAAAGCACTATTTAGAATTATGACTTTTATACTTGGAGTCAAAATTGCTGCAGGCAAATTTTTTCATTGTCATTTTTTGGGTATTGCATCTGTTCAGTCTTTCGTTATAATAACGTCCAATGTAAAGCAATGACAAAATCACAAAAGATGTTTTAAATTAACAATTGTACTTCACCTTCTTGGCAAAATTTGATTTTATCAAGCCTTTTCCTCCTTGTTCTATCCAATTCCATCAGCATTGCCAACTCTGGAACTATATCCCTTTATTATTAATCTAAACCAGGCAAAGCCAGTCAGGGCCAGTCATGTGCCAACTGGTTACAATAGCTGATTCTGATGATGAAATATAACCCAGTTCTAAAGTCAGACCCAAAACAAACAAACAAATTCTCCCAGATTGGATGCCACATGGACTCATTTGAGACATTGGATATTCAACTTGAATTTTCTAATGGATAGAATCCGATTGAGTGTGAACATTACTTTCAAGAACCAGGAATTTCCATTCTCTGAAAATAATTTTAGATGTTCTAATACCTTTAGACTCTCCCAGATTCCTGAGCTTGGCCTCTTTACAGTAGTTAATTATATTTATTGTGATGATGTGATATTTGGAACTCTACTTGTTCTTGATGCTTGTGGATTTGATCCAAGCAAAACTCTTTGACCACAATAACCACATTAGCCTGGCTCATAAGCCCATATTTTACAAAGTAATTCAGCACTATCCCCTCTCCCCCAAAAGCTTTCAAGATTATAATCTATTTTTTAAAAACATATATGACATTTGAAAGCACTTTTCTGTCTTCCCCGATTAACAAAAACTGCAAAATATTTTCCATTCTGAAAGTATATGTTGTAGGCTAGGATAGAAATTTTAGTTCTAGGCAACTATTTTATTGCACTGGAAATGTTGCCATTAACTTTGAAAATATATGTGCATATAATACATATGCATATATCTGCATTTATATATATTATAGATTTTTCCCTTACAAATTTTGCTGAACATTAAATGTAACACCACCAAATAAATAAATAAAAATTTTTAGTATTCTATTTGAGGATGTTACTGGCTCAAATTATTTTGCCTGCTTTGTCATGCCCCTAGGTTAAAATAGATATGTTTTAAATTAATTGAAACATAATTTGCCTGAACCAAGACTTTGTTTCTTGATGTCTAATGCCTCATCACATGAATGTGAGTGAATGGCAGAATGCACCAGAGGATGAGCAGTTTGGAATTCGTGTTTACATAATTGGAAAGCCATATGCTTAACTGGTGTAGTCTTTCCCCCTATAGATGACTCATAGCAACATGGTGCCTTTATCCTGGCCACGGGAAGATTCGTGTAAAAAGTGACCCACTGGGAAGACTTAGCTTCAAGTCATGGCACTTATAATGAGGTAGTCTTGCAAAAACTTCAAAAAATCACAAAAACTAACCCTGATAGAATTTGGTTCTCATGCTTTTTACTCGCCTAGTAATATTTATAAATGTAATAACCCCCTTTCTTCCTACTTAATTTGAAATGTATCACAATTAATGCATAGATATAAAGAGTTGTCCAATAATAGAAGAAGCAAAGATTTAGTCTTGTTGTAGGTTCATATTCCAATTTTTACAAGTACTTGAAACAATATCCTATAACCTTTTTTGTGTCACCAGGTTGTCTTATGAACCATAGTTGATAAACTGGACTTAAATATTTTGGTTGGGTTTAGCCAACTGTATATATATATATATATATATATATATATATATATATATATGTATAACTGTAATTGTACCTAGAAATAATAGTAGCACATTAAGATGGTAAAAAAATAAAAAATAAAATTAATTGTTTTTCATACATTTAAAAATCTTTCAAATTATTGTCTTCAGTTTAATCTCTCTCCTGATTCCAGACTCAATTCCTCTCACTACTTTTTTGAAATGTATTCATTCTTGAATGCCTCACAGACATTACAGATTTAACTAATTCCTGATTGTATGATTGTATCCCCAGACCTGCTTATACCTTGTTCTTCTTTTCTTAATATACTAGTATGGCATTACAATCTACTCAATTGCTCAAAGCAGATATGTGGCACCATCTTTGATGGGACTTCCTCCATCCTATGCACAACTGTTGCCTAGCCCATTGCCAAATCTTATTTCTTCTCCAAGATGTACATAAAGTCCACTTGATTCTCCACTGCTGCCCCAATAACCCTTTCCCTTGACCATTGTAGTAGCCTTTGACTCCACTTCTACTCATCCGTGTAAAGACATACTACTTTCCAACTTGCTCACCAGCTTCCACCATAGTAGTCCCCTTTTATGGTTTGAATTGTGCCCCCCTTTCAGAAAATGTTAAAGTCTTAACTCTTGGTGCCTGTGAATGCAGCCTTATTTTTAAAAGGCGGGGGGAGGTTATTATGGATGTAATCAAGTTAAGATGAGGTCATTAATGTGGGCCCTAATTCAGCATGACCGATATCTCTCTAAGAGGGGAAGATGGCCATTGGGTACCATTGTAATTAGTGAATTATTAATAATAGGAAAACAGCAAAGGGAAGGCCAGACATATAAGCATACTTCCTGTATAACATTGGGGGAAGGGAGCTGAACAAAGGGACGATAGATGCATGCCCAGTAAAGTTGAGGTGACAGGAAAAATACTTGTTTGTCAACCACACCTGAGGACAGAGATGCTTGGCCAGAATGGGCATGGCCACTGCAAGTCCAGGAAGGTTTGGCATACTTCATTCCCTGAACAAAGAAGATCGCTCTCTTGTTGCTCTTGGTTCCTCTTAGCATGCTTGGCTCATGGCTCATACTTGGCTTCCTGGCATTCTCCTGTGTAGCCCACAGTGGATTAGTGGACTGTAATTAGTGGACTGATGCTGAACTGGACTCAGCTCCAATATAGAAAGGAAATTCTGGATGCTGGAACCCCCACCTACACTTCTTCTAAAACTGGACTAAGGGAAATGAGACTTTGGAAACCCAGAGATTTAACTCCATGCAAATAAATATCACTTATTCTCTCTTGTGAATTCTTTTCCTTGGGATATTGTAAGAAGTCCATTCTCAGCAGCTCCCAGTGGAAAAGAAGCTCCCCCCCCCCACCCCTGCCACCGTACACACATTTTGTCTTATATCAGTGTGAAGACACTGACACACAGGGAGAACACCAAGTGATGGTAAGGCAGAGATTGGAGTAATGCAACTTTGAGCCAAGGAAAGCCAATTATCCTATGGCACTATTAAAAGCCACCAAGAGTCAAGAAAGAAAATCTTAGGGAATGTGGCTCATCTGTTACCTAGATAAAATACATTTATACTATTTTAAGCCAGCAAGATGGTGGTACTTCATTCCATCAGCCCCAAGAAATAAATCCATCTCCTTTCTGTTTTTCAAATGCGTTTAATTATTTTCTACTAGAGGCCCAATGCACAAAATTCACACTAGAGTAGGCCTTCCTTTTCCAGCTGAAAGAACTGGCTTCCCTCTAGTACCCAGGACAGGACTTCCCTCTGGCCACTGGCAGCCTTGCCTTGGTCTGGAAGGATGAACATCCAGTCTAATTAGCATATTATACTTTTATTATTTTAGATTGCACAGCTTCCACATATATGGTTCCAACTGTCTAGAACATTCTTTTTTACTCTCATTTTTTTAACTTGAATTCAGCCTTTCTGGTCTTTGCTTAAATGTTACATCCTAAAAGATGCCTTGTCTAACATGAAGTCATTGCTTCTATTTTTCTTTTCACAAGAGGCCTGGTGCATGTAATCCATACACAGGAGGGTGGGGGGGTCCCTCAGCCTGGCCTGTGCCCTCTCACAGTTCAGGACCCACAGGGATCAGGGCTAAAATGGCACTCAGACATTCCTCTTGCAGTCTGGGGCTCTTGCAGTCCAGGACCCCTTGCTCCTTACTGCCCGACTGCTGTGGAGGGAAGAAAGGCTCATGAAACTTCTGATGCTCTTGCCAGCCAAGAGCATGGCTTCCAGCTGAGCAAGGAAGGAGGATGAATACCGCTCAACCAGGAGCTGGGCTTTCTGCTCCTTAGTGCTGGCCATGCCCCCGTCCCACTGGTAGGGGGAGGGCATGATCTGGGACTGAGCTGGTGGGGAGGGGCTGTGGGAGGTTGAGTTGCCTTGGTTTTGCTCCATACCACATCTGCAGAGGCTCTGGGATCTTGCCACGCAGTCACCCCCACCCCCACCTTTGCAGAAGGCATGGTGCCAGGACCAGGGCCTAGCAGAGCCCTCTCTCGTCACCCTTGTGGAAGGCGGGGGGGACACCAGGACTTCCATAGCTGGTCTGGAAGTGCAGGCCTTGCTCCCTACCCACTGGTCAGTCTAGAAATATGTCCGGAAGGTCATCTGGCTATCCAGTTCAATTAGCATATTATGTTTTTATTATTATAGACAATTGGCCCTGTGCACAAAATTTGTGCACAGTAAAAGGGGATTAATTGAAGGAAATAATTTAATATGGCTATTTGCCCTTTCTCTGTAATAAAAGTGCTAGAGATGAAAGAAAATTAGTAAAATGTATATGAAAATTTTCCTCCTGGCAGAGTCTGAGGCACACCACCAGACCCAGAGCTCACCCACATGCACTACAAAATTGCATGAGACCCACAGCCGGCCTCCCCCTAACCCCATTGGGCTAGATCCAGACTCAGCGAGTCCCACCCTTATTAAGCCCCACTGGGCAGAGGGTATAGAATCAGGTCCCCTGACCCAGCACCAGAAAGAGGGGCATGTCCTGAGGTCTGGGCTGGAGGCATGCCTTGAGATCCCCTGCCAAGCCCCGCTGGGAGGGGGCATGGCCTGAGGTCCCCTGTCAAGCTCAGCCAGGCAGGGGGGCACAGCATTAGGTCTTCTGATCTTGTGCTGGGACAGGGGGTGCTGTCTAAGGTCCCCTGGCCTGGTGCCAGGGAGGGGGCATGGTCTGAAGTCCTCTGTCAAGTCCCACCTGTTGGAGGTTAGGCCTGAGGTGTCCGAGCTTGGTGCTGGGGCAGAGGGAGCAGCCTGATGTCCCCTAGCTCAGCACAAGGATGGGAAGCACACCTTGAGGTCCCCTATCAAGCTCCACTGGGCAGGGGGCATGGCCTCAGGTCCCCTGGCCTTTTCCTGGGGTGAGAGACACAACCTTAGGTCACTCAGCCTGATGCCAAGGCTGAGGGCACGGCCTAAGGTCCCCTGAAAAGCCCTGTCAGGTGACGGGGGGCGCAGCCTGAGGTCCCCTGTCAAGCCCCAAAGGGTGGAGGAGGGCATAACCTCAGGTGGCTGCTGATTGCTCCTTAAGGCTTCTTAAGGAAATTGGCCTCAGCTGTGGGAGCAGCCATCTTTGTGACAGATTGATGGTCAATTAGCATATTCCCTTTTTATACTAGTGGCCTGGTGCACAAAATTCGTGCACTGGAAAGGTGGGTGGAGTGGGTGTGTGTCCCTTAGCCTGGCCTGAATTCTCTCTAATCTAGGATCCCTATGGGATCGGGCTTAAACTGGAAGTCAGACAACCCCCTCACAATCCAGGACTACTGGCTTCTAACTGCTCACTTGCCTGCCTGCTTGATCTTCCCTAACCACTCTGCCTGCTTGCCCCCAACTTCATCCCCCTGCCAATCTGATCACTCCCAACTGCCCTCCCCTCCTGGCCTGATTAGCCATAACCACCTCTGCCTCGGCCCCACCACCAAGGCTTTGTCTGGAAGGACATCTGGAATGTCTCATGGTCTAATTAGCATATTACCCTTTTATTAATATAGATAGGATATGACATACTGCCATAATTATAACATATCTACCAATATTACCTATGAGAATACGTACTTCATGAGATAGGAAGGCATCTAATACATTATATTGTATATGTTGTAAGTAGTAGGAAATACAGTATTTGTAGCAATAATATACACCCTGTGACTTCCCTTCCTGATCTGGGAATGGTTCCCAGGTCTTTGAACATTTCCTGGCCCCTAATGTATTTTTTTTTTTTTTGCTATTCAGTATAACTTTATTTACTGTTTATTGCACATAATTTAAGGTCTTTAATTTCTAACCACCAAAGATTCAAAGGACTATTTTTTCTATTAATTTTAACATTAACATTAGTGAATTCGTGCAGTCATGTGTTTTTATTGCAAACATCTGAATTATTCACATTGTCATAGATCCTGAACTCATAAGCGTGGACCATGCACAGGCTGGCAGCAAGCCAGGAAGCCACTCTGAAGCAAACTGATACTCTGCATAAGGAGAAAAGTCCAACTTTAATTCATATACTATCGAGGACTCAACTGCTTGGTTGGTGATGGGGTTGATTATTGGAGGATTATTCCTGAAATAATTAAGGAAAGGTGGGCTCAATCTTCTTGGTTGCTTGCTCCTCCCCAGCACCTTCATCTCTTTGGACAGTTTCTCCTTCATCTTCTCTTCAGCTTCTTGGGCCCCGCACAGCGGCAGAACACTTGCCCAGGACTGCCCCTACACTCCATGGGCCCACGCAGGGACTGCAGGTCCCAGGTGTTCCTGCAGGTCCTGGGCTTCCCCGCTGGTCCCTCATGTCCCCCTCCCCCCTCCCCCCTATTCCATGGCCCTGCGCAGGGGCTAAAGAGCTGCCAGAGCCTGCCCCTCCACTCCATGGGCCCCCTGCAGAGACTGCTGGTCCTGGGTGTCCCCACCTCTCTGCTCCATGGGACCCGTGCAGTGGCGGAACACCCACCTGGAACTGCCCCTATGCTCCACGGGCCCGCACAGGGACCGCAGGTCCCAGGCATCCCCGCAGGTCTCGGGCATACCAGCTGATCCCTGGTGTCTCTGCCCCTCTGCTCCTCACCCTGTGCAGTGGCTGAACAGCATCCAGGACCACCCCTCTGCTCTGTGGGCCCCCGTGCAGCTGCGGAATAGCTGGCTGGGGACAGAGGGACTGCCAGGGACGCCTGAGACTGGTGTACAAGGGACTTCCCCTCCACAGGTCCCCCACACAGCAGCAGAACAGCCATCCAGGGATGTGAGGGACCGGTTGGGGACAGGGCAGAAACATCCCTGTCTCCCAAGGCCCCCAGATGCCAGCAGCCAGCCTCATTGTGGGTGCTGGGCTGGGGGGCATACAGGGACCCCTGGGCCTCACACAGTGGCAGCCACCAGGGTATCTGCATGCTCCAAAGGCCAGCAGCCAGCTCCCTGTCCTGGGCGCTAGGCTGGAGGCGTGGACCCAAACTGCTGCTTGGCTTCAGAGCTCCAACTCGCCTGGTGCTCATTACCCAAGGTACTCCGGGAGCTCATTTGCATGTCCCACGTAACAGGTAAACCCCACAGCTCAGTCATAGGCTAACTATCAGAGCAACCAACATGCGAGCCTCGTGAGGAGATCCCATGGCATCAACTTCCCCTAACAGTCCCAAGGTCACCGTAAAAGGACACAACTCAGTCATAGTAACTGAAAGGAGGGATCTTGCGGACCCTTAAATACCTCGTGGGCAGAGCTTATAGCATGCTTGCTACTGTGGCACTGTGGCCACTCCCCTGCTGGCCTCGCCTCCTTCTGCTGCCCACACCCCCTGTCTGCTGGCCACACCCCCTGGCCATGCCCTCTGTCTGCTGGCCACGACCCCTGATCCTGATTGGCTGGTAGCATAGTGGAGGTACGGTCAATTTGTGTATTTCTCTTTTATTAGATAGGATGATGACATACTTCAATCACTTAAGAAAGACCCAATACTTCTTGGGGCTTTTGAGGAGCTGGTCCTTTGTTGCCACACATCTCAGAACTAGCCACTGGCCATATCTTTAGACCACATTGCCATCAAACATCCAGGACCATTGCTGCTTAACATTGATATCCGGCTCAAACACCATTTTTTTATAGACTTTTCTAGACTACTCCAATCAATGCACTTCCAGACTCTATTTCACAGCCCTGTTTTATTTATCCAAATAGCTTCTAAAGTATATGTTCATTTGTTTTTTTCTTTATCAACCACCTCCCCTCTCTACACATGCACATATATAGGAGACTTAACTACATATATAATTTTAAAATCACTGTTTATCACTCTCTAGAATAGTGACAGGCAGGTAGTAAGTGTCAAATATTCAAAGATGAATGAATAAGTGAATACCAATTAATGCCCTCCTGAATTTCTTTTTTTCAGTCTTGCATACAATGACCAGTGTTTTGTTGTTGATGATGGTGATGGATTTTTGTTGTTGCAGTTATTTTTTAGTAATTGAAAATGAAGTGTCAAAGCACTTTCTTTTTATTAAAGTAATTTTGAAAGTGAAAAAGCCTAAAAAACCCCTAGTTGCTTCTACAATGACTTGCTGTCACACAATACCCAGAAGAAAATGATAAATCAGAGAATTTGCATTCTGGCATTACACTTTGGAAAGGGAAGCACCTTGTTTTGTCAATCAGGATTTCTGACATCTCTGATGAATTATAAGTGTCTGGAGTGAATAGAATAGTTACCAATGCCTTCAGGGTCTGACTGGGTTTGCGTAGGTAGGTGCTTCCTGGTTTTGTTTTTGTCAGAAACTTAGCAGTAAGAAAAGGCTGTCTCCTGCTAAATATGGATCTCACTTATTTTGGTGCAAACTTAAAATCCCTGGATATTTTTACAAGTGGGATTCCTGAACATTTCCAAGTTTCAAAGAGTTCTGCTTAGCTCAACTAGTAGGAAAAATATGAGATCATGGATCACCTCAGTGAAATTGTCACATGCATAAAACATGATTATAACAGTAATACTGTGTTTTTGTGTATGTGTGACTCTCCATGTATTAACACACTGAAAAAATGAAAAGTGATAAAAGAAAACAAATCGAGTACAGTATTTTTATACTTAGTTGGCAAAATATATCTGTTATAAGTATGATATGCTTAAGATTTCATTTTCTGCTCAAATATAGTATAGTTAGCAATGTACTTACAAATATTAGGGAAAAAACACTAAAATCCCATAAATATTCAAAAGTATAAAACAAAGATTTTATACATATTGTATATATTCCTAAGGTGTGTTTAAAAGGCGGAACTTCCACACAGCTCAACTTCAACTCCCTCATTAGAATTTTCAGTCAGTTGAAATCTTTCCAATCATAGATCACATTTTTATTTGTTTATTAATACCTTGAAGCTTTGGGTGGATCTGGTGGGAGCTAATATGTATATTTGTCCTCCTACCTTCTAATTTATTCTAGATGGGTAATCATCAAATTAATAGAGCCAGATTAACAGGAGAAAATCAAAGTTTTAAGACATGTGTATGGAAATCCACATAGGCATGAAAATTCCAAAGACAATAAGGCAACATCCTATATAATAAGAGACTAATATGCAAATTGACCAAATGGCAAAATGACTGTCGACTGGTCGCTATGATGTGCACTGACCACGAGGTGGCAGACGCTCCATGCAGGAGCAGTTACAGTGGTGGGAGCCTCTCCTGCCTCCGCAGCAGTCAGACAGCCCCATGAGGGCTCCTGGACTACAATAGAGCACAGGCCAGGATGAGGGACCCCACTGAGTGCACGAATTTTTTGCACGAGGCTTCTAGTTGGGTATATAAGACATTTTGGACAAAGGATAAAAGTGGGAGAAAGGTATTAGATTTCAGAAGTGAGATTGGGTTGGTTTCTAGGTATGCTGACAAGATAACAAAAAAAAAGGCAGAAAAATTCTTGCAAAGCAACCTAGAAACAATGGGACACAGTAGATATCTAGTTAATAGACTTCTATCTAAAGCTCTTTATTTGCCATACTCAATCAAATTAGGCTAAGATAACTATCTCCTTCCTGAAGCAGGTTTCTCTGTCTGAATCTCTTGGGCAAAAAAGGAGGGATAGTCAAAGGTTCTTTCTGAGTCTTTTGTTTCTTAATAAACAGCTTAAAATTAACATCCCCAAAATGCAGCTTCAGGGTGGCAAAACTTGAATCCCTTCCATCTCAAATAGGCTGTGCAGATGCAAACTAAAAAGAGAAAAATGGGTTTGGCCACACTGAGTATTTTAGCATGTATAAACCATAATTCAGTTAATAGAATGAGAAATGCAGCATTCCTTGTCGTTAACATTTTATATCAATTCTATAACAAGCAGATTGAATTTCTGTGGGTGCAGATCATCACTGCAGTTCTCACTGCCAGGTGCAAGATGACAGGGCCTCATGCAGAAAGCTCTTTAGAAAGAGAGCTTTCATAGACTAGCTGAGTTCAAGGGTGATGATATTCCCCCAAAATGGATCTCCAAACTCTAATAAGGTCGTTTCCATTTAGGAGTTAGGCTATGTCAAGAAAAAGGCTGTCTTCTTCTGAGGACTGGTAACATAGTCCAAATGCAAGAGTCTGCTGCTATGGCTACTGAGCAAGCTTCATGAGGCTGTGTGCTTTTCTCTACAGCTTCCTCTGTCCCAACTACCAGAAGATGATGTGGACTTCAAAAGAAAGACAAAACTCAGTACACCTGTGAATAGAACTTCAGGGAGGACACAGGTGCTTCATTATTGGGTGCTTTGGGGCCAAATAGCATCCAGATCTCTGCCACCTGTTCTTATGACTTCTCCCTTACACATACTTTCCTCCCCCTCCCCAAATATCCCCTTATGGAATTGGAACAAGAAAAAATAAAACAGAGTGAAGAAAAAAGAAAGCATGAGGGATGTGGCTCCTAGCCTGAACTGTCATCCACTCATCAACTCTATGTTCACATCTTTTTTCCTTTGAAGTTACCAGCCCAGGTTTGGAAGCTGCCTTTCAATGTCTATCATCTTTGTGTTGCCAGTAGAAATGGGGTCTTTTTATGGAGTCATGAGAAAAGCATTTCTGGGGACCCAGGTATGGGGGCATACGGTTTAGTGGTAAGATTTATTGGGGTTGAAACAAATGACTGCATCCAGGTTCCCAATGTCTCTCATCTATGTCCATCCCACAGTAGAAAAAGCCCAGCCTTGTTTTCATCAAGCCCAGACCAAAGACCAGTGTCCAGAAATTCTGTGCCATTTGATCCAGTTCAGCCTTGTCCCCATTCAACTAGTCTAGTCTCTGTTCCTGGCTGGGCCCCAACAGGCTCTGCATTGCTGTTTGGAGCCTACACATGGAGTTCATGTGGCCAGCTGCAAGCTTCACCTGGCTGCTGTGGAGAGAGAACTCGCCAGCTAAGGGGTTGAGCTTGTGTTCCTATCGAAAGAGCCACAAAGCCTTTGTTAGGCTAAATATGTTACCTCAGGCAAGATACCCTTTCAAACTAACCAATTACTTCCTAATCCTTCAGGGCCTTCTGTCATTTCTTCCCCCACTTCCAAGATCTTCAGGCGTTCTGTGTCCCTTATCTAACCCCATCCTTTTCTCAAGCTAGACTTGCTCTTATGGCATCTCATCTACTGGGAATGCGCCCAGCAGAGAACTTGCTCCTGCTGTTTTGAGTCCTCCCTTGATAATGACTGGGAACATGATGATCCTTCCTGCTCACTTCAGGCGTTAGGTCTCAAAGGCAGAGGATGCAGTGATCTCTGGGGAGCCCATGAATACATGCACTCTCTAGTCAAGCAGGCTTATTGTTTCATTCAGCTCCCTAGTTTATTATGCTTAATAATGTCTGATTCCCCTTGCTCCCTCCCTTTATTTATAATATCCAGCTACCCACGCTAACACTAGGAAATATAATCAATAATCTACATAACCTTTTATTCTTAGTGTGATTGTTCAAATGGATGATATTTTTCAGACACATTTAAAGCTACTACTTTTCCCTGGAATACTAAAATAAAATAATATTTGATTGATCTTACTAGTTCAAATAGTTCCGAGTCAAATTCATGACAATTTTGCTATTCAGAGATGAAGCGATTTGTACTAAACTGTAGCCAATTGATTCTGTTAAAGAGGAAACCACAGGCTCAAAATAACCTCACTTGCATTAAGGTCCATGATCAGAAACCTAGATTTAATACCTGACCGAACTGCTATTTCACCTTTCTTAGAAGTATAATCTTAATCAATTGGCCTGGAATTTTCTGGTCAAAGATCAGTAAGGTAATCAGTCACATGGTCTCTCTTCATTCTACCCCTTCGCCCCCCACCCATACAAAGAAGAGGCAAGGTAAAAACCCTGACTATTCTCTTCCCCTAAAAAAGGATGAAGATGTTCTGATCTAAAAATAATCCTTTCTTTTGTTAGTAGTTCCCTTGCCTGCCCTGTTCCTATAAAAACCTTCCATTTTGTACAATGGGAATTCAAGAATTACTTAATAAAGCCAATTAGATTTTCAAATTTATGTCATTGGATTTTGTTTTTTAAACCCAATCTGACAATTTCTCCAACAAGATTAATGGATCCAACTATTGTTAAAGACCTGACTCTAGGACTTTTGTCTGCACTAAGGGACCTCTCTCCTGAAGATAGCAATGGCAGGCAGTTTTGAGGACTTGGGGACACATTGTATGATTATGTTGAGGTATCATTTTCACTAGTTCATCTTGTCCCTGATTGGCTGGGCAAATTTAACATATTATATTGATGAAATATTGCTATCTAATAGTAGACTAATGTAGTGCTCCTAGAGTTCCTGGAAGGATTACAAAGACTTGGCCGTATTTAAATAAACATCCTTATAATAATAACTTTTTTTAACATTAGAAAATTAGGCCACTACTGAGCCCAGTTCTAGACTCTGTTTTCCAAGCATAGTATAGTGTTGAGTGGAATCAGAAGTTGGTCTTGCAGTATGCTCGCTGCTTCAGAAAATCACGGTTTTGTGTTCTGAGCTGCTAATTATGAAGTAATGCAGTTCTCTGGACAGCATCTCCAAAACGAGACCTATTTGCAGTTTAGGGCCTTTCTCCAACCCCATGCTTGTGTCCTCAGACACATCCATTGCCTCACCTGGGTTTCTGTTGTCCTTCGACAGTGTGTTTTAACTTAACACACGTTTTGGTCAAACAGAACACAGAAACAGAACCCTCTGTACTCATTGCAGAAATGCAAGGTTTTAAGAGATTGTAGCAAATTCTCATTTGCTAGAAATCCAAGGTTGCAGTAAGTAACATTTTCTTCTAAATGACTGGAAAACTATCTTTCTCTTCCCCTGCAGAATTACATTTGTTGCACACGAGCATTCGAAGTTTTCAGTGCAATCCATTCATTATTTTATAGACCCCAAGCCCTTTAGCAAGTATTAGAAAACCACATCACATCGTGTTTGCCAGGGCTGCATTTTGCATGTGGATCTTTGATTTGTCTGACAGCTGTGGAAGAACCCAGAGCCAGGCAAAGCTCTGGGGAGCCCACATGTGTGGGTAAAAAGGGTGCAGGCAAAGGTGGGGATTACCTTACATGCAATTTTTCTTTTCCTTCTGATCTGCTCCGTTTCTGCTGGAAAAATATACCTTAATTGGGGAGGAAGCATGGTCCGCTTAGCAGATGCTCTTCCCGGGAAGAAGAGACCCCAGTTTCAGTCCCAGTTCGGCTGTTTCTTGTCACTGTCAACTTTGGCAAGTTCCCGAACTTCTCTGGGTCTCAGTTGTATCCTCTCCAGAGTTTAGAGGTTTCACGTGTGAGAGTTAATAATGTGCATTTTAATGTGTCTGCAAAGTGATTCTGGAGAGAATGAGATCATCCTTTTTGGTTGTTTTGGACCGATCCAGCTACTTCAGGTTTGTGCATGTGGTGGTTGGTTAGGTGGCCTGTTTGCTGGTAACATTCTAACAAGTTGAATGCGGAGCAAAGGTAGCGCGATCATGGATACCGAGCACCTACCCAGGGCTGCCTGTTTTTCAGCTCAATAGCTACTCAGGGCAATTTGATAGTTGATGTTCTCATCATTATTTTTAGAGATGTGGAAAGCAAGGACCGAATAAGTTTAATAACCTGCATGCACATTACAGAGCTGAGGTAGCCACTGGATTTGAACCTAGCTTTTCACTCTATTCCTGCAACTGTGTCTGCCAGTCCAGTTGCCTGCCCCTTGCTGCAGGGGGTGCCCAGCTGAGAAGCATTGCTGTAACCAAACAAGGTGAAAAAGGTATGGCAAGCTCAAGGCATCCTGTTCCAGGAGGCCTGGTGGTTGTGAAATTTTGATCTGGACAAAGAGATCCTCTGGCTTCTCAGTTCTTCCCTTTGCCCTTCTGAAGGGTTGCCTTGTTTTCAGTTCGTGGGGAGCCTGTTTGATCCTTTGGTAATATCCATTGCTGCACATCTTGGAAGAAGAAGCTGCTGTTGTGATGTGTAAAACAAGAGCTTCATTCCAGTGTCTAGCTTCCTCCAGAATGACCCTGTGATTATGTTTCTTTTGAGCATTGAGACCAAAATACATAGAAAAGCAATGGCCCAAGGAAAGGGCAGCATTTTCTATTAATGGACCTAACTGGGTCTAATTTATTAATACTTCCTGAGCACCAACAGCACAAATTCATTGATTCTTCAACGTAATCCAATACTATCCTCCTCCTTTTTCTAAAAAATTCTAGCACATGTTAGTGAGAGGCTAATCTGGAATCAGGAATTTTTCCCAATAAATGTTCATAACAGAGGGAGTAGTGTTAAAGGGAATTATTAATTGGAAGGAGAGAATGGCTCACCAAAACATCTTGAAAATTATTAATATATTGGATTTCATTAACAAGAGCTTTGACTGTCCTTAGAGACCAATCAATGCCACACCCCAGAATGTGTAAAAGTTCCCTAAATTTTGATCTAGAAATATATTGAGAAAATAGTAGGAGTGGCTTGCCTTCATTGGAAAGCTTGCCTTACTCATGCCAGGATGTGAATTTCCCCTACTCCTAGTTAAGCCAGTTATTTCACTAAGTAAAATTATTAGCATTTTAGAAATTATGCACTAAACTATGTTTTTAATTTTGAACAATTTCATTGTCATTCAAAACATTTCAGATAATTAGATTTAATAGAATACTCCATAGCTTTCTAATTAATTTTATTTGCTAGCAATTTTGTGGTCAATTACATATATTGTGGTTTTGAATGCCTAAAAACCAAGTATGTTTTTGGTATTGGAGCATAATTAACATAAGGTGATTAAATGGCACGAATAAGAATGCAAATAGATGTTAAGCCATTGAGTAGGAAAGTTCTTGATGAAAGAAAAGCAGGAAATGGGAAGGTTGGCAAGGTGGTTAAAGAAGGAAGAAAGGAGAAATTGTTACCAAGTTGCAAGGTAATCATTCTGGGTACTTCTCTGAGGGCCCTTTCAGAATGATGTTAAAGTAGTGAGAATAAGTTGATATTCTGAATTTTAGAAAATTAGAAGGCACTCGTCTTTCCTTTATTAATCATGAAGTTTCTGAATGAGATTATCTATCTCTCTAGAGTTTCCTTGGCTGTTGCACACACCATCTACTGGAGGGACATCCTCTCATTAGGCAGTAGAGGAAAACCAAGAAAATGGACTAGAAGAAAGACACTAGTTTTAATGAGAAAATAATGTGAGTATACCTTGTTTTATCCAACAGCATAAGGAAGTGACTGATTCTTATTAGGGAAAAGGAAAAAAAAATGTGTCTCAGGAATCAATACTGTCCAACACTAGCATGTCAAACACAAATCTGAGACAAAACCTAGAAACAGGTACAAGTGGGCCTTCACTTAGCTTACTGTTTAACTTTTCAAATCCTTTTATATGTTTAACATGCTCTTCTCAACTATCAATAGGTGGTCATGTTTTAATATATATTTCTCAAATTCCAGTTATAGTATAGTGCTGCGACAAATTTTCCCATATCTTCTTTAAGCCTGTATTATTTTCACTTAATATTTTAATTCAATTTAATTTGCTTTTTAAAGTAAAATTTAAGATACTAACCTGAAATACATAAAAAGTTCAGTGTATGCTTCATAAATACAAGAAAATCTTAAGCATAAGGACAATGCAAGTGATGACATAAAATTTTAAAATAGCAGTAATAAACAATAGAAGAGAGGGTCTAGCCTGTGTAATTGAATTTCAAAAAGATATATTCTTAAGGAATTGGCTGGCCAGGAGAGTAGCAGGGATGTGTGTGGGAAGTGGGAGTAATATTCAATGAAGACTCTGACAGGAGTAGTTTGGTGAACAAAATTGGATCTTATCTCACCCCGAGTATTTGAAGGGGCTTTACCACCCACCACTCATATTAAACCCCTGCTTGAAATTTCTCTAGTGCCAACATTATAACCAAGAGTGAAATAAACAGCCACTTATAGGGAAGGATATAGGAAAACCTCACATAGTTGAAACACCAAAAGCAAGGATAAAACTATTACTGCCAAAACCCACTTCTAAAAATGTCCTAAAGTTTTATTCCCTGAGATTTTATTCCAAAAGCAGAAAAGAATTCACCAATTTTCACCGATATAAACAATATGCTACAACAATATCTGTAGCATATTGGATTGCTGTAGATGTGGATGAATGTGTGAAAAATATGTAGGTATTAATGTCATTGTAAAACACTTTTGCACCACTGATGACAAACTCTTGTGCCATGTTCCAGGAAGCCCTGTATGGACAAGGATGCATAGTTGTACCGTTGGCCTCTTTTTAATCGTACTTCCTCCTTGAATGCTGAGCACATTCTACAGCAACTCTTCCTCATCCAGTGAACTCTGTGATCAAAGGCCTGCTCTTCTAGCCTTTGAGGGCAGAGGATGTTATTTTACCAGCCTGCTTGAAACTGAGCTCCTTTAGTGGTCGCATCTCTTGAGAAATACAAGAATGTGGCAGAGACTCAAAATTACTGGATTAGCTACATACATGAGTCTGCTTGGAAAACGATATGTATGTCCTGGGAATAAAAGTTTCCTTCTGTCTCATATCCTTGTATATAGCGAACGCTTGGATATCAACACTGGGGAGGTGGGGGAAAGAATTTAACATACTTCTAGTAAACAAGTGTCTCAGAAAGATTATTTTTGGTGTCCTAAAAAAGGGAATGTTTATGCCATTCTTTTGGCTTATTCTGTACAAAACCAATAGTGGGACTTTTATTGAAGGAAGGGTGCTATCTCCCAATCGACTTACTATACCAAGCTATGGGGTAGCCAGAATGTGAAATAGCCATTTCTATCCGGAGAGCTCCTTTAGAAAGGCATTTGAGAAAAAAACAATGCCCACATCCTCCCAGCTCCCTGACTTTGAACCCTCAGTGCCAGGCTGCAGTCTCCATCTGTATGTGGAGGGAGGCAGGCTCAGCTAGGTGTCCAGCCTTTTCCTCAGGAAGATTGCTCAGTCTCTTAGATTGACCAAGCTTGTTACCAGCACTGCTCCAAGTTTGCAAGCCTCTTATTAATTTGATTTCTAACCTCACTTCCACTTTATGCCTCATAGTACTGCTGTCTTGCTTCTCAGAGACTTATTCTTGAGAGCCACTTTGGATCCCTTTCCTTGGACACTGAGTACCTCTTATTAGTCTCCTGTTTGTCCTCTTTGGACCCAGAGGCCTACTTTATGTCACATTCCAAGAAAGAGACCTCTTTACCAGTGGCAGTTCCCCGGTAATGTTCAGGGCAGAAGAGGCAACAGTGCATCAACACACTGGTTTGTACTTCTTAATGGTGGAACCAAGGATCATACTTAGTTTGTCAAGAATAACACCAAGTTAATCATGTAATGATTGTTTATTTGTATAAGTAAGCATGCATCAAGTTCCTTTCCTGAATTTAAGTAAAGCCACATATACCCTTTGAGAGGAAACAGAGGAAAGGCAACTGAAGAGGATTTCAACAAACCATAAATCTGATTTTAATTGGAAACTTAAAGTACTTGAAGCAAGACCAAAGTGACAGAAAAAGAAGTAAAGCTAATGTGATCAAGCTGAAATCAACCCTGGTCACCAGCAAAGACACTTAGCATTTTCAAGGGAAATGCTTCTGGATAATGTTTCCTGGAAACCAGATGGGAAGTAAGATTAGCTATTTTCTCTCCAAAATAACGTGTGTTTTTGTCATTATAATGTAACATTTGCAGAAAATCAACAATATGCTGGCCTTCTGTTCGGCGTGGTCCCCTGTCAAATGATTTTATTCAGTGTGAGACAATGGTAATCACAGGAGAAGCCCAAGTCTATGGCCACATTGAAGGTTAGGGACAGAAATTAGGACAGGAAGGGGCATGAGAGAGAAAAAAATTACATATTAAAGCCAAATGGGCAATAAAACTTAATTAAAACTACAGTCCTACATTTTTTAAAAAATGATAGCAATGTTGGAACATATGACAATAACACTTCATTAATATAACAACTTCTGGGATGCATGTGTTTCACAGAAGTGACTTTCCAGATAACTGAGGCTTATTCAAGCACTACATCAATTTTCAACCCAACAATGTTTTCTGGATCCAGTCAAGAATGCTTTGTGTACTTCCATTACCTTCCTAAAAGAGGTGATTGATCGTATTTTGATCCTTGATTGACAATTTAAAGAAAACACTATCTGTGTATATTATAATTTTACTGATCTTTTAATGTAGTGTCCAAAGCTGGACACCCTAAAGTCAGAAAGAGGCACTTTTAGTAACTGTGCTACGACTTGGTGTAAATGGGGTCTGTGTCAGGCAGATCGGGGAGTGGTATCTCTTCATCTCTAGGCTGGCCTGAAGCTTTCTGAATATAATTTTATTTCTCAGCATCTTCTGCTCTTGAGAGGCAAGGCATCTAACAGGCCGTGTGTTCAAATTTTTTCCTAATTCACTGCTTCAAATAGTGGGCATTCAAATGGGAAGTTAGACTGCCAATCACATTTAGAGATACATATCAAATGAGGAGCACGTGTCTTGGAGTTATAGAGGTAGAGTGCTATAAATGGCCTTCTCACATGAGGTATTTCAGCTCTGGAATAGAATCCAGAGGAGTGAATACAGGCCCTAGGTTAAGTAGGGATGGGTGTTTAGTAAAACATGTTTTCAAAATCAGGTGGAAAATCAGATGCATTTCATCTATAAGGTTTGTTTGCTGACACTAACGTTGATTTTGTTCTTTATGATTTACCAGGAGAATAATAGAAGCTATTGTGGGATTCTCTCCTGGAACACCTCAGTGACTACAGGGATGTGTACTAGTTGGCAGTAGCCCGCAGTCAACGTTTGCACAACCTTGCCACAATGTCTTGTCTGAAAAAACAGGGATAATGGCACAGCAATAACTGCCAAGATGTACGAGATGTCAGGCACTCTTTTAAGCAAATTATATACATTAATAAGCTCTCCAATATTACATGTGAAATAGTGTGATTTTAAAACTCAAGTGATATTAATTCTAATAATATTATAAATAATATGGTAGTGAATATTGCTCCCAGGCAGGAGGACCGTGATAGATGAAAGCCATATGTCCCAGCGTAATCCTGACGTAGTGGGAAAGCCAGGAAGTAGAACCCTTTGGAATGAATAGTTTATCAACTTTTCAAGAAATGCCTATCCCTGTTGGAAATCTCAAGAATCAAACATCCCAAGTAAATCTTGTCTCTGTCATCAACATTTTAGGGACAAAGACACAGAAATTCAACCCCTAAAGATGTTTATCATGCATTATTTTGACTTTACTACCACTCTGTGTGTGTTATTAAGATAGCCACTTCATCATCCCCATGATCATGTGTTAGACAGGTGTTGGCAAGAGCCAGCTGGCCTTGCACCTGCTCTTTAAAAGCAAGATGGGAGTAAATGAACTTGGCAGACTGTGTACTCATCTTTCCATTACTTTACATTATAGAAAGACATTTACTTTGTGTTTATATAACCAGAAATGGTTCTGTAATTTCAATTCTCTTCCTTGTCTAAAAAAAGAAATAAATCTGACTTTAGTAATTCACATATAGGTCACCACGTGTAGAGAGAGTAGTGACTTTGCCACTCAGTAAACAATTACTTTTGAGAAAATTGGGTGGGTTGGTGTCAGATTCTTTCAAGAACCTATGGCTAAAATGTATTTAGGTAAATAACACATAGTATATCATAACCACAATGTTCAACTCTATTTTTCAGACAAAACTACCAGAGCACAAGGGAAAGGCAACTGTAGTGTTCCTCTTGCATAGTAGAGCCCAGGAAATTCTGGCAATTAATCAGTCATCTAAGATAAATAGTTACTTAACAAATATAATCTTTCCTTGCTAGAACTTTCAATTCAAACATAAATTAAAAACAGAGTTAGCTGCATAGAGAAATGTGCAAACTCCATGATGACTGTGCATCATGTAGTTGAGGCCATGGAATAAACAAATTGTTACTTACACCCAAGAGTAGTTATCATTTGGGCTTTTGTAATAAATAAACGTTTTCCTTCCCAAGCATGAGTCATTTTTTTAGCATAAAACAGCGAGGGAGTTGCCACCTGAGTTCTCGATGGGAACATACTTCTGGGTGGAAGAAATGAACCTTCCTGAGTTCTTTGAAGCAGAAGGGGGTGTGGTTTATAACCATGTGAAAGAGGGACATTCTGAGGGTAAGGTGTGGTACTAGGAGGGAGAAATCATAAGGGAGTGGTAAAGATAATAGGTAGAGCATGAGTAGGGAGAGGCAAAGTTTTGATAATGCTTCATGGCAGTTTAGTAGTGGTTTGGGATCATTAATGCCAACTTCACCCAGATCATGATCTGTTGTGCCAACATCAGCATTACTATCAAACCTGGATTGAATGATAGATAATAGATAGATGATAGATAGATAGATAGATAGATAGATAGATAGATAGATACTCTTTTCTTAATATATTTTATTGATTTTTTACAGAGATGAAGGGAGAGGGATAGAGAGTTAGAAACATCAATGAGATAAAAATATCAATCAGCCACCTCCTGCACACCTCCTCCTGGGGATGTGCCCGCAACCAAGGAACATACCATTGACTGGAATCGAACCTGGGACCCTTGAGTCTGTAGGCAGATGCTCTAGCCACTGAGCCAAACTGGTTACGGTGACAGATATTCTTATTATGTATCTTTCTGTGATATCAGAGAGTTGAATAAAAACCTATCATCTCTAAAAATAATCAAGCAGAGCTAGAGAATAATGTGTTGAAGGTAGGAACTAGAAAACAGAAAAAAACAAAACAAAACATGGAACTTCTAATCAGCTGGGTCTACATATCAGCTCTAGAGAAATAAAAATTTAAATGAGTGACACCTCATTCTTTTATTTATCAATTTATAATTCAGTTATCAATCTTAATAAACATTTATTGATTATCTGTTCTCTGTCAGGAGATCTGTACAATATTTGGTGAGACTAAGGAAGTTGAAATATTTCTGATAGAGGATAAATAACCAAAAATAAATAACTATGATGTAATGTGGTAACTATAACAGGAGAAGGAACAAAATATTTTGAAAACAGAAGAGAGAATTAACAATTTCATCTGTGGGCTAGACAAAGGCTTTCCAGAGACATTTTATGTAGGCATGGAAGGGTGAGCAGGAATTTGCCAGCCATAGAAAAGCAGAAAGTACAGCATTAAAAGCACTGGTACTCCAAATAGACTGACGAGGTTGGAATCTGACTTCGGCTTCTCACTAGTCCTGTGACCTTGGGGGAATCTACTTAATCTTTCTGTCTTAGTGTTTTTTATTTTTAAGAAAAGAAAATAATAATAGTATACACTCCAGAGGATTACTGTCTAAAGTAAGTAAGACAGTAAGTCAAGGACTGAGCAGAGTGTGTAATAAACACAAAGAAATAAGGAATTCTAGGCACAGAACATGGCTGTACAAAGGCAAGTGCATGAACGGTCGTGCTGTGATTTAGAAACACTGGAACTTTGCTTTGATGAAGGGGTGAGCTAGAGGCAGGGGCTGAACTGGAATAGTATGTGGAGCTAACTATGAAGATGAAGCCCAAAATCTCAGGCTAGGAGGCAGTGGGAACCTACTGGTAGAGTGAAAATTGGAGCAGATGCGATTGCATGTGACCATTATTGGCAAGATCATACTGGATCCATGTCCAAGTTGAAATTGGAGAGTTGCTGAACTTGAGCCCAGTGGTCTAGTTCTAAGGGCCTACACTATCTCATAATCTAGAATTGGAATTGTGGTAGTGGCAGGGGCAAGAAGAAACAAGTTTCTGAAGCTATGACTAAATTAAAATCAAGAGGAATGAGTTACAAATTTTGGGGTGACTCTGATTTTTCTAGTCTGTGTGACACTGTGGCTAAAAGCATCATTAACATGTAGAAAATACTGAATTTTAAAGATTAAAATAAATGGAGCAGGATTAAGAGGGTATTTTGGGGAAGAGTGAGGGAGTTGAGCTCTTGCTCTCATCTACCTTATGGATATCCCAATATCAGACGGCAGGTATGCATATGGAGATTTGAGTTATCACAGATTATGGTTAAATCTGGGTGGTGGGGTAGATGAAGTCTTTGAGAAGTCAAAGTCTAGTGAGGACCCCTGGGAACTATGATGTGTTCATCTTTAACCTGTATACCCAGCAGTACTCTAGCTGTCTTTTGCTAAATTTTCTGACTTCATCCTAATGATTGTGTCTTCTGATTTTATAAAATTTCCTCTCACTGTGCCTTCGGATGGCATATTCTGGCTCTTAACTTTCCCTCTGGGTCACCATGTATGTTTATATCTAAGTATGCTGTTGTCAGACACTCAGAGCAACTAGATGATCTGGTCCAGCCTAGCCCAGAGGATCCTAATCCCCACTAGGTGGAGAGCAGAATTGGGCAGAGAAAGCAAAGCCACTTGCAAAGGAGATAGAGATGTGAGGAAAGAGCTGAAGATGAGGACTGCTGGCAAACAAGATGGGTCATACAATTGAGCTTCTTGTCATGAGTAAATGTTATTCATCTTGCTTCTTTAAGATTGACATGAAACTACAAATTGTGTATCTCCTGATACTTATTTAAGAGGAGAAAAAAGTAAGAGACTTTTTACTTTTTTAGAAAGGCTATGCTTCAGAAACCATAATTCAAATTTCAACTTTTCCTCCCAATAGTGGCTACCCTGTCACTAAATTTTAGGGCTTGAGTTTCCTTGTGAGTAAGATCAAAGCAGCAACATGAGCTACTCTACAATACACATATATGTTTACTTTCTTCTTCCCACCTTCATTCATGTCCTCCAACTAACTTTAAAATACAATAGGATCTAAAGTTTTCACCAGTATCATAACTCACTCTGAAGTACTAACTGCCTTCAAACTTACTGTGAATTCTCTAGCATCATCTGTTTGCAAGATCACATGTATGATGCTGGGAGATTTATTGGGGAGGCAAAAGCAGAGGTTTGGTCTCAGGAGGACTTTGGTGTCTCCAGGACCAAAGGTCCCTGGTGTTATGTAGATATGTAGTTATGCTGATGTTTTGTGTAGTTGTTTATTGATTGAGCTCCTTAGACTTTTTAAACTCTCTTATTCTTTCATTTAAATTAGAAAATAGTAACAATGCTGTGGTAATGTCTAAAACAGAATATTGGATATGTTCTACACATCACACAAAACTTCTTGCATGAGTGATATTGCTTAGTCTTTTGTAGCAAACTTATGAGTTGTAATGCCACCCATCACCCACATTTACATAAGGGAAAACACAAATTTTTATACCGCATGTAGTGACTACTTTAAAGTCACTCAGCTAGGAAGTGGCAGGGACAAGAAGAAGGTCAGAAATCTTAGACTCCCAGACTGGCATTCCTATACCTCACAACAGCCTGTCTGTACTCATGCAGGATGCAAGGGGCAGGAATCTCTTTGGTGCATAAGGAGCTTTGAGAAGCTGAATAGATAAAATTGATCCCCAATGCATTTCCATAACTTAGTTCCAGTGGGCTTAATTATGAGTGAGCGTGATCCTTTATTATACAGTGGAGGTCACGTCAGCCAGTTACTCTGACTCTTCATTTCTTTATTTGTCGTTGGTGACTCGCTGTTTGGAAAAAGCTCCTTCATTTTCCAGGATGTTATTCTTCCTATTCTCTCTAGCCTAAGATCATTGAGGAAAAGGACTCTTAACAGTCTCCCAAATTAGATTACATCCCTATCTACTCCACAAATTTTATGTGACGCTTAAAGGAGCTTATGTGGTTAAGGTGCCCTTTCAATTGTAAAACATCACACAGATAGAAAATTAATATGATTTTGATTTCTAAGAGTATGTCATAAGTCAGCACTTTTCATTATCCAAAGTGAATCATTAAGATAGTAAAAATGATAGTTAACTTGCTGCATGCTAAAAATGTACATTGTATTAGGCTGAGAAGTTTATGTGGATTATTTCAGCTATTTTCCAAACCTTCCTATGAGTCGGTAGGATAAACATCTCAATTTCACAGATGGGGAAACAGCTCTAAGTGCTTAAGAAATTTGAGACAATCATCTGGATATGAACCCTGGAGGTCTGACTCAAGATGATTTTTAAAATTCTAGCCATCTCATGCCTTGTTTGTTAGGCGATTTGTTTCACTTCAAAATCAGTGGCCATAATTCTATATTGGTCAGTTTTTTATATTATTTGACATATATAATTGTGGGTTTCTCTTCCCCTCTTCTTATGTGCAGACATCCATGAACACAACCTACGTTATTTGTGACATAAAAGGATGATCAGCAAAAATAACTAATATCCCCTGACAGTCCAAGAGCTCTCAGCCAGGTAACTGTCTTAAAGTGAAACATATAGCTGAAGTATATCACTCTGAAAGAGAATTAAATGTAACAGTAGGCAGAAATCTGGATTCGATTAGTGTGGTGCTATGGATTGTTCTGGACAGATTAAATGCAATTAATGCCATGTTATCTGGACAACCACAGTCTTTTTGTCAGTAGTCTGCTGGTATATGAACTAGTGACTACTCTTTTAGAGCAGTTTTTGATAGATAAGGTTATATTTTATATGTAAATTTATACTGTTTTGATATTTTATTATAATCATATAACAATTTATTCGTGTTTTAAACACTCATCCTATACAGCATGTTTAAAAACTATAAAATAATAAATGTTTTAAAAATCTTTAGTGCTTATGGATTCTTCTGACTCATTCCAATTTCTATAGCTAAGATTTTTGGACTAATGTCTAGAGATAGAATGAGGGCCAATTGTTGCATCTCATGCTTCAGAAGCAGATGTTCTCTGGATAATCCCATCAGGAGAGTGGAGCTTCTATATCTTCTGGGCTTAGCATTCTTTATAAATCTACTGTTATATCTACAAACCCTGAGAGATATTTTTATCTGACACTAAAAGCCCTGTCATTCTCTCCCCTCATAAGGAAGGAAACTCAGTGTCTCCACATACAAAATCTTTATAAAGAAGTCTATCTTAGATTCGACTTCATGTTCAATAATTGCTGCACAAGAAAATAAGGTCTACTAGTACACAATCTTTTTCACCTCAATCTAACACAAATTAGGCTTTTGAAAGTTTTCTGGGAGAAGAATGACCTGGGAGGGTGCCCTTGAATGTAGAGGAGGAATAGGCATTGGTGGAAATGGCTGGCACAGATATTAACATGGTATGTCATATTATAGGTTCAGGACTGATAACACAGGACCTGACTTCTTTGCCTCTCTCAACATAATTCCCAAGCTACTTACTTCACAACTTCAATTGTCATAATATCTTGGTGCTTAAAATGATACCAAACTAATTTTAGCAGGATATATATATATATATATATATATATATATATATATATTCATTAATCCTGACCTGAGCATATATTCCCCATTGATTTTTAGTGTGGAAGGGAGAGAGAGAGGGAGGGAGGGAGGGAGAGGGAGAGAGAGAGAGAGAGGGAGAGAGAGAGAGAGAGAGAGAGAGAGAGAGAGAGAGAGAGAGAAATGTGAGAGAAACACATCCATTGGTTGTCTCACATATCGACCCTGACCAGGGTAGGGATCAACTTGAAGGAAGGTGCAGGTATGTGCTCTAACTATCTAAGCTACACTAGCCAAGACAAATATGTGAATTATATTTAGATAAATTTACATTTAATCAAACCATAAAATACTTGACCTTTTTTTAGGGGAAGGGATCTTTAGGTTTTTAATGATCTTCACAAGTTACCTGTGCTCCTGAGATTTTCAGACATTGCTCTGTTTTACCTTGCTGAGTCATTAGAAGTGTTAGGCACTTTCACAACTAGAAATTAGGGGGTGCTGCACAACGAGAGGATGCTGGCTCGGTAAAAGTAAACTGGTGTTCATGAAGAACTCATTACACTTGGAGGCACTCTTCCTGGATTAGTTCTGAGCAAATTAGGTATAATCTGCTATATTTTATTAGTAATAGAAAGAAGAAGAAGGCTGAGAGAAAGCAGTTAACTAAGAAAACTGTAGCTAAAAAGTAGCAAAGCTGAGGAACAAGTTTTAATCAGCATATTCTCCCATGTTAAGCCTCCCGCTTCTTTACATTTGTTCTTACTGCTGGTGTGTCAGTCTATGACCCTCATTTCTAAGTGGTTTAGGTACTGCTTACTCATCTCCAGTCACATCATCTACCAGAACTCTTGCTTTTCGGTGTCTGACTCTGAGATCCTGACCTTTTATCCATTGGTGGAGCCTCCCTCATGGCTCGCCTTCTTGAGCCTGAGTCACATCACTTCGATCTTGAGGTATCTGCCACTTCCTACCAGTCTTGCTTGAATTTTGGGGATACTACATCTGGCCTCCTGTGTAAAAGCTTAGCCCACCTAGTTAGTGAACAAATGGTACTCTACTAAGAACTCCGTGTGTGTGATGTATGTGTGTGTGTGTGTGTGTGTGTGTGTGTGTGTGAGAGAGAGAGAGAGAGAGAGAGAGAGAGAGAGAGAGAGAGAGAGAGAGAGAGATCATACTGGGAGAGACTCATAATACTAGAAGATGAACTTTCCTATGAACCTTATAATACACTCAATTAGCCTCTGGGCACCCAAGTAAATATTGTGCTCTCTGAGATCCCATCTTATACCCGCCTTATATGCCCTAAGTATCTAATGGCTTTCTGCCCAGGTTTTGTTGCTCTCATAAGCCAGGCTGGGCCAAAAAATGTTGCCTTTGGGCCTGGGCAAGGCTGAGCCTGCAGGCAGAAGGTAAGAATTGCTGGCGATGGTACAGCTGAGGAAGGCAGAGCCTTCCCTGATGATCAGGCCTCCAAACAGGTCTTGGTCTTGGACCCCTACCAATTGTTCCCTCTTTAATTGCTGCACAAACCTCAGCATGACCAAATAACCAGGAGTTCATCATTTCTGATATTCCTTGTTTTTTGCTCCAATTATTGGCATTGTTTATCAAGGGATACGTCTAGGTCAAGTTAGAGTTCAAGAAGAATCTTGCATGTGCTTTTTACATGCCCATGAATACAGGATCACCTTGAACTGCTGCAGGCACTCTAAAGCCATTACTGTTAACAGATGCTGTGATAAGAATTCTTGAGACCATTGCTTGAGGAGTGCTCCTTTGAATGATCTCATTCATAATGATGAAGGCCATAAATTCTGAGGAATGTTAGACAAATTCCTGACCTGTCTGTGACTATGGGAACTAACTGCTATTTTCAGGTAGGGCCCTGAAGTTCAAAGAAAATCAGCCCTGTAGCTTTTGTTTTTTATTTGCATGACTTAAAGCTGAGCCAACCCACTGTGCTTACTGAGGTTCAAAATAAGGTCTAAATAATCTTTTCAATCTTAGGCTGCCCATCTGCTTGGTGACACCCTGTTAATTCCAGTTTGGGTCAACACCAGAATCAGAATTGTCATCCTGGTCGGGGGAAGGTTCATCTTTCTTATATAATGGAGAAAGGATTCTGAAAGAGATTGTGATACAAGTCAATTTTCCAGAAAGAGAAAGAGATTGATGGGCAAAGGAGAGTGAAGAAAAGAGAAACAAAGAGAGATGAAAACCCTGATTCATGCAGCCCCTGGAGTCACCTGAGGCTCACATGCAAGCTTGCTTATCTCCACCGAACTGGAGCTGCCTTCCTGTCCTCTGGTACAAACCCTGAATGTCCACTAGCATGCTTTAGCTCTCACCTGTTTGTTTTCCTCTAATTCCCAAATCAATCCCTAATTGCCTTAAGTTCAGAAATCATGGGAATATATATTCTGCCATTCAAAAATTCTTGAGATTTAGCACAGCCAAATAGCTTATGTTAAAGCAATTATTGAGAAAAATAATATTCTGTATAAAAAATTATAGAAAATAAGGTAATTTTCTTAAACAGGAATAAAAATTGTCTCAGTACATCCCTTTTCTTCTCTTGTCATATCACTTATGGCTAAGATTGGCAAATTCCTTAAGATCCCAAATGAAATGAACATATTTTTAGCTCTATTTTTGCAAAATCAGCTGTGCTTTTAGATGTTAAATTTTCAAAATCCTGGGGTCAGGTTTTAGATGCTGCTTTCCATAGTTATGACTGTTTTCTCAAAAGATTTCTCTTTTCACCCGAACAAAAAAACATTCTGAATAATGTGGAGAAATGTAAGTTTCAATCCCATTTAATTGAATCATTTCACATGATCTATTATTAAAAGCTTGTGCGAAAAATTCTAAAATTCCATACAAAAGAAGTGTGTTTAGCACATGCTATAAGTCATTGGCTGCACCAGCCAATTCTTCAGTTCTAAAAAAGACTTTAAATGTGGTGTGGTCATCAAAGTCCATGAACTCATTAAAAGAATATGGTGGGGCCCTGACCGATGTGGTTCAGATGATTGGGTTTCATTCCATGCAAATAAAAGTTTCTGATTCCATTCCCAGTCAGGGCACATGCCTGGGTTTGATCCCAAGCAGAGGCCATATAGAAGGTAGCCAATCAATGTTTCTTTCCTCCCTTCCTCTCTCTCTCTCTAAAAATCAATAAAAATTTTTAAATAAAAAAAGAACATAGTGTGTACGAAAGGTGCTATCTATAAATCAAGGTACAGTGTGATGTTGTATCAGAGAAAAGCTTCAAATTCGGAGAAGGAAACATCTTTGTGTCCTACTGATTGCAAAACTTGGACTTCCATTTGTTGTCATCACTATATATTGCTAATGTTAATTGAGCGTGTACATTGGGCCAGGCTCTTTGAGGAGTATTATCTCATTTATACCTCTATGCAATTTGTTTCCTTTCTATCCTCATTTTACAGATGAGAAAACTGAGACCTAAAGACGTTTCATGACTTCTTAAAAGTTGAACAGGATACTAGCCAGCTGGTCCACACCTCCTGTCTGGTCTGCATTCAGCAGTGTCTGTCTCCTTCTTGTTCTGCTAAGTGCATAGTACATGGTGACAAGGTGACTTGGGCAATAAGCACTTGAGATATTACACATTTATCCTTGGTTCTCATTATCTCCTTAAGTTCATTATATTTTTTGAACAGTATCTAGTTCCTCCAAATAACTTATCCAGAGATATATTGTTTTGATGGTTTGCTATAGCAACATCACCCGATGTGTGTAGGTAGTCTAGGTCATTGGGTTGTCTAGTGATCACATTTATTTGTCTCTTTCTCTTTGCTGGTTTTCCATTTTGTTTTATACAACATTTTGAGAATGTAGGTAATTTTAATAACAAAAGTAAATTAAATGTTATTAAAGTATGTAAATAACTTAACACTATTCAAATGTCTAGATAATTTAAATTCTATGAAAATATATGGGCAACTTAAGTGTTACTAAAAATATCTAAAGATAATTTAGACAACATATTTCTGTATAGGACTAAAGTGTCTGCATTTTACTTCATTAATAAAGTACTTTTAGTGGACTGTTTTTCTCAAACAATCTGGAAAATTCAGGATGCCTAAATCATCAATTCAGGTACTAGTCTGAGCTCTCATTGGAGTTGTCAAGGACTATGTGGTAAGCCTGACAGAACCACAAGTGATACTCACCATAAATACTGTTATGAATGTAAGATAATGTATAAGAAAGGGCTTGAGGACTTCCAAGTACTTTCTAAAAATCAGCCCTTATCATCCAATTTACTGGAGAGTCATCTCTTATGTGCTATTATACTGTCACTCTCCTAAATAATGGCTACTAGGTAACACATCCCCAGCGAATGCTCATTGTGCCTTCTGACTGTGCTGACCACCCTGAATGTCTAATGAACCAGATACTTATGTCTGTTAACTTTTTGTGCATTGGAATTTCAGATAATGTGTCAATGGTAATGGTAATAAGTTGTCTTGCTATTATCTAAAAACCTTTGGACGCCTCAGGATATGGTGACTGAGCTAGGGTGTGTGGTGATGATAAATGTGGCATGAGCCGGATGGGCTGTAGCTTGAGTCAAGTTTGACACGACCTGGTAAAATTTCCTGATGTATAATCTCCTTTTGCTTCCTTTAGACAAGAAGGAGGAATGGGAGACCAAGGGATTTTGTCATTGACTCTCAAGAATTACACATTTACAAAACAACATTAAATTGTATTGCATGACTCACGTTAAATAAAAAGTTTGCATTCAAGAATCACGCATTCCCAGTTAGTTGCCCTTGTAAATGGTGGGGTGGATTATTGGTTAGTCACACGCATTTTCTGTTCCCAGAATGGATGCATGTGTGCCACTCTGGTTCACGGTATAATTGTTCATGCCTGAATGTGCTTTTCTACACCCTCTGGATTAGTCTGGATCTAAATACTTAACCATCCAAGTGTGTTATTATAAAACAAGGTGATCCACAAGTATTTCAAAATTGATTTAGTTAACTTCTCTACATGGCTTGAAAAGAACCAATTGATTCCCTCTATTTTATAAACATGGAAGGAGAGGCACTGAGAGACTAAGAAAGCCGCTAAGGTCAGAGCTTGTTGTATCTAATGAGATCTAAAGCTTGGGGCATTTTAATTCAAAAGAAATAATGGGTTTATGACTCTTATTTACATGTGATAAACCCGATTTATAAGAAAAAAGTTCTTATTCTTGGAAAACAACGTAATTTTGTTATATTTGTTGAATAATTAATACATAAGCAAATGCAAATCTTACCAAACTTAAATTTATGTCCAAAATGATTCATAAACCTAACACAAGATTTTAGAATTAATTCAAAAATACCTATTTATCTTTTAAAATAATTTGGTACTTTTAAATTACTCAAAGGTATCTTAAGGCCACTTTTAACAATAAAATAATTTATCATTGTGTCATTTTTAGAGTGAGTAATTATGCTTTAGGACATTACTGAAAGCATTTTTTAAAAGACAGTTGAAGCAAAAGGAATAAGAAATTATAGCATTTGGAGAAGAAAAATATTGAAGATTTGAATCATTTATTTTAATATATATTAAGATATGTATTCTTACAGAAAGATATTTTTGGTATGAATGATTCTTAGCTGCAGCTTATGGTGTCTCTAATTATTTCAAAAACAAGACATTATCAAAATAACCTTTAAATATAATTCAGTTCAATTTTACTTTACTTAAACTATGGGTATATAGCACATGACCCTTCTGAACTGATGGAGTAAACGCCTGGCAGTGACTTGCTCCAAACCAGCAGAACTTAGTGGGACTCACAGTTCCAATTTCTTACTAGAGGCCCGGTGCACATATTTGTGCACCAGTGGGGTCCCTCAGCCTGGACTCAGGGGGTCAGGCCAAAACCAGCTTTCCAATATCCCCTGAGGATTCCCAGATTGTGAGAGGACACAGGCCAGGTCGAAGGACCTCACCAGTGTACAATCGGGAGGGGCAGGTGAAGGTTTCCAGAGCATGTCTGGCCCATCCTATCCAGGCCTGGGATCTGCCGGACCCCAGTAGTAAGCTAAACACCCCAGGTCGGAGTGTCTGCCCCCTGGTGGTCAGTGCATGTAATAGCAACTGGTCACATGGTAGAATGGTTGGACAGGCAGCCGATGTTGGTACCAATTGATGTTTCTATCTCTCTCTGCCTTTCTTTTCCTCTCTGAAATCAATAAAAATATATTTAAAAAAAGAAATAGAGGGAAGAGGCACAGGAAGAAAGTCATGTAATGACAAAGATAAAGATTTAAGTGATATAGTTGCAAGTCAAGAAATGGCAAGGATTTCAGTCTATCACCAGAAGCAAAGGAAAATTCTATCCAGAGTCTCAGAGGAAGGATGCTATGCTGATACCTTGATTTGAAGTTCTCTCCTCCATAATGTGGGAAAATACATTTCTGTTGCTTTAAGTTATCCAGTTTGTGATAGTTTGTTACAACAGCTTTAGGAGACCAATACAGGTTTTGATTGTTATACATAAAATATGATAGCCATTTCAGAACACAGAAAAACATCATGTTGACTCATATGACAACAGCTAAATAACAGAGAATACACTTTAAACTCTTCTATTTTAGTAGAATTCTTAATACTGTACTAAATCCATTAAATGTTGCTCTCTTTTCTGAAGTTGTTAGCATATTTTTGCATCTCTAATCTTAAAATTAATTCAAAACTTCAAAGTTTCAAGATTTCTCATTGAGCCAATTGAAAGAAACTTTGACATCAGCATCCTATCTAATAAAATAGAAGCATGCAAATTGACTGTACCTTCACTACGCTATAAGCCAATAGGAGCAATATGCAAATTAAACCCCAAGCAAGATGGCCACCGGACCCAAACTGCTGCCGCTGCCAAAGCCTGGCCCTGGCAAGCCTGGGGTGGTGGCTGTGGTCCCATTCACTGCAGCCCAGGGCCCAGCAGAGGGTCCAGATCCCCGCCTCCGATCCGAAGCCCAACACTGGCAACCTGGGGTGGTGGCGGTCCAGATTGCCTCAGCCCCAGGCCCAGCAGGGGGTCCGGACCCCAGCCAAAGCCCAGCCCTGGAAACTGGAAAGCCTGGGGTGGCAGTGGTGGTCCTGATTGCCTCAGCCCCAGGCCCAGCTGTGGGTCCCAACCTCCACTGCTGCTGCTGAAACCCAGCCCTGGCAAGCCTGGGGTAGTGGCTGTTGTCCAGATTGCAGCAGCCCCAGGCCCAATAGGGGGTAGGGGGTCTGGACCTTAATTTTCACATTTGTAAAACAAAACAAAACAAAATAATGAAACAATTATTTGGTTATCCACCAGTTCCAGTCAATATTGACGTTCATGTGGTTTTTTGAATCAGAATTTCATTACACGACCTCAATACTATACAGTGTTCACCCCTTTCTATTAAAGAGATGCACATTACTGTGAAAGCACAAGGAAGCAGTTATTGAGCTAAACAATTAAGGCAATAAAAAGCACCGGAGGCCCCAGTGCTCCAAGGCATATGCCCAAGAGGAGAGATGACACCAGTTGAAGAGATGACTCACTTAGCACAACTACTTTTTCTCTTTTTTTTCTTTTCCTATGTGCAGGCTGGCTCCCTGGCTACTTCATCTTTGTTATTGTTTATTTGCTTTTAATAACAGTAGCAACAACATATAGACAAACAATTAAAAACACAAACAGTCTTAAATTATTTACCTGGCAATGTTACAAAACAGAAAATAGGTCATAACATCTAGGAGAGTAAACTGCTTATTCCAAGGTAAATTGATTTCTGAAATTCGCCAAGTTACAGGGGAAGCGATGTTGCACTTGAGCAAAAGCAATGGTTTGGGAGTAAGACGAAAGCTGAGTTTCAATCCTGGGTAGACTTCTTTCCTTACAGAGTTACTGAAGCCCCTCTAAACCTCTGATTCCAAATTGGTAAACAGGCAACACGCCACTGCTACTGGAGAGATACTGTGAAGATGAATAAGGTGATGTGTGTAACATCACCAGGACAGTCCCGGTGCTTACAAATCAGTGCTTAGTAACTGGGTCTTATATGTCCAGGCTTACCTGTCTCTCAAATTAGCTACATTAAATGAAGACCGGGCATCAAGTTGTGTTAATTTAGGTGCCAGAAGGAACAGAGGAGTGACATGGCAGCCAGGTATTAATAGAAACCTTACTAATTAAAGGGTAATATGCTAATTAGAGCAGGAGATGTTCCAGATAAAGCCACTGTGGCAGGGCTGAGGCAGCGGCTGTTAGGGACAATCAAGATGGCAGGGGAGGGCAGTTGGGGGCAAGCAGGCCAGTGGGGGGGGGGCCAGTTAGGGGCAATCAGGCCAGCAAGGGGGGTAGTTGTGGGTAATCAGGCTGGTGGGGGGGGCAGTTAGAGGTGATCAGACTGGAAGGAGGGGCAGTTGGGGGCAATCAGGCTGTCAGGCAGAGTGGTTAGGGGTAATCAGGCCAGCAGGGAAGTGGTTAGGAGCCAGTGGTCCTGGATTGTGAGAGGGATGTCCAATTGCCGGTTTAGGCCTGATCCCTGTGGGCCTAAACCAGTAGTCGGACATCCCCCAAGGGGTCACAGATTGAAGAGGGTACAGGTTGGGCTGAGGGACACCCCAGCCCCCGTGCACGAATCTCATGCACCGGGCCACTAGTTATATAATTTCTAGACTAGAGGCCTGGTGCACAAAATTCGTGCATGGTGGGTGGGCAGTGCACCTTCTCCAATTTGGGACCCCTCTCACAATCCAGGTCTGCTAGCTCCCAGCTTCTTGCCTTCATGCCTTCCTGATTGCCCTTAACCACTCTGCCAGCCAGCCTGATCACCCCCTAACCACTCTCTTCCCAGCCTGATTGATGTCTAATTGCTCCCCTGCCAGCCTGGTTGCCCCTAAATGCCCTCCTCTGCAGGCCTGGTCACCCCTAACTGCCCTCCCCTGCAGGCCTGGTCACCCTAGTGCCCTCTCCTGCAGACCTGGTCACCCTTAACTACCCCTGCAGCCTGGTCACCTCTAACTGCCCTCCCTAGCAGGACTGGTCTCCCACAACTGCCCTTCCCTATAGGCCCAGTTGCCCCCAACTTCCCTCCTCTGCAGGCCTAACCCCTCCCAACTGTTCTCCCCTGCTGACCATCTCTTGGTGGTCATCTTATGTGCACATGGGGGCAACCATCTTTGACCACATGGGGGAAGCCATCTTGTGTGTTGGAGTGATGGTAAATTTGCATATTATTCTTTTATTAGATAGGATTAAGTTGTGTCCCACATATAGATATATTGAAGTTGTGAGCCTTGGTACTTTCAAATGTTTCCTACTTTGAAAATAGGGTTTTGGCACATGGAATCAAGATAAAATGAGATTATTCAGGTAGATGGTAATCCAATATGAATTGCACTGTTATAAGAAGGAAGGCAGAGACACTCAAAGGGGAATCTCATATGACAATAGAAGGAAAAAGAAATCAAAGTGATATGGTTGCTAGCCAACAAACACCACCCCAAATGCTAAAAAAAGGCATGGGGCATATTCTCTTTTAGGGCATATGGCTCTGCCAACACCTTTATTTCAGACATCTAGCCTTCAAAATTATGAGAAAATATATTTCCTTTGTCTCAAGATATCCAACTGATGGTTCTTTGAATGTCACTTTAGCAAACTAATAACATAAAATATAAAAATCTTTGACTATAACTGTTTTATTTTTAAAAAAGAAATAAATTATGAAAGTTCTTAACCTTTTATTTCCTAAATCAGGATCTTTAATTTTCTAAGCAATACAAAAAAATGCCATTTTCAAGTGTTAGTTCATAGAAAGTTGAACAATAATGCTCAACTTATTTATGCAAGCTGTGAAGAATATGGTTTTATAATTTTGTGGGTCACAGATGAGAAACAAAGTTACATTCAGTCATTTATCCTGTTTGTGCATGTGAATGATTACCCAAAATAGTCACTAGTGTTATATTCATTGTCCCAACAAAATACTTTGGATAACATTGTTTAGGTGAGCTGTGAACATGGAAAGCAAAACAGTTTTTCTGAATCAAGTCAATATTATTCTCATAGAGAAACACTAAATCTAAATGATGGGTGCCATTTTCATGTTTCCATATTGCTGAACTGTTTGCTATAGCCCACATCTTACCAACAGTAAACTTCCTCCTAGACAGCTCTGTTCTATAGCATGTGGCCCATACTTCTTTGACATGCTTCTTACTTCTAGAATCTGCCTTTTTGGTTCAAGGCATAGATTACCTGTCATTTGCATAGTCCATCTGAAAAACTCCAAAGGACTCTGAATTTAGAATTTTTTTCTGAGTAACAAAAGTCTTCCCATCCATTAAAAAAAAAACGAATGACTGTACCTAGTGCTCTTTTTAGGTCATGAGTTCCATTAAGGAGAATGAATGGGGCATTTGTTTTTTATCTTCAGCACTCAGGACTACACTGGACCCATAGTTTATAGTGAGATCAAAGTTAGATCAAATAGATGTATGCCCTCTATTATCTACATTCTACAGGTAAGTGAAGGATGTTAGGAAATATTTTTAAAAGCTACTTTTTTTTCTTTCTTTTCTGTTTCCCTCCTTTTCCTAATTTTCTACTTTATTTTTTAATCACAATTGCCCCAATATTTGCTGAACCCTGAGAGTTAGCCTTATTCACTGAATTCTGTTTTGTTGATATTAAACACACACACACACACACACGAACCAGCAAAATATAGTCAAGGGTATTTTCTCAATTTTGCACAGAAAATTTGATAATGATTTATATATCAAAAAGTTGCAGAGACTTTTTTTTAGTAAGCTAAGATAGACTTATTAAACATTTCTAAATTTGCCATTTGTGCAGGTTATAGCAAAATGAAGAAGTATGTGTTTACTTTAGAAAAGAAATCAAGATGTTGGGTGATACAAAACATTTAATAATGATATCATTGTTTTCTTAATTACCATTTTACTTTTACTTATTTTGATTAGTATTTTTTCCCTATGTGAAAAAGGTATGTTACCAAAAAACAAAAACAAGTTAGAATGAAATTTTCAAAGTGTAGGTTCAAAGTGTGGGCACAAATTGGCCACTTCCATCAGCAAGATAATTACATCAGTTTTTAGTTTTTCAAAAGGCATTAATTTGTTTTGCTACATCAAGTGTAAAAAAAGTACCTTAAGAAACTCCCTTAACAAGAACAAAATAATGCATCTTTGTAACGAGTTAACGGCATATATACTAAGTTCTAAAATGTGTCAAGATAGTCACTGAAGAATGAACATTAATCCATACAAAAGATTAATGGTGGAATAGAATAAAATTTTTTAAGTGTTAGCATTTTATATGGTTGGTTCTCTCTCTCTCTCTCTCTCTCTCTCTCTCTCTCTCTCTCTCTCTCTCTCTCCTATCTTTATCTCTCTCTTATTTTAGGTTTTTATTCCATGACCCTTTTTCAGTTTGATATCAACATCTGAACCCTTATGCATGGAAGAAAAATTCCTTAAAATTTTATGACTTGAGCATAACCTTTGAGAGATTAGAGTGATTAAAAAGTAATTACTTTTAATGTACATTTATATAATAGATCAATAGTTGAGGTCAGCATTAGGACAATGACAAGTAAGAAAGACATGGAAGATTATATAAAAACAGTTTGGAAAGCTAATAAAACAGTAAGTCAAGGGGATGTTTGAAGTGAGTTGAAAATATGCATTTCCTGTTTACACCATTTACTGACTGGTGAAGATTACTCAAGAGAAGGGGTACTAAGTGGCTGTGTCTGTGCTTAGTGGGAGAAGGCTCAGGGATGGACCAGAGAAATCTGTCATGGATGGGCATCAAAAGGAGTTTTGACATGCTTTCTGCACTGTCACGACTTTTAAGTTTGTGTTAAGATTGATGAATGTGGCTTATAATGTGCTGAGGAATATATAAATGAAAGAAAGGCCTGAGAAGTTTGAACTCAGCTACAGTGACTAAACCTGAAGAATCCTGTTCAAAGGAATTCATTGTGAGTTTAGGCAACTGCACTGTTAGTTTAGGTAAACTTAAAATCAAGATAAGAACATATGATTTATATTTTAAGAAAGGGAGAAGGAGGAAAAAAATCACCTTTATTAAATGACTTTCTGTGTATGTGACAGAGAGTAAGCTAGGTGCTCACTTTTAAAAACAAAGTGGACTTTTAATTTTGTTTTTCTTTACAGATGAAGGCATTGAGGTTCCAAGGGATTAGATTTCTTCAATGTCATACAACTAAGTGGGCTGACACAACTCCAGAGTCATTCTTTCTTCTGGACTACTCTCCTTTTTGGTTTTCACTTCCTTTTTACAGGACATGTACAGATGAGCCTGTGTATGACTCTCCTGCAAAAGTCCCTATAAATTACATTAAAATCCTACCTATAAATCCATCTCTTTCTCAGCTACTCTAGAAAGCATATTTGAATACATGTAGGTGATACCTACCATCATATATAAAAGGTAATGTGTTCTAATAAAAATGCACAGCTGCCATTTGTTGAGTTCTTACCCTGGGCCACACGAGGAACTAAGTGTCTTAGAAGTGTTACCTCTTCTAATTTTTACACTAGATCAATAAGGTAGAAAAACTTGGCTTAGAAGTAAGGAAGAGGCAACAGAAAATTTTGAATATATATTCCTAATGCCAGAGTCCTGCGCTCCAGCACTGCTCAGTACTACTGAATAAAGGGTGATTGTGTATATCCTATCTAATAAAAGAGTAATAGGCAAATAGACCGTACCTCTGCTACTCTACAAGTCAATCAGGGCAGGGGGCATGGCCAGCAGACAGAGGGCGTAGCCAGCAGACAGGGGGCGTGGCCAGCAGACAGGGGGCGAGGCCACAGTGCTGCGGAAGCAAGCATCACACTATAAGCTCTGCCCACACAGTATTTAAGGGCCTGTGAGATCCCTCCTTACAATTACTATGACTGAGTCACATGCAAATGAGTGGCCAGAGTACCATGGGTAATGAGCACCAGGTGCGAGGTGAAGCTGTGAGCCAAGTGGCAGTCTGGGTCCATTCCCCCAGCCCAGCGCCTACAATGGAGCTGGCTGCTGCCCTCTGGAGGATGTGGATACCCTAATGGCAGCCACTGTGTGAGGCCCAGGGGTCCCTCCATGCCCCCCAGCCCAGCACCCACAATGCGGGGGGCTGGCTGCCAATCTCTGGGGTGTACAGAGACCCCGATGGACACCACTGGGTGCTTCAGGAAGTTCACAGTCCTCTTGGTTTGTACATAAGTGAACCAGAAGCAGACATTGAGTGTGGGGAGCACCTAGAATCCTGGGAAATGTAGTTCTGGTGGCAGACACAGGGGGTGTGGCCAGCAGGAAGGGAGACAAGGCCGGCAAGGCCTACAGGGGCGTGGCTGCGGTGCAGCAGGAGCTCCTCAGGCCAGGACCCTGCCACTGCACATGCCGGTTGGTGGCAGCTGCAGCAGTGGTGCAGCATGCATGCACTCCCCAGGTGGGGGCCCATGGAGGGATGGGATGACTGTGAGAGGCCTGCCTGGGGCTGTGAGGCAAGCTGTCTGTGAGGTGTGCTGTTGGAGAGGCGCCTGCCTGCTGGGTTGGCATGGGACACCTCAGTTCTGGATTTCTCTGCTCCTTCAGTCTCCATGATCTCACGCCGTTGTCAGTGGCAGTGTGTGCGAATCCAGTAAGGTCACCCTATTCCCAAGCACCACGCACACTCTGCAGCTCCCCACCTCCTCGGGCCACGATCTGAGCCAGGAGCCTTCCAACTACAACGCCCACCAGCCAGGCGCTCAGGCTTCTGGAGATGCTAAGGAAGGTGTGCCCTCAGCAGGGCTGTAGCATCCCCAGTTTCTCAGGTCACACCCTCTCCCCAGGAGGCTGGAGAGAACATATATGGCAAAGTTCTTTAAGTCATGGCAGTCAGAGCAATGGGACTCGGCCAGGCAGGCACATAGAGGGGTGGGGGCCTTTTCTGGCCCTGGGGATAGGCAGCATGCCCTGTGGTCCTGAATGCCTGTGGCTGCCTATGGCTGCAGCCGGCCTGAGTGAAGCTGGCCCAGGTCCTGGGTGTCTATAGCTGGCCAGAGGGAGGGAATCCTGGGTCCCAGGTGTGGGGCAAGGTAGAGGCAGTTAGGGGCAATCAGGCCAGCAGGAGAGCACTTAGGGACAATCAGGCAGGCAGGCAGAGGTGGCTAGGGGTGATCAGGCAGGCAGGCAGAGGTGGCTAGGGGTGATCAGGCAGGCAGTGGTGGTTAGGGGTGATCATGCAGGCAGGTAGAGGGCTTAGGGGCAATCAGTCAGGCAGGCCATGAGCAGTTAGGAGCCAGTGTTCCTAGATTTTTAGAGGGATTTCCTACTGCCAACAGTCAGACATCCCCGAAGGGGTCCCTGATTGGAGAGGGTGCAGGCTGGGCTGAGGGAACCCCCCTCCATGCATGAATTTCATGCACTGGGCCTCTAGTATCTACATATAAGCAGTGGCCAGGCACTTTAATTACATGTAATAAATATTTGCTACATAACCAAGTGATTAAATTTATTTTAAAAATGTAAGCCACTGTCAATTTTTGATATTGTAACTGTCAATGCTAACAAAATATTTGCAATAGTTGTTGTAACTAATTTGAATTCACATGTGTCCCCAAATGACAGGTGAGAAATTTTTCGATGGTCAGCTTGCCTTCTTTTGATGATAAACTAGAGGCCTGGTGCACAAAAATTTGTGCACTCTGGGGGATCTCTCAGCCCAGCCTGCACCCTCTCACAGTCCAGGAACCCTCAGGAGATGTCCTACTGATGGCTTCTCTCTGCAGGAGGTGACAGGGCAGGCTGATCAGGGTATGGCACTGACCCTATCACCCTGCTGATGCTGACACCACTGGCCTCCCTCTATGCAAGGTGAGCAGGCTGATCAGGGGACGGTGCCAGCTGGTTGGCGCTGCTCTGCCTCTCCCCATTTCCCCTCCACTACTGCTGGTCACTGCAGTCTCCACAACCCCCATTGCCACCCCTCCCTCTGCCCGCTGGCATGCACCTTGGCTAGTTTGGTGCCAGCTGCTCACCAGCGCCACCCTGCCCCCATCAATTCCCCGCTGAGTGGTTGTTCTGCCATTCAGTCTATTTGCATAATACGCTTTTATTATATAGAATGCCTATAATTGGCTTGCAAAGAAAAAAAGTAGCTGAATCCAGAGAAAGCAGATGAGATGGTGAGAAGAAATCATTGAGAATTATGCATCTTGCCCCTATAGATCCTATGTAATAAAAGCCTAATATGCTAAATGTCTGGTCATCTGGTTGGTTGTAGAACTAATCAAAGGATAATATGCTACTGGTATGCTAAGGCTGCACAACCACTTCTATGATGCTCACTGACCACTAGGAGGCAGACAGTCAACAAGTTGACCAGTTACTCTGATGTGCACTGACCAAAAGGGGACAGATGCTCAGACTGGTAGGTTAGCTTACTGCTGGGGTCTAGCCAATTAGACCTGAGCTTGACAGGCCTGACATGCCTGGAACCCTCCCTTGGTCCCTTCCCTGTTGGCCAACCTCCTGTGTCCCTCGCTGACCCTGATAGTGTACCAGTGGGGTCCCTCTGCTGGCCCCGAAGGGGATGTCAGAGAGACGGTTTTAGCCTGACGGCAGAACAACTGACATACACTGACCACTAGGGGGCATATGCTTAATGCAGGAGCTGCCCCCTAGTGGTCAGTGCTCTCTCACAGGGGGAACACTGCTCAGCCAGGAGTTGGGTTCATGGCTAGCGAGTGCAGTGGTAGTGGCAGGAGCCTCTCTTGCCTCTGTGGCAATGCTAAGGATGTCTGACTGCCAGCTTAGACCCATAGCCACAGTCAGACATCCACTGAGGGCTCCTGAACTGTGAGAGGCCACAGGCCCTGCTGAGGGTCCCCTCTCCTTGAGTGATTGAATTTCATGCAACGGGCCTGTAGTTATGAATTAAAACTAGTAGAGTTATGGCTATTTCAAAGTAATGGTACATATGAGATTTGGTTTGGGGGGCTGAAAAAACTCATTTTCTAGTATGAGAATAAAGGACAAATAAGCCAAGTGTTTCAATGTGTTTGTGAAGTGTTCCAACAGAGGCAATTACAGATTACCATGGGGACTTAGAAAGGTCTAATGCCACCTCGGGAGAGGAGGTGACACAATTAACAATTAAAGAAAGGATCAAGGTGGAAACATGACTTATGAAGAACTTTGCCAGGTTTAGCTAATAAAAATTCAGGTTGTCCACATAAATTTGCATGTCATATAAACAAAGAATCATTTTTTATTTTTACTCTAAGTATGTCCCAAACATTATATGAGACATACTTAACCTAAAAGAAAAATAATCCATTATTTATCTGAAACTTAAATATATCTAGCATCTTATATTTTAGCTCTATTTATGGGTAAAAATATAAAATTGAGTAATAGGATTGATAGTGATTTTCAGATCTAATTTATACTCTGTCTTCTTCTTTTATATATACATACACACACACACACACACACACACACACACACACTGAGGCCCAGTGCACAAAATTCGTGCACGGGGAGGGGGTGTACCTCAGCCCAGCCTGCAACCTCTCCAATCTGGAACTCCTCAAGGGATGTTCAATTGCCTGTTTTCAGAGATTGGTCCATGGGGGTGAGGCCAGCCTGAATGAGGGCCTGAGGGCTCTTTGCAGGCTGGCCACACTCCCTTCAGGATGGGGGTTCCTACTGGGGTGCCTGGCCAGCCTGGATGAGGGCTGATGGCTGTTTTCAGGCTAGCCAATCTCCTCACCCTATGTGGGTGTGTCCATCCTGGGTAAGGGGCATTTTTTTCTTTCTTTCTTTTTTTTTTTTTCATTGCCTCCTTGAGCTGAGGCCAGGGCCAGCTGGAAGCAGGTATCTGGGATTTATTTATGTTCTATAACTGAAACCTTGTAGCCTTGATCAGAAGCCAGGGGCAGCCAGAGTGGGTGGGAAGCTTGGCTTCCTTCATTGCCGGGGTCAACCCAAGCTCCTGCTCACTCCAGCTCTGTGGCGGCAGCCATCTTATTTGGGTTAATTTGCATACTCCCTCCTGATGGGCTGGTGGGTGTAGCAGAGTGATGGTTAATTTGCATGTATCTCCTTTACTTGTGTAGATATTTAAATTATGGTGTGTCCTTTTATAAAAAGTGTCTGGTACAAGTTTTTGGATATATAAGGTAGCACTGTATAAACTATATTCTCAATTGAGAAATAAGGATGACTTAAGATATCCTATCTAATAAAAGAGTAATATGCAAATTGACTGCACAACCACTATACCCACAAGCTACGCCCACCAGCCAATCAGGAGAGAATATGCAAATTAACCTCAACCAAGATGTCTGTGGCCATGGAGAGAGCAGGAGAGAGACTTGGGTTTTCCTGGTGATGGAAGAAGCCAACCTTTCCACACAACCTGCCCTGCACAGGACTCTACTCAATGCTACAAAGTTTCAATTAGAGAAGATAAATAAACCCCAACAAAAATAGTTGGCATCACAGAGTGAGAAGGAGGCTTCACTTCACCCCAGGCTACAAAGTTTCAATTGAAAAAGATAAATATATCCCAGTTACCAGGGCCTCCACTTGGGTTACCTGGAGATGTGGCTGGCCTGCAAACCACCATAGGATCCTCACTCAGGCCGCCCCACACTCCAAGGGAACCCCTACTCTGATCCGGGACACCCTTCAGGGCAAACCAGCTGGCCCCCAACCATGTACCAAGCCTCTATCTTTTCTAATAAAGAGTAATATGCAGATTGACCATCACTCCAACACACACGATTGCTTCCTCCCTGTGGTCAGAGATCCTGCCCCCATGTGGACACAAGAATGGCACCACAAGATGGCCAGCAGGAGATGGCCATTGGGAAGTTCCTGGCCTGCAAGGGAGGGCAGTTGGGGGCAATCAAGCCTGCAGGGGAGGGCAGTTAGGGGTCATCAGGCTGCCAGAGAAAGGAAGTTGGGGGCAAACAGGCTGGCTGGGGAGCAGTTAGACATCAATTAGGCTAGCAGGGGCGTGGTTAGGGGGTGATCAGGCTGTCAGGCAGAACAGTTAGGGGCAATCAGGAAGGCAAGCAGGCGAGCAGTTGGGAACCAGCAGTCCTGGATTGTGAGAGGAATATCTGACTGCTGGATTGGGCCTACAAAGGCAGTTGGACATCCCTCAATGGGTCTCAGGTTGGAGAGGATGCCGGCTGTGGGACAGCCCCCAACTCTGTGCAAGGAATTTTGTGCACTGAAGCTCTAGTTTAAAAGAATACTAAAACTTTTCCTTGGCCCAAAACTTTTCCTGATTTACAAATATATTATTGTATATTATCATTTAAATAAAGCACCAGGGAGATTTACAACTGAGTGAATTCCATATCCTCTTTCAGCCCAAGGACTGATTGTGTGACATTAAAAAGCAGTCAAAGATATAATTTCTTACTCACTTTTAAGAATATTGCCCAAATGCCTCTTAGAATAAGCCTAGGTTCATAATTTTCTCTCTAAAGTTTTATATTGCCTCATGTTTTACTAAGCCTTCTTTTATAGATAGAATAATTAAGTAATTATTAAAGGTTAAGTTCACACCATAAGTCATTGGCGGAGCAAAGAACAGAACTCACAGCATTGTTATCAATCCCTGCCTGGCTTATAGAGCCCAGCTCTCAAGCTTAACCCAGCTTTAAAATGCACATCCCTTACAACCAAAGACATTAACACTGTCAGTGACTGAAGACATAAGAAGCTACACCTATATGTGTAATGTAAATGGTCACAACATTTCAAAAAATAACTCTGTACTGAGATACACCCTGGCAACCTCCTTGAGAATTTAGTTGTCCTAGAAAGTTACAAATGTACTTAAAAAAATCCTCAACCAAGGATATGTTTATTGATTTTTTTTAGAGAGAGGAAGAGAGAAAAATTATTGATATGAGAGAGACATATCCATTGGTTGCCTCCCCTATGCACCCCAACTGTGGATCAACCTGCAATCTACTAGTAGGTAAATTCTCTGGCCGGAATCAAACTTGCAACCTTTTCTGGTATACTGGATGAAGGTCCAACCAACTGAGCCACCCAGCCAGGACTATTTATAGTAAGTTGTACTAATGGGTCTTCAGTAAGCTAGCCCTGAAAGGGAGCACGCATGTGCCAGTGTTAATTAGAAAAAAAAAAAAGAAAGAAAGAAACATTCTGTTATCTTCCATTCCTGACTATGCTTAATGTGATTTTCTCTGCATTCATTGGCTTTTTTTAATACTCGGGGGGCTGGGTGGAGAAGATGCCTAATGATTGTTGCTAAAAGTATAAACCAATGTTAGTGAATATTAACATTAAGATGCAAAGGTTATCTGAAGAGGGCTGAAGCAATGCCAGCACAGATGAAAACATGGTTGGTCAAATGCTTCTCAAATACTCTGATACCAGCTCTAGCTGGTATGGTTCACTGGTTAGAGCACCAGCCTGCATACTGAAGAGTTGCAGATTCTATTCAGGATCAAGGGCATATACCAATCCCAGGCATGATCAAGGTTTGTGTGGGTGAAACCAATCTATACTATGTCTCACACATCAATGTTTCTCTCTCTCTTCCTGTCCCCTCCCTTCCAGTCTTTCTAAAAATCAATGGGAAAAAATATTCTTGGGTGGGTATCAACAAAAATTTGTTTTTAAGATTCTCAGTGATAGCAGGTAACAGAGATTCTTGCCCATAGACATAACTTTAATTAGCCATACAGGCCAGGTTCCCTTAATTCTCTTTCCCCTAGTAGAGCTTATTAGGTTGGGACTCTAGCCCAGTGCAATCATTGTTCTCTCTTTCCAAAGGTGATGGTAAAAGCAAAACCATCAGACAAGATGAAGTCTGTCATCTGAAGAAGAAAGATTGATCCTGCCAGGAAAAATGCATCTTCTCTATACTTTGTGTTCTATATTCACAGGTGAATCAGTTGTGTTGGTCAGAGATATATTGTAGTCTCCTTTATCTACTGAAGATACTTTTTAAGAACCCCCCAGTGGAAATCTGAAATCATGGATAGTGCCAAACCCTCCATAGACTATTTTTCCCTATACATACATACCTATGATAACATTGAATTTATAAATTAGGCAGAGTAAGAGATTAAGACTAATAATCATAAAATAGAACAATTATAATAATCTTATCTAAAAAAGAGTAATATGCAAAGTGACCATACTTTCACTATACCCACAAGCCACGCCCACAAGCCACGCCCACCAACCAATCAGGGTGAGTATGTAAATTAACCCAGCCAAGATGGCAGTTAATTTGCATATCCAGGCACAGAAGATGGTGTAGAAGGAAGCCAAGCACTGCAAAAGGGAGCAAAGCTGCAGAGAAGTAAGCAAGTGGGGTGAGGGAGAACTGAGGGAAGCAGGTGGAGGGGGGACAGGGGAGGGACTAAGGCAGCAGAGAAGAGAGTGAGGCAGAGGAGATGGGAAGGAGGCAGGCAACAGAGAAGGGAGTGAAGCAGCAGAGAAGGGAGGGAGCTTTGCTCAGGCCACAAGAAACCCTAGTCTTGCAGGAATCTTCTTGCAATGGGTCTCCAGTATACTATAATAAAAGTTATGTGAATGTAGTCTCTCTCTCAACATGATCTTATTGTACTGTTACTCATCCTTCTGATGATGATGATGGGGGATTATATAAGTCCTACATGATGAGATAAAGTGAGGTAAATGATGTAGGCATAGGGATGTAGCTTTAGGTATATAAGAGTTACTTGAACACAACCCTGTTATACCTAGACACTCATCTGATCTGTGAGATGACTACTAGTGACTACTAGATAGGTAGCATATACAACATGGATGTCCTGGTTAAAGGGATGATCCACATCCTGGGTGGGCAGTATGGAGCAGAATGGCATGAGCTTTCATCACTCTGTTCCAGAGAACATGCAGTTTTGATTTTATGAATCCCATTAAAAATTAAATAAATAATAAACTTTATGAATTCAGTACTACTTGTAATTTCAGGCATCTTTTGGGAAGAAATATATCCCTTATGGATAAGAGACAACTACTTTATACTTAAAATCACAGTGAATGTGGCAGCTATAATGCAGCCAGAGAATCATGGAGTTTGCTATGGGTGTTGTCTTCAGTGAGGGGATTTTCCACATAATTGAAAAGCTCTTAGTTAAGATCCAGAAAAACATATTCAATATTTCTTCAAAGTACATGATAATTAAATTCCTAAAAAATTCGGTGTATGTTAAATCCAACTAAGATACACTTTGTGTTCATACATAAAATGAAGTTAGTCACCTGGACCATATTGTTAGATGTCTACTAGGATAGAAGGGGGTGGGGCACTGATAAGTGACTCAGGCAGTAGGAAATTACTCTTAAAACAAGTAAAAAATAAAACTTATGAATTGTTTGTTTCTAGAATTTTTCATTTGGTATTTTTGAACTGCTGTTGATAGCTGATAAACTAAACCATGAAAAGTAAAATTGTGAATGAGGGAGAACAGTATTAAAAAATGTTGAAAGTAGGAATAGAATGTCCTAAGATCCATCATCTTCCAAATCAGACGATACATTTTCTGTGTATCTGGGACTCACTCTTTCTGCTTTATCATAATAAAAAGACTTGCATATTAGAATTTTATAATTTCTACCTTTTCAACTGAAATATGAGTATTGGTGAAGACAAGATAAAATATGTTTTCTTCTTTAATGAATTAGATACCTTATTTTTCTCAATGGGAAACACAAATAATAAAAAAACAAAATAATAAAATCAACAATAATTGATGCCTTGTGATATATCTTTTCTTTCTTCTTTTCTTTTAAAAATTGGTTTCTCTCTAATTACATAACAGAGTAAATTATATAACAAAGACATTTCTATCTCACAATTTTCATAATTGGGGCCTCAACCAAACTAGAAAGAAGAATCTATAGGATCCTTAAGTAATTGCTAGTCATTTGTGTTCAACTCTTTATATTAGGACTGTGAGATTATTCTGTTTATTATATTAATACTAGTGGCCTGATGCATGAAATTCGTGTACGGGGGGGGGGGGATTTTCTCAGCCCAGCCTGCACCCTCTCCAATCAGGTACACCTTGGGGTTTGTCCGACTGCCAGTTTAGGCCTGATTCCACAGGCCCGAACCACTTGCCTGCCTGCCTGATTTCCCTTAACCACCTCTGCCTGCCTGCCTGATTGCCCCTAATTGCCTCTGTCTGCCTGATTGCTCCTAACTACCCTTCCCTGCTATCTTGATTTTGCCCCCAACTGCTCTCCTCTGACAACCTAATCACCCCTAACTGCCTCTGCCTAGACCCCCACCACCATGGCTTTGTCTGGAAGGTAGTCAGACATCCAGAAGATGGCTGGTTGATCCAGTCTAATTAGCATATTACCCTTTTAGTAGTATAGATAGATTATATAGGATAAAATTGCTTAAATGGGGCGGGGGGGCTCTTTTCAGCAGAAGGAGATACTCTTGGCAAATAAAAACACATAATCCCTATATCTGGACTGATAGCCAGCCATATGCACTATACTGCCAAAGCAGTCATTAAAAAATTGAACTCCTCTTACACCTTACATCAAACAGCTGTTGCCCCTAAAACCCCTCCTGAGCTCCCACATCTCTCCCCCTTTAGGATCTGCCTTCTCAGTTTACCCAGATTAGTCAGTTTCTATGCCAGTCAGTTTAAAAAGATCTGCCTCCTAGGCAGCCATTGGCTCCTCGCAGTTCACCCAGATTTGGTTCTGATTGATAGGTTTCTATGCCAGTCAACATCTCCAGGCCTATCTCCAGGCCAGATCAGAGAGGTAAGGCAGTTCAGCAGCCCCAGTGGAGGTGCGAGAGAAAGAGAGGTGCAGCTGCTGGCTAGGCTTGGAGCAAAAGAGAAAGGCAAGTGCTGATCAACAGCTGCCACAGAGGCTACAGATCAAACCCTTCCTCTCTCTCTCCCTGGGCCTCTCTCTAGGCCTGATCTGTAGCCCCCTTGGCAGTCAGTGCTGGGTCACAGCACCCTCAGCAGAGGCAGTCATTGCTGGGTCACCACAGCAACCCAGACTTCCGGTCAGTCTTGGATCTTATGGACCCTGGGTTTGTATATAAATGAGTCAAGAGGTTCTTGTTTTTGCAAGATTCGTAGACTATATTGTTATCTTGATGGAGGCTGTCCAAAATTTCCATACTTTCTTAAGAACTGATTCACATATTATGTTTTTATTTTAAAAAGCCTTCATACTGCAATTAGCACTTTGGATCGATTTTATCCAGAGCTATGTGTCAAAGATAAACTCTTTTATTAGTCTGATATGAATAAGGGTTATAATTATAATCCAATGTGACTGATTTATGTGTGTGACTTTTCATTAATTTATAATAATTTTATTATCTCTCTGGATTTCATGTAACATGTTCAGTATAATTTTGAAATATAAGAGGAGTCTGTGGAAAAAAGACTGAGAAAATTATATTTCTTCCTCAACTACATCTGTAACTGTTGGAGTCCTGAAGAACCCATAAGCTTATCCAGGACAGTGACTAATGCAAACCATTTGGCTCCAGCATTCGCTCAATCAAAGGACTGTACAAAAATTTCTTACTATAGTCCAGTTTGATTGCTTCTCTAAAATATCAGATCTGTTTCAAGATGTGGAAACTAAAATACATAAGGGAAACTAAAAATGCTTACATTAAAACAATAGCATTTTATTAACTTACATTAAAATGACACAGGATCAAATAATAGAGAACAAGATTAATAATCAGAAAAAATAAAGTCCACAGACATTAGCTTTATAAAGCTACTACATTCCACTCACAAAGTTTCTCTCAGAGCTTCCTAGTAGCCAGAGAAAACATAGAAAGTCAGAAATTTTATTGTTCCTCTTTCCTAATAAAAGGAGGATATTAATTAGTCAGGAGAGACAACTTCGTGTCTAACCTGAGTTTCTCCACATGTCTTTTGTACAGAAATACTTGATGCCACAGTGAAGGATTTCTTTCATAAGCAGTTTTATGAGAAAAAAATTTAAAAAGCAGTGGTGTCTATCTACAGCTATATTTTACAGCCATCTATAATAATAAAATGCAAATTGATCAAATGGCCTAACAGTGGAACAACCATCCAGATGAATACGCTATGACATTCACTGGTGCTAGGCCAGCCAAGGAAGGTGAGATGCAATTGGTCGGGGGTGTGGCCGTTGCCTCATTATTATCCCTCAGAGAGAGGCCCAGTCTACTGGCAGTTGGGGCAATCAATCAGAGGGGCTCCACAATCACCCCAAAGAGGGAGGCCCAGGCCACTAACTGGTGGGCCGCAGTGGGTGGGTGGGGCCTCCCTCTGTGGGGCATGATGGATTGCCCACACTGTGCCACAGTAACCCTGTGGCAGGTGGGCAAGGTGACCATCTCAGAGCACTGGCAAGGTGGGCAGAGCCTACCTCTTTGGGGCAATCAATTGTGGAGTCCCATGATTGATTTCCTTAAAAAGGAAGGCCCAGGCTACATGGCTGGCAGCATTGCAGTAGATGGGCAGGGCCTTCTTCTGAGGGGCGATCATGGGGCTCCTAGACTGTGAGAAGGCACAGGCTGGGTTGAGGGACCCTGCTCCCGCAGTGCACAAATTTCATGCACTGGGCCTCTAGTCTATACTAACAAAAGGGTAATATGCTAATTAGACTGGGTTGACTGTACATCTTCTGGTCATCCTGCTTTCCTTCCAGACAAAGCTATGGTGGCAGAGGGATGAGGCAGAAGCAGTTAGGGATAATCAGGCCAGCAGGAGAGAGCAGTTAGGGATGACCAGGCAGGCAGGCAGAGGGGTTAATGCTGATCACATGAGCAGTTAGAAGCCATAGGTCCCAGATTGCAAGAGGGATGTCTGATTGCCAGTTTAGGCCTGATTCCACAGGCATCAGCCCTAAATCTGCAGTCAGACATCCCCCGAGGGGTCCTGGATTAAAAAGGATGCAGACCAGGCTGAGAGACACCTCTGTGTATGAATTATGTGCACTGGGCCTCTAGTCCTATATAATAAAAGCCTAATATGCAAATTGACTGAACAGCAGGTTACTATGACATACACTGAGCATCAGGGGACAGATGCTCAATGAAGGATCAGCCCTCTGGTGGTCAGTGCACTTCCATAGGGGGAGCACTGCTCAGTCAGAAGCCAGAATCATGGCTGGCAAGCCTACGCCAGCAGGCAGACATCCCTCAAAGCGTCCTGGACTGTGAGTGAGTGCAGGCTGGGCTGAGGGATACTCCCCCATAGTTCACACATTTCATGCACTGAGCCTCTAGTTTTTTATATATGCTGCTAGTAGATGTCCTGGCCAGGTTGCTCATTTGGGTAGAGCATTGTTCCATACACCAAAAAGTATGGATTTGATCCCTCATCAGGGTGCATTTGGGAGGCAACTGATTGATGTTTCTCTTTCACATCAATGCTGCTCTCTCTTTCTCAAATCAATAAGCAAATATCCTTGTCTGGGGATTAAAAACAAAAGCTGCTAGCAGACATTGTTTGGGTCCATAAGCATGAATGTACTTTATCGGCCAAACTGTGGACACCGAAAAGAGTGATTAGCATATTTAAGTACCAGCAAAGTGTAGCATTTCTGTTGTATCCACTGCTGAGAATACAGGCTCTGAATCAGACCATCCATGTGCAAATCCCAGTTCTGCTTCTCAGAAGCTATGTGACCAAGGGCAAGGTATTGACTAACGTCTTTGTATGAGGAAAAAATTGCTTAGAGCATATTAAATGCATTAAGATAAGTTAGTCATTTTTAGTTTTATTGATTAATATCATTTTCAATATATCCTTTCAACAAACCAGAGGTAGTTGATGTCTTCACATGTACCTATTACAGAAGAATTTGTGACCAGGTAGGTAATATTGTTTTGTTTCATCCCACATTTGACAATGATAACCTGCTTCAAAGTTATCGTGGAAAAGTTTTTCACAAGAAGAGCAACATTTACAATGCTTGTCATATCATGTGTTACTTTTCCATGGAATGGAAAAATAAATAAATAAAAGAAAAAAGCCTGTATTTAAATAAACAATGGAATCCTTTTAAATGTAAAATAGCATATTCACATTGGTAGGCAGTAGTGAGGAATGAAAAGCTCTATATAGTTATTGTGTCCCAACTAAGGGGCCAAATGACAGCAGTAATAAAGCCTGGGCATATAATGTCATTTCCCTTAATCTTATTTGCTTAGAACTGTCTGTTGTGTTAGGCTCATCTCTTAGATCATGGAAATCCTTGGACCAGAATAAAATTCCTCTGCCTTCACTCACTTACATTAAAAAAACAAACAAACAAACAAACAAACAAAAACAGCTTACAATCAGTTTGCCCAAGTCATGCACAGTGATCTTAGGCAAAATGTTCAATCTCTTTAGACATCAATTAACTTGTCTGCAGTTAGATAAAAAAATAAAAAGCCTTCTTTCTCTGCCTCACCTGTGTGCTGTGTTGATCCAGTAAGAACCACAGTGGTGAAAGTGGAATGGCATTGTGATAGAAAAGCAGGATACAGCGGGGGTATGTCTGCTCACCCACTTAGTCTGGTTACCAGCTGGGTCGGATTACTTAATCCCTCTGAGGATGAGTTTTATCATTTGTGACATGTTGGTATCAGTATTCATTCCTCAGTTATTCTGGGATATCCACTGATTTATTCAGAATATATTTATTGAATATAATTATGTGCCAGGCACTGGTTTATATACTTAATAATATATTATAAACTGGAGTTGAAGAATACAGCATTCCCACAATCACCATTGTTGTCATAATTGAAGCTGTAATGTACTTTTCACTGTGCTGCTATTCTCATTTCATCCTCACAGCACTTTTATCTATATTATAGTTCTGGTAACACCATTTTATAGACGGAGAACCCAAAACTCAGCTTAAGTAACTTGCATATTTGAACAAAGAACCAGTTTACCTTGGTTATTACAAAATATTGCCTTGATTGTTTTTAAATATTGTTCCTCATATTGATAGTTTACTCTAAAGGTTTTGGGGGCTCCTAGAAACCAATGAGTGTGGACATGGATATCTAGGCATAGACCGTGGACCTCATTTCTGTTTTATATAATTATGTGAACAGATGGGAGAGGCTAATGACTTTTAGTCCCAGTTGCGTTAAACAAGATTAAAGATGTTGGCAAAGACTAAAAATCTGTACTGAAGAGTTTATATCTCATTACCCAGATCCCGAGTCATTCAGTCTCTTACTCTTGTCATTATTTTTATAGTCCATACTGTGGATTTTGTGTGTGTTTTTGTGTATAGATGTGTGCACTGCTGCCTGTTTTTTCTAATGATGTAACAGAGCCCTATTCCCTGCTCACAAAAAGTTTTCATTTTCTTCTTGTAGGACCCTGGAATAGACTGTAGCATTTGGGTTTGCAGCTTCATAGCTGTTTCAAGACCTGCTACTTAATTAACTGTTGATGGACCATCTGGGCTGTTCCCTGTTTTGCATGGCATTTTCTCCAACTCACCTTGAAATCTTACATTTAGACACATTTGTCTACTTATGAACAAAGTTCTTGGGTAAACAATAAGATCTGTGCATGAGACATTAGAGAACTGCAGGAAAAAACCCAGCCATATTCGATTGGTTTTAGTTTAGAATCGAGAAAGCTAAAAATGTACAGGTTAGTATAACTTGGAATTATTCTGTTTTTCATATAATCTTTCTACACAAATTTTGGAGCACAATAGTTCATTCATTTTCCTTCACCTCATATTGCTTTGTGATTCAGAGTTATTGCTTTAATTCTGTTCAACTTCAAGTTCTGGCAATTGAATAAAATAAGATATGGGGACATATTGCAAATACGTTAACTACATTTCCAATATTACAAAAAAGATGTTTATGGAAAACATATTGTTTCGTATATATTTTTCTTAAATTGGCTGAACGATGTATTCCATATACACACCAAGGGCTCTTTGTAACATAACTCATATCCAAAGACTGCCTGCTGTTGCCATCACTGGGTAGAGGATATACGTAATGCATTTCCTTATGAATAAGTCTTCAGTCTGTTAACACAGTGAGCTGGTAATTGAGATTAAACTGTCTTAAACAGGCACACATATAACAAATTAAAAACAAATATATGTGTACACACATACGCGCACACATATACAATGTGCTTCAGATTGCTTTAATATATATTGTGGGTCTGTATGAGCGGTTTTAAACAAGAAATAATTTACATTTTTATTTTTATTGTGTAAAGGTGAATGGCTATACTACATATAGCATCTGTTTCTTCATTTCTTGAAGCTTATAAGTTTAAAGAATTCTTACTAATAAAACATTATTCTTTTTGTTTTTGAAGAAAAAACATACAAACTCAATCTGTAAAGTATAAATAGCTTAATTTAGAATTACTCAAACATATTTCAATAGATATTAAAAGAAAGGTTTTTAAGAAAAGCAATGACAACAGAATATGATCATAAATATGTATAAAATTAGTATTCAAAGTTTCATATTATTTTGTCATTTTAAAAAATAAACTTTTATTCTTTTTTGTTCTTTTTCATTTTTTTAAAAATATATTTTGTTGATTTTTTACAGATGAAAGGAGAGGGATAGAAAGTCAGAAACATCGATGAGAGAGAAACATCAATCAGCTGCTTCTTGCACACCCCCTACTGGGGATGTGCCCACAGCCAAGGTACATGCCTTTGACCTGAATCGAACCTAGGACCCTTCAGTCTGCAGGCCTACGCTCTATCCACTGAGCCAAACCGGTTTTGGCAGTTCTTTTTCATTTTGAATAAATGCAAAATTTATTGAGGAAGACACAAGGTCAAGCTCCTCCCAACCCCCCACCTTCTCCAAAAACAGATCCAACAGCAAAAGAATGATAAGCATTCTTAGGGAAACATTTACTCCTGTTCCCTCCCCATAGACTTTTATTTAAATATATATATATATATATTTTTTTTTTTATTGATTTCAAAGAGGAAGGGATAGAGAGATAAATACATCAATGATGAGGGAGAATCATTGATGGGCTGCCTTTTGTATACCCCACATTGGGAATTGAGCCTGCAACCTGACCCCATGCCCCGACCAGGAATCAAACTGTGACCTCTTGATTCATAGGTTGATGCACAACCACTGAGCAATGTAGGCTGGGCTGTACTTTTATTATTTATCTTACTTTCTCTAGTGATAAACTATATAATTCTGAGATTTGTTGACAATACAGTACACGTATTGCTATTACAACAACCCCAAATAGCAATATACAAGAATTTCCTTAATAATAATGCATCATTCTGAACAAGTTCCACTTTAGGTGAAAAAGCACAATTAAAAAACAAACAAACAAACAAAACAAACAAACAAACAAAAAAAAAAACACTGCAGGATGAGGACAATGATGATAATTGTGATGATGATAAAACCAACAACAGAAATAATAAGTTATCTTCCTGAAAGAAATTTAATTTGTATGAGATTGCCAAGTTACCCCAAAGAAAGCTATTATTTGAAAGGTGTTTTTCTTTTTAAGTTGAATGAAGTATTTTTCTTTTATTGGTTTATTTAGCATGCTTCAACTTTAACTTGACAGAATTTATAAGTACATAGCCAATCAACCAGTCTCTGTAATTATGACAGAAGTTTTTCATCAACTGTATTAAAAGGCAAATTGCTTCCCCGACTTCTCTGAAGAGCTTTTGGTTCAGTTAAACTCCCTCTGACCATATATACATGCCTGTACCTCAGTCTTTTATTTATTATTTTAGTGGTATTTCCAAACAAATATTTATGAATTTTCCCTAGGTTGTCTCTAAACTTTGTATAATTTTAAAAGTATAATCAAAATATTCTTGTCATTCTAAACCTTATCCCATAGAAAGACTGGTTGTACTGCAATTCTAAGGTTGGAATATACTTAAGAAACAATTCTTCTCATAGTGAACATGGAGGAATTTTAAATAGTATTGCTAAAGGTCAGCATATTTTAGTCTGTTTTTTCTTATCCAATTGTTTTCTGAAAATAAATTTAAAATAATAGAAAATATTTAAATAGTATAAAAATATATATTATATTTTTTTCTCTTTTCTTTCTTAACAAACCATACTTACACATGCACACACACACACACATTACTTAGTTAGGGAAAGAGAAATTGAAAGAATGTTAGACACATTGAAAAAAGAAATTTAAGAATTTAAGTTCTCTGAGATGGATGTGAAAGGGGAGGAAGCACATAGGACCACACAGTTAAGGACTTCCTTGGCAGGTCCAATCCTACCTGGATTTTTATTCTGACACTTCTGCTAACTGAACTTTTGTTTTTGTTGTTCCTTATGTGACAGTATCTACAGTTATTTACTTATCACACAGAGATGTTATGAGAGCTTTACTTTACTGAATGCAGATATTGATGATTATCACTTATGCATTGTATAAACTGTCTAATGTACTTGTATGCTCAATGACAAATAGAAGGTGATTTCTTGGTAGAATGCATAAGGCTTGTGGTAAAAATGATCAAGGCAATGATATGATTCAATTTAGTAACTTCTGAATGTACCCCACAGGGGTGAGTTAGAAGACCTTAAGATGCTGAGTTATCCATTGATCCCAGGCTGATTCTAGGAGCAAATGGCAAGAATGGAAAATTAATATCCTAATGTTCCAGGTAGGACTGTTGTCATATATGTTAATGTCCCTATTATTAAAATAATATCTATAATTAATTGTGAATATCCCTGTGTTAACAGAATAAATTCCAAAATATAGAGAAATGATAGTGTTCAGAATCTAACTTGAAGGAGGAACAAAGATTCAACTCAATCCTTAAGGAAAAGCATTTTAATGAGTCAAGGCAAAGAAAACCAATGGCTGTGGAGCTAAGAGATGAGAACTGAAATTAAGAATATTTACATAGTGGGCCAATTCTTTGCTCTTCTTTGTTGGTCTTTTCTTATCCTCTTGTTTCTTACTTTTTGGATTGAATTGTTCTGCTTTTTTCTACTAGAAAGTCCATATCTGGTGAAATATAAAGATGATGTTCTCTTATCTTGAAAGTGACATCAAATATTTTTTCCATTCTTTATCAGAAGGATAACTGGGGACCAAAATAACAAGCAGAGGGATGGAGATTTGGGGATGAATACTCTTTTATATCTATTTTAGTTCACTGGGATCTGATAATTGAACATTGCCAGTTGAGCTGGCAAGATGAAACAGTATGTTGGTGTCCACTAAGCCACAGGAGTAAAAGTCTACAACTTCCTGGAATATTTGGAGATGGAAAAACCTTTTATAGCAAAATAAGTATGTAGACATTATGGCAGAATATTTGAAATTCCCATAATTTTTTAGAATTAAAACTAGGCTTCAAGAAAATATTTGTCCAGCGTGATGCATTAGGCCCTGATTCTAGTTGATGGTGATGGTGGTGATATGGAGGAGGTAATAAAGGAGAGATAAAGGAAACCTTTATAAGTCAATGTCCATTATTAATAAAGAATGCATATTTGTCTATTGTGAACCTTTAAACTATTTCTATTGGGAACTCAAGTCAGAAATATTCACCTTGGTCATCATCATCATGACCAAAAATTATGCATGTTGTGATAGTTTGTAAAGTGTAAATACACAAAATAGAAAGTATGTTTTCTTTGAATGTTTCCTCTTTTGATACTTCGCTTTTTTATCTGGATTGGTTGATTTATCTTTCTTAGCGAGAATATCCTTTGAACAAATATTTATTTTACAAGACCTATGAAGGTGAACACAGAAACATGTGAGTTAATATAATTAAAATATTTTTTTCTAAGAATATTAGGTGTTTTTGTTTTTGTTTTTGTTTTGTTTTTTACATTCTCAAATTGAGTTACAGCTTATTAATGGACATCTATACTAATAAATACTGGGATTAGTGTTTATAACCATTTACTTCCGCATGGCAGATACACGACTGTTTAGATTGGTTTTTAATCTACTGATATGTTCCCATGAACATTTTTATAAAACTTGTGGAAATAAAGTTAGGAGAACTTTATTTGACAGATGCCAAAATCTCATTTTTTTACTCTTACAATTTTTATAATGCCGTAAATGTTTACACATGCATAAGGTACAGGAAATTCTCAGAGGTTAAGAATTTGTTTAGGCTAATCTAATTGGTTTATTGGCTTAGCTACAAGAGCTTTTGAATAGCACATGTGGAACATCTTAATGATAACCTTTTTTTTTTTTTTCCAAAATGTCTCAAGTAAAGCTGAGGCAGTAGTGAATTAGACTAGTGCATTTCTAAGCTGAACAAGCACACATGCACAACTATTATTATCCTTTAAGAGTATTATTTATGGGAAAGATTGATACGAGTAACGTACAATTAAATAGCTCCTTGCGGTTTCTCACCTCCTGGTCATACTGGTATTAATTGGCACCTAATGACCCCTGAGTCTCTTGCTCTTCTACCTTCCCTGATTAGTCAGGCAAATCTTTTCTAAAATACATCTTTATCATGTCGTGCCTAAGCCCTAGAACATATGAGTGTCTCCCTATTTCCTAAAAGTTCAATACCTAACACCATTGCCTATATTTTCAGAGTGTTAAAGTGTGTGCTGTCCCTATATAATTATTAATCATGACTATTTGCAATTCTCTGGTTAAAGACAGTCTTTACATTGTCTTTTTACTTTAGTTTATATTGTCTTTTTACTTTAGCTAAGACCCTATGCTTCACTTAAAATTGTTTTACATGCAAAATTGAGAGTTTTGGAGATCTGTGAATTTACCCAGAATTGTACATTTCAATCATGGATGTCTTATAAGTGACAAACCTCAATAAACTAAAGAGTGTGACTTCAGACAAAGCAGTGAGCTTGATTGGTAGGCAATGAAAGTGTAAGGTGGAGACCAAAATTAGATTTGTTAAAATTGATTAGCTGATAGGGAGAACCAAGATGGCAGCATAGGTAAAACACCTATCTTGCCGCCATACACAACAATTTTAAAACTACAACTTAACGAAAGAACAAACACCATCCAGAATCACCAGAAAGCTGGCTGAGTGAAAATTCCACAAATAAAAGTGAAGATAAGACACTGTGACTTGGAGGAGTGGCTGAGGACAGCATTGAAGATACGCGTGGAGAGAGGTTTAGAGGAGTGCGTGCGCCAGTGGATAGGGCTGAAAACCAGCCAGTTTTCTTGAATGGGGGAGACAAAGATGCCCCACTGGACTGTGAAGTCCAGGGAACCCACTATCATACGGGGTAAAAACTGGACAGTGGGAGGGCAAGCTGAAGCTCGGGTGCTGCAGGGGTCTGCCAGCTTGTCGAGAAGGCGAGCTTATGCGGAGTGCACATGAACTTGGGAACAGCACAGCTGCCTTACAGTGCAGAGAGCACTCATGACTTGCTCTTTCATTCGAGAAACCATCAGATTGCATTGTTTTGTGACCCTGGGTGAGACATTGGATGTGCAGACTCATTTGAGGAGAGTCTGAATTCTCCGGCAGCTGGTGGAGCTCGGCAGCGGCTCTCTCTCAGAGGTGCTGGCAGCCATTGCCCCCGGCACAGAGTCCCTGGGGCTGCATAGGGTGGAGCTAACACTGTCTGCTTGGCCCGGAGACTCCACACATCCAACCTGAGCGCAGCTGAACTTCACAGACAATTGGCCTGGAGGTCAACCCCTCCAAGTGCAAATGATGATTAACCTGAGCTTAACTTCAGCAAGACTGTGCAACCCATATCCACCCCAGGTAACTGGGGAGGCCAAGCCACTGTCCGTTGTAGGACATCTACCACAAAAAGCTAATTGACCAACTAAGGAAAGCAGCCACCATGCAGAGACATGGAAAGAAATCAGATGTGAAAGAAATGGAGGAAAAAAAACCGATTGGACATGGAATTCAAAACCACGGTTATAGGGCTTTTCAAAAGGCTCCTAGTAAAGGTCAAGACATATAAGGAAATAAGCAAGACCTACAAGGAAATGAACGAGACCTTCAAAGAAATGAACAAGACCAATGTGGAAATGAATGAGTCCTACAAGGAAATGAATGAGATAGACCTACAAGGATATGAATGAGACTCTCAAGGATATGAAAAAGGACCAACCAGAAATTAAGCATACACTGACTGAAATAAAAAAATATTATACAAAGACCTAAAAGTACTCTAGAGCACCTCAAGAACCAAGTTAAAGATTTGAAATACAAAAAGGTAAAATCCACTCAGCTGAAAAAGCAAGAAACCAAAAGAATCCAAAAAATTGAAGGTAGTGTAAGGGGCCTCTGGGACAACCTCAAGCATACCAACATCCGAATTATAGGGGTGCCAGAAAAAGAGAGAGAGCAAGACAATGAAAACCTATTTGAAGAAATAGTGACCGAAAACTTCCCACACCTGGTGAAAGAAATTAACTTAGGAGTCCAAGAAGTGCACCGAACCCCAATATATAGGAACCCTAAGAGGACCACACCAAGGCACATCATAATTAAAATGCCAAGAGCAAAAGACAAAGAGAGATTACTATAAGCAGCAAGAGAAAAACAGTTAGTTACCTATAAGGGAGCACCCATACAATTGTCAGTGGATTTCTCAACAGAAACTATGCAGGCCAGACGGGAGTGGCAAGAAATATTCAAAGTGATGAATAGCAAGAATCTACAACCAAGATTACTCTATCTAGCAAAGCTATCATTCAGAATTGAAGATCAGATAAAGTGCTTCGTTGATAAGAAAAAGCTAAAGGAGTTTATCACCACCAAACCAATATTATATGAAATGCTGAAAGATATTCTTTAAGAAGAGGAAGAAGAAAAAGGTAAAAGTGTAATTATGAACAACAAATACACATCTATCAACAAATGAATCTAAAAATCAAGTGAATTAAAAATCTGATGAACAGGATAAACTGGTGAATATAACAGAATTATGGGCATAGAGAGGGAATGGACTGACAATTCTTGGGGAGAAAAGGGGTGTGGGAAGTGCAGCAAGAGACTGGACAAAAATCATGAAACTATGGGAGAGGACAGTGGAATGGGGTGAGGGACGAAGGTGGAGTGGGTACCAGGTGGAGGGGAGCTATAGGGGGAGAAAAAGGGAAAAATGTAATTAATAAAATGAACAATAAAGATTAAAAAATAATAAAAAATATATAATTTATTAGCTGATAATTGGTGTGGTCTTCAGTATTCTATGATTTCATCATAATACTTCATTTTATTGATACATTAGTGCCCCTGTGCATGGATTTGTGCTCATTAAAATGAAATTAATTAGAAGATGGCCAGGGGAGTGGGACTGGGCGAGATGGGCTGGAAGTTCCCTAGTGCCAACCTCCCTCAGTCCCTCCCCAGACCGCCTCACCTGGGTGGTGCTGTAGCTCAAAGCACGTCTGTGGAGTGAATAGGATCCCTCGTGCCCATGGGGTCTCTTGGCCTGGCCTGGGGGATTCGGCTGAAATTGGCTCTCTGACAATCCCAAAGGGGATTAAGAGAGGGAGTTTCTTTGGTGATGCAACCAAAATTCGGGCTCTCTCCTCTCTGTTTCCAGGATGCAATACCTAAGAACCACGGCTGCCAAGTCACTGCAGCCCGGCAGCTCCTGCATTGAATATCTGGTCTCGGATGGTCAGTGTGCATCATAGCTACTGGTCAGATGGTTGCTTGGCCATATCCTATCTAATAAAAAAGTAATATGCAAATCGACCATACCTTTGATCAAGCCATGCCTGCAGCCACGCCCACCAGCCAATCAGGAGCAAATTATGCAAATAAGCCCCAAACAAAATGACTGCCACCACTGAGAGCAGGAGGGAGACTCGGAATTCCCTGGCAACGAAGGAAGCCAAGCTTTCTGCCTGCCGTTGCTGGCCTAGGCCTCCACTCAATGCTATGAAGTTTCAATTATAAAAGATACATAATCCCAACAGAAATGGCGGCAGCCATGGAGCTCGAGAGAGAAGAGGCTAGGGTTGCCAGGGAAATGGAGGAAGCCAAACTTCTCCAGCCCTAACCTAGGCCTGCACTCTAGGCTACAAAGTTTCAAACAGAAATGGCTGTCTCCACAGAGTGAGCAGAAGGCTTGGCTCTGTTCCAGGCTACAAAGTTTCAATTGTAGAATATAAATTAATCCCAGATCCTAGGGCTTCTGCTTGGGTCACTGTGGGGCATGGCTGGCCTGCAAACCACCATAGGCCCCTTGCTCAGGCATCCCCACACCCCAATTGAACCCCTACCCTGACCTGGGACACCCTTCAGGGCAAACCAGCCAGTCCCCACCCATGCACCAGGCCTCTATCCTATGTAATAAAAGAATAATAAGCAGATTGGCCATCACTCCAACACACAAGAGAGCTGCCCCCATCTGGTCAAAGATCCTGCTCCATGTGGATACAAGATGGCCACCACAAGATGGCCAGCAGGGAAGGACAGTGGGAGGTTCCAGGCCTTCAAGGGAGGACAGTTGTGGGCCATTAGGCCAACCGTGGAGGGCAGTTGAGAGGGACCAGGCCTTCAAGGAAGGACAGTTGGGGGTGATCAAGCCTGCAGAGGCAGACAGTTAGGGGTGACCAGGCAGGCAGAGAAAGGAAGTTGGGGGCAAACAGTCTGGCAGGTGAGCAGTTAGACATAAATTAGGCTGGCAGGGTAGCGGTTAGGGGGTGATCAGACTGGCAGGCAGAAGCAGTTAAGGGAAATCAGGGAGGCAGGCAGGTGAGCAGTTTGGAGCTAGCAGTCTTGGATTGTGAGAAGGATGTCCAACTGCCCATTTAGGCCAGATCTTACTGAGATCGGGCCTAAACAGACAGTCAGACATCCCTCGAGGGGTCCCAGTTTGGAGAGGGTGCAGGCTGGCCTCAGGACACCCCCCCCCTCACCCCCCTGTGCACAAATTTTGTGTACTGGGCCTCTAGTGTGTGTGTGTGTATATATATATATATATATATATATATATATATATATATATATATATAATGCCTTATTAAAAACATTAGCTAAAATATTGGACCTCCTGAGGCTGTAGGATTTTCAGTACTTGCAATATAAAAGTAAAGAAGCATAAAATTAAAACATGTAAATACTTTTAGTTTCCAATTAAAAAAATTAAAAAGAGGGTGTTTTTTTCTTTTTCATTTGTTTGTTTTAGTTTTTGATGTTGGTTTCTAGGATTATACTATTTTTTTTATTCTTTATTCCATTGAATATCAGGAATGGGATGTACATAGGAGTGTTATTTAGATCAATAGAAAAGTTAAACTCATTTATTTCTTATTCATGTAGCAGTAGCTTTGCATGAATTTTTTGTACTGAGCTCTTTCACAAAAACAAAATGCTCTAAAAATAAGAATTTATAATTTGGAGGCAGGACTTGCATTATCATAACTTCAGAGATTTAAGAAAAATTTCATCTAAGTTGTAAAATAATTGTATCTTGATGCATTCAATTATCATAATTTTAATAGAGGTAGACATATGTATGGTCAACTATAACTGTGAGATAAAATATTTAGTCAGTAATTTTAAAATATCTTAAAATCCATCAGAGACTCAGCTAAGATGTTTAGAAATGCACAAACTTAACCAGGTTTTCAGTATGTATAAGGTACTGTATTGTTTAACACATTTGAAAATTCAACATTCATGCTAAACTCTATAGGTATTAACAGCTATAGTTTATATTTCAGATCAATTGGCCAATGTATATCCTCTTCATAGCTTTTCAACAGGGGAAACGTCTTCTTTTGATTTAAACACAAGTACATTTTACTTGTTTATCATTTGTGAAATATATAAATACATATTTTTTTCAAATATATGCACTAGAGAGTATACAATATGGTATATTTCTGTCAATATGAAAATTATTTATAGGTGGAGTAGAGGCATAAAAAATAAAACCAAGTGTACTCCCACTTTTATATAAAGTTGATATAAAATTAAGACTTCTTGATTTTGTTTATAATTGTATCCCTAGCAACTAATAAATAGTAAGAGCCTGAAAGACTGTTCTTAGTGCTGGCATTTGATTACCTCTTATAGAGAGACCACAAGAAATTTAGAAAAAAGCATATGTTTCAGATTCCAACATGTCCAAGTTGAATTATAGCAATGCTTACAATAATCCTATGACTATGGGCAGGATACTTATACTTCTAATCCCAAGTTATTTCATTTATAAAATGAGGATAGTTCACTTACTTTTACAGTGCTAACTTAAGTAAATAACAAATATACATTCTCTAGAATCGTACCTGGCATAAAATAAACACTCAATAAACCTTGTTGTCAGCCTGGCTCAGTGGTTAAGCATTAGATTCCCAGTCAGAACATGTGCATAGGTTGTGTGTTCTATCCTCAGTATATGTGTGGAGGGCGGGGTGAGGTGCAGGAGGCAGCTGATTAATGATTCTCTCTCATCATTGATGATAAGAGCATATATTTTTTAAAAATCTTGTTATCATTTCTTTAATTCCAAAAACACAATGGGCACATCAGTATGATGTCATAACCCAGTCTGTTATTTTTTGTTCCTATTTTGCTCCTATCTTTGAACCATTCTTCTCTGCTTTGATATGGTTTGTAGCAACCCTGGAAATTTATCTAATGAGCTTAAACCTATAAAGTACTAGTAACAGAGAGTGGATTAATATTTGAAGAGTGACCAGTTGGCTTAAAGTAATTCTTTAAGATTTAAAAATGTCTCACCACAGTGGAACAATGAAATACTGATACTAGAGGCCTGGTGCACAAAATCCGTAGCGGGGCAGGGGATGTCTCTCAGACCAACCTGCATCCTCTTGAATCTGGGACCCCCTCAAAGGGATGTCTGACTGACTGTTTAGACCCGATTGGGCCTAAACAGTCAGTCGGACATCCTTCTCACAATCCAGGACTGCTGGCTCCAAACTGCTCACCTGCCTGCCTCCCCGATTGCCCCTAACTGCTTCTGCCTGCCAGCCTGATCACGTACAAACCACTACCCTGTCAGCCTAATTGATATCTAACTGCTCCCCTGCCAGCCAATTTGCCCCCAACTTCCCTCCCCTGCTGGCCTGATCACCCAGAACTGCCCTCCCTTGCAGGCCTGGAACCTCCCAACGGCCCTCCCCTGCTGGCCACCTGTGATGGCCAGCTTGTGTCCACATTAGGGCAGGATCTTTGATCACATGGGGGCAGCCCTGTTGTGTGTTGGAGTGATGGTCAACCTGCATATTACTCTTTTATTAGATAGGATACTTTTGCAGTATTGAGACAATGAGCAAGATTATTTTTACTAGAAATATTATCTTCCAATTGCCATGATATCATTTAATGTAATTACCTGTTCCAGTATAAACTTGTGATTAGAATAAACATCATAAAGTTTTTCTGGGATGGAAAGTTAATTTTGTTCTCACTTAAACCTTGACAATGAACTTGAGACAGGTACTAGTAAGTCTCTGAATATGTAAGAAAGTGATTTCATAGAGTAGAAAGGGCCGCTTTCTCCCTCTCTGGAATGTCAAGTACATTATAGAGAAAGAAAAACCAAGAAAAAACATATGCCTAGGGTACCTAATTTTGACAAGTTCTCGGTATGGCTTTGAGAGTAGCTGGTAGGTTATGGCTACTGGTTGGTCGGACCTGACAATATCAGAATGTAATTTTTCAATGACTCCATAATCTTATCATTAAATACCAGCTGTTCCAAGGGGCAGGTCAAGGATTTCCAAGGGACATTAGAAAAGTTAGGTAAGAATCTATATGGAAGTGATAAAAAAAAAGTCTTTCAATGATAACAACTGCCCAATTCATGGCTTGTTTCGATGAAGTGAATTTTGGAATCAGCATGTTATAAATCTATGTTAATGACTAACCATGACTGCATAAAATATATTTTAATAATTAAATTATGAGTAAGACCATCCATCACAGAGTTATTCTGAGTATCAATTAAGCTAATACAATTAAATAACACTGACCACAGTGTCTCCACCATCCCAGTCAGTCTCAATCTTAACATCATTATGCAATTCAGTCCTAAGTATTATTATGTAAAAAGTAATTTATGTCAAGGATCTTAACTTGCTGCATACAATTAGAGGAGGCCTTCACTGGTATCTTGGAACCTTGGAGAATCTCTCCTCTTCTTAGGGAATATGAGATTTCTGAAGGCAAAATAAAAGAAGTGTAAACAGTGTAAAAATGAACAGTAACTCACCAATATCACCAACTATCTACTATTCTGTAATAAAATGTGTATTGAATGATCACATTGTTTGATATTGTACAGAAGGTCCTGAGACTATAAAGATGAACAAGGAAAACATTATATCCAAGAAGTCACATATAGGTGTTGGAAATAGCTATTTAAAGGTGTTATAAGGGCCATAAAAAAGGGAATACATACGATGATTTTTGAGAATCTGGCAGAGAATATCGGCTCCTGTCCAGGAAGAGGGGTAGTATTAGAGGATGCTTCAAGGTTTCACAAAGCATGAGTAAGTGCTTTTACAAAAGCTAAGAAGGAACACATTTATAGGGGTTTGATCTGTTCAGGAAGGTTCATGTAAGACAGTATCACTGTAGTGCAGGATATAGTGAGGGAAAATGGCAAAGGGTCAGACTAGACAGATGCTCAAGGCTCAGATATTTGAGGATCTTGTGAGCTAAGCTAAAGAGTTAGCCTTATAGTATTCTAAGTTATAATGGGCACTAAGGAATTTCAAGCAAAGGGAAACTATAACTGTATTTGGATTTTGTTTGTGACATCAATTTGGTCCAGAAGAGATGAGGTTTGAATAAAAGCAACAGGAGTTAACATGGAAGAATTTCACTGGTAAGTATAACCCTTCAGATAAGACACAATGCGTCCCCATAAAATTCAGGGTTTTGTTAAAAGAGGAAGGGGGAAGGAGTATTGAGGCAGGCAAGTCACATTCTCTGCCATTGTCAGTAAGAATTAGTCAAGGACACCAAACAAATTTCCTTCAACCCCTCCCTCAATTCTGGCCTCTCCTGAGCTGTTGGTCTGGCCCAATGTGACAACATTTATATTGGAGTGCTACATGCCGGTAATTGCAATGTTTTTAAACTTGGGGTTTGAAAGTTTGTCTTGGCAGAGTGCCCTCGGTTTTGGTTTGGTTTGTTTGGCTAGAAAGTGGCATATTCAGACAGGCTTAAATCCCAACTCTAACAAACACAATCTTAGGCTTTTCGGATTCTATAGTTCAACACACCAGTGATCCTAGGGAGACAGCCCTGGATTACACATGTGACATGCTGGCAAGACGTGGGAGTTAGATCATGAATACAGTCTCGCTGGCTGCCCAGCAGAGGGGTAGGAAGGCACCTGCGTCTGGAGTCTGGAAACGTGTTTCAGGCTTGACTCTGCCACTTGCTCATTTTTAGCCCCTTGGAGAAAAGACACCAAATGCAAGTTGTGGATAAACTGCAAAAAAGCTCTATTTTAGAGAAACTTCCTATAAACAATCAGCAATCCCTTTCTCATTTCTGCCTCGCTAGTTAGAAAACTTTCATAGGCAAAGCATAGTTCTGTTTCGTGCCTATATCCTCTGCTTGTCTTCTTAAGTAAAACAGCCTTGTAAATAATTTAAAATATATTTTCTGGGTATTTACATGTACATACCACATTACTGGTTTAAACAAAACTATTACTGGCATTTGATAATTTAATGAATCTTTATTTTTTCTGGAAATGAGTGCATTGATGTTGTAAAGGAAATGATTATAAATGTTTCATTAAAAGAAAATCCGGTAATCAAATATAATCTAGAATTAAGAGAAGTGCATATGGCTTAGTGTACTGGAGGTATATAATGTATTTTAGCAGAAAGCAATCCATTATAAAAAAAAATAACCAGCAGTTGTCACCTGGACAATTCCTTGGTCCAAGGATGTCTACTGATAAATGGGCACTGATGGTTACTTCTCTTGTCTGTGACTTGTAGAACTCTCTCAGAAGCTGGGAAGAAGATCGGTCTTTTCAATCCACTGGATTGTGAGGAGTAAATAAAGCAATTCATATAAAAGTACATTATGGCTCTATCCAGTTTCCTCAATGGATAGTGTGTTGGCCTGTGGACTGTAGGGTCCCCAGTTTCATTCTGGTCAAGGGCATGTACCTCAGGTTGCAGGCTCCTCCCCAGCTCAGCCCTGGTCAGGGCGCATGCAGGAGGCAACCAATCGATGAGTTTCTCTCACATTGATGTTTCTCTTGGTCTTTCCCTCTCTCTTCCTCTCTCTCAAAAAATCAATGGAAAACTATCCTAGGTGAGGCTTAAAAAATATCAAAAAAGTACATTATGTATTTAAAGTAAAATCCAAATATCTATTATTTTTTTTCTTATCATAGGAGACACAGTATCCATCATCAGAAGGGCTCTAAACAAGCATCAGGATGTTTCTTGAGACATAGTTGGTCATATACTCATAGAATTGGATTTTGACTCATAGATGATACAAATGGGTAACCTTGCTTCAATTGCCCAAAGGAATACATCTATCTCACTGAGGGGGCTTGATAATGGCACTATAAAACATACTTGCAAGTGGGTTGAGTGAGAAATATTAAACTTAAAATAGATATAGAAAAATACCTATTGCAGCATAGGATAGTTGTTTTAAAAATTGGCCCAGAGAATACCAATCCAACCAAGAATGGCAAGAAAAATGCATAGGAGAGAGAGAGAGATTAGCAATTGACATATAAAATAACCCTAGATTAGAAATGTGATTTACTCACAGAACAATGTTTGTGTTGGAATGATTTAATTATGCTTTGAATGCTAGAAGGTATAGTATTCATTTGATAGATGATCTAGTGTTCATATACAAACTGAAACTGTTTGATCATTGTAATCAGTCCTGTGAAAAGATACAAAGTTATCCTCCCCCCCCCACAAGTTCTCCACATACTTTGTAGAGGTTATGTTTTTTTTCTAGTTGTAACAGGTTTTCATTTTGTGTGTGTGTGTTAAAGAAAACTCTTTGGAAATATGCTGATTTTATTATAAACATGATTTCATTATAAACATGATCTCATTTTATTCACTCAAAGAAAGGCTTAAGATACTATTTTTGCCCTCAGTTTACAAGGTCAACTGAGTCTCTGACAGTTAAATAGTGCCCTTAGGGCACAGGGTCAGCATATGCAGAAGCAGAACTGAACAAAAGTCTGTCTGATATTCAACCCTCTGCTCTGAGAACATCTCTAATGGGTCTTTATCATCTCAAAGAGGGACTTTTAAGTTCTCTGTGGAGAGGGGCAGGGTTTTGTTTTCAGATCTTTAACTTCCAGCTCGTGGAGGACTCGTATTTGTGTAAAATACAATATCATGTTACAGCAATGTCAAATTGCTATAAAAGTTTCTAAATATTTTATTTTCTACACTTATTGTAATTCTATCATAAACTGCTCACAAATTGGTTTCTGTCTCCTTTCAACAGCATGAACTTAAATTCCAATTTGGGATTTCTTAGATCTCACTTTCTAAAAGTTTCTCGTGTCATAAATTCAAGCCGCAGAAACAGTTTCTTCCATAAATGTGATTATTTTTATCCTTTGCAATAAATGATATAACATGTCTAATATAATTTGAGTGTACCAGGAAGTTTTATTATTATGGCTCCAACAATAGCCCTGCCAAAGAAATTCTCTCAGTTATATTAGCTTTATAGATTGTGTATTGTAAAACAAGATAGTTTATGAAAATTTTCATTTTTACTTAGCTATGTTTTTCATCATTATCCAAAATATTAGGGGTGGTTTTGGGGTTTATGGTATTATATTCAATGATATGAAAAATCCAGTACATTTTGCTACAGTTGTATGTCTTCCTTGATTCTTAGAATTCACTTTTCTTTCTGATAACATGACCAAAGTCTAAAGTTTGATATAGATTCCTCTTGACATCATGTACAGTAAGAGTACTGGGCATCACCTAATATTACCCACACCTCCTAATATTTCTAGTAAATTTGATTTTAAGCAAGTTCTGACCACAGTCTCTGGGTTTCTATTTTGAATAGGATAGGTATTAGAAAGCAGAAATTGTGCTGTTTTCTTTAACCAACTGTAGTGGCTAAGAGGAAGCTGGCCTTATCTGACTACTAGAGGACCGGTGCACAAAATTCATGCACAGGGGGAAGCGGGGTGTCCCTCAACCCAGTCTGCACCCTCTCCTCTCTGGGACACCTTGAGGGATTTCTGACTGCATGTTTAGGCCTGATCCCACAATCCAGCTGCTCACCTGCCTGCCTTCCTAATTGCCCCTAACCGCTTTTGCCTGACAGCCTGATCACCCCCTAACCACTCCCTGGTCAGCCTGATTGATGCCTAACTGTTCCCCTGCCAGTGTGTTTCCCCTTAATTGCCTTCCCCTGCAGGCCTGGTCACCCATAACTCTCTCCCCTGCAGGCTTGATCACTTCCAACTGTCCTCCTTTGCAGGCCTGGTCCCTCCCAACTGCCCTCCCCTGCTGGCCATCTTGTGGTGGCCATCTTGTGTCCACATGGGGCAGGATATTTGACCACATGGGAGCAGCCCTCTTGTGTGTTGGAGTGATGGTCAATCTGCAAATTACTCTTTTATTAGATAGAATAAAGGCCTGGTTCATGGGTGGGGGCCAGCTGGTTTGCCCTGAAGAGTGTCCCAGATCAGATTGGGGGTTCCCTTGGGGCGAGAGGTGGCCTGGGTGAGGGGCCTGTGGAGGTTTGCAGGCCGGCCACACTCCCCAGCGACCCAACTAGAGGCCCTGGGATCTGGGATTAATTTGTGTCTACAATCTGAAACTTTGTAGTCTGGAGCAGAGCCAAGCCTTCTGCTCACTCCATGGCGGCAGCCATTTCTGTTTGAAACTTTGTAGCCTAGAGTGGAGGCCTAGGCCAGCAATAGCAGATGGAAAGCTTGGCTTCCTCCATTGCCAGGGAAACCCAAGCCTCTGTTCTCTCCAGCTCAGTGGCTGCCGCCATTTCTGTGTCTTTTATAATTGAAACTTCATAGCATTGAGTGGAGGCCTAGGCCGGCAATGGCAGGTGGAAATCTTGGCATCCTCTGTTACCAGGGAAACCCAAGTCTTCCTCCTTCTCTTTGTGGCAGCAGCCATCTTGGTTGGGGTTTATTTGCATAATTTGTTCCTGATTGGCTGGTGGGCATGGCTTTTGTTGTGGCTTGTGGTTGTAGTGAAGGTACGGCCAAATTTACATATTACTCTTTTATGAGATAGGATACCAGAGGTGGCCATGTAATATGACCATAGGGGGCACACAGGTAATTTAAGTGAGTGCAGACTTCTACATGTAAAACCATGGAGCCTGGTGAGGTGTTGGCTGAATGGAGAGCACTTACCCCATATGAAGGCATCCACATTCATTATTTTAATGCTCTCCGTTAGACAAAGAAAACAGGTATCCATGCAGATTTGGCAGATGGCATTTCTATTTTCATCCTCGGTATACACAGACCCCATAAATTCTTCAAAGCTTCAAAATACGATACACTCTATTTACAAACCAGTTTCATCTCATACAAAATTTTTATTTATTTATTTTTTTTACAAACTACTTATAAGAATTTCCCCCATGCAAGTACTAGAAAATTGTCTTAGTTTTGAGGATCTGACTGATAAGAGGCGGGAAAAGTAAAATATGAAGCAGAACGTGGCCCAGCAGGCAAGGCTCAGTGGTTGAGCATCAACCTATGAGCCAGGAGGTCACTGTTCAATTCCCAGTCAGGCTAGGTGCCCAGGTTGCAGGCACAATCCCCAGTGTGGGGCATGCAGGAGGCAGCCAATCAATGATTCTCTCTCATCATTGAAGTTTCTATCTCTCTCCCTTTCCCTTCCTCTCTGAAATCAATAAAAATGCATTTAAAAAAATGAAAGAATCAGAGTGTTCTTAGACATTTTAGATTAAGCTGCAGAGGCAAGGGGCAGGGCACCTCCAGTCCAATAAAGTTGGGACCTGGGTTTTGGGGGGCGGGAGGTGAGATGGTGTGGGAGGTTTACAAGAAAGGCTGGAGCCAGTTGAAGAAGTGTTCTTACTCTTGGTAAGATTTAATTAATGTTTACCATGTGCCAAACACTGAGACAAACACTTTCCATGAGTATGTCTTTATTACTTTCAACAGCTTTATTAGCGTTACTCTCAATTTCTCAATTTCTCCTGGGATGAGCAGTGTCTTCACTAGGGATCGTTAAACTTATTTAGATTCTTTTGAAAATCTTTTTTTCCCCATATTGACATGCAAATATAAAGGCTGAAAGATATTTTACATTTTAAAATTTCATATTTGCTTAGAAAGTCCTTTATATTTGTGTTTGTCCCTCTGGTTGCTTTGAGACCCTCCTGAGTTGGGGCGTGACTCCCTTGCCCTTAGAGCCCATGAGAATGTAAGCTTCCTGGGGCAGCAGTTTGCCTCGTTCCTGGATGCACCTCTCATGCATAGAGTAGCCTTTGCCTGATAGGAGGACCTCAATAAGTATTTCAAAATGATTAAGTGAGTGAATGAGTGATTCTCATTTTACAGGTTAGGAGCAAGAGTTTGACAACTGATTAGGTTACATGACTCAGACAGTCATCACTCCTAACAGTGATCTTAATTTCTGGGCAAAGAAGAACTTTTAATCGGAATAAACACTTGTGTAAACCTGGACTCGCGTAGATGATTTTGGCAGCAGTGAGGAGAATAAGTGGTCCCATATAGGGTCCAGGGTGTGGTAGACATTGAGCTCAGGACTGAGACCCTACAATAAAGAAGTGGGAGGTGGAGTGGGACAAATTGGCAGTGGGAAATGAGAGAAAAGTAATCATAGATGACTTTAAATGTTCTAGGATTGAAGATAAACCTTCAGGGAAGTGTACAATGATTTCTTCCTCATTCCTGACCCAAGACCAGTTCCCTTCCTATTTACTGCATTGCTTTCTACACCAGGCATGTCAACTAAGAAAGGGGACAAAAAGGACATCTTTGCTTGGGCAATCTGTCCAGCTGAGTCTATAAGGTTTCAACTTTCTCAGAGTCCACATTTTGAAAAGTACTTTAACTTCTTTGAAATTTATTGGAGCCCTAGCTCTTTTGGCTCAGTGGATAGAGCGTCAGCCTGCAGACTGAAGGGTCCTAGGTTCGATTCCAGTCAAGGGCACATGTCTGGGTTGCAGACTTGACCACCAGTAGGGGGCGTGCAGGAGGCAGCCGATCAATGATTCCTTCTCATCACTGACGTTTCTATCTCTCTCTCCCTTCTCCCTTCCTCTCTGAAATCAACAAAAAAATATATATTTTTTAAAAGTTTACTGGAGAATTTAATATAAATAATTACTATTCAGGAGTCAAACTAATTATGCTACAGGACCCTCACAAGGCTTTAAAAATTATCTTCTCTCTGTCAAAATTGTGTTCTTTTGCTGAAGTACTGATTTAACATCACAGGATCAGGGTTCTATTACATCAGAATACAATACATAATGAACCTTAAAGCCATATGGAGCCTTTATCACAAAAACCTTATGGAGATTGTATTGCAGGAGAATTTATTTTACAGTCAATATAAGCCTGAAAGCATGAGTGTTTGCTAAAAACATTCTAGTTCCAAGCTCGTGACTTTTTATGCCGTTAATGATTTCAGGATAATTTATTAGGGCATTTCAAGTTCATGGAAAGTTTTAAAAGCACAGAAACTATTTCCTACACTGTCACCTCAACAGCAACAGAAAGGAAAGCAAAAGGAAAGGTTTTAACCAGCTTTGTTAAGGAGTTTATCGAACACTTCATTTCAATAGCAGGATATAAACAGATAAAACAACCCTTAGCAATAGATATCAGAAGCTCATCTCCATGGACCGATAGGAGAGAACAGGGAGCTAATAACCTTTTCTATCGCTGGGGAGACTACTCCTCAGCTGGAGATGCACCAACGATAATCTTTCCAAGAAAGAAATATTTTTCTGAGAAAGAAATGAAAATTTATTAAAAGCCTATTAAAACACTCAGTGTGAAATAATAGAAAAAAATTGAAAGGATGCATCATAAAATAATACAACCTACAAAATCAGCAGGTTATAACAGAAAAGGAAAAAACATCACCGCCGTCATGTTAATAAAATGAGAAGTGAAATTAAATACTATAAATAAGATTTCCTACAGTCTTTAAAAGTAAACTGGTTCAGAGGGAATCCTTTTCTGAGGCATAACTGTTTCAAATAATTTCTCTTTCATTGAAATGCTACCATTCTGCAGCGTAGCCTCTGTCTGGGTCCTGAGCAGATGGTGGAAAGAACAGGGCTTTGCCAGCTTATGATATCAGGCTTAACTCTTAGTCCTGCTCCGTGTTATACAGCCTTAGACTATTAATTAATCTCCATGGTCTTGGATGGGTCATCTGTAAGTTGGGTGATGCTATTTTGGATGAAGGTTGAGAGTGTGGGTTTTAGAACTGGGCAGACCTGGCCTGGAATCCGCCATTACAACCTAGTGGTGAGCAAGTTGTCCCCTAGAGGAACCCCTGTCCTTATCTTAGAGGAGGATACTAATATGCATTTCTCACATTGGCCAGAATTAAATAAGCTACTTGACAGTGTTTGGTTTAGCAGCTGGTACACTGTAAGTGCTCAAGAAATCAGGGTCAACATGATGTTGGTGATTGTGGTAGGAAAGATGAAATTATATACATTATACAAAGCTCTTGAAATCTGGACAGTTTAGGGTAAATGAGAATCCTCTTCTCTTGTCCCACTATTTTCAACCAATACATAAGATCCTAAATGGCAAAGACCAGAAGTTACTAGAGTGCATATTATTTAGTTAATATCTGCTAAATTAATGACTGATTCATTACACACACACACACACACCTACCTTATAATTGCATAATGCCTGAGAATTGTGACCATTCATGTGTATATAATTCCACTTGAAAAGCCTAACAATCCTATGAGGAAGATATATCACTGCCATAGTTTTTCTCATGTTTTAACAATGTCTATGATTTGGCAAAAATAACTTGTACTAGGTGAATGAGAAAACTGGTTAGTAATATGGTGCGGCTGTTACTGAATTCAGTGCACTTCCTATGATTACACACTGATCTCTGGGAAGTCCTAGCATTTTGTACAGAGAAGTTGATGCTCACACTGAGAAAGCATGCTTCTTATTAGGAACATTCCAAAACTCCCTGGAAAAGAGAGACCTTGGAAATAGTGTTGACAGCTCTGGATCCCTCTTTTGAGGAGACTCCAGAGTCGCACCAGCCTCAGTCAGCTTCCTGGGAATATCTTCTCCGCAAATGCAGCCAGAGCCCAGAGTGCTTCTGCTCACTCTGCACAAAACCTGAGCCTAGTTTAGTGGGAGAGCACAGAAGCACAGCAGACCTGGATGTTCCTTCAGTTAAAGTTCAGGACGACATTTTACACCTGGCTTCTCCAGTCTGCAAATGTTATGGGGTCAAAAATGGGCAGGGAAGGAGCGGAAAGAGAATATAAAACAAATGCTCCTGTGTACTGAGAAGGCAATGCTTCTATTTACTGAAATTAAAGGGACAAGAGCAGAGAATTCCAGGACAAAAATGTTTCCTCTTCTCCCCCCCCCCCCCCCCCCCCTTCCTCCTCCTATTAACCTTGTTCTTTTCATGTTAAGTCAACTTGCAAAATCCTGGCTCCAGACTCCCCAATTCCCTTCCTGTCTTACGCTCTGTGGATTAATGTAACTGGTGGTCAGAGCTGGGCAACAAGCAACCACAGGTTGCTTGCTTGTAAACAGAAAATGGTTTTATTGTTTATATGGAAGTTACTGAGCAGATCAGTGGGCGGATTAACTAGAAACCTCTTCTTCCTGGGAAAGGTCAGACTTCTGCAATAGGAAGGGTTCCTTGCACCCTTATTCCCACCACCTGAGGAACAGCACACCTGCCTGACCTCGCATCTCCTAGGATTCAGGTCATCACTCCCTTTTTATTAAAGGTAATTAATAATTCTGCTACGGTGGCTGCCTCTCTGATATTCTCGAAATGGAAAAGCTCAAAGGGGAACACAGAGCAAAACGATCTGAGATTGAGAGATATTTTATAAGAAAAGATCTTATATAAGAAAAAAAATGTGTAATTTAGGCTCTTGACCTAAATAAATGTTATATTCTAAATTACTGGGAACATTTTGCAGTTTCCTTGAGAACATTCTTTGAATAGGTAGCACAATTATCCTGAAAGTAGAAATGACAGGAATCTGATTAAGGAAACAGAAAAATTGAGAATACCTTTCCAGATTCAAGCAGTGATTCGGCTGCCTTTGAAGTGGCTTGTAGCCTAATGGAAAGAATGTGGGCTTGACTGAGACTCAGTCCTTGGTGAAAACAGGCCTTCTTCTGAGGATCGACTCTGTTGCTTTGGAGAGCTTATTCAACTGCTCTTGCTTCTCTGGTGGAGTTGTTGTTTGTGCAACAACACGTGTGCCATAGCTCATTGCAAGCTTTCAGTAAATGGAAGCTCTCCTGCAACAGCCTGTGAATGGTCATTTCTCATACCAGCATCTTTATTTGGCACAGCAGATGAAATATGACCATACTCTCGATTTCATCTGATTTTCCCCACCCAATGTATGTGGTTGTGCAGCCAGTGAGGGATGTGGACATGCCTGAACCTTTTGTCACTCATAGCAGGTTAGTCATGAACAGTGATGAACCCAAATCAAGGACTCTTCTAACTATGCTCAGTTCTGTTACTGTCTTATGGGACCTGCTCTATCTACCAGTGTGGACAATCCTATCTAATAAAAGAGTAATATGCAAATTGACCACACCTCCACTACACCACCAGCCATGCCCATCAGCCATGCCCACCAGCCAATCAGGAGCAAATTATGGAAAAAAAAAAAACCAACGAAGCTGGCTGCAGCCACTGAGAGCAAGGGGGAGGCTTGGGTGTCCCCAGCAATGGAGGAAGCAAAGCTTTCTGCCTGCCCTTGCTGGCCTAGGCCTCTGCTTAAGGCTACAAAGTTTCCATTATAGAAGATACATAAATCCCAACAGAAATGGCAGCAGCCATGGAGCTGGAGAGAACAGAAGCTAGGGTTGCCCCAGCAATGGAGGAAGCCAAGCTTCTGCAGCCCTGGTGGGCCTAGGCCTCTATTTAAGGCTACGAAGTTTCAATTATTAAAGGTAAATAAACCTTAACAGAAATGGCTGTCACCACAGAGGGAGCAGAAGGCTTGGCTCTGCTCCAGGCTACAAATTTTCAACTGTAGAACATAAATTAATCCCAGATCCCAGGGCCTATGCTTGGGTCACTGGGGGCCATGGCCAGCCTCCAAACCACCACAGGCCTTTTCGAAGGCTGCCTCATGCCCCAAGGGAACCTCCATCCTGATCCAGGACATTTTTCAGGGCAAACCAGCTGGCTCCCACCCATGCACCAGGCCTCTATCCTATCTAATAAAAGAGTAATATGCAGATTGACCATCACTCCAACACACAAAAGGGCTCCCCCCATGTGGTCAAAGATCCTGCCCCCATGTGGACACAAGATGGTCACTACAAGATGGCCAGCAGGGGAGGGCAGTTGGGGGCAATCAAGCCTGCGGGAGAAGACAGTTAGGGGTGACCAGGCCAGCAGAGGAGGTAAGTTGGGGGCAAACAGGCTGGCAGGGGAGCAGTTAGACATTAATCAGTCTGGCAGGGGAGTGGTTAGGGGGTGATCAGGCTGGCAGGCAGAAGCGGTTAAAGGCAATCAGGAAGGAAGGCAGGCAAGTAGTTGGGAGCCAGCAGTCCTGGGTTGTGAGAGGGTTCCTAGATTGGAGAGGGGGTAGGCTGGGCTGAGGGACAACCTTCCCCCCCCCCCACCCCCGTGCACAAATTTTGTGCACTGGCCCTCTAGTCTAAGATAACTTAGGATATGATCATTTTGTCTGGGTACCTTTATTCAGTACATTGACTAGTGTAAACAGGAGATGGCATGAGATCATGATGACAGTTACACCAAGGATGACAGTTAACTTTTATATTGTGTTCATAATGTATAAATATATGCGCTCAAAATATAAATAGTTAAGCATTTAGTCAGCAATTGGGAGTCCAATGTTTATTACAATAATAATAAATAAAAATTTGTGCTTTTTTGTTGTTGTTTGTTTGTTTTTTTGGCCAATAGATCAAAAAGGAAGAAAAATAAAACTTCACTTGTACAGAAAAGAGGGATGTGTATGGAAATCAGAGCGAGCATGTGAAGCAGGAGCTCTCAGCCCTCAGCTGTTACCCTGCATCTAAGTGGAAGGTGGAATTCTGCAGACACTGTGTGCAGGACTACCAGACTGCCTGCCTGAGGATGGCAAGACACTGGTGAAGCAGACTTGCTGAGATCAAAGGACCCCCGGTGATCAAATAAGGAGGCCTTTTGTTAGTGTCTGCCTTCCTGGGCCTGGAGAGTATAAACAAAAATAGTGGCCTTCACAAAAGCAGTTCTGTTTACCAGGACTTTGTAGACCCTGAGTCAGAGTCCCCTGGAATGGAAACTTCTCAAGGGTATTATATCAAAAAACGATCACTAAAACCCCTCCTCACTGGTCTTTCTGAGGTAGCAGGCTGCTCTGAAAAGGAATCTGAATTCCACATGCAAAAGGTTGCTGGGTAAATGTAGAAGAAAATAAAAATCCAAGATCTAGCCGCAATTTATCTAAAATCTTCGTGAAGACTCTCCCTCCCTGCCTCTCTCTCCCTCCTTAAATCCTAGATGGCAGAGGAATTCAGTTAGCTAAGCAGGAGATAACTCCAGCATTCCTGCCCAGGGGTGAACAGGGCTTGTCTCTGAACACTTCAGAGCACTGATTATGACCTGGGTGTGGAGGCCATCTGTATGCAGATCCAGCACCTTTCTCCAGGGCTCACTGTATCTGCATCTCAGCGCCAATATCTCTTACCCCAGACCAGGGAAGTTAAATAACTCCATTTTATTTTTTAATTTGTGGTACTTTTTTTTTTTTTAACTTTTCTGGATTCCTCGGATTCTGAAGAAGCATTTTTGATTCTTCTAATCTCTGTAGTCATTATTCTTGAATGTTAGCTTGTTGTTAATTGTATCAATTCTTTAGATTTATAGTGTTGTTACCCCCCTCCCAACTGGTGGGCAGAGTTATGATGTAATTAACATCTGCCACAGAGACATTGAGCCACCAATCAAGCACCTACCAGAGTGCCCTGTGTCCCACCCCTTCCCATTCTGCCCTGGGCCCAACCCCTGCCTGTTCCGGCCCTTAAAGGGTGTCTCAGTGCTCCATGTGGCACCTTTTATCCCGGACTGCTCTCCCAGGCAGTCTGGGAGGCTGTCCGGCTGGGTCCCCTTTCCTCCCCTTTCCCTAGTTTCTCTACCTTTACTCCACATGTGAGCTCTTTCTCCCTTGGGAAGAGTCTCCTCAATAAAGTCTGTGTCCTGGTACCCTGCTCTCTCTCTCTCTCTCGTCCTTCTGTTTCAACTTTCATACATTCTCCAGGGAAACACTGGTCATTCTCTGCAGCTCACTGGGGAAGGGATCAAACAAAGGGGAAGGTCGGGGGGATACTCAGTGAGGTCAGGGTGATGCAGGGAAGGCGCCTGCCTGTAAGTCTAGCCTGGGGAGGAAATCATTGTCTAGAGGGTGAAGCCACTGCAAGCACAAGAAATCTTGAAAGGTTAAAATCTCCAAAATGTTCCCTTGCTCTTGCTTCTGGTTCCCCTTTACCCTCTCTTGCTCCATGATCCACATTCACCGCATGTGGCCTTAAGCATCCATACAGTTCATGACGTACAATGGACTGCAGCTGGAACACAAGCTAAGCCAGTCAGATTCTGACCTGGAATGGACTTTGATATGGAGAGAAATACTGGACAGTGGTCTTAGTTCTGGTCTTGCTAAAGATAAGATTGGACTTCTTCCATAGCAGGACAGACAGAGATGGGACCTTAGAGGAGAACCCACTTTATCTTACATCAATGCAGCTTTCCAGGAAATCCCATCCTTCTGTGGGCGTCTCTGGAAATTCTTTCACCTGAGGCACCCCAAGAACTTCACTTCCACAGATCACAGCTTCAGACTCAGGATCTAATCCAAGAATCTGTATTCTTATAAGCATTTCAAGCGCTAGTGATGCAGGCTGTCTGAGGGCCACAATGAGAAATAATACTTCTTTCCAAAGAGCACACAGGGAATAGGGATTTTAAAACAGTAACTCGAGAGTCAAGAATCTGACCAACACTATCTCAGGTAATCAACATCAACAGTGGTAAATCACAATGGTAATAGGTACACCTTTGATATGATGTGACAAAAATCACACACTATTTGTCTTTTCTTCTCCCCAAAACACATAACCCAGTCTAGTTATATAAAAAAATATCAGACATGTCTCATTAGAGAGCAATCTACAAAATATCTGACCAATAATCATCCAAATAGTTGAGGACATAAAAAAATTATTATAATAGCCAAAATCTGCAAACAGCCCAAGTGTCCATTAATAGATGAGTAGATGACATAATGGAATACTATGAGGCTGTATAGTAAAAAAGAGGAGGAAATATGATTTTTCACAAAAGCATGAATGGACCTGGAGAACGTTATGCTAAGTGAATTAAGTCAATAAGAGAACAAGAAATACCATTTAATTTCATTTGTATGTGGAATTTAATGAATAAAATAAACTGAAAAACAAAGACATAGATACATGAAACAGACACCTATCAGAAAGGAAGAGAGAAAGGGGACTGAGATGAAAGGTGAAAGCATTAGCCAAAAAAAGAACATATATACAAAACACATAGGCTCAGTCAACACTGTGGTAATAGCCAGGGGGAATTGGGAGTAGGGACTAGGTGGAGATGAGCAAAGGGGACAGGAAATAGGTAAAGAAAGAGGTTTTGCTTGGAATGATGGGCACATGATGTAGTTCATAGATAATGTTTTATTGAATTGTACATTTGAAATCTGTATGTTTTTTTGAGCCAATGTCACTCCAATAAACTCAATAATACATAGGTAGGTAGGTAGATAGATAGATAGATAGATTAGTATAGGCTAGTATTTATAGGCAATATCATGTGATTATCTCTGATAGGATAATGACCTATGAGAGTTCAATTGAATGGATTTAACAGATATTTCTTTAAGTTAAAGTGTTTAAAAAAAAAAAAAAGCCTATATAATAAAAGCCCAGGGGCTGAAATGGCAGAATGACCAGAACTAACAGAGAGTAGATCAACCACGGCCCTGCACCCTGGCCAGCAACCCACCAGCGAGTGGTTAGGGGTGATCAGGCAGGCAGGCAAGCAGTTAGGGGTGATCATGGAGGCAGGCAAACTGGTTAGGGGAAACCAGACAGGCAGAGGCAGTTAGAGATGACCAGGCAGGCAGGCAGAGGCTATTAGGGGCAATCAGGCAAGCAGGCAAGTGGTTAGGGGCAATCAGGCAGGCAGACAAGCAGTTAGGAACCAGCATTGCAGATTGTGAGAGGGATATCTGACTTCCAGTTTATGCCTGATCCATAGGCTAAACCAGCAGTTGGACATTCCCTGAGGGCTCCCAGATTTTGAGAGCCTGCAGGTCGGGCTGAGAGACTCTCCACCCCTGTGCACAAATTTTGTGCACCAGGCCTCTATTAAATAAATAAATAAATAAATAAATAAATAAATAAATAGAATCTGAAAAGTGACCAAAATCAAGAGAATTCTAAAGAGTGGAGATAGCTAAATGTAACATTGATTTCTGTATAGAATTCCAGACAGTAAAAGACATTAGATCAAAACTAAGGGAATGAGGACAAAGTATGGGCTTTAGTGAAAAATACTATGGCAATACTTATTAATTAATTATAATAAATGTATCATACTAATGTAAGATACTAATTAAGGGAGAAACTGGGTGTTCAGTACATGGGAACTCTGTTCTATCTTCTAATTTTCTCTGTAAATTTAAAACTAAAAACTACTCTAAAAAATAAAGTGATTAAAAAGTATTAAAATTATTAAAAATACATAAAAATATTTTTAAAATTGCATAATGGAAAACAAGAATAGCATTTTGGCATAGTCTATCTAAACTATTAATAGAAAACTTGAATTCTGCTTCAGCCATTGTTTTTAATTTTTAAAAGTTTCAAGAGAGCATTTAAACATGATATATTTTATATTTCTCTCTTTAACTCAGTGGTAATATTCCAGTAGGGAGGAATTAGACTACTATCATAGTAGACAATTTATTTCCACAGAATCTTTATTCTGGGTATATGTTTTGAATTTTTTTTTTCTATTTGACATTTCTCTTTATTTTTACTCCCTTAGTTCTTTTGTTATAAAACTTTTAAAGATAAAAATTGAATCTCTCAAAAGTATACATAATAATTTAAGACTCACCAATTAGATGTAGATTGAAATTTTATCTCCTAGTTACACAGGGACAATTTAAGTGACACAAATTACTTTGGCTCATTTAGGAGGCAAAGCATGAACATTTTCATAAACCAGCAGGTTTGAGATCTATCCGAACAATGTAAAAGTTTCATCTTGCTTTAGACTTGACTTATTTACTATAAAACTCATTGTGAGTAGGAAGTAGACATTTCTTCTAAGAGAGACAAATAAAAATGCTTTTAATAAACTGAACTTATTATAAATACATTTAATGATTCTACTCTCTAGTGTACATCTTTACATTATTAATGTTTTTCTATTAAAAAAGTATAAACCCAGATTGAGTTTTTAATGTAGAATTAAGGAAACATGTAAGAATCTATTTTTAGAAAAAATGTTCTATTTTGCTGTGAAGTGTTCACATTATACATATAGAATTAGTATTATGTCTCTGATTTTTTTTAATGTACTAAAGATTATTATTATTATTTTGAGATTATGATTATTTTCTGGTTACTTCTAGATTTCAATTTCTAGTCTTAAACTCTGACTCAATTGCCAGAAGGCATTTCTATTTAGATTCTCATTATCACTTCTATCTCAGTGATTGCACCACATCTAACTTGCATTCTCATTTCTGAGTGCAATTCTTCTTTTCTTATTCATGACTTCTTTCTCCTATTTTGAAGGTCATATGCTCATCACAGATGTACTGACATCTGATTTTATCTGGCATATTTTTTGAGACCCCCATCTATGTATGCTTCTTGGGTTGTGTCACTTTAAAGTCTCAGGCTTCAATATCCTGAAATCATAACTAATTGGGGTGAGGGAGATTTTTAAAATTTATTTTTTATCTCAATTTATTTTTGTCAACTATGAACCAAATCTTAGTTCTCTAAATATCCTTCTTTTAATTTTTGTGTTGCTTTACACTTGGTCATCTGGCCACACATTTCTCTGATACTGAAGGTCAACCTTTCCATTTGCTCTTTGGTCTCTATATTTCTCCATTATTAAATGACTTTGATCTTTTAATCATCCTCATCAACTTCTGAATGATCCACCTATCCTTTTACATAGAGTATTTACTCCAGCATAATAAATTGCTTTAGTATCTCTTATTTTAAAAATTTGTGCTGATATACTCTATCCTTCTTACAAGACTGTCCAATGTCTTTTTCCACCATCCACTGCACAATTCCTCAGAAGATTTGTAAGCCTCACTGACTGTGTTCCTCCTTTCCCATTACTTTTCACTTCAATCATATTTCTTTCATCACTACTTTAGTGAAACTGATCTTGCTAAAGTTATCAGTAACTTTCCTGTTGCCTGTTCAAATAAATGTTTCCACGTCCAATTATTAAATTACTTAAGCCACATTGTACTGATTGACCAATTCTTTCTTGTATTTTTTTTCTTGAAATACACTTATTTCCCTTATTTCATTAGTAACTCTAACTTTACTATAAGGATTTACCCAACCAGGACCACCCTTAGATCTGGGTATGGAGTTCACTACCTTGGACTCCGTTATTTAAAGAACACACAGGCATCTCTCTCACTTGGGATCCAGGGTTCAGCACTGAATGTGGGGGACCTATAACCCCAACATTCACTCTGATGACTAATATGACCCAGGCTTCATTGAAACCCTTTTGCACAACTCTTGCCCTGCATTCTAAAAACAAAAGAGACTGTGTCTAAATGTCATGAAGGTCTGTGGGTTATGCCACTGCCCATATAGAAATAGACTGAGCTTCAGAATGTGAACAATAACCTATCATTTTCCAATAGTACTGAATGCTTATTTTATTTCTTCACTTTGTGCTCTGAGACATGGATTTAGAAGCATATACTAATTAGCATGGTATTGTTTGTGTGTGTGCATGTATGTGTATTTGTATGAGGCAGCTGAAAACATTGATCATTTTCAATATTTCTTATTACTGAACTTTGAATGGATGTTGGGCTGTTTGACTCAATTTGAAGTGTGATACTGAATTCTCAAATTGGCAGATGCATTTTAAGTTCTAGAATTGTAAGTACTTTTATTTTTATTGACATTACTTATTAAGACTTAGTTATTTTAAAGTAAAAAGTTTAGTTTTATTTAAATAAACTAATATATTTTGGTATAAATTATAATTTGTATTTTACCTTTTGTTTTTTGAAGATAATTTTGAATATCTGCAAAGAAAGATGACATTTAAAAATACAAAATATTATCTTAATTCTTTAAATTTTATAAATTCTAACTTATGATTTTAATGAATGCAAATTTAATTTAATATAGTGTGGATAGTTACATTTTTAAAAATTCATTATTTCAGTAAAAATCAAATTATATGAAAATCATGATCATATCTATCCATTAGTATTGTTTCTGAAATGAAGATAAGACAAATTAATTATATGGACACCTGCATAATAATTTATAAATTGCATATATCTTAATATCATTATTTATTTATATGTGCTCAACAATAATTTGGATCAGTTATTTTTCATGTCTTGCAAAATTTCAGTCATAAAATAATATTTTTACCTATATTTTCTTAAATAAATGTATGTTTGCCCCAGTAGGAGAAAATAATATATTTCAATTAGTAATAATTTATTAACTAAATTTATAACTTCTAACTATTTAAACATTTGGTTTGTGGCTTTCCATTTCTACTCTTGCCCTGGACTAGCAAAAGTTACATAACTTTTAAACAAAATAATACAATGACCAAACATATTTAGACTTGCTCAATCTCTTCAGTGACATGTTGATAAGATCCTGCATAATTTCCTAACACTTAGATCACCAACATTTTCTAAGTTTTATTTAATTTTTCAATTCTGGGCTCTTCAGAATATTTTCCCCTTCAATTTGCTGTCCTGAGGTTATCCTACTCTATTTTCTTTTGCTTGTAATCAAAGAATCGGAAGTGATGTATCTATTTTGCCTGCAGTGATGCTAAATGATTCTGGATATCTTGTACACCTCACTGAACTCTCTACCTCATTCCTTTTGGTACTTCTTCCTCAAGAGTTATTTTACACATGATTCTGGGTCCTTCATTCTAGTTATATTCTCTCACTTATGGGACTTTTTCTGGTCCCATGAATTAAAACGTCTTCTAGTGCCAACGGTGCCTACATTTATAAGTGCATTTTGGACCTCTCTCCTGAACTCTAAAAACATTGTAAGTGTTGGGTAAACTATTGGCTGAATGAACATGGCAGTAGTGTTGAACATGGGAATGAAATGAGGGGATTATTAGTGGTAAAATAGTGACTGAAATGATTGACTACAAGATCTAAATACTAATAACCAGATATTAGATACTAGATGAATACTATATCAAGGCAAGGCTTGAAGGCTGAGAGAATAAACAGAGACCTTGGAAATGGTGATATTGTGCATAGACAGAGTGAGGTTGTGAAGTGGTATGCTATAACCCAAAAAGAGAATTCCAAATTTTGAAATATTCTATCACTTTTAGGTGAAGACAAAGACTTAAATGTGTATATAAGGGTGCAATACACATATAAAGGTGGTATAAATGAAGTAAAGAATGACACAAAATTTTGAAGCTAGATGTGTTGGAGAACATATTCCCAGATAAAACACTTAGGAAGATTGTAAGCTTTGTGTTAACACCTCAGCATATGTAGGTCCATGGTTTGAACATCCCTAAGGAGACAAGAGTCACTTACAGAAAGACCAGGCAATAAAGAGTAAGAACAATAGTTAATATTGATAGACACTCCCTCCCCCCAATTGGTGGATGGAGTTATGATGTAACTGGCATCTGCCACAGAGACATTGAGCCACCAATCAAGCACCTACCAGAGTGCCCTGTGTCCCACCTCTTCCCATTCTGCCCTGGGCCCAACCCCATCCTGTTCCTGCCCTTAAAAGGTGTCTCAGTGCACCATGTGGCACCTTTTCTCCTGGACTGTTCTCTGAGGCAGCCCAGGAGGCAGTCCAGCTGGTTCCCTTGTTCTCCCCCTCCCCTGGTTTCTCTGCCTCCTCTGCTGGGCCCCATCCCCTTCCCTCAAAGGTGCCTTCACCCCACACGTGAGCTTTCTCCCTTGGGAAGGGTCTTCTATTCAATAAAGTCTGTATCCTGGTACCTTGGTCTCTCAGATCCCATCTGTTTCATCTTTCAAATATCCCCATCTCTCAAAGTCAGCGTGGTATTATAGGAGCTGAAAATGGAAAATTAACATAATCATTAAATGAAAGAAGTGAAAAAAGAATGAGGGAGAGAAGGAGAGAGGAAGAGAGAGAACAGGAGAAAGTGAGAGAGGGAAGGAGAGAAAGAGAGAGAGAGAGGGAGAGAGAGGGAGAGAGGAGAGAAGAAGGGAGAAAGAAGAGAAGAAAGGGAAGGAAAAGAAAAGTAAGGATAGGGAAGGGATAAAAACTCCAAATGTTGCTAAAAGAAAGAGATAGTGTCTGAATTAAAAGTAGCACAAGGTGCTTAAGGAATCAACTTCAAGATCATACTGCCTTACACAACAAGATTTTAATTTTGTTACCCAGCATGAGTGGCTCCAGATAAGTGATGGGGTTCTGCTCCTCGCCCCCACTCCAATAAATCTCTGAGGACTCAGCCTGATAGGGGCTACCTATCTTTAACTTCTAAGATTCCTATCATTTCACTAATGAAGAAAGATCCTGGACTATAGCTGGAAGTTACCTATAGTTTAGAGAGTCAGGTTTAAAAATGTCACACATTACTTTTACTGAAATTCCAATGGCTATAGCTTAATCTTTTGGCCACAAGTCTCACTGAAAATCCAGTAGCAGAAAGAACCTCAGATTTAGATAGGCAAAACGCAATCTCTGTCACAGTGCATATGTCTTTACCTTCTAAAGTTCATTAAATAAAAGTGTGGTTAATATAAAAGGTTTTTTGTTTGAACATTTAAAAATATCCTGATATTTAATGGTTAATGTATACATAACCCCAATTATTATTTTTTTCACAAACATGAAGGTATTTTATAGTTATATCATGTATTTGCATGTCTCTGTTATTCTCTCCAACTAGAAATCTGATACTTACCCCCCATTTTAAAAAGATCCAGGAATTTCCACAGTACAGCTCAGTCAAAACTTTCATTCAGTCTCCTTAAAATTAAAAGAAAAAGGAAAATCAAAATTTCAAGATGAAACACCATGCAAAGAAATTGTAATTAAAAGAAAAACACAAACAAGTCAAAAAGCATTCATCTCCATGGAAAATCCCAGAGGAAAACACATAATTCAATGTCATTGTCATCACTGGAATTCCTATAAGACACTTGCAAGTTTCTATATTATTCATATGAGTCTAAAAATCAACAGCATGAATCACAATAACTATTTAGCGGACTTATTTCTCAAGAATCATGAGAGATAATTTACTTGGATTTCTCACTGACCTCCTCCACCCCTCTACCATCTCTGCCATTCCTTCTCTCATTTCTTGCTTTCTACACCGTAGGAAGTTATTTTCTTAGACTCTTGCATTCAGCAATCATATCTCCTTCCTTATCTTCAGATATTGTATCTAGTAGATGTTTACCTTATTGATTTATTTCTGACCTGCCATCTTAAATGCCCTTCCATTACCTAAAACTAAAAACATTCAATATCATGCATTTAACCACCAACACATACCTCACCCTCATTAATCCTACTCATATACCCTTAGCTTTTGAAATCTGAGTTCTCTTTGATAACTTTCTTTTTTCATAATTAATCACCAGTCAAATTCAATGCTGTTAATTCCATCTTTGTGATCTCTCTCTCTCTCTCTTTCTCTCTTCTGACTTATCATCCCCTGCATGGTAAGTGCCTCAATTAATATTCTAATCTCTAAATATCACATTCATGATTCAATTTTTTTGAAAAATTAACCTAAAGCATAGATTTTATAATGTCATCCCCATATTCAACAATCTACAGTGCTTTTTCATTATTCTAATGGCATAAAGTCCAATCATTTTAATATAACATGCACCCTTTCTTAAAAATTTGCCCAAATGTTTCTCTCTTAAGGTAAATCTTCATTTTACCTAGTTTTTTTTTTTATCTTGTGCTTTATTCTTAATCTATATCTGCAATTTTGGAGGTTTAAAAATATTAATAATAATGTGAAATGGGGTGAATATTTGGTCTTGGTTTTCTGGTCTGCACTGGCATCCTCATAGGTGGCATGGTCCTATGTAGACCTTGTGACTCCCACTCACATGATTTATCTAACAACCAATATGGCCTATGGCTCACACTATCATTTATGAGCACATTCTCTCATCCTAGCCCTGTAGCCTTTCCCACTCTCTGCTAATGTGCATGATTTTTCTGAGGACACAGGAAACATTAGCTGTGTTCCAGGTGTTCTCTGGTATACCAATCTCTTGACACCATATTCAACACCCTTGGTTTCCATGCCATAGCTTTTCAGAGAGCTCTGCATGGCTGTTGGTTCACTTCTTTTATTAACAAGTAAGAAGTGAGGTACACTTGTTTTCTCCTTTTACATCCCTAATCATATCTAGATTCTGATATTTTTTCCCTTAACAAATTCCTGGTGACAGGACACAGGAGCAAACCTGGAGTCAAACACTCAAGAACCCTATCAGGTTCCCATAATGGTACCTTCACAGCCTCTCCTCAGATCCCCAGCTACAAATCCTATTTAATTTTCTTTCTCTATTTATAGCATAATCCACGCACATTATGCTGGGAGTCCTTTCGTATCACAGGCCATCCTTTTAAAACCTTTATTTCAAATAGCATTTGAAATTAACTAGTTTTCTTGCTATGCCATTCCTTCCCAGGAAATTAACTAAACTGTGTTAGAGGAGCAGAGGAGAGACAAAATAAATATTGTAAATGAAAAACACACAGGTTAACATTTCCAAATAACCTTCTTGAAGGAAAAATCAATAGATATGGACCCAGATATGTAGATATAAAAATATAGTTTCTGTGATCCTTGGATATTGTGGTCTAACTTTATAGATTTGAAAAATAGGTTGAATTAATAAAAATAAAATCATATATGTCTATTACATATCATGAAATTTTAACCAAATTGGTTCAAAGAATTATAAAACTAGGTTAACTGAGTAGTTTTTTCTGCATTCTGTTTTTATTTGATGAATTAAGCAGCCACTAAAATATTGTTTCAAACACTGTTAAGAGTTTGTATTTAATTTGTTTCATTCACTTGAAAATGTTCACAATATATCAGTAGGTGATGAAATTTCTATAGCTTAGGTAGAAAATGAAAGCTTACAAAGTTTTCATTTTTCTCAGCGCCAGATATTAAAGTCTTAAATGGCTAATTCTAAGAATACTTGACCATTGCTTACTGTTTTACAAATACTTTATAAAACACCTAAAAATGACATTTATTAGCTCCCTGGTTATTTTTCTTTATAACTGTGAACAAAGAAGCCCAGGAAGGGAGAGAAAAGGATTGCATTTGAAATCTAAAAAGGTTACAAAGAATTAACAACAACAACAACAACAACAAACAGGCCAAAAGGAAGGAGAATAAGAGAAACGAGAGTATGAAATTAAACTTTGATAGAGTGAGAGGCATAAAGTGCATTCAGAAAATAAAAGATTCCCATTTTCTTTTTTATTGGCTATTTTATCTTGGAGGTCTAAAAATACCACTTTAAAATTAGCACAGGAAAAAAAAATCAAGAGATTTGTGATTTTATCTTAGAGGATATTATAATTTTAAAAATATATCTAATTCTATAGTGGTAAGCATTAGGAGTAAATAAAAATTTATGTAAAAATAAGCAGCATGATAAAATATTTAAAAAATTCTATTATATCTGTTCACTGGGTCGATAATTTCTGAGCACCTAGTATGATTCTGACTCAATGATGAATTCTAAACCAATATTCAAGTTATATAGTGTAAAAAGCATAGAATTAGGGTTAAATTACTAAGTCTGTCAAATCTTCTGTTCTAGTATTTTACAAAGAAATAATGGAGAGAACAATAAAAAAAAATCTCACTTTAAACCTTAATACAGAAAACACCAAGTTAATGCATATGGAAATACTTAGTAAACTGCTAATCAAAATAAAATGGAACATATTTCACATTTTAATCTAAGACTTTTTATCTTCCATTTCAGATTTTGAAAACTTTGAAACATAGAAGGCCCTGGCTAGGTAGCTCAGTTGGTTATAGCATCATTCTGATATGCCAAGGTTGTGGGTTCATTTCCTAATCAGGGCACATATAAGAATTAACCAATGAATGTATAAATAAGTGGTAACACAAATCAATCTCTGTGTGTGTGTGTCTCCCTCTCTCTAAAATCAATAAGTAAAATGGAGGAGGAGGAGGAGGAGGAGGAGGAGGAGGAGGAGGAGGAGGAGGAGGAGGAGGAGGAGGAGGAGGAGGAAGAGGAGAGTGAGAAGGAAATATGTACTATGTATTAATGTGAATTACTATTTGACTCAGGGTTTACCATTCCACCCATAAGGTTCATTGAAGTAATTTCCTTTATTTATGAAATCTCAGATGCTATATGATATCTACCTACATTGAGTTGAATTGCACTTAGGAAATTATTTCTTTGTGCAACTCCAAGAGAGCTTGGTATCAAGTAAGGCAGGTATTACTGTAAGGCATCGTGACTCAAAAGAGAAAGCTGCTCATTATGTCAATTACATTTATGGGAAGCAGAGGAACCCAGTTTCCCATCCCTCTTGTGAGTTATTTCAGCAAATTAAATTATGGACATGCAGATTTGTTTAATTAGTGGAGTGCATTGTAACTTAGAGCTGTAGTGTCTGCACACAGAAAATTCATCTTATCACAGTCACAGAGATGTGTTCCAGTTGGCCTTTCATCCTGGTTGGCTGTAGCCCTCAATTGTTGAGAGATGAGAATCTCACTATTGTCATGCTTATATCAAACATCAACAGTCTCTGAGTCTAGCAGTGAACATTGTGCTTAGATGTTGAATAAATATATTTGATTTTAAAAAGTCCATAAAGATTGCAAAAGATACTCTTACTACAAATTGTTTGCCCAGTAATTTTGAACAATGAATAACTGTGATACTTTGATATGTCAGGGAAACTGGAATCTTGTAGCTTCTCATCAGCTGTGTTGTATGATGGAAGCTGATTGGATTAACAAAAATAATATGAATAGCTATGACATATTTCTGTTTATAAGTGTACATAATTTGAATTTAGCAAATGTTTAATGAGCTTATGTTTTATGCAAAGTACTTTCTTAGGCATTCTGGTTTATAAAGCAGAGAAGACTTAAACTTAACAACTCACTGTCAACTAAGAGAGTAAAATGTAAACACAAATTTTTGCAAATCTTTATGATCAGCACCTTAAGAAAGATTTTTGTTATGTTATGGAAAATATAGATTAAAAAGTAATTATATCTATCAGAGGAAATGGAGGACTAGTGGAGATAAGGCCAGGCAACTCTAAATATTACAAATAATATTCCAGCTAAGAGAACAAGTTAAACTGAGTTATGAAAGTATTAAAAAATCCCATTTCTGAGAAACTGAGCAGTCTAGTTTGGACTGTGATTAGAAATGGAATGAGAATGGGACACTGGAATAGTCTAAAGATTATGCATAAGAATTCAAATATTGTATCACAAGTATTAATTAAGATGTTTTAAAAGAGATAGGATAAAATCCTACCTGGTTTTATAAAAACAGTTATCTCATCTGAATAGAGAGTGTTGAAGAAACAAGAGGGAGACTATTCTTGGCAGGATAGTGGATGAGTGCAGAAGGTATTTGAAGTGTCCTGGCAACGGATGAAGGGAGCCTGGACAATGTTAGTGGATGCAGAGAAGACAGGACAGTAGTGCACACCTGTTGTTTATCCATTTCCTGTCATTGGTAATAGGATCTGCCTTTAGACAAGCCACCACTTCCTTCATGGTTGGCTGTGTGGTCTGGGAGATGAGGACCTGAAGAGCACAAGTATGGCATGATCACACTTCCCAAGTAAAAGTTTGAGGAAGGGGATGGAGGGTGGTTTTAAGGGGTAAAAAAAAAAAAAAAGTGTGTTAAGGAAGCAAAAACAAACCAGGGATTACTTCCAGATAAAGAACTTTTTGTAAATGGCAGTATTTTAGTTGTCTTTTGAAGGATAGAAAAGTGGGATTTTGCCATTAATGGGTATGGGTAGAGGAAGCTAAAGGAATTTTTCAATCCTACGTGTTTTGCTAATGAGAGGAGTCCATTCTAAAAATCTCCTGATTGGCTGTCAGTGGCTCAAATTTTTGGTGAGCCTTATTTTTATCAAACAATGCAGAGAGGGGAAGCCACTTCAGACCCTAGTCCTGTAAACATGTTTATAACTTATAAAAACATTACTTGAATGGATCCAATTACTAGTAAGCAGCTGTTCACTACAGGATGCTTTCTCTGTCAGAGTAAAATACTTTGAAAGTTTTTCTTTCACATGAAAGGCATTTCGATATCCCACTTTGATCTTGATAAATCCAGTCTAAAAGTGTATCCTAATAACATAATTACACATTTTATATAATGATGTTCATTGAGGCTTATTTATAAAAGGAAAAACATGAGGAGAAATCCCTGAATGCAACAATAACAATATTGAATGGATTATGATACAGCAGTATAATGGAATAGTACAAATATCCTGTATAATAAAAGGCTAATATGCAAATTGACTGGACAGCAGAATGAGCAGTTGCTATGATGTACACTGACCACCAGGACTTGACCCCTGGTGTTCAGTGCACTTCAACAGGGGGAGTGCTGCTCAACCAAAAGCCTGGCCCATGGACTTAAGCTGCCAGTCAGATATCCCCCTAGAGCTCCTGGACTGTGTGAGGGTGCAGGCTGGGCTGAGGGACCCCCCTCCAGTGCATAAATTTTGTGCACAAGGCCTCTAGTATAGGAATAATGTAGAAAATGTTTAAGGTACACTACTCTGTATTATCAGTTGTTCAACTCTGTGTGTATGTATGTATGCATGTGTGTCCATACACACATCACACACACACATGTTTTTCCAATTATTCTATAATGAATACATGCAGCCTGGATAACATAACAATTATATAAATTATGTTTTCTGAATCTATTTTGTTATTTTTAAAATATGTTTTTACTGATTTTCAGAGAGAGGAAGGGAGAGGGAGAGATAGAAACATCAATGATGAGGGAGAATCATCAATTGGCTTTCTTCTTCACTCCCCCTATTGGGGTTTGAAACTGCAACCCGGATATGTCTCCTGACTGAACTGTGATCTTCTGGTTCGTAGGTCAATGCTCAACCACTGAGCAATACTGGCCAAGCTCATGAATCTATTTTAAACAAAACAATAAAAGTGTAGTCAACAGTGCTATGTGAATAGCAGCAGTTAAGAGACTTCATTCTTTGAGACCCTACTGGTACAATAAAAAATGATATCATCTGTTTAACACTTTTCATTTCTTTGGCACTTGGGTCTTTGCATATGCAATGGCAAGCAAGGACTTCTTATAATTTATTGCACTAGGGCTGGCAGCATCCATGCTTGAGAGATAGCAGTGATAGATGTCCAGGGTTTATAGTGACTGCACACTACCTCAGTGGTCCCTGTGCATGATTTTAATTTTTATTATAACTAACCATCTTCCCAAATCTGGGTCCTTAAATCTGTATGTCCAGAAGTACTGTTGATTCTCTGGGTAACCTATATGCCTATCATTATTTTCTTTCTGTTTTGGTTAACAACATTCATTTCTTTTGTTCCAAATAGTATCCATGATTGACAAAGGGTTGGCTCTGCATGACAAAAATGTCAGGCACCTGTATTTAGGTTTCTTGGAAATAATAGATGTAAGTTCAGAGCCTCAATAGAACAAGAAACTCTCATAGGAATTTTTGTGACACATTTCATAGGCTGGAAATGAATAATGGCTAGATTTCTGAAAAATTGGAGCTAGAGAGGAATATAGTTATTATCATTTTGGATCTGACTGTGCCCAGGGAATCATCTGCTCTGAAGAAATGGTATTACAATCTTATACAATAAAGTGTCTTATAAAACAATATGCAGTTGCAACATTAGGCTTAACTACATGCCATCTGAAATCACATATGTGTGTCTTTAAGTCATACAACTTTTAAAGAACTATTCCTTACTTAAATTTATTTTCTAGGAATTAACTCTTTTCCCTCTTTTGATTTAGTATACTTTTCATGTTTCTTCAGAAATGTTGCTATTTTATAATCTCAGTTCCTTTACATGAGCAGCTGGATCAAGCCAGTTATTGTATCTTTCTGATTCAATATATGAGCAAGTGTCCATAAAGAATGACATCCGCTATTTGGCTAATATGTGGGAGAATATGAAATAATTTTACATCTTTATAACTAGTGTAGTTCAAATAGAAATCTGGAAACATCTTTTCCCATCATCCTCTTCTGGTTGACTACTTATAGTTCAGAGTTATTGAAGAACAGACTTTGGTATGATTGTTAACTGATAGTACTTTTTGTAAGAAATTATCTCACTATTTCACTTTCTGTTTATTTTTTTTTCTTCAAATGTCAACTATCACCATTTGGCAGAGAGAATATTCTCACTCACAAGATGGATTTTCTCAAAGTTCAACAGATTTTTTTTTTTTCTGAGAAGAAAAGAATAGTGAGATGGAATTTATTATAAAAATTATAACAAAATATAAATATAAAATCATTTTTGAAAATAATGACTAAACTAGTTTCCCTCAATTATTTAGCTTCAGCCATGGGTATGTAAGCTTCAAACAAATTCTTAAAATGAAAATAATTATTTTTTATGAAGCTATTTTCTAAAACTGATAAATAAGAGAAAGTTTTGAGTAAACCTTCATTTTTACTCTAACTGGAGACTACAAAAGGCAGTATAAATGCTGGTTTCAAATCACACTAAATACTCTGAACAAAGTGATGAAATCATAATCTCACTGCTCAGACACCTTATGGTTCTGCAAAGGTGTTTAGAGCTGCAGGAATGGAGATGGGAAAAAATTATCTTTAAACTTGCATACATGTTGTTGTTTTATAGAAAATTTTACTTGTTTTCTCCTTTTCAAATAAAATTTGGAAATTACTGCCTTAAAAGGTGGCATAAAATTCTTCAAAATTAATTACACTTTTTCTTTGAGAAGTGAACTATTGTCTATGTCATGTAGAGAGAGTGCTGTGGCCCAAAATCAATCTCTAGAGGGTGACAGGGTCTCAGAGCAATAAAGCCGAACCACAAAACAAGGTTTATGAAGGATAGTGTTTCAGGCAAATATAGCATTTAGCCCGTTCAATTCACTCTAAATTAGAGCTCATTACTCTTCATGATACATTTGATTGCTCTCAAATTCTCAGTAAATGTACCATGAGCAGAGCAGTGCTATTACTTGTGATCAGCAACCAAAGCTTCCCTGAGAATTGCTGCGAGACCTCACTCATCTATGGAGACCAGGGCGGAGCCAGGAGAGCACTCAAGCACTGCTGACCTTGAAAGAGCTCAGCAAAGGGCAGGGGAAGTACATTATCAGAAGCAAACAAACAACAAATCAAAAACAAACACAGTTTAATGCTAGCACTCCCTTCTCTCTGAAAGCTGATAGGCCACATTATTCACATCCCTTTTCTTCTGAGTTTTCTTCCTTGTGTTTATTTAAACAGAGCACAGATCTCCTCCATCCCAGGAATGCGAACAAGCCACTACAAATGCCTTTTATTTTCCATATGCTTCAGTCAGATAGCTCTGTGACAGATCACTTTCTGTTGCCACGATCAAACGGAAGTGCAAGAAATATATGAAAACCAGTGGTATATTGAAGAGGCAGTAGACTGCTGATATTCAAACCAGATTTTTGATCAAGATATCAGTTCAAAGTATCAGTTTTGGTCACAGCATAAGCAATTCTGATGTCTCATAATGAAAAGAGCTTCTGATCCTTCCATTCCTCACTCCCAGGCTGGGTCTGCCATTAAGTTGGAATTAAACCATCCCTGTGGAAATAACTAGTGATGGGCTACTTAAAAACACCCTTGAAACTGTAAAAGTTGCAGGCCCACCATCAGCTATAACTGCCTAAGGTTGGCTGCAGGTAAACACTTTCTTCACACTAAGTAAGGTCAGATGCTAACCTGACCAGTAACCCAAAATCTCTCTTCGAGGAACGTTGGGCTTAGTCTTTTATTTGACCTTAGGAATGCTGACTCTTACTCATTTCTTTGCCTGAAAAACTAATGTCTAACCCTTATATTCTGGGTTTCCTTCTGGTCTAGCTCTTGAGCTATCTGCTCTTCTCTATTGAAGATTTCCCCAATACCACTGGCTTTTGCCTTCAAGTTTTTATGATATTCTGTTTCCTTTATGAACCTACACATTCACTCAATTCTTTACAGTTCTGCCATGTAGCTGGTCAAAACCCTGTCATGTCAGCACTGATCATGTATCTTTCCCTTGGGACACAGGTGCACTATATCAGCACCTTACAGGAATCCTTTTCAGTACTTCTCTCAATTAAGCCTCCACTGCCTGGTTCCTTTTATGACTTTGGGAATACACAATTTCCTCATGTTTTCCCCTGATAAAAACATTCTTTTTTATTCACAGCAGTTTGTTGTTGTTATTGTTACTCAAGTATTAACTTTAAGCTCAGGGTTGCAGGGAAATTTTCTGCCTAAGCCTATTTGATTAGGCCATATACTCTTATTTTCTGTTTCATTGTTTAGTCACTATTTTCCTGTATTCTATGAGCCTGGAACTGCTGCTTTCCCTGAAGATCCACCCATAAGGTCACTGAGACTGGTATATGTAATCGAAACAGAAAGCAAAACAGCTCAGCCGAGGATGGGACTCTTTTTATGCCTGTTGCCTCCACAAAAGCATGAACAAGGCTGCTTACAAAGTCCTTGCATATGTTATTATCTTCCTGCCATACGCTATTAATAAATTAAATATGTCACATGTATCTGTAAAAACAGCTTGAATTGTTCCCACTATGTCCTGCAAGATACAATAAAACACATTTTTTATTATATGCAATGAGAAGGTAACAATTGAATATTGTAATATTAAATATAACATAAACATTAATGAAATTGTTATGCCCAGATTTCAAAATCCGCAAAGACCACCAGGGACCCGAGTCCGACGCAAAAGCAAAGAGCCTTTATTCAAGCTCAAGCTTGGTTCTCTGCCTCTACCAACGTAGTGGCAGGATGCAAAAAGAGAATGAGTTTCAAGAGCACAATGATTTTATAGGGCTACGGGTCAGGAGGTGGGGGCATACTCGGACCTCTGAGTTGGCCGATTCCTATTGGTTGGGTGAGGGCTGGAGCTAGTGACGCAAAGGCAGGGTGCGGCTAGGGTCTGGTTACACACAGACAGGATGTGATCAGCATACTTTTGGCCTTAGGTTAGTTCTCCTTGTATTCCCATTGGCTGAATTAAGGGCGGGCTGAGTAACTGACACATCCTGTGGTTTTTCTCGGAAGAGGGGACACAGTTACACAAGATGGAGGACATAGTACAAAGTAGAGTCAGTCCCATTCTGCCCTTTCAAAATAATAGGAAAGAAACTAAAATAGCAATCAACTTTACAGGACAAACAAGGAAATCTTGGAAAACTAATGAATTCAAGAGAACCTTTATGGAAAAGGGAAAAATAAAGTGAGGATTTTTTGGTAAATTTTCTTGATTTCTTACTATTTAGTATAGAGCTTGCTATAATGGGTATACATCTTTATTTTGTGTTTTTCCTAGAGTTGCATTAATCTGCTTGCACAGCCTCATCAATGTTATCCCAAGGCAGACATACTTTGTAATTCAATGACATCCAGCCTTACAAAAGTTCGGGGGAAAGTAGGAATATTATGGACAAATGGGCCCTGGGATTCTCCCCTGAGAAATTTCTATTGCTGTTACAGAGGCCTTGGTTCTTTAATAATAAGGCATATGAAAATGATGTGGGGATTTGTTTAAATCACCACTATAACATTCTCACTTATTATGTCTTGACTGGGACCTAGGAGACTGGATTTTTAAAAATTGTCTTTGAGGACACATTTATTGATTTTAGAGGGGGGGGAGGAGAGAGAGACATCAATGTGAGAGAGAAACACTGATTGGTTGCCTCTCACACATGCCTCAACCAGGGACCCAACCACAACCTAAGTATGTGCCTGGCCCAGGAATCAGACCCATTACCTTTCTGTGTGCTGGATGACACTCCAAATAACTGAGCCACTGGCCAGGGCTGTGCAAGTATCCCAGGTGATTCTGATGCTGGGATCCCATGGGCTGCTTAGAGAAATGCCATCTTAGTACAACCCAAGGTCTAATCCCCAGGTTTACTTATAGTTTTTAATGTGCTTCATGAATATGCTAGACATTTAGGTTTGGTCAGTAATTTTCTTGTCATTATTATTCTTAACTGCCTGTCCACCCTACTTAGGACAGTTGTCTGATTTCCTTTAAATGGAGGAATTGAGCTATATTCTTTAAGTAATATCCTGTTTACACTGGGGTCAGAGTGTTTGCAAAGTGCTCTAAATGAAGCAGGAGTTCCATCTTTAAATACAATTAACAATAATGTGTTGACAAAGTGAAACTGTCTCTTTACTTGTGGGTTGCCTCAGAATATGAAAAAAACAAACAAACTCATTTACAAATGATTAAGAATCTCCAGTAAAAGGTTATTATATGTAGTCTTTTTTTGGATATCTATATCTATATCTATATCTATCTATATCTATATCTATATATAATAAGATAATATGAAAATTGGTTGGGACACCTTCACGTAATGACCGATTACCAGGCTGTATCCTCACCCCTGTGACAGCCCAGTGATATGAGGCTTGCATCCCCACCCCCCACAATGGGTCCCGGGACATGAGGCTCATGTACCTGACCCCTGTGCCAGCCCAGAGACACGAGGCTTGCATCCTTGCTCCCCTGCGCTGGTCCAGGGGTTCGCAGGTGCATGGAGAAGCCCCTGCATCACAGGCCCTGCCAGGGGTCTGCGGGCACATAGAGGTCTGCAGGCCTCCACTGCAGTGCTGCCTGGAGTCGGGGCCATGGCGGGGCCTCCATATGCCTGCACCGGGGGTCCACAGGCCTCCCCGGCTCAGGCCTACCTCTTTGGGGCAATCCATTGAGGAGCCCCGGATGAGTGGGCAGGGCCTACCTCTTGAGGCGATGGATGCGGGGCTCCCGCACTGTGACAGAGCACAGGCCAAGGTGGGGGACCCACCCCCCACCCCAATTGCATGAATTTTGTGCACTGGGCCACAAGTGTGTGTGCATATATATATATATATATATATATATATATATATATATATAATCATTCAATACAGAGGAAAAATAAGTTTCAGAAATACTGCAATAGGATGAAGAAGCTGAGACAGAAAGGTACATGTCTCTCCTTTTCGTCATTTCATCCTGAGTTACTTTATCTTGAAAACTCACCAGGATTATCATGACAAGGCTGTCACGGACCCTGCTAGAACATTGCAGACAGAACAGAAACGTAATGTAAAGGACCAGATAACAAATAAGTTAGGCTTAAAAGGAAGTCACAGGGAAAGGTAAATTCATGGTGTGATTGTACATCAATAAAACATTATTTACAAAAGCAGACCACAGTTTACATATGGTCCAGATTTTGTACTTGCTGACCCCTGATTTACAGTTAGATAGCCAACTTTCTCAGAAAACTGCTTTTTTTTTTCTTTTTCTCCATAGTGTTTATTTTCTCTCATGGAAAATGAAAATAGGAAATAAGCTCACTTTATCCTCAGATATTATTACAAACATGTTTGAAAACAACTCTTTTATTCATTTATTTCCTAGCAATGGGTTGAACATCTACTATGTTTTGGGCAAGATGACAGTTTCTCTTATTTGATATTAGTTAACATCTCTGACTAATTGTAAGAACTTTTGCACACTTTACATTTTGACCCTCAGTTTGGGATGATGACAGGTGCTTTAAAGGAAGAGTTGAATTAGAATGTTATCAGCTGCTACATTGTCTCCTCATTTTAAATTTGTAGTTCTCAGTTTTTTGTTACTTAAACACATGAAACAGATTATTTTTAAACTAAATGGAAAGCTTTACACTTGACAATGGTATTTTACTTTTGTTCAGTTATGATAAAATGTTTTGGGGATATTCCCCATAATTATCTACATGCAATATCTTACTCAGATTTCAGGAGAAATTATGTGATACTTCCTAATATTCTTTACAACACCTTATCTAGGTATTAACCCATTTTAGATCTTCAATAAGTACTAATATTCATTGAATGGATTAGTACTCTAATGTATAATTTTAAATCTAGGGTCTTTTAAGCAAAATGTGATCTATAGGCAACCTTAAAAGTGTAACACCTATTCTCATTTCTAAATTGATATATTTATTCCTATTTTTCTTTTTTTTAATATATTTTATTGACTTTTACAGAGAGGAAGGGAGAGGAATAGAAAGTTAGAAACATCGATGAGAGAGAAACATTGATCAGCTTTCTCCTGCACACTTTCTACTGGGGATGGATCCCGCATCCAAGGTACACGCCCTTGATCGGAGTTGAACCTGGGACCCCTAAGTCCACAGACCAACATTCTATCCACTGAGCCAAAATGGTTAGGAGCCCATATTTCTTTTTTAAAATATATTTTATTGATTTTACCGAAAGGGAAAGGGATAGAGAGTTAGAAACATTGATGAGAGAGAAACATAGATCAGCTGCCTCCTGCACACCCCCTACTGAGGATGGATCCTGTAACCAAGGTGCATGGCCTTGACTGGAACCAAACACAGGACCCTGCAGTCTGCAGGCCAATGCTCTATCCACTGAGCCAGACCAGTCAGAGCCCATATTCTTTTTACCTGGTTAATTTTACAAAGAAGATGGAGATAAAGGAAGGCTGTGGAATGCTCTCTGGGCAGATCAAGGCTAGAAATGAGTTATATATGATTTTTTCCATTGAATCTCTACTAAAGCATATAAAAACCACTTGCTATCATTAACTACTTAGAGAGAAATGAGACCATAAAGCAAGTGAAAATGGGGCATATTAAGGTAAAAAAAATTAATGATTCGGAAGATATGGATAAGTTGATTCTATTTCAAAATAGAAAATTTCTGTACCTCTGTCTTAAAATCTTTCTCATGGAAGTATCTTTATATGACAAAGATTGAATTTTGTTTTCAGTAAAGTGAATCACTTAGACAAGCAATTTTCTGAAAATAAAGTGAAATATATTTAAACCTTAATGAAAGTAAGGGTCAAACTCTACATTTTCCTTGAGAAAGATTATATATATATTTTATAACGAAGGAGAAAATGCATGAAAGGACAGGAGTTATCTTTGTTCTTATAGAAAAACATATAGATTGATGATCACAGGCTATTGTAAAAACATACTCATAAACACTTTTGTGCTAAGACTCTCTCATTATTCCTCTGTTAGGAGATGGATGTCAAGTCAATCTTTCACAAGTCTCACCTGAGGTTAGGTTTAAGCAGGATTTATTCTTTGTAAAGTGAACATTTTTGATGGGTTTAAAAGAGCCCTAATTTCCTTTTTAGATTGCCACCAGTAATTTGGCAGATGTAACACATTCTTCTTTTAATTACATCTATATCTCTTTATTTCCTAAGTGGTATTTATTATATTTCCTTCTCGGGAGAAAATTTTTTTTCTCAAAATTATTCAGACAATAGGTCAAAATCTAGGAACAATTAAAAAGCCACACTTACTATAATTTCCTACAACAATGCTTCACTTCTCACCAGTGGATCTGAGCAGAGTGAAGCAGTTTCCTGTGGCTTCTTCCTTACTGTCTTACTTGAGAATTAAGGGCGATTGTACTATAGTCCACAGTGATACCTTAAAATTTTCAATGAGGATGTCAATGTTTTAAAACCAGTTTAAAAATAAAATGTATAGTACTCAATTTCTTCCATTGTTCTAAAATACACACAGTCTCTGAAATGGACACACATTAGACTGTCTAATATTATGTGACTTTTCCCACTTGAGAGCACTGGGAAGTCTGTGCTCTGATGCACCTTTTTATGAATATATTTAGTACAAGCTTTAGGGGGCAACTGGCTAGTTCATCAAATGTTAAAGTGTGAATACACTTATATCCTGCAATTCTACCTTTAGGAACTTACGTTACTGAAACAAACACAAGTGACAAAGATACATGTATAAGGATGGTCATTAGAGCTTTTTAATAGCAAAGATTGGGATCTGACTAACTTCATCAGTTAAATAAATGATGGTGTATTCAAGCAATGAGTGGAAGGTGGATATTTAACAAACCTAGAAAAGATATGAAAAGGTAGGCCCAATCAAATATTAAATGGAAAAATCAACTTAATGCAAAAGAAAAAAAGAAGGATGGTTTACAAACTACAAAATGTTCCCAGAGGCCAGAAATGTAACATCAGGCCAGGTGCGACTATCACAGCTGATTCTGGGCATATGAGAGAGGAAAATTCATCCTCTCAGCTTCTGTTGATTGCTGCCATGCAGGATTCAGTACTTCATTTAGTCAGATATTTAAATTTTCAAGAAAGAATGGACATGACTCAGGCCTAATGTACGCATTTATGTGTGTTTAAAGTTTTCTTTTCATTTCAATGCATTTGAAATACAATGTTAGTCAAGGAAAACAAGTGTGTAGGCAAGTCTTGACCTAGTCACAATGTTGCCTCCATTGTGCAGACAGTGAACAGTTTAGAAAGTTATGCATTGCATCACAAACATGATAAATCCTGCAAAGTAGGTTTGGAAATAGGTTAATGGAATAGCATTGTACTTTATAGTTTTCTATGTTGTTTGATATTATTTTATTATATGCACACTGTATATATCCAGTGCTCATGCTAAGAAAAAAATTAATCTCTTAAGTTTCATTGTTTAAGAGAAAAAACAATTTTGAGTATTTCTACTATCCCCATCTTGTGACTTGGGCAATTTGCCCCACATTTCTGGAATTCAATTTCTTCCTCTGTAAAAAGACATAAAGACTTTTGTTGGTTAGATTTATGTGATTGATATTTACAAATGCTCCATATGTTGTGTTTGCTTTGTCAATGTCCATTGTAGAACTGAACTAAAATGGAGTCATTTATGTCAAGGACACAATACAGACCATCAGGACAGACAGCTATAGGAAAGCTAACCTAACCTTACAGAAATTTACAGCTCTTCTCAGAACTGTAAGTTGGCAGCGGATACCAGCCCAAAATCCTCAAATGCTGTCTGTTCACACACCCTCTCGACTGCCTTGTTTCCCTGATCCAAAGTAAGAGATAAGACCACTAGGCAACCAAATGAGCTGAAAAGGCCAAATAACTTTCATATGTATCCCATACAAATCCTTAGTCTGTGCTCTTTGCACTATGACATGAAGCATGGCTGCTAAGAGTACGGGTTTGAGGGAACATAATACAACGTAAGATAGGAGGGAGATCTAGAAATGGTGGACTAGCTTCAAAGGGCAGGACTGGCCATGAGCAAGAAAACTTGGAGGGCCCCAAGCAGGCCACACTACAGTCTCTTTGCAGAAGGCTGATCTGGAGGGCTAAGACTTTTTCTGAAGGGACTAGGAGAAAAATTGCACTCATTCACAATTTCCATGAAAACAAGGTCATAGTGAAAGGTATATACCTGATATATTGTGTTTGCTCTTTCCATAATAAAAGCGTAACCTTTCATTATCTATGTTGGTAAAACTTATCTCACTTCTAATATTATACAATTTATTACATTGATCCATTTCTTAGAATTTGTAATAAGCCATTTCTCTTACAAATTACTACATGTTTACAGTTTACCACTAGTTTTAATTTCCTGTTTGTTTTTTTAACTAAAAGAAACAAAATGGTTTACCTGTTTCTCCCATTGCCCCACCCTATAATCTTATCAAAATAGGCACAATTTTTATTCAGTTTGTTCTTGACTAAAGTTTTAATTTTCTCAGTAAGAAGTGTAATCTCAGATTTCTCAGATATTTTTTAAAAAATCATGATATTATTCAATATTAATGGAAACTTACTGTATCTGTCTTTAGCAACTTGCTAAAATATTTTTATGTCTAAGGGATTTCTATTTCAGTTTGTGTTTTAATGTATGAATTAAGTAACCATCTTTAATATCTTTTTTTATTTTTGTGAATACATTCCTGGCATAATTTAAGGTGTTGAGGAAAAAGCAATAAAGAGACCAACACAGAAGTGGGCCTCATAGAGTTTTTTTTCTTTCCAGCACTGAGCATTTATTGTGTGTCTATTCTCTGTGAAAACTTCTACAAAACACTGCAGAAAGGTGACTGAAATGTGGACCTTGCAAGTCTAGTGAAGGTTCTGTTACTTATGCACCTACGTTCCCTTGGGTAGTTTCTTAACTTCTCAAGTGTTCCATGTCTCAAACTTATATACCAAACTAAATACCTACTTCCTCCCCAAAACAGATCCTCCCCCGAAGTTTCTCCTCTTGGTAAATAGCATCTCAATTCTTCCAGGAACTCAAGCCAAACATTTGAGGTCATTGTTGACACTTTCCCTTACACAAATCATTCACTCTATTTAAAAAAAAAAAAAAAAAAAAGAGCAGGCTATCAGCTCTGTTCTCACAGTAGGTCCAGAATTCTAACTAATACAAATTAGCCCTTAGTTTTATACTACCCTATATTTTCCACACTTACTCTGATTCAAGCGTAAGCTATCTCATAGCAGGAGTCATGCCTTATCCTTCTCCGCAATGCTTGCAGTAAGAGTCATCTTCTTTACTTCCCATAGCCTTCAGAGTCAAGGTGAAGCTCCTTGAAATTGCATCAGGCACACGAGGACCCACCCTCTCTCGGCAAGTCTCTTGCTTCTTTTTCTACTCTCCCCAGGCAAACTCCAACACGTTACCTACTAGAATAGAAGCATCATCCTCATCCCTATTTGCCTAACTCATCCCTGTGCCTTTTAAAGACAATCTGGGCATATCCTCCTCTGGGAAGTTGTGTTGTAAATATGAGTTATTCAATATCCAGTTCTTCTCACAGAGAAGGATGTTTCTTGATTATGATGTTGAATTCAGGCACCACCACACTGTAAGACTTAATGTGAACAAGAACATGTGAATGGGAGTAATGTGTGTCATTTCCCAGAACAAGCTTAAAGAACCACTGTGTGTTTTTGAGATGCTGTGTGTTTCCTGTGTTTAGTGCCAAGATTACTGGCAGGGGTTCTGATAGTGTCTGCTTCATAAACCCCTGCTACCTGAGCTCTGGAGTGAGGCCCATACCCACATGGAACAGAAAGCCTCAGGAACTATTGATGGGCATTAGTATGAGCAAGAAATGAAGGTCTTAAACACCTGTTTAGGGGGGATTATTTGTTACATTAGTATAACCTAATGTTTTGTGTTTTTTTTTAATTGCAAGTGCTGACGAATTTTATGAAGCAGGAAACAAACAAAAGAATAGTGTTCTTTAAGAGATACTGAGTGGTAAGGCTGTGAAAGTGGGGAGGGAGTGTACAGATCAGGGAAGGTCCAGAGGAAGTGATGCTTGCCCTTAGCCCTAAGGTTGTTCAGTGACCCAGGTAAGCAGTGAGACAAACTATTGTCCAGGCAGCATGTGTGAAGGCCCTGAGGAAGGGAAGAGCCTGACTTATTTCAAGACTATAAGGACATCTGAAGTAGATGGAGGAGCGCTGAGAGGACAGAGGAGTATAGTGTGGGATAAATTCGGGGGCTGTCAGAGTTCAGATGAGGCCAGGCCAGGGGAGCAAGTTAGGGGTTTAGGCTTAATTTTGCCAGGTTTGGGGAGTGAACCATGGAGGTCTTTCCTAGTCTATGTTTGGTTCATATTAAGTATCAAATTTTTCCCATTGTCCTAAATCAGTGGTCAGCAAACTTTTCTGTAAAGGGCTAGACAGCAAATAGTTTAGGCTTTATGGATCTTACAGTCTCTGAAGTAAACTATTCAACTGTGTGTAGCACAAAAGCATCCTTGGCCAAAATGTGAAGGAATGACTTTGTATGTGTTCCAATAAAACTTTATTTATATAAACATGTGCGGGGATGAATTTGGCCCTCAGGCCATAGTTTGCAGACTGCTATTTGAATTAATGAGCATGAAAGCAACAGCAAAAGTCCTTGTTTGCTATTTAAAGGATGAATACAATTTTTCTTCTCATGTTTCAATCTTGTCATACATATTCCATCTGAATTTTGAGCTATGGGTTTAAGTAAGAAAATCAGCATAGATTTTAACCCAAGAATATAAACATTCGTTAAAGCATACATGGGGTCTGAAGAGATTATTTGAAAAAATAGTCCCTAATGAGTCATAAAATAAATAGCACATAAAATTACAATTTTTATAAAGATAAGTACAGCAAATTGTTATCCACCACATCTCTAAATAAGTGATAGTAAGAAGAACCATATGAAATTGCTATTATGAAGAACAATATTGGCAATATCATATGATGCAACTTATTACAAACTAAAGGCCCAGTGCACAAAATTAGTGCACGGAGGACGGGGTCCTCAGCCTCGCCTGTGACCTCTTACAGTCTGGGACCCATCAGACATCCTTCTCACAATTTTGGATCTATTGCTTCTTACCACTCAGCACTATGTGCTGCTCCTTACCATTTAGCACGCTGCTCCCTGTGGGAGCACACTGACCACCAAGGGGAAGCTCCTGCATTTAACATCTGCCCCTTGGTGGTCAGTGGGTATCATAGCAACTGGTCATTCTGGTCATTCTGCCATAATGGTCACTTAGGCTTTTATTATATTCACTAGAGGCTCACCCCTAACTGCCCTCCCCTACTGGCCTGATCGCCCACAAGCCCACAACTGCCCTCCCTTGCAGGCCTGGAACCTCCCAATAGACCTCCCCTGCTGGCCATCTTATGGTGGTCATCTTGTGTCCACCTATGGGCAGGATCTTTGACCACATGGGAGAAGCCCTCTTGTGTGTTGGAGTGATGGTCAATCTGCATATTACTCTTTTATTAGATAGGATAGAGGCCTGGTGCATGGGTGGGGGCCAGCTGGTTTGCCCTGAAGGATGTCCCAGATCAGAGCAGGGGTTCTCTTGGGGCATGAGGCAGCCTGGGTGAGGGGCCTGTGGTGGTTTGCAGGCCAGCAACCCAAGTAGAGACCTTGGGATCTGGGATTTATTTATTTACGTTCTACAATTGAAGTCAAGACTTCTGCTCCCTCTGTGGTGGCAGCCATTTCTGTTTGGGTTTATTTACCTTCAATAATTGAAACTTTGTAGCCTTAAATAGAGGCCTAGGCCTACCAGGGCTGCAGAAGCTTGGCTTCTTCCATCGCTGGGGCAACACTAGCCTCTGCTCTCTCCAGCTCCGTGGCTGCTGCCATTTATATTGGAATTTATGTATCTTCTATAACTGAAACTTTGTAGCATTGAGTGGAGGCCTAGGCTGGCAAGGGCAGGCGGAAAGCTTGGCTTCCTCCATTGCCCAGGAAATCCAGCCTCCCTCCTGCTCTCAGTGGCCTCAGCCATTTTTGTTGGGGTTTATTTGCCTATTTGCTCCTGATTGGCTGGTGGGCATGGCTAGTGGGCATGGCTTGTGGGTGTAATGGAGGTGTGGTCAATTTGCATATCACTCTTTTATTAGATAGGACTAGTGGCCTGGTGCATGAAATTCATGCAGAGAAGGGGGTTCTCTCAGCCCAGCCTGAACCCTCTAGCAGTCTGGGACCACTGGCTCTTAACTGCTCACCTACCTGGCTGCCTGATTGCCCCTAACTGCCTCTGCCTGCTTACCTGATTGCCCCTAACCTCTCTACTTCCCTGCCTGATCTCCCCTAACTGCCTCTGCCTAACTGCCTGATCACCCATAACTGCCCTCCCCTGTCAGCCTGATCTCGCCCCTAACTGCCCTCCCCTGTAGGCCTTATCTCACCTTCAACTACCCTCCCCTATTGGCCAATTTGGTTCTGATTGATCAATTTGTATGCCAGTCAGCATCTCCAGGCCTCCTTCTGGGCCTGATCAGATAGGCGGGGCTTATCAGTAGCCCCCGTGGAGAATCAGAGGGAAACAGAGGCATGGATGCTGGCAAAACCTGGAGAGAAAGAGAGAGGCAATGACTAATCAACAGCTGCCACAAAGTCTATAGATCAGACCCTGTCTCTCTCTTTAGGCTTCTCTCCAGGCCTGATCTGCAGCCCCCTGGGCAGTCAGTGCTGGGTCACAGCATCTGCACCGGTGGCAGTCAGTTCTGGTTCACCACAGCAACCCAGTACTGACTGTAGGACTGACTTTCAGTGTTCGATCAAGCCTTCAGTGGGTCATTATGCACCCTGCGTTTTTATATATATTAGGTTAATGATGCTTTAGCGTTTTAAAATTATGTTCTATATAATCAAGAACCCAGAGCAGCACCAATTTTCTATGAGATAGGTAGCCTGCTTCACAAATAACCCACAGTCACACATGTGTTGAGATATACATGATTTTATTCCATCCATGAACTTCAGTGCCAATCAATACCTCTAAATCTCCAAGGGCAACCAAGCTTATTCTGTTTGAAAAACAAGCACACTCCATGTGTTCAGCTCTCTCTCTCTCTCTCTCTCTCTCTCTCTCTCTCTCTCTCTCTCTCTCTCTCTCTCTCTCTCTCTCTCTTCCTCTCCTCTCTCTTTTCCTCCCCTCTCTCTGTCTGTTGCTTTTTATAGGAATGTGTATTTGAGGAAGAACTTTGTATGAGATGGGCAAAAACTTTCATCATTTAGTGAGAGCAGTGCAAGAACCATCACATGATTCTTGTGATGGAAAGAGGGTACCTTTATACATTCTCTGCAAATTTTTCAGCCATAGAGAATACGTATTTTCTATTTAGTGATTTCTAAGTATAAAATCTGAAAAAATAGTGAAGCATATTTACTTTATATAAAAATGCAAATCATGACATAATATAACCAATCTTTTCTGTAGGGCAGAATGCTTATACCATGTTGCTTTTCTAGGACACTTATAGATTTCTTGAGCGTGGCTAATTTTTCTTCAAAATTGTAGTTTTAGTTGCCCTCTCTGTATCCACAACTGTAGGAATTGTTAGACTGAAAAAAAAAATTGTGGCCTGTTTGTGGACTTCCATCTGTTCCTGGTGGTTTCATTACAAAAATGTGTATATCTCTAGAAGAAATTATTTAGAAAAATAGTTATTTCAACTTCATGTCAACTGATAGCTGTACAACTTATCTGTCATAGTTTCTTTTATTATGAAATATACACTTTTTCAAAGTGGGGGGGGGGGCATGATTCCTTAAGCAATCTTACAGAAATTGTGCTGGGATGTTATATATATGAGGAAACTCTAAGGAAACAAACCTATGGACTGAAGATAATGAATTATCTATGGGTCCAAGTTCAGATTTCTTAGGTTTACTTAAGAAGATGGATATATTCAGAGAAATAAATGCCATTGCCATTTCTTTGTCTGCTAACAAATGGTATTAGCAATAGATTTTATTTTATAAGTTGTACGCATAGCATTACCTAAGTAGCCCAGAAGTATTAATAGTCAAAAATAATGTAAATTCCAGTAACATATTTATGAAATATATTGATGCTGTCAGTCTTTATTTATTATACTGTGCCATGAAGTCTAGACAGAATAATAGTGCATTCTTTGTAGAGGCATGCATTTCAAAAATCATTGAATTTGCTGTAATGCCAATCCCTGGGTCTCATTCATGAATTTTTTACAGTTGGTTTTACATTCTATCTGCAGGAAAAAATAATTAACAATGCTTTCTTCCTTTCCAATTCAACTAGAATTTTGCCTTTGGTATTAACAAGTAACCTTTAATTTGACCACTGAGCTATGTCTTTGTTTTTCTCCCTTGCCTATTCCACACATTCCAATTCATCATGCAAATGTTAACAGTAACAAATATTTCTCTTCTAAGAACATTTCACAGTGACTCAGCTTGTGTCATTAAAAAATACCCATTTAAAAATTTTTAATTCATTTCAGATTCTTATCTAGATGCTGAATAAAAGCATTACTTCTAACCCTAAAGTTTACTGCACATTAGCATTAATTTGACCTTTTTTTATAACCTAAAAGCCATAGCTAAAATACCTAAATATAAGGAAAAACAGAGTTCTCTCTTGACAAATCTGAAAGAACCAACTGACAGAAAATGAGGAATCTATTAAATCTTCAAAGATCTAGTTTTATACAGCCCCAACCTCCTTTGCTCTAGGCAACCCAAAATATTCAGCATCAATCATGCATTTGTTCCTCTTCCCCCCTCTTCCTCTCTCTTGTGCCTCCTGAAATGCAGCGTGACGTTTGCTATTGCCATCCCTGGAACTAGTGCAATGTGCACTGCCATTCACCAGAAGACTCTACATTTCAAAGATGAACTCTCCAGTCCCTTAAACATGTTTATTTTCCTCTTGCCTTGCTGTTAGTCTTATCCACAGGCAATTGATTTTCACCTGACAGCCATCCATTTATGAAAAGAAGCTTTGTACAAGCTTCTTTATCTTCTTTGCTGATGGTCTTATTTTCTTTGTGCTCTGTGTGTCTGCCCTGATATTTTTTTGCATGATAAGAAGTTTAGCTGCCAAGTGGCAATAAACTTAGTTCCAGTCATGGCAGCTACTCTATTTTAGATGATCTTCTTTAAAACCATGTTAACGTTCTCAGAGAAAAGACACAGTATATGTATGTTAAATAGTGTTATTTTAAACTGTGCTTATTCAAATACACAATTGGAATTTTAGCCTTCCATGAGAAGCCCTGTGTTTTTCTGGCAATGCGTGCTCCTAAAGGAATCTGGCTGCTTTGAATACTATCTCCATAGCTTACTAGATATTGACTTTGGTCAGGATAGTTAATTTCGTGTCCTCCCATCCACAAAATAGAGATAAATAGTATCTTCTTTGGAGTGCTGTTTGAGGTTTAAATGAGTTAATACATGTGAAACTTTTAGTTTGATACCTGGTATGTAGAAGAGACTCCATTAATGTTGGTCATTCTTATTTTCACACTAATGATTTTGTCTCAGTGCATTAAAAAATCATTTAAAATTTATTTGGTCTGGGTTGCTTTGCCTATGTCATTGAGAGTAGAGCATTTTCATTATATTAACTATTGTTTTTGATAGAACAGATTCAATTGTCTGGTGATGTTATGATAGAAGTTGAGTAAGACCTTAGAAATGTCTGAGCAAATTTTTCACTAATATTGAAGAACCAAATCATCCTTTAGAGTCAATTTAAATAATCAGGGAAGTAAAGAATCTTTCCATAGCAAAGCATGATATACAGTGCAATTGGTACAACGATGTACAGGGGCTCAGACTCTTCTCTGTAAAGTGAAGTATAATATGAATATAGAAATATAAAATAAAATTATTTGGTGTCTGTGTTTTTAATGTATTTCATTGATATTTTACAGAGAGGAAGGGGATAAATAGTTAGAAACATCGATGAGAGAGAAATATTTATCCTTCTGCACACCCCCATGTGCCCACAACCAAGGCTCATGCCCTTGACTGGAATCAAACCAGAGACACTTCAGTCTACAGGCGGATGTTCTATCCACTGAGCCAAATTGATTAGGGCTATGTATATTTTATGAAAGTATTTTGACAAAAAATTGAAAATGTTACTTATATCCCACTAGGCCTTCACTTAAACAAATGTGAAAATAGGTATTCGTAGATCCCCATTGAAGGTTAGGAAACATTTCATATTAGAAAGATTCTGAGAAGCAAAGGGAACAGTTTTATTATGTGCTGACTCATGCTTGAGACCTAAGAATCTAGAAAGAAAGAGAGTAATAAGTTATTGGCAGGAACAATGAAACTGTAGGTGACTCTCTTTCCCTCCATCCCCTCACTCTACTGCATTCCCACCTGCAGTTCATTCAGCCCTGTTGACCCTACAAACTAAGAATCACTTAAATCTATCCCCACTGATTCCTCTTAGGATAAACCACCATCTTGATCTTAGACAACTGTGATAATCTTTTCACTGATGTATTAATTTATTTCGTATCTGTACCAGGTACATCTTTTAAACTTATAATTAGAGCATGACACTCCCCAGGTCTTAAACCTGAATAGCTCCCACTTGCCCACCCAATGAAGTCCCTAATCCCCAGCTCAGCTGTTGGGCCCTGCATGACCCAGCCCCATCTTCAGTTCCTTCCAATCCCTTGTTCACTCAGCCACATTGGAGGGGAATATAGTACATTTTCTACAATATAGACTAGGTATTTCCATCTTTAAATCTCAGCATGATCTCCATTTGCTGCTGCTGTCCTTTCCTCTCTATTCATTGGCCCTCCCTTCACACATATCTGTTATGGGCATTATACCAATCTGTGCTTCCCCTTTTAAAACATTCACCTCATGCATCATGACTGGCTGGTTCTCATTTTCCCCATTAGAATGTGAGCTCATACTTGTCTTGTTGCAGACAATAGACAAAGATTAAGCAGAGGATGTACCACATAATTGTTAAAGCTAGTTGAATGAATAAAGAAATTTAGAAAAAGCCTAGGTAATTTTTAAATTTACAATTGCTATACTATAAAATGGTTTGTTGAATTATTTAAAATATGGATCTAAATAATGCCATACTCAGTTAAGAGAAATTAAAAAAAATTAATCAGTGTATTCGGCTGTTCGAAAATAATATAAGGGAACTTTGGAAAACATTGTCACCACGGCTAGAATGCTGGGTTCTAATGCAATGGTATTTAGATGTGTATTTAGCCTAATTATTAACTTCTGTCTATTGCCTTCATTTCCCCATCTTTCAGGTAATTGAAAAGACACATTAGTAAAAATATGTAAGCCACTTAAATCAATGACTCATAATAAGCATCATTAACCTAATATTCAAACGTAGTCATCCAGAAGGAAAGTCTCTTCTTGTGTTCTCCCTTATATTGGTTGTGTCTCTATTCTTGTTAGGAGCTAAAATATCATGCAGTACAGAACTCTAACATTGTGCAAAGTGAAAAATTTGAAAAACAGAACAAAATCTGCCATGTGACTTTTCTTCTGATTAAGTTGCCAGATTGGTCTGGACATTTAGATGTTAGTATCTATTGTGTAGTTCAGATGCCCTCCAGCCAAGTCAGCTAAACTAGAGGTATTGACATTGGTTTTAGCAGTTTTATCTGGTAGAGTATCTGAATCATTAGTAACTTCTCTCTCCTCTCTTATTCACTGAGCTGAGCTGAGTAGAGACAGGCTCTTAGGTACATCCAGATTGCACATAGCAGGAGACTTCCAATACAAACAGCAGTGAGTGACCAGGTAGAGAGAAAAAACAAACCTTTTGTTAGTATGTTTGATAAGCTGCCAATATCTGAACAGATATTATTCCTTTTGCCCTACTAAAATGTCTATTTTCATATATTTTGATGAGAAATTTCTATTCTTCCATATTAAGAGATCAAAATAATTTTTCATATGAAGTTAACAGTAGCCTAACAAAAATTACATTGATTTATGAAAATATAGAAGGGTTTTCTAAAGAGAATGTCTTCACCAGGTCTTCAATATGTTTCAAAAATTAATCAAATGGAGTCATTATTTTCCCCCCTTTCATCCACCACAGACTGCTTTATAGAGGATTTAATCCATTGGTATGATACCTACGGTAAATTTGCTCTTGAGAAATAATCAGGTTGCTTTGGATGAATTTTGAATACTATATTTCAAAGAAGAAACATTTAAAGTAAAATATTACAATTGGCTATATCTGTCACACTGAAAAAAGACCTTGTCACTGTCAGTAATTAATTTTGGATATACAGTGATTCAAAATTTTTCATATTTTGAAGTAACTGCAAATTAACACATTTTGGTCAATGAGTTATTTAGTTTTTATTTGCAAAGATGTATTAAGTAAGAGAGAAAAGCTTTTAAACAGTCTTAATTAACAACCAGAAATTATGTGATTTATTTTTATGAATTGTACATTGGGTTGTAGTGCTTCCTGTGCCATATTTTGAATACATTAAAAATATTTTTTACATAATGAAGTTCTATACAATTACTCCCAACTGCTCAAAAGAATACAGCTATTATATCATTAGAAAGATAAAATGATTCTCATTCCCCAGGGAGTTTAACATTGAAGAGGTTTATAAGCTTTAGAAAGGGAGGCTAAAACCATTTTTTTATTTTCTTTTGTGTTTCTAATTAGGGGTCATAAAAAATGCAGAGAAGAGCAGACGAATGAAGTAATAAAAGTAAAAATGTATGTTTTTACTGTACTTCAAATGCATATTGACTCATTTTGCCTTTAGACTAAATAAGCTTGAGGAAACTATAGTATATTTTCAGCTCTTTATGTGACAAAATAAAAGTTTATCACAAAAATTTGTGAAAATAGATGTATACAAACATTTTTGTTAGGACAAAAATGTGTAAACATTCTAATATATAAAAAGCCAGAGGCTGTCACAACTAAAACAACCAGATGGACGACCAAACAACAGGTTGTGTGGGGTGACAAGGCCAGCAGGGGGTTAGTGAGGCATGAACAAATGATTGAACAGTAGACTGTGTGGGGCAACCAGGCTGGCAGGGGTCAGTTGGAGGTAAATAGGCTGGGGGGGGGGGCAGTTGGGGATGAATAGGCTGGCAGGGGGAGGCAGTTGGCAAGGTGATCAGGCAGGCAGGCAGGTGAGCAGTTAGGAGGAGTGGTCCAGGATTGTGAGAGGAATGTCCCGACTGCCGGTTTAGACCCTATCCCTGGGATCATGCCTAAACCAGCAGTCGGACCTCCCCCAAGGGGTCCAGGATTGGAAAGGGTGCAGGCTGGGCTGAGGGGACTCCCTCTCTCCCATTCATGAATTTCATATACTGGGCCTCTAGTTATATATACAGGGGTTGGCAAAAGTGGTCTTACAAATAATACAAAAAATAATATAAGAACTAATAAACAATGTGGAATAAACTCTGTTTCTCATATTCACAACCGTAAGCCTACATTTGCCTATATATATTAGATCTATAAATATATGTATTTTTAGGATTGCTATGTGAGGCTAATTTTCTTGGATTATTGATATACATATTTTAAAACCTAAGTTGACTTACTAGTGATGACATTTTAAAACAGGAACATTTGGATGATTTGGAAAAGTGAACCAATTCTGAGACTCAATTATTACCATGGTAACGCCAGGGTTCAGAAGTCTTCCCTTGGTGGTAATCATTGGGTGCTCTCAAGTAAAGCATAGATGATTAAATCTTGTTTTTCTCAGGCATGTTAAAGTAGAATCTGTTAATAAACTGGAAAATACGAAGACTTAGATATAATGTCCTAATAACATTCAATATCCATGAAAGCAAATACCATTAATGATTATTTAGCTTATGTCTCCCCACCAATAGATTAACTTGTTTCAAGCAAGGTGGGGCTCATTTTCTTTCCCTCCCCCTTCCTAGAATGGAATATTATTAGTCTTTCCCAAATGAAGAAAGCTATTTGGCTTCTTTGTCCAGTTTTTCTAAACCATTTCTTACATATAACTGTTACTGATTAAGAAAAATATATTTCCCTATTCACCCATTCAAAGTATTCCTACATTAGAAGAGGCAAGAAATTAGCATAAAGTGTACCTTGGAGGAGGAGGGTAGAGAAACAAAAACACAACTCAACAAAATAAAATTAGGATAGGTTGACAAGACTTCCAGGCCATTTTAGTGAGCAAGGACCACAAATGGTATCTTTGCTTATAAACTTGGTTTTAGAGGAATAAAGTCTTCATCTCTCCCCCTGATTTTTAAGATTACATTCGGATTTGCTACAACAACGTAAAAGTGATGTTATATAACATCAAGATAATATCGATTGGTGGGGGTGGTGGAAGGGAACAGTGTCTATAAAAAACAAAAGCAAACCCATGTATAGACAACTCTTGATTATGTAGAATTTTCAGCAGACCTTTTCAAATAAAGGTCCTGAATAATTCTGTAGTTTTTATCTAAAGCTTTCAGGGGGAATAACAATACCTCAGGTGGCTCTTGGATATGAGAACAACCACACCCTCGAGTTTTACCTGTGTATCATCTGTAGGATTATCTTTATTTCTAAACGAATCACTGGCATCCTGTACACCAACAAATGTGCTGAGCACATTGTCATGGTCCAGAACTAAAGACAATGGTTCACAGAACTACTCCATGGGACCTATGTGGGCTTGAGAAGAGGACTGGAAATTGGGGTTATGGTGTTTCACCATGATCATTTTAAGAGTTCAACTTGTCTTTCTTAATTCTACAAATGTTTTTTGAGAAATAACTAAATATAAGGCATTTATTAAAAAAAAAAAAAAAAAAAACCAGATGATGTCAGTGCCCCTACCTGGAAGGAAAGATGGTCATTTCATATGTAAATATGTAAATATTTAATTAAGTATAATTATGAGAAATGCATAAAGAAAAAGAAGCTGCAATGGGAGCAAATACTAGTGTTAGTTTGGGGAGTCAAAGAAGAAACAATCTTTTTAGAAAATCTTTCTTAACCGGGTAAAACAGTTACTTATCTCTTAACTAGAAAAAAACAGGAACTTGCTATTTTCTTTCATATCATATTATCTCACTTATGATTTAAAAGCAATGAAGTTCTACCCTGGAGTCCTTCAGCCACACTGTGTTGTAGCCTCAATGAGTAATGTCAATGCTTTCGCAGTGACACTAGAGGCCAAGACATCAGCTGAGTTTGAGCAGGAAGTAAAGATGTTGGTGACAGGAGAAGAGAGAAAATGAGTGGAAGATCAAATTAATGATAGGATTATTGAGCAGAGCCAAGGGCACAGTTTTATTATTCTGAAAAATGGTCTCAAGAGTGATTTTCTGTAGCCATATTTACCTGTTCTGGTCCACCTAGGTTTTGGGTGGTGCTTGGCCAGGCTCATCCACCAGAGGGAGAAGGGACAAGGTAACTATTGGTATATGTAAGGAAAAGATGTATGTGAGGAATGAGCAATTTCCAGGGCTGGGGGCACCAAAACCAAAGTAAAGACAGTGGATTGGAAATACTGAAAGGGTTAAAAACTATGGTATAGGCATTCTAGGCTATAAATTTTAGTGAGAAACCCATTGGTCTGGTCATCTTTGCTTCCTCTTCCCTATACTATCCACTCTGAATTGGGCTATGAAGAGCTCTTATGGTTGACCATAAAGTTGAGACTATTTTACATCATTGAGTTTTGTGATAGCAATAGAAAAGTAGAACATTGTGTGCAAGTAATAAGGGAGCTCACCGCCTCTAGATAATTTTACAATAGTAATAACACCATTGAAAGTTGGTTTTTAAAAATAATAGAATCAGAATACTGCTCAGGGAAAAATGTGCTTGTTTCAAGGAAATATTACACTCACCTTCCTATCCTTAATTATTACTAGTCCTAGGATCATTGCATAAATCTGATCAAATATTATTACTACCCAAGAATATACAAAGATATCAAACAACAGAAATAAAAGTAGAAGTAAATTTGAACATCTGAGCATAAAACAGAGGAATTCATTAGCCCTGAGAATGAATTTTTTAGTAAATAAAATATTAATACATTGATGGGCATATGAGTCTGAAATTTAAAGGAAAAGTCAGGGTGGGAGACATACATTAATGGGTATCAATATTAAAGGAATTTAAGGTTATAATACTAAGTGGAATTAGCATGAGATTGAGTGCAGAAAACAAAAGAGGTTCAGAGATAGGTCTTTTGGTGTCCCCACATTGTAAGTATATAATATAAAAATTTATACATAAAGGGGAAAGGAAACTGAAGAGGGTGAGTCAGTAAGGTAGAAAGAGAACCAGGACAGATGGTACCTTGGAGCTCAAGTGAAAAAATATGTTTGAAGGAGAAAGAAGTAGATGGGTATTCTTCCTCACTGCCATTTAAATACCATTTTATGCCATAAAAATATGCATGTATGTCCACTTCTACTGACAACAGAGAAAATAGGAGGAATAAATATTGAGCCTTTAGTACTGCAGAGGATATTGAGTGTACTAATAATATGGTAATAGATGTGATCATAGAGTAAAGGTGAATTTTATTATAATGAATCTAAGGAAAACAACAGGAAAAAGTCAAAGACTGATGGCTTATAAGGCATCATTCTATTTGGTGGTTAAGAACATGAGCTGGAGAAGGAAATGGGGTTAAGTTTTTATTTTATAATAAAAATAATGGCATTTTTGTACTCTGATAAAAATATTTTGTTATGAAGGAAACTATGTTGATGCAGAGGAGAAAGGAGAGAATGATGTCCCTGAGTGTCAAAGAAGGTGAACTATAGTGTATGATATGGGATGAGTCTCAGAAAGTAGCATGGCCACCACTGGAAGAGGAAAAAAGGCAGAATGTACAGACTCATGTTCAGTAGGTTGTGGGAACCTGTAGACATACCTTCTGTCTGCTTCTATTTTTTAACTGAAATAATAATCAAAGAAACAAGTGCAGAGTGTGAATGGAGGAGGAGGTGTTGGAAGTCAAAGGAGAGAGAAAAAGGGAGAAAAAAGGAGAGTGAAGGCACTAAGAAAATAGTGTGGCTATGATTGCCAGGCAGTATTAAGAGCCCCATTTAGGGTTAGTGATCATGCACTTAAAGTGGGATCTGTCAATATGGATGTTTGCTTTTCTCCAGTCACGGTTAGTTCCATAAGTGGTTGTACAAGTTTAAGCATGGAGGAGACAGAGAGTGGGTAAAATCCAAACCGGAATGTGGTTTTACAAGTAACTGCAAAAGAGAGAGGGGGGAATAGATGGTAAAAATGCCTAGAAGGCAGTATTTGTATCTGTTGGCCATGGAAATTGTTCTAAATAAAAAGGTGAGGTGGAGAAGAAGAAAATAAAAATATAGTAGATAATAAGTTGTATGTGACAATAAGGTAAAAGAATTGTGCAAACGAGGGTCTTAATTGGTGGTGTTTGAAAGGAAATATGCTTGATCCTTGATCATGACCAGACATAGGAAATGGTTGCGGGGAGGGGGGAGAAGTGGTGATCGGCATGAGGACAAATTTATGAGAGAAAAAGATTCTTAAGAAAGTAAAGTCTAGCCAAACCGGTTTGGCTCAGTGGATAGAGCGTCGGCCTGCAGACTGAAAGGTCCCAGGTTCTATTCTGGTCAGGGGCATGTACCTTGGCTGTGGGCACATCCCCAGTTGGAAGTGTGCAGGAGGCAGCTGATCGATGTTTCTCTCTCATCCATGTGTCTGACTTTCTATCCCTCTCCCTTCCTCTCTGTGAAAAATCAATAAAATATATTTTTAAAAAAAAAGAAAAGAAAGGAAAGTCTAGGTTATTGGAAGGATTATGTACACCAGTATTAAAGTCATTCGAAAAAATAGCAAGAGGGAGAGGAACCTGATAGTTGGTAAGTGACAACAAGAAGGAGGAAAGTGTAGAGTTATATTTCAAGCTTAACTTGTAGGAATAAAAAATAGTGGGGACCTGTGGATGAGAAGTGAGGGGATCATGTACTTCATCTCCAGGCTGAGGAGGATGCTTGTAGAAAAATAGCCAAAGCTGAAAAGGGGGCTGTAGAGAAAGCGGGCTCTGAACTTCTGTCCTCACTGCTAAGTGCTTCATTTCCTCTCTAATCCCCAGTTCAAAGTTCTGAAACAGAAAAGGTGAAAGTCATTCAGCACTTTTATTTTTGGACAAAATGTATCTTATTACTATCCTATTGTTCTACCCAATTAGTATTTGGCCGACATGAAATTACATGGCTTGAAAATAATTCTGCGAAAGGCAGTATATAAAACAATGGTTCTGCCCTCCCTCCTCCTTTTGTCTTACTAATGGCACTTTTTGTGTGTGAAGTGTTTACCTTGGCTAACCTTTGATAAGTAGTGAAACCCAGGCAAGGCTGAGAATCAATGCTTTCCATATTGCTAAAATTATTATGAAGCATAAGATGATATTTAACTTCACTTTTTTCTTGAACAGAGAACCATACTTATCCAGAATCTCAAAACCACTTTTATTTTCATTTTTTTTTCCCTTTTTATTTTTATTTATTTATTTATTTTTTCTAGAGTTTCTCTTATATGTATGGATTTTTTTAATTTTATTTACAATATAACTTATATTTAATAGTAGTACATATGTTTTCCTCCCCCCCAATATTCTCCCCCCAGCCTCCCTTACCCCCCAGCACATGTCCCCACCTGCCCCCCTCTCCACCCCAGTGTCTTTCATTCATTGGTTATGCTCATATATATGCATACAAGTCCTTCGGTTGATCTCCCCCAGCATCTGCCTCCCCTCCACTCTAGCCTTCCTCCTGTAGCTTGACAGCCTGTTCGAGGCCACCTTGCCTCTATATCAATCACTTCCCCCTGTTTCTTTTCTTCAAAAATATCTTGCCTCTGCATACTGAAAACAAACGTATAAGAGCAAAAAAAAAGTTTGAGTGTCAGTTTCAATGTCCAACTGTTCTGAGTCCCAGATTCAATGTCAAGTAGTTCTTCGTGTGTACATGTCAGCAATGGTATCCAGATGGTGGACACATCGTGGCAATGCAAGATCCATCCTCTCTGGTATGGTCCTGGGCCGCCTGCAGCAACGCACAGCTGCCGACTGCTAGCATGGCAAGGTGTTGTCAGTGTCCCCCATCTCTGGACCGTCCTCGTGACTGGAACAGACCCGTCAGTTCCTCACTGTCGCAGGAACCCACATGGTCTTGGAGTTGTTCTCTGAAAACACACAAACACATTTTTGACCAAAGGTTAACAAAGGGATCCTCTCTGCAAAATAGACTTGGGATTCTTTTTATTTTTGCCCAAATGATTTTTCTTTGGCTTATTTTGACACCATGTGTGTTTTTTTCATGGGTGTCCTGCAGTTGGTTTTACAAATGGAATTTTCTTTTCTGGAGTAAGAATTTTCTACATGTATTTTACTTATAGGATATTTTTCCTTACATGATATTACCCCACTGCCCCCCCCCCTTTTTTTGGTTAATAGGGGCTTTTGGAAATTTTATCTTGCAGTCTTGTTAATTTTAAATTTTAATTTTTGAACACAAATATTACTGCTTTAGGTTCTTTGGATGTTAGGCAATTTTGCAGTGAGATGAACTACTAATAGATATTTTAGTTAATGTTTTAGGAAAAGCTTTTTGTTCAGTACAGTTAGATTTTCTTGAGTATTCACTTATTTCACTTGGCCAATTTAAATTAATCTGAAAACTTGATTACTATTTTACTGTCAATTTTAATACTCAAGCAGAAATCTTAGTTTACCCAGTAAATACTTGTGGAAAGGAATATTTGCATTTTTGGGTAGGTCCTCAGCATTCCTGGTAATAAAGTAAATTTAGATATAGGGCAGCTATTGCTGGCCAAGTCTCTGTCTGCCACCTGGGTCCCGGTGTGAGTTGTGCGTGGGAGGCGTAGCAGCCGTGGGGGTAGGAGACCTTCCTCAGGAGGGATGAGAATTCAAGCCCCTGCAAGGTTTGTGGATGAGGGTCTGTGCCCCACCTCTGTTGATCTTTTAGTTCTCTCCTGTTGGCCCCTCTGTGACTGTGCCTGTCTTAGGTTGTTCCTTCCCTGAGGAATCTTACCCGTTTCTGGCTAACCAGCCATCCTCCGGGGCCAAACAGGGTGATGTGAGGTTCAGTCCTGTCTCCTTTGTAGTCTATGCCCCCGTGGCCTCCATGTCCAGCACCTGCCTTGGAGTCCCCTCACCTGCTGGCAGAGTCCCGGTACTGATCACATATCTCGGGTGACTCAGGTTTCTTCTCCAGAGAGGGTCCAGCTCACGCCACTGGTCGAGAGACTGATCCATGGTGCCAACTGCCCAGAGACTTCGGCCACAGCTCGAACTGAAAGTTCACGCATCAACTGTGTGTATTTGGATAATAAGAAGAGGGTCCCTCTTGGCAAAAGGGCCAGAGGGGCCAATATAGAATGTTCGGATGCCTTCCCAGTGCCTTAATTCCTTCTGAAAGGGATTAATTCCTTTCCTATCCTTTTTTTAAATAGCTGCCCAACATTCAAAGAGTTAGTTTGTAAGTTTATTTGGGATAATTGTATAATATGCTGTTGTCAAATATCAAATATTATAATGACATTGTAGAATAATATCATGTAAGGGTATTGTGGTGTCACGGGATCAAAAACCACTTAATTGCAATTGTTTCTACATAGTACTCTATTAGTAGAAAGATATAATTATTACTTCACCTAATACACACACACATACACACACATCAGACCATTCACATATATACACTCATATAAAATATTTAAATAATAAGAAAGTAAAACAGGGCCATTTAGTTATTTGGCTTTGAGTCTACTATATACTTATAAGGAATCTTAAATTTCAGAATGGAAGTTCAGAAACTTAATTTTCAAAGAAAAATTAAAGTAAATCAGTAAATTTTAGTTGTTTAATTGGGAAAGTGAGAGTAAATTGAAACATTTAAGTAGAGAGAAACAGAAAAACATACTGAGTTTTATCAAACCACATTCCCCTGAGCATTCTGTTTCTTTAATGTTATTGTGTCTTGATGCAAAATTTGCATAAAAATAAACTTAGAAGTTCAACTGTAATGTTCTTTAATGAAGGATATTAAATTAAATTCTGTCTTCTGTTCTCCTCTTGTGGTTGAAATTCTTCTCAGAATTACAACTTGTATTGGGGTAAAGAACACCTGTCCTATTCTAGGCTTGCCGATAATAAGTGAGGATTTATTCCATATTCCTTGACTGACAAAGGAAGTATATAACTGGAGGGTCAAGAAGTTGTGTATATGGTGAAGATGAGCACTTAGATTTGATGATGTAGAAGCCAAAACAGGTTTGCAGCTCTGATCCTAACCTCGAATATTCTTTCCTACATGAAGGGTGCATTGAATGTGAACTCTGGGCATTCTTCCAGCAAAAAGTGAATTAGGAAGCTACGTCTGTTTACTTTTATGGTTATCTAGCACATATCTTTTGCTCCTCTTAATTGTAGGTCAGTAGTAAACCTAAGTGAATACAATGTAGAACCCAAATAAGCCATTTGATATCTCTCTGATCTTACTAACAAAGCAAATTAAATACATATGTATGCTTTTTTTGCATATATTTGTAGGTTTTGAACACTCAGCTGGCAGGTTCTTTATGGATATTTCAGGTGTCCTTGAAGAGTATAATGATGGCAGAGTAACGGAAGGGCATATTTCTCTCCTCATGGCTCTGAATGATGACATTTTCTCTACAGAATGAGGTTGGAGAGTAAGTGTCAAGACATTTTTTTCTTTTATAGCAGACAGAAATCGGATCTTAGTTTGCCTCTTTAGACCTTATTCTCTCTAATAAAATTGGAGTTATAAATATGTTGAAACAGTTGATACCATTCATTTATATTTTTTGTCATGGTTCTGTCTTACAGAAGTTCACTAAAAGACTCATGCAGTTGCCTTTGGATACTCTTCCTTTGCTGATATGTAATAACAGTCTTTTCACTGTATTTGATTTATGAACATAGAATTTTTGCCCTGTGTTTATACTATTAACTTTTATCTTCGATGTAAGCATAATAACTAGATTTATTTTTTAAAAGTTAACTCTTTTAATGGGAATAGTTATATCTAATATATTAAAGACCACACAACATTTTCTGGTGTGAAACATTGAGGTCACATTCTAACCATTACGGGATAAATGTGAATACTTTTCAGTTAATTAAAATGTTAATTAGAGACTTTTCTCATAATAGTTTTCCTTACATTGTTACTTTTATTTCTTTCACCAGAACAAAGATCCAGATGTCATCATATTTTCAGAAAACACTGACTTTCCCAACAAAATTACATGCAGCAAAATTTTTATGCAACAGAAATAATTGAAGGTATCAAAGAAAATCTCACAGTCTTTAATTGTAATATTTGCACAGAATAAAAATCTTAGTATTTTGTTTTCAGTTAAAGTATTTATATCAACAAAAAAATAATCCCATTTCCCACTTTTTTTTTTTTTACAATTCATCATAAAAGGCAGGAAAAAAAAAGTCAAAATGCTGCTAACCCCTTGCAGGAAGAATTGTTTTATTGGGTGATTTTCCAAAGAATCCTTGAAAATATGGGATCCTAAAAACTATGACCCAACTCTACTAGAATGGCCACTCCTAAAGTTAATTCCAAATTGAGTAATAAACAGATGCATGTTTGTCAACCAAGTTAAATTCCAATATTATTAAATGTATTTAATATTCTTAAAGAAGAAAACAAATAAATATTAGTAGTGTTTCTTCATTAGCTATTTATATAATTGTGCTGATGTAAATATTTTAGAGGACAAAAGAAAGATTCTTCAGGGATAATTTTTTTTTTAATAAAAATGCTTTTCCTTCAATGTCAAAAGTCTCTGATTTCTTTTTATGTTTATTTGGCAATAGATGCCTATTGAATTGTTGAAAATTCTTTTCTATGAAGAGCTACAAGATACTGCTATTCTTTAGATTCCTCATTTGGACATGACATCCGTGGGTCCTTAACAAGGTCCTAAAATGAATTTCAGAAACACCTGTCATTATTCTTTTGCTGATATCCTTAAAACAAAATAACCTTCAAATCTGCAAAATTTTTATCCAATGAGATGCAGATTAATTACCTAATTTAGAGAGTAATGAAACAATTAACTATAATATAACAATATTATGGTTTTAGACCTGGTGTTATCTATATAATAAACTATTTAATCAGGAATTAATAAAATGCCACCCACATAAGAAAGAGCTTTTCAAAATATAATGGCACAAGATGAATTAACAGAGAGTGAGTTTGTCCTATCACCCCAAACAATTAATAAAATAAACAAAATATATAAAATTATGCTTTGGGAGACATTTTACATAAGAAAACACAAGACATTCATACTTAAGACATAAAAAAGAAACATTGTGAGTGCCACAATTTTTTCTGCTTATGACTTCAAGGGAGTTTCCAGCCAGAACACAGTGGAGAGAAGATCAAGGTAGCTAGACTTCTAAGGACAATGCTAGATATAGATAGATAGATTATAGATAGATAGATTATAGATAGATAGATTATAGATAGATAGATATAGATAGATAGATAGATAGATAGATAGATAGATAGATAGGTAGATAGATAGATTCGTAGATACATAGATGATAGAATTCTTAAGATTTCCTGAGCGTCCTCTTAGGTATTCAGATGAGTACTCATTAGTACTTGCATGAGAGGAAACTATCAAAGGCACAAAAGGATAATCAGAAAATATTAGAGATAAAATGTTCAGTACCCATGTAAAGAAAGGAGTAATACCTACACTCATGAGCTTGACTGGAAAACCTTATCATTTACTCCATAATGAATTAATTACTTAAAAATGTCTTACCGTACTGTGATTAATGATTTATTCTGGATTGAACTTCATATGCACCTAACAAATCATAAAGGCAAGACCTGAAATGGTTTAAGGTTGTACCAAAGTAATTTAACTAAATTTGAAAACAAATGTCAAGAACACTTAATAGAATTCAAAATTTTTAATATCCACTCTAGGAAACATTCACAATGTCTGGAGATGGAGAAGTCAGGATCAGGACGGGCTTACAATGGCACATTTGGAAACTTTAAGGGGGAATAGAAATGTTCATTATATTGATTGGAATGGAATATGTCAAAACTTATCAAATGGTGAACTTTAAACATTTGAAATTTATTGTATATTAATTATTCATTTAATAAAGTTAATTTAAAATAATTTAAGTACTTTTATGACAATATTTGGGACTGTGGCTTCATAAACAATTACCAGGATTATGGCTTAAAAATCTCATGTATCATATAATAGGATAAAAGAAAAAAAATGATAATTGTTGCAAAATGTGTGCTAATGGAGAATTCATAATTCTTTCTATATAACCAAAACTTAAGATTTACCAATAGAATAGTTGGTTTAAGAGGTAATAACCAAATAGTCTTTAAAAAACTTTTATTCATTCATTTTTGGTCACATTAAATAATTATGTGCTTGCTCTCTGAAAGGATCTATGTGAAGATATTACTTTTCTTGTATGAAAAACAAACATAAATTTTGTCTTCATACCCTCATATAGAAAAAGGGTCACAAGATAAGGACACTAATTAAATTTATCAAATAATTAAGTTAAATGATGTTTCTAAAATACATAATTAGAGCTTGATACACAGCACATACTCAATAATAGTAGCAGATCATTAATAAACAAGAGATAGTGATAAGTAATAAGAAAAGGATAAAATATCATTGGGATTTAAGAGTGAAAAAAATTGTGTGTGTGTGTGTGTGTGTGTGTGTGTGTGTGTGTGTGTGTGTGTGTGTGTAGAGGGTGTGGTTGGGGAAATGTGAGTATCTAGAATACTCCATGAATTGGTTAACATTGAGAACTGATTGAAGGCCACCTATAATATAAGGGTAGAGGGCATACAAGGATGAAGTTGCGTAAATAAATGTGAAGGAGATTAAAAAGTAATTCTGCACTGCTTATTTTTAAATGTTATTGATTTCTCCTTCCTCTTCAATGTAACCTTTTTCAACACAAAGAATAAATTGAAAATAAATAATTAAATTGCTAGTTTTATGGCGTATATAAAAAACGGAGATTTATACATCAATAATATATGAGGAGATAGCCACATTCTCTTTAAAAACAAACAAACATCCCAGCTGGCATGGGTCAGTGATTGAGTATCTACTTAAGAACCAGAAGGTCTCAGTTCGATTCCCGGTCAGGACACATGCCCAGGTTGTGAGCTGAATCCCCAGTATGGGACTTCAGAAGGCAGACAATCAATGATTCTCTCTCATTATTGATGTTTCTATCTCTCTCTCCTTCCCCATTCCTCTCTGAAATCAATAAAAATATATTTAAAAATAAACAAACAAAAATAAGTACAGGGATCACATAAAAGTTCCCTGAACCAGGTTTTCCTGTATCCCATTCAACACAGTTTCTAGCTATAAATTGAAAATTTATAGGGAGAAATTCATCTTACTCTTGGGGTGTGGTCTAAGAGTTTGGATTGGATATAAAGCTGTATTATTTTACCAGCAAAAATTTATAGATCTTCTACTATGTGCAAAGCACTGTTTTAGGCACTGGGTATGAAATGCCAAAACACTATAAAACTCCTCCATCAAAGGAGATGGCAATATATAAATAGGGATGATAAAGATAACATACATAATTGCCTAAAAGGAGTAAAATACAGTATCAGGGGAAATAAGTGCTGAGCATTGTAGAAGAGAGTTATCTCAAAGTTCTGCAACTTGCAGCTGCCATAATTCCTTTTACGTCTTCCTAGATGCACTTTCTAAATCATGTACAGGTGTACATGGTGCATCATGATGTTTTTTAGATCTTGTTTTTAAAAGGTTCAATGTTTGAAAATGTTAGCAAGTGCTAAACAATTACTGCATATGTTAAATGAATCTTCTCTCAATTGTTCAATAATGTGGGTGGGTGAGTAATTGGGTGGTCCAGTCAGTAGAAGACACCTTCTATTTGTGGAAAATAGATGTCGGTCATGAGAGATGGTCTAAGGGAAGTTCCATTTGAACACTCTTTCTCTGGCTGTCCTACTTTTTCTTCTTTTGAGGTGAAAACAAGATGTTCAAAACACATTGTCTTGCCTATTGGCTCATCCCATCATTTTCTTTGAAGTAGAATTTTCCTGTGTTCTTGAAATTATTACATTGGTCTTTAATTTTATAATAGTCCAGTGGGTTTAAGTACATTCGTAATGTGAAACTATTGCCAATATCTATTTTCGGAACTCCGTTCAGCTCATAAAAATGAGACTCTGTATCCATTAAACCATAACCCTTCATTGGTCCTCTCCCTGGCCCCTGGAAACCACTATTCAACTTTCTGTCTCTAATTTTATAAGTGGAATCATGAAGTATTAGTCTTGTTTTGACGACTCATTTCACTTAGCAGAATGTCCTCAAGGTTCACCTGTGTTGAAACATATGTGAGAGGTTTGTTTTCGCTTTTTTAATGCTTAATAATATTCTGTTGTATGCATTTATCACACTTGGCTTATTCATTCATTCATTCATTCATTCATTCATTCATAAATGTACACTTAGGTGACTTCTATATTTTAGCTATTGTCATTGATGCTACTAGGAACATGGTTATGCAAATTACCTAACCTTTCAAAATCTGATTTCACATTGCATTGTGACAGGAATAATAATAAACAAAACATTAAGCCATTGAATGAATTAAATGAAATGGTCTATGTGGAGAAAGTGGCACAAAGTTGGCACATTGTAGTATTTAAAAATAAAAAATTAACTTGTGTTTTTATGAAGGTATTGGCTATACACAATTTAATAAAAACATTTCTCAGGCCCTCAGGGGCTGAGTATTAAGTGGCATATAGACAAATTATGTATCAACAGTTTATAATGAGAACCAATTTTTAAGGCCATAGCTATGTGTTCACTCAATTAAAAAATATTTTTCAACCTTAATTCTTAGAATTGTGTCTTTGCATTGTACCCTGTAGAGTGATAATAGACCACATGTTGGAGTGGTTTGAAAAATAATGACTTCTCATAGTTGTGATTATTTGAGTGCTTGACATCATCTATCTTTCTACTTATTTATCCCTACAATAATAATATGGGATTGAAGTGGCTGTTATTGGTGGTAGAAAAGTAGATATATTTTACATGTCAGTTCTTTAAACAGGGAAACTTGAAACTTCATAAAATATCATTGAAGAGCTAGAGGAAATGTATAGGAAAATATTTCTGAGTATTAACTGTTAGCATTATATTTTACTGATTTAAAATAATTATAATTTTTATTGCAAGATCTACTAAAAAGGCTTTTACCTGAAAGTAATTTTTGTAGTTATAGGTTATTGTTAGTATGAATGGGAAAAAAGCATGAAGTAGAAATGAGACTGTTTTCTAACTGTATCTTCACAAAAGGAGAGAAGTGCTGAGCATCTTAATGCTTATAGGATGCAAATCATAAGAATCATAAGAGGATAAGAATTCTGCTTTAGCTTCTCAGAAACCTGCTCATTCAACATGTGAGTACTTACCATGCTTTCACTTCACACTCATATGTCTTTATTAGATAACTTTATTTCAAATCTAATCTTAAATTTTACTAACACTATAGGATACATAACTTTTTATATTATGTATTTCATTAATAATACATACATTTTCTTATATTATATTTAAAAATAGCTGCAGTTATTGAGCACTTCTAAATGCCATAAGCACAAGAAACTCAACTTTATATATTATTAATAACTGTCCTCATGAAAACCATTTGAATACACATAAATATTTTTATGTATACTTGGGAGGAGAGATTTGAAATTATGCAACTTTTCCAGAATTTCTCCAATATCTCTTTAAAAGAGGTAAGATTAATTGCAGATCTATCTTACTTCAAAGGCTATGTTTTCCCCACCATACATCACTTCACATTTTAGACTTGGAAATTCCCTACATTTCTTAAATACATAAAACATCTAAACTTCACTTTTAAAGGACATACATTCTAGACCCACCATAGACTAAATGACAAAACATAGTCAAATACATTTAAATATTTATTTTGGCTGAAAAAGAATCTTTAACTTTCCCTGTCTTTTGTGTGTATCCAACGAGTATAATCTGGAGGCTGCATGAAAGCTGAAATCATTAAATGATCTATGGAGAGAAGAGTAGGAACAAGTTTGAGGCCAAATAACCAAACAAAATGTTTAGCTTCTGAGGTATAAAAAAAGAAGAAAGCTTTCTCCAAACATTCAGGTAGGTAGTCCTCCATACCTAATTATGGGTTTTTATGTTTTAATAACATGGTATAAGTTACATTTTAAAAAATGGAATATTGGCAGCAAGTGTTTCTAATATTAGAAAGTTGTCATATTTTTTGAAATTTTTGTCAAGTATCACTTTAACAAATTCATATTCTCTTTCCATGTATTTATGCACAAGAAAATGTATTGCATGGAATAAACACAGCACAGCTTTGTTTGCAGTTATTAATGTGTCATAGGCAGTTATTATAATCCATGAATAATCTACATTATAATTTTAGGAATTTGTTTGAACTCTCTGATTTATCAAATTTTTAAAACAGTGCTTCCAGAAGGAGCAAGTATAATACCTTTTCCCCATCATTAAAGAAGTACTAATTCTGATGTAGCTAAAGCTAGAAGTCAGTTTGAAGGATAAAAAGATCATGTAGATATAACCTGAGTAAATAGTCTCTCAATAATCTAGAATTAGCTGTAAAAATCTGTTGTTGGCTCAGTTATGAGAACTAAGATTTATATTAGACTCAAATTTTTAATTTGCTTAGCAAGTTGTTTGTATTTGATGGACTGATTTTTGAGGGGACTCTAGAATTTCAGTTGAAAATGTTTTTTGAAGTAACTCAATATGGACAAGGGAAGCCAGAGTAAACCACAACACAAAAATCTGGAAGACAGTCTCCAATTTACATTTCTGCATATGATCTACTTCATGATAAAATGAAAGTCATAAAATTAGCTTTTATCTAATGGTCTAAAACTTAGTTGTCAAAAGCGTTGCTGATGACAAAGGAAACATTACCTAATGTGGATGACGGGGTGCATTACAGGAACCCAAATGACCCGGAGCTGAGCAGCTGGTAACTGAAACTCATCTTGTCAATGTCAACTATAGTCCATCTTCCCAGTTTGCCAGAGAAAACACAGCCACACTTTGCTTACAGAGTCTGGTGTCAGAAGGACCACACTTTTGGCTTTCATCCTTTCAGAACTATAGAAAGAAAGCCAAGGCATACATCCAGTGTGCCTGCCCTGCCAGCTGTGGGACAGAAGGAGATGAAGAGTGCTGGAAATTATGTCATTGCTTTCAAGTATTCAGAGGCCAAAATAGGAGACATAATTTTTAAAGTATAATTATACAAAAAGTAAGAAAAGCCAAAATTAAGCCTTTCTGTATTTCAGTTTTGAATGTGCAGAGATCTTAAAAAATATAGTTTATTTCACCTCTTAATCTTTGCATAGAGACATCTCTATTAATTATCCTCAAGACTAATTTACTCAAGAAAGGAAAGCAGCTGAAGATGCAGTATAAGCAAACAGCTAATTAATGTTGTTACAAATAAGAGTAGGTGAAGATAAAGGAGGATTGGAAATATAAAAAAAAAACAAAACTGAATTTTTCAGAGCTTAAAAGTTCAGTAACAGGGAAAAAATGGTCACAGAAGACCTCATACAATGAATGTAAAGACTCATTCTTGAAACTATTACTTGAAATCACAGACAATATTCACAAAAAGAATCTAGTCATCTACAAAAGATGAGAATCAGATTTCAGTCAAAATTCTTTCTAGAACAGAGGGGCGCCTGTATAGCATTCTTTCCATAAACCTATGACCCAAATCTAAGCATGAGAAAACAACAGTTAAGGGAAAATTGAGGTATATTTTGCCAAGTACCTGACCAATATTCTTCAAAAATCTCAAGGACAAGGAAAGACTGAGTAATTGTCTTAGATTGGAGGAGATCAAGAAAACATGAACACTAAATGCAGCATGGCATCCTAGAGTCAAATAAAAAGGCAACAGTAAAACAGCTAGCAAAATCCAAATACAGCTGAAACTGGTTTGGTTCAGTGGATAGAGCGTCAGCCTGTGAACTGAAGGGTCCCAGGTTTGATTTCCAGTCAAGGGCTCGTACCTTGGTTGTGGGCACATCCCCAGTAGGGGGCGTGCAGGAGGCAGCTGATCGATGTTTCTAACTCTCTTCCTTTCTGTAAAAAATCAATAAAATATGTTTTAAAAATCAAAATACAGTGTTTCTTTTAGTTAATAATGCTGTATCAGCGTTAATTTCTTAGTTGTGACAAATTGAACACTACTATGTAAGATGATAACATTAAGGGAAAAATCTTGGGGGAAAAGATATGTAGAAAAGCTTTCTATTGTCTTTGAAACTCCTGTGTAAATCTAATAACATTAAAATACAAAAATAAAAAAGTGATTGGAAACACTGGATGCTCAAAGACAATAAAATATGCCTTTAAAATTCTAGAGAGAAACCAATATTAAACACTGTGACTACAGTATTAATCCAGTGTGAAGGTCTAATGATATTTTCATAATAGGAAAAAAGTTTGGAAATTTATCTTTATTAACATTTTCTTAGATAATTACTTTGGCATGTCCTATAGCAAAACAGAAATTCAAACTAATAAAAGTATGATATGGAATATAGAAAAAAGTAGAAACAATCTAGGAAAATAGCAACTGGAAATCACACAATAATAGCAGTATAAAAATGAGTTTAGATTGGAGTAGAAAATTAATGCCCACAAGAGTGAGGACTCTGAAGAAAAAATTAAAGAAAGAAAATTATCCTAATAAGATAGACCTGATTGGATAGAAATATTGGACAAATTTATGATGAGATAAAAGGCAATACTGTAAAAGTAAGAATAAAAAAATAAAAGAAAAGAAGGAATGGAAGAAAGAGGAAAGAAAAAAATAAAAGGCAATTAGCATTTCTAAGAAAACAAAAAGGATATATAAAAGTAGAAATCATATACGATTGTTTCATGCTTGACTTTTTAAAAGATCAGTATCTACAGTCACCACAGTTTAATCACTATTTGCTTTGAAAGTGACACTAATGCATCAATACTCTGAGTATGGAAACACCAACTATTTGCAAAGAGACCAAGTAGGAGGAATATTGACTCTAAACTTTAGAAATCAAGAAACACTTCCTAATAGGAAGCTATGTCTGGGCTTGTTAGAAATAAGGCAAGCCCTGAAAATCAGGTGTCATGATAAAACCCAAAGCATACTTGGTAGCCTGGCAGCAAGGCAAATATCTTTAATCCTACAGGAAGGTGCACATGCACATGGTTTGGGAGCACAAGCACACTGAGCTGGCAGACCACTGGGCTTTTTATTCCTGACACGTGATCTGTCCCTTACTCTTGATTAGAGCGTAGGCTTTCCTGATTGGTTAATTTAAAGGAAGGATTTGACCTTTGCCATTTCAAAATGGCAGCCCTCAGGGGAGCTACAAGTTAAAGGAGCCAAATTTCTGTTCTTTGACAGAAAATATTACTTGTTTATTCTCACAGGTTGAAACCTGAAGACTGACTAGTCCAAAGGAAGTATGTTACAGCAAAGAGGATTCAGGCAGAAGAAACAACATTTGAGGTCCAAAAATACAAGAAAATGGGCTGTGATAAAAGTACTGAAATAATTTGAGATTGATAGTAATAAAATATCTAGATGTGGGGAGGCATTGGGTAAGTGGCAATAAATATGACTTGAGAGGTACAGGTTATATCATGGAGTAATATGTATTTTTAAAGTTTTGAACCTATTCTAAGACTAATAACAAAATTATTTAAGCAGAGAACCACAGTTATAATATCACTTTTAAAAGATGACTTTGAATGAAGAGTGGGGAGTGGTTGGAATTGAGAAAGAATGAAGGCAGAGAGAGAAACAGTTTGGCCTAAGTTGCAATAAGGAAAGTAGGAAAGAGGAGAAGACATAAAGGGCCTTTCTCTAGGAGGAAGCATAGGTAAGATTTAGTGTTTATGTGAACTTGGGGAGCAAGAAGTAAAGAAGGATATTCAGTTTCTCCTTTGAGCTACTTTGTAGGTAGAGGTGCAATCACTCCATGCAGACAGCATAACTAGAGTGGTGTTGAGAGGGTGGGAGGGTTGTGGGGGAGTGGGATGGGAAACAATGACTCCAGGAGTCTTTACCATAGATATTCAAAATCAGATGTAGATTAGGCAGTAGGATACATAATTTCAAGCTCAAACTAGAGACAAGGGCCAGAGATATTTTTAGGTAGCATTTGATAATAATTAGCAATTGAAGTCACGGCAATTAATATTACTTCAATACTCTTTTGAAAGTCATATCCTTTCACATATCTAATGTCTTTTTATTAATGGGATAAATTGAATAGTAATTCAGAATTTTCTGTAGAGAAAAGTCAACTACAAATACCCTTTTTCTCTTTCACAAATCATGTATTAAAAACCTACTGTGGTGTATGGCAAAATACAGGGGGAAAACTCAAGGTGTCCACACATACAAACTGGCTAGGAATTCCCCAATATAGGAATGCAGCAGATAAGGAAAATAAAATTTGGCTGCTTATTTTATATGGAGCCACACTAGCTGAGTATAAATAATATTCTGTTACACATTTAAGTGCTTTTGGAGTGGACCTTCTCTGTAGTCACATATACACTGAAGTTGTGTTTAACCTACCACTCTAGAGGCATTTGGTTTACAAAAATGTTTAAACTGCCAAACAAGAAATACCATAGCCTCAGGACAATATAGTTCATTAGTTTATATATAGCCTAAAAGTTACATGGGTTGAGGGCTGTGGTGCAGAGATATGAACAAGGGTGGAGGCTGGGAGGAACAGGCTTCTGTGAACCTCAAATGCTTATCTGTCTTTGGATGAAATAAGCCTTGGGTAGTATTTCTTAAATTTGAATATCTTATCTTTTAGGACCTATGATATACTTATTTGACTACATTATATCAAATCATCTGGAATGTTATTAACTTGAGGTTATTGCCAGTATAGCATGATATTTATTAAATAAGAATACATTCTGACACTGTACACTAAATGAAATAGCTAATGAACTTTTAACTTACTACCTTTAACTTACTACCTTATAAGACAAGCATTATTCAAGAGGTTTTAGATAGGGAAGTTGCCAGTAAAGAAACGAACAGGATGAAAATATAAAAGCAGGTAAGTCAATGTGGATTTGAGAGTTAGGCAAAACCAAGAGATTACTGTGATGAGAGCAGAAAGATATCTGCTCAGGAGGCAACTTTTAAAGAGAACCTGGCAGGAGCAAAAGGAACTGATTGAGGATTCAGATGAAGATGAGTGAGAGAGGTTGAGGAAAATGGAGGACTGGCATCAGCGGATGCAGGAATAAGAAGAGGAAGATGAAGATTTGACTGATTTGTAAAAAGAGTGAATTTTGAATTATATTGTGGTAAGAGAAAAAAAGGTTAAATGCTTTAAAATATATTGGTGGCTCCTGAATTACATTTATGCCTAGTAATTTGACATAAGAAACAATGGACAATGTTCTAGGTTTTGTATCTGTTTCAGGGAAAGCGTTATGGAAATGATGATATAAAAGTGATAAACAGCTATAAGTGTTTTTCATATCACAAGAAGCAAATGTGAAACTGCTAAAAGAGACAAGGTTTGAATTGTTAAAACCTAAATTAAGTTTATGGTAATAAATCATTTTCATACAGAAGAATATAAAAATATTGTTACCAGACTGAAGAGGTCTATTTGCCTGTGCACATCAAAGCTCATCAAGAATGTGAACAGGAGTTAGAAAGTAAAGGCTCATTTAAGGGAATGGTACCAAGCCTGAAGTCACAGGTAAGCTATTGGGCAAAAGTCTGACTCCCTAAGTCTGCATGAGGACAAATTATATATCAGAAAAAAATTATTAATCATGGGAGTTGGGGGCCTGGGCTTTACTAATTTGTTGGGAACAGGGTAAGGAGTAGTTGCTTATTCTATCAGGTGCTAATGTCAGCCATGATGTTCTTCTGTCTTTAAGGTTAAATGAGAGTGTGGACAGTAGGCTCACTTCGCTTTCATGGGCCTGGGGCTAAAACACAACTAAGGTCAAGATGTGTTCTTTAGTTTGACCAAAACTCTGTTCTTATGGTCAACAGATTTGAAGCTTTATTCTTAAGATGCTGACTAAACTCTCATATCTGAAGGGCTTAATAATGAAGGGTATGGACCTTAAGAAGGGAGGCAGGTGAGTCTTGATGCTATTAGGTCAATAAGGATCAAGAGGAAAGAGAGGAGAAATGGTCATACATTAAAGAAATGAAGTTATCTTCCAGGAAAAAACAAACGAAAATATTTTAAATAAGATATGCAAAGACATAGAATGTATAAAGATACTACTTTGCTTCTTTTTCAGTTATGACAATTTTAACTATATAGAATCAGAACAAACGCGACAGGCTTGATTTAGGTAAGAAGGGATTTAGATTTGAATCAGTAGAATCTAGGAGGCATTGCCAATGTATTCAGGAAGACCTGTGGTTTTGGCATGAGAACTGTGTAATAATGTAGATGCGAAATTGCAGAACTATGATCATTATTTATCAGGGGGTAGCCATAGGAGTGGAGAAAAGTTGTTCAATAGAAATCATTTTTAAAGTAAAAACTCAGAAATTTAGGGTGATATTATGAAAAGGAAAAGCAGATAAAGAATGATGACTCTGAAATACATTCCAAGAACAATGGCTCCATACCAGGAACAAAAAGATGAATTGATTTAAAGAAAAGCTATTTCTGGAGAAATATGATGAGTTCAAGTTTGAACACATTGAGTTTGAAGTGACAATCAATGATCCAATTGGATTCCCATTGATGGAACAGAAACACCAGACATAGAAAAGTAAGCCAAAGATACATTCATTGAGTGAATTAGAATATATAGAATAAAAAGTAGGAACTCCCACATTTGAGGGTAGAAAGACTGTCAGCACTAGTAAGAGTAAGACAAGATAAAGGGGGAATTTTGCAATCTATGGAGAACAAAGTAGGTGATATTTGTACAAAGTGGACATCATTCAGCCATGGGAACTGCCACAGAGGTCCAAGGATGATGGTGGCTGACAGGAGGTCTAGGGATTGGTGTTCAGGTGGTCATTAGTCATTTAGGAGCCATTGAAGGAGATAATGAGCAGAGGCATCAGAAACCAAGATAGCTAACTGGTAGTAGAAAGGGATGAGATAGCTGATAAGGCTTGTACTTCTGAGAAGGAATTCTTGAGAGAGATTTTTTCTACACTTTTATTTTAGGCTAGAAGCCCTTGAAAACATGATAGAAAGAAAGATAGGTTTTTAAAAAAAGATGAATTAATGAAGTGGTTGACATTGCTGTCAAAGAAAGATTTAGCTTTGGAAGACTGATAAATAAAACAAAACAAAACTCAGAACAACAATATTTAGTCCCCAAAACCTCAACAACATTTAGTTCCAAAATTGGGTAGTAAAAAATATTCGTCAAATTCCTGCTAAATTTGAAGAGACACTCCAAATTAATACTCGAGAGTGTGTGTTTATGTGTGTGTGTGTGTCTGTATGTGTGTGCAATAGCTTATGTTCACAACATTCTTAGAGTTAAAAAGCATGTCACTGGAAAAATGACTATTTTATTGTTGACTATTTAATAATGGATTGTTGAGGTCATCCTGGCTAGCATCATTACAAAAGATGTATGATTTCAATATAAATTCACACTTTTAAAAATAGAATTATGAGAGAAGACCTTGCTATGAGGTAGGTGGAGACAGATTTTGTAGTAATCAATTTTTAAAAAGAGGGGGAAAAGTGCTTTTCGGGCACTTCTGTTTATTTCTGAAAATTTATATTTATAGTCAAGGAGGGGTAGAAAATTATGTCCCCCACTATATACCAAAGTGATTTCAGTTCAAACCCCATATTATAGCAGAGAGCTGCCCACAAACTATTGTCAAAAAGTTACAGGGAGGTTATCCAGCATTTTTGGACTCGCTGCCTTCTCTCTGCTTCTCTCCCTTTCCTACTCTTCCTCTCCCCATCATCTACTATAATCTTCCCCTGAGGTGCCTCAGAGACTTTCTATCCAGAAGAGAATGCATCATTTCTCATGGGAAAAAGGAAAGCCATTTAGAGAAAGGGACATGGAACTCAGCTCTTTTCTTTACTTAGTCATGGCTTCTGCTTGCTGGTCCCAGCCAAGGACCATGAAAAGGGGGGCACCAGAAAATAGGAACATATCTTGCTTCACACCAGAGAGCAATCCTTCTCCAATACAAGCCATTCAGTGTGATTTTCTGTGTAAGCTCCATACACCTCATGTTTTAAGTTACAAAGAGTGCATTGCAGTGCGCTGGTTAGCTTTGTGGACTTCTTTTCCTGGCCCAGAATAAAGATCTCTGGGCCAGGAATAAAGTCCACGAAGTTGATCAGTGCACTTTTATGGCTACTTGGGAGAATAGGCCCTTTACTCTGTTTTCGCACAAGCCATTCCCTCTCTTTTGTAAACAGTGGGAATGGCTACTTGTGAGAAAACAGAGTAAAGGGCCTGTTCTCGAAATGAATAAAGGTCAGAGAGATTCCATTGTACTTTCATTCTGCCATGGAAAAGACAAAGGAGTGTGGTCTTCTGCTCCAGCCAGATTGGCGACTGGGAAGTCATCAGTTATCCAAATTCATCCTTATGATAACTCATTGCATTTATCACCAACATGCACAGTGTTTCTCATGGTTCTACTCAAGCCCTATGCTATTATATCTTTCAATTGAAGTGGCTTTTAAATCCCACAACAGTCTGTCATTATATATTTGTTAAGGAAACTAATGTGATTTAAAGGGCCACCACAGAACTGACTGGGAAAGGAATAAATGTGTCTAAGACATAGGGATGTCTTTTGAAATAATATTTCCCCCCATAGAATTAAATGCTTTCCTGGTGTCTTAGGTGATTTCCCCTCAAATGTGTGAAGCAGTTATAAGTCTATTATATAAAAAAGTAAATAAAATGAACAGAATAAGTATGAGAAATGTAACAGTTTAAAAACATTCCTCTATAAATTTGCGGAGACAATAATCTCGGAACTTTGTGATAATATGAAAAAACTTTATTGTCATTTATGTACTGGAAACTTTGTACAGTCCTGCAATTGTCAACCAGATTGTATTCAACAAGATGAATTTCCGATTCTGTGGCAAGCCCTAAGTTTGTTTTTTTTTAAACCACTCTGATACTTCATGAGATCTGATCTCATAGTGCATCCTATATGCATGTTATGTAAACATGTGTGCTTACATACACTGATGTATGAACATCTTTTGCATTTATAGTTTTTTTTAATCAATTGACTCATAAAAATTAAAATGGAAGATTAGACTTCATTCAGAATTTCACAATACCTTAATAGTAAGTCCATTCTGAACATTTGAAGAACAAAATTTGAGAATGATGAGGTGGGACAAAAACTGATTTGAGATTCATTCCGTTGTATACCTACTCTTAGGAAAAAAAAAAAAACAGAAGCAATTTACACATCTGCAAATCTTAAGAAGTGGCTGAGAGAATTTGCATGATTTGGGCACATGAAGCCATTTTAGCACACAAATCTCTTCCTTTCATCTCTGAAGGGTGTTGAAAGGATACAAACATGTTTTTTGCAGATGATGTGAATTACTGACTGGCATAAATAGCATCTTACATTAATGCTTCAGAAATGTGTTTTTTATTGAGTGAAGATGGCATCCGGAAAAAATATGTAGGAAAACTCATTTTATCAGAGCTGAAGGTATGGCATCGGATATACTGTCGTGTGTGTGTTGTAACTGACATTACATTTCTATGTTGATCTTTATTATCCACATAATGTGCACAGCCTTTAGTGGAGACACTTATTCTTAAATATGGTGAAATAATTAAATCATCAATAAGTAGAAAACCTGGAAATTATTCACTAGACCACAATTTATATTAAATGAAATAAACTAAAAAGTAAATATGGATTTTTGCTTACCATGGGAATCTATCAGAAATTTATTTCATTTTTAAAAATATTATGCAGTGTAATGTAAAAATAAACCTAATCAGATTTTCTGTTTAAGGACTAAATTAGTCATGGGTATTGTAAATGGTTTCCCCTGGAGTGAAATTTTTGTACCATATTTTAACAATCTGAGGATTATAAGCTATTAACTGAAGTGTGACGTGCATGAGCTAGAAAAGACCTTAATGTTTATTTGCTTCAATCATTCTTTTACATATGGAAACTGAGCCCCAGAAAACCCAGTGGGTAAGCACAGGTTACACATCATGGTTGTAACATACCCAAGACTAAATCAGGTAGTTGTAATTATTTTGACCCAATATCTTCTACTCTTTTTCCTTCATATTATTCTATCTCTTTAAGATGATAAAGTAAAACTTTGAGTCATTGGCAATATGTGATACCAAGGTTCTTGATTTTGAGGGGTATTTATCATAGGGATCATCTCAGACATAAAAAATATTTCTTGGTACAAAACTGAGAGTAAATGGAACAAGTAGTTCAGGTTAAATAAATGCAAAAAAGTTGAATATGATCAAAATTTTTTATCTCAATTTGTTGAAATTAGTCTAATTGGCTCTGTGAATGACAGGAAATTTGGAAATGTTAAATCTGTTACTGTTTTTCACCTCTTGGTTAGCTACAGTGAATCAAAAAACTAAAATTTAAAGTTCTATGGTGGTAAAGAACAGGTTCGGATGTCTTATTATTCTACCCCAGGAATTGTACAGTGCTTTGTGCATAAATGAACTTTTGATCATTCTCTCTCTCTCTCTCTCTCTTTCTCTCTCTCTCTCACTCTCTCTCTCTCTCTCTCAAACACACACACACACACACACACACACACACACACACACACACGCTAGAACACATATAGAATTCTTGCTACAGCTCCCTCTGGGTGTGTGTGTGTGTGGGCACTATTACCTTTCATTCATGGAGCTCTTTCAGGCCTAGGGATGATGAATTCTTCCTACCGTTGCTGGCCCCACAGTTCTGAACTATCTATCCTATTAATTTCCCTTATCCCCATCTACCCTGTTGCATATAGTACCTTCTTAGACTGTCCTCATTAATTAGAAAGCTATGGCCATTTATCTCATGCCAGGCCAACGGCTCAAAGGGTAGCATTAGAAAAGTTTGGGGATGAAAATTACATCTAGAAAACAATGACCTTCTAAGGTGAGTAAAGGAAGAGAGAAGGAGGGAGGCCAGGAGTAATAAAGAGGACCAGGGAAGTTGATGGTGACCGAATTAGAGTGACTAGAAAGTTCCATTTATTTAGTTTTTTTATCATCACCTGAGGATATTTTTCCCATTGATTTTTAGAGAGAATGGAAGGAATAGGAAAAGACAAAGAGAAACACTGATTTGAGAGAGACACATTGATTGGTTGTCTCCTGCATGTCCCCTACCAGGGCAGTGAGCCTGCAACTTAGGGTTGTGTCCTTGACTGGAATTGAACCTGGAACCCTTCAATCTGCATTCTGTCCATTGAGGCAAACTAGGTAGTTCCAACAAGAGAGTTTAAATGCAAGGACAGAATACTGTCCATCATATTGGAGAGGTCATGAAAACTTCTTTTCAAAAACTTTTGTAGTGTGCTAACAGCAAAAACCAGATGATCAATGATGAGTGCAGATAGAGAAGTGAAGATTAGTTATTTGACAAATTTGATGACATGAGGAAGAAAGATTTTGGAATTTGCTTTTAAAAATATACCTGCATTTCCAGGCATCATTTAATGCCCTTCCTCTCCCCTGTACCCCACAGATGTTTTGTTAAGTTGGACTTTGCAATGATGTTTCATTATCTGGAAGAGTATTTTAAAAACTATCCTAATATAATGAGAGTTATTAGGTCACAAAGTGTCTTCCTTAGGAGAGTAATCTGAAAATTATTCTCTTTAGTATTGATAGCAGGCCTCTTTCATTTCACATATCTGGTTTATTATCCAAGTCTAATTTTTGGTAACTGCTAGTATTTTCCAATTTCTCTCTATTGCCAGAAGTTTAGAGTTGAACTTGAATCCTCTTGTTAGAAAGAGCAACGAATGCAAAGACAAGTTTTGTGGATTGATTTTGCTCCTAACATCTTACTTTTTATGAAACTTCATTTCACATGCCTCATTTTTCTGACTTTTAAAAACATTTTGTTTATTTCAAAAAGTCAACTTTATTAAGACATGACAGACATAAAATAAAATGTATGCATTTTAAAAGTATAGTTCAACCAGCTTTGACAAATGTATGTACCTATGTAACTACCATCCCAGTGATATTTAGAATAGTTTCTTTTCACTTCCAGAAAGTTCCCTCATGCCCTTTGCAGTCAATCCTCCCACCACACTAACCCAGGGGTTTCTACCTAACCTTATCACTATAGATCAGGTTTGCTTATTTATATAGGGGAATTATATAGTATATAGTTTTGCTTGTCTGGCTTCTTTCACTCAACATGATTCTGAGACTCATTCATGGTTTGTGTGTGTCAGTAGTTTGTGCTTTTTTTATTTTTTTAAAATCCATAATGCAAGCTATTTTTAAAAATAAAAGGGCTGAGTTTAAAGATATCCTATCTAATAAAAGGGTAATATGCAAATCGACTGTACTTTTGCTATACCAAATAAGCCACACCCACCAGTCAATCGTGAGTGACATGCAAATTAGCACCCAACCAAGATGGCTGCTGCTCATCACAGAGTAATCTCTGGGTTCCAAGGCCAGAAAAACCCTCACCAAAAGCCTCATGGCAAGGCTTTTTCTGGCCTTGGGCAGGCAGACCATGGCTGGGGCAGAGCCAGCCAATGGCAGGGTGATTTGCTGGGTTCCCAAGGCTGGAAGGCCAGGGCTGGGGTGGATCCAGTCAGTTATTGGTCTGATTGCAGGGTGATCACTGGCTCGGGTCCCCTGGCCAAGGTACCCTGCCCAAGGACGAAAGCCTTGGCCAGAGGCTTTTGGCCTTGGGCAGGCCAGGAGTGAGCTGTCAGTACGACATCCCCTGAGGGCTCCCAGTATGTGAGAGGAAGCAGGTTGGGTTGAGGGACCACCCACCCCCAGTGCACAAATTTCATGCACCAGGCCCCTAGTCTATCATAATAATTAAAGGCCAAGAGGCTTCAGGACCTAAGGAACCAAACAATTGGTCACCATGAGATGCATGGAGCATCTCTCAGGCCTCCTCCTCAGGCCACAGGCTCCAAACCCAGAAAGGCTGGTGACCAGCAGGTGGGCATGGCAAGGTGGTTTGTGGGTGAGTGGGGCAGGGCAAGGCTAGTATGGCTTTGAGAGTGGCAGGTACATGGAAGGGGCTGTGAACACAGTGAAGTGGTTGGTGGGCAGGGCAGCAGGTGGGTGGATGCAATGAGGTGGTTCTTGGCTGAGAATGCAACTGTGAGCATAGCTGTGAGTCCAATGGGTAAGTGGGCAGGTGGGTGGGCTATATAATATCATATGCTGGGCCTCTAGTCCTATCTAATAAAAGAGTAATATCCAAATTGACTGTACCTCCTCTACACCCACAAGCCACGTCCACAAGACATGCCCATCAGCCAATCAGGAACAAATGTGCAAATAAACCGAACCAAGATAGCTGTGGCCACAAAGAGTAGGAAGGAGGCTTGGTATCCCTGGCAATGGAGGAAGCCAAGCTTTCTGCCTGCCCTTGCTTGCTCAGATCTCCACACCAGGCTACAAAGTTTCAATTACTGAATCCCAACAGAAATAGCAGCAGCCATGGAGCAAGCAGAAGTCTTGGCTCTGCTCCAGGCTACAAAGTTTCAATTGTAGAAGATAAATAAATCCCATATACCAGGGCCTCCACTTGGGTCACTTGGGGGCATGGCCAATCTGCAAACCAACACAGGCCCCTCACCTAGACCACCCCACACCCCAAGGGAACCCCCACCCTGATCCAGGACACCTTCAGGGCAAACCAGCTGGCCTCCACTCTTGCACCAGGCCTCTATTCTATCTAATAAAAGAGTGATATGAAGATTGACCATCACTCCCCCACACAAGATGGCTGCCCCCATGTGATTAAAGATCCTGTCCCCATGTGGACACAAGATGGCTACCACAAGATGGCCAGCAGGGAAGGGCCATTGGGAGGTTTTAGGCCTGCAGGGAGGGCAGTTGTGGGTGATCAGGGCTGCAGGAGAAGGCAGTTAGGGGTGGCTGGTCCTGCAGGGGAGGGCAGTTAGGGGTAAACATGCAGACAAGGGAGCAGTTAGGCATCGATCAGGCTGATATGGGAGTGATTAGGGGGTGATCAGGTTGGTAGGCAGAAGCAGTTACGGGTGATCAGGAAGGCAGGAGGGCAAGCAGTTGGAAGCCAGCAGTCCTCAATTGGGAGAGAGATGTTTGACTGCTTGTTTAGGCTGGATCCTGGAAGTTGGACATACTTCAAGTGGTCCCAGATTGGAGAGGGTACAAGATGGGTGAGAAACACTCCACCCTTCCCCCACTTCCCATGCATGAATGTCTTGCACTGGGCTTCTAGTAAATATATAAAAGCCTAATATGCTAAATGTCCCTCTGACCATTTGATCATTGGACCAGTTACTATGACATGCACTGACCATCAGGGGGCTGATGCTCCAAAGGGTAGGTTAGCTTGCTGTTGTTGTCTGGCTGATAGGGACTGGACAAGATAGGCCAAACACCCTGGAGACCACCCTCAGTCCCTCCCCAGCCTCTAAAATATTTCTTCTAATTAATTTCCTTTCAATGTACACAAATCTGTATACCAGGCCTCTAATAAATAAAACCAAAAATATGAAAGACCTTGAAAAATATAAAGTACTAGATACACATTGTTTGATTTTCTGTGTTGTTTATTCTTTACCTGTTCTCCCTATGATTACTTTCCAATCAATCACAACTTTAGTTACATCTAAGGCTACATTTGTACCTCACCAAGTGAAGTGGAGAAATGGAAATTTCCTTCCTTTAATTTAATCAATGAAAATAGTCAATTTTGGTAATTCAGCCTGCTAATTTAACTTTGTCTACACTGATTAAATTAAATGATTCATTGACAAATTCCTCCCTCTTCTTCCTTATTTTGATTTAGAGGATTCCAAAGGAAGGAAGGAAGGAAAGAAGGAAGGAAGGAAGGAAGGAAGGAAGGAAGGAAGGAAGGAAGGAAGGAAGGAAGGAAGAAAGGGAGAGAAGGAGGAAAATAAGCTTTTCTCTTCAGTTTATAAATACCATTTAAGATTTTGGCAAAAAAAGGAATATAGAATCATCTGAAATTTAGCTGGGTTCTTTCTTTCTTTCTTTCTTTCTTTCTTTCTTTCTTTCTTTCTTTCTTTCTTTCTTTCTTTCTTTTTTTTACTGTGAACTATGGACATATGTTACTTAATCAACATGTCACTGTAATATGGTTTGGTGGATATGAGTATAGATTTTGAAAACAAAAGTAAGGGGTCTTATTCCCAAAGCTGTGTGTGTGTGTGTGTGTGTGTGTGTGTATGTGTGTGTGTGTGTGTGTGTGTGTATTCCATTGATTCATTATAACTATTTTCTAATTTTTGTTATTATTTATCTTCATGGAGGATATTTTTCCCCAATGATTTTTAGAGAGAGTAGAAAGGAGGGAGGTAACAAGAGAGAAAAAGAGAGAGAGAGAGAGAGAGAGAAAGAGAGAGAGAGAGAAATGAGAGATGGGGTCTAAATGGGCAGTCAGACATCCCTCTCACAATCCAGGACTGCTGCCTCCCAGCTGCTCACCTGTCTGCTTTCTTTATTTCCTCTAACTGCTTCTGCCAATCAGTCTGATTGGTGCCTAACTGCTCCCCTGCCAGCCTGATTGTCCCTAACTGCCCTCCTCTGCAGGCCTAGTCCCCCCCAACTGTTCTCCCTTGCAGGTCTGGGTCCCCCTAACTGCCCTTCTCTGCCAGACTGGTCATCCCTAACTTCCCTCCCCTGCTGACCTGATTGCCCACAACTGCCCTCCCTTGCAGACCTGGACCTTCCCCTGATAGCCATCTTGTGGTGACTATCTTGTGTCTACATGGGGGCAGCCATGTTGTGTGTTGGAGTGATGGTCAATTTGCATGTATACTTAGCATTTTATTATACTATCTAATAAAAGAGTAATATGCAAATTGAATCCCTCAGCTACACCCACAAGCCACGCCTACCACCCAATCAGAAGTGAGTATGCAAATTAACCAAACCAAGTAGGAGCAAATAGGAGGCTTGGGTTTCCCCAGCAATAGAGGAAGCCAAGCTTCCCACACACCCTGGCCTGCCTTAACCTCTGCTCAAGGCTACAAAGTTTCAATTATAGAAGATAAATAAATTCCAGATACCAGGGCCTCCATGTGAGTCACCAGGCACCAAGGGATATAGCCAGGCTGCAAACCACGACAGGCCCCTTGGCCAGGCCACCCTATGCCCCAAGGGAACCTCTGCCCAGATCTGGGATACCCTTCAGGGCAAACCAGCCAGGCCCACCTGTGCACCAGGCCTCTATCCTATCTAATAAAAGAGTAACATGCAACTTGATCATCATTCCAACATACAACACGGCTGCCCCCATGTAGACATAAGATGGCCACCACAAGATGGCCATCAGGGGAGGGTTCAGGTCTGCAAGGGCGAGCAGTTGTGGGCAATCAGGCCTGCAAGGGAGAGCAGTTGGGGGGACCAGGCCTGTAGAGGAGGGCAGTTAGGGGCAATCAGGCTATACTTTTTAAAATTATGTTTCATATTTTAATACCATTGCAGCAAAGACTTATTTTAACCATCATTTTATATGTATCCATGTTATGTACTTTAGTTATGAGCAACCTAGTGTGGAGAACAAATTTATATATAAAATGATCCCTTAAAAATATAGCATTCAATGTCTTTAGCGACGGTCTTTCCATCACTTGTATTGAATAAACGGTAGCATTAAGGAAACTGTAAGAACTGAGAACAAGATGCTTAGTGGCTCCTAGTGATGAAGAAAGCATTTGTAAGAGAGAGGAAACCTGGGCAGGAGAACATGGCTTAATGCAAGCAGAGTTTTAGTGAAAAATTCATTTTTACTTTACAAGTGTCAGTAAGCAAAGACTAGGCTTTCTTGGGTAATTGTAAGAAATTTCTCTGAGAAATGGCTGTTTTATTTTAATCAAATAACATACAAGGCATTTAAAACTCAAATATATTATGTTTATATCTGAGATTATAGGAAGGTAATGTATAAGAATGCATGTCATACCATCCCCAGCATCCTTTTGAATCAAACTAAAAAGGATGCATGTATTATTTTATTCAGTTGTTTGCATGTCTGATTAAGGAATTCCACAGACACACCAACAAAGCAGACAAGGGTTTAACAACAATCTTGTTGTTAGTCTTTCTGATTCTTATTTGTTCTTATTTATTCACAGACAATTTCTATTGTGCTAATCCAATCAGGCTCAAGGTCTAAATGGCAAAGCTTGGAAAAAATGTCACTGTGTAGTCCATATAGCAGTGATGGGCAACGTTTTGAGCTTAAGGTGTCAAAATTCGTCAAAAAAAATGAGCATAACTCGGGTGGTGTATCACTTCGAGAAAAAAAACAACATAATTTCATGATATTTATAGTTTAAATGACAAAAATGTATAATTGTAATATATAGCTATATTTAATAAACCAAAAATTAATTATTTAACTTACCTGTTTAGTGACTTCTTTGTTCATCTGTCAGTTGGTTTCTTTTGTTGGTCTTGGTATTATTTACGTTGTGTGGGGTGCCGTGAACTAAGATAAGTGAGAGGGAGGGGGAATTCTTTAACTAATCTGCCTATTAGTGACTTTTTTGTTGCTGAATTTCATTGGCTAAACCTTCAATTGAAGGTTGGTATTTTGTACACTTCAAGCCGTGCAGTAGCCAAGGATGAAATGTCCTTCTGGGCATGCGGCCCCATACTTCTCTGTATGCGACCGCATGTGGCTGAGTGTCATGGAAAATGGCTATGCATGTCATAGGTTCGCCATCATGGCCATATAGTGTAGTTATTGTCTTTAATTAGTTGCTTTTAGGTTATAGAAGGCAGATCGATTTTACAAAATATATATATATATATATAGAGAGAGAGAGAGAGAGATTTTCATCTTCCCCTTAAAAGTTGTAGTTTACAATGCTGGTCCATTTGCTCCCATGGTGATGACAAATGTGGGTTTTCTCTCTCTCAAAGTGAGCAGGTTCTTTTTTCCCGCTCCTATTGGTCTCCTGGTGTCTGAGACTGACCAAATGACATTTTCAATATTGTTGACTTGTGCTGTTGTCTTCTTGTAATTAGGAGAAAAGTTGAAATACTTATTGTACCCATGTCCTTGTCAAAAGTGAAAACATAAGAAATAGACTAAGGCCCCTGGACAGAGTATATGGAAATGATGAATCCTGCAAAGTATCAATTGAAAGAGAAATGCTAAAATAATTATTTTTGAATCTAATAAACTATCTGATGCCACAGTAAATGCTATTAAGCATGTGATCATAGTCAAAATGAGTTTATAACTCTTTCTCTTCACTAATATGCTCATTGCCTTCCTCCTAGGACCATTGAGTTTGAAATTTCTGGTGGGAGAAAAATACTCCTGCTTCTCTGTGCCTGAGACCTTTGCTATTACTTGAAATTAATTTGCATTTCAATGAATTATCAGTTTATCTTCAATAAGTTAAAGTTTGATTTAAAAAAATAAACATGTTAGAACAATCTTCTTGAACTGGCAAAACAAAATCTTACAGACGAAATGGCTTAACTATATAAATATTTTCTTTCAGTTCTGAAAGCCAGAAGTTCCGTATCAAGGTGCGGCAAATTGGTTCCTAGTAGGAAGGTAGACAGCCACCTTCTCCTGCATGCATGCATGACCTTTAATTGTTAAATGCTTGGGGGAAAAGAAAGCAAACTCTAGTGTTCTTCTTAGAAGGGCACTAATTCCATCATGGGGACCCTTCTGACTCTATCTAACCCTGATTACCTTCTACCACATCATACAATTATGTCAACGTTAGGGTTTCAGCATGTGAATTTGGAGCGAGCATAAACATTCAGTTCATATACATTAAAACTTAATGCATTCAGATTTTTTTTTACTAATGCCCCATGTTGCTATTATCCAAAAAAAAAAAAAAAGTATTCCAACATCTTTATATTTTAGTAAATTTATTTAAATTAAACAGGCTTGGATTGCTTCTGTCTTGATGTCCTTCTCCACAGACATTATAACTTCCATACACAATAAATTCACAATTAAATACTGAACTACCACAAAATATATTTTTATTTATCAGAATAAATGATAAGTGGTCAGATCCTGCTCCACTTTTTTTTAGCATAAAATTCATCACTTCCATTTCAGCTAATACTGTTGCTATTCTCCAAGAAATGGAAATACAGTTGACCTTTGAAAAACATGGGTTTGAATTTCATGGGTTCACTTATACTTGGATTTTTTTCAATTAATATAGAGTTGTCTCTACTTCTTCCCACATTTCATATTCAAGGATTCAACCAATTGTGGATTGAAAACAGTATTTTCTAGCCTTGGTTGGGCATCTGAGGATTGGAGGCCAGACTGTATACATAGTTCTAGGCCATTTTACATATGGGGGGTCTTGAGCTCCCATGGATCTTGGTATCTGAAGGGTGTCTTGGAACCAGTTCCCTGTCAATTTTGAGGACTGAGAATGAATAGTGAAGTTTTTTTGGAGTCAAAAGTTATACAGGACCCCCAGGTTGTCCAAGAGTCAACTATAGTTTAAACTGTACTATACCTTCAAAAGCTATTTTATCTTAGTTTGATTTACTTAATTCAAACTTGAATGATTAACTGAGACTTTTAATACTTAAAGTCCCAAATAACTTTTAATAAAATCAGAGTATAAATATAGGTGTGATTTTAGCACCAACTCGCAAGAAATTTACAAGTAGGCACTATGATTTTTCCACACTTTATCAACCAAAGTCACCTTGAATATCTCTCAGATCTCAGCAATTCTTAGGTAGTCCATTTCACTAGTATGCATTTATGGTTGTTGAAAAATTATTTTTATATTTATGTGAATCAATTGATCCATGTTCTGCCCACTAAAAAAGTATAAACCCAATATATCCATTTCCTACATAGTAGCTCTTTTTTTTCTTTTCTTTCTTTTTTTTTTTTTTTTAAGCAGCCATAGTTTCCCGATTTCCTTTTTTCTCCTTGTTCCTTCAGAAGTGAGAGTGTATCTAGGCTGCATGCATTTCTAAATTCTCTCCCCTGCTTCCTTGGACTTTTGTTCACAACCTTTCCAGAGGTCCAGCGAATTGTAGCATAGATTTTTCCCAATGGGGTGTATTCAGCCCAGACCACATTGGACCTAATTATTCTGCTATGGACTTTGAGATTATCTCAATGTTATAAAATCAATAATACAGTATTGGTTTTTTGAAGGCATAGTCCTAACTGTTTAGCCAGGTCTCTCTGATTCTATATTTTAAATTGGTTTTTGAAGTTAAATTGGGAACTCTCAAGGCTTATATGTTTTAGGGTCAAAAAGAAGTTTGATATCAGCTAGAGAGTAACATTAATGTTTCAGCTTCACTGTGTAATAGTTATGGGGCTTTAAAAAGTTATCTAACTTCCTGGGCCCTCTTTTTTCTTTTGTGATCTGCGAAAAATAATATAATGTCCTCCGTCTTACAGGACTTTTGTGGGTTTTAAGAATATCTATAAAAGCCCATTGGAAAGGATTCAAAACACGAGATATCATTGATTTATACATCAATCCCTTCTACTACTATAGTATCACTGTGTCTTCACGAAAACCATACTGCTCATAAAAGCTGTTGTGTGTTTTTTTCCAGCACAATTCGATTCTCTGACACCAACTGCAATTCAATTCAATTCAGATACTAATAACCCAGAGTTATAGAAGACCCCACAGAACATGGGCTCAATTCCACAAGACTGCCCCCACTTCAGATGCCAGATGCCAAAGGGGCGCCCAGGCTACTTGTATTGCTGCTCAGACAACTACAAATTCGGGGTTGCCACAGTTCCCCTTCAAGTTTGATGATTTGCTATGGTGACTCAGAGAACTAAGGAAAACACTATAATTAACAATTATCAGTTTAGTATAAAGAATGAAAATTCAGAACTGCCAGATGGAAGAGATGCAAAGGACAAGTCTGGAGGAAGGGATGATTAAGATCTTTGGCTGTGCAACCTTCCTGACACCTTAATGTGTTTACCAACCCAGAAACACTCCTAAATATTTTGTTCAACAGTTTTTATAACTTAATTTCAAGCTCTTCTTCTCCTCACAATCACTATCCTTGAATCACTTGTTTGGTGTTTCTGGTGACAAGCCACCATCCTGAAGCTATCTAGCACCCTCTTCCTTAATTAACTCATTAGCATAAACTCAGGTGTACAGCAGGCCCTCAAATAAAATTCTTTCATTTTATTATGTCTTTTCCTTATAATGTGATGAGGAAGAAAATCTAAAACACTATTCCTGGCTAAGGCCATTGTTTGTGTGGAGTTTTCATGCTCATGCAAAGTCTGCATAAATTTTCTCAGTCTCCAGTTTTCACAAATGTCCCAAAGACTTACATGTGAAGTGAATCAGTAGTCTACATTCTCCTGTAAATGGCAAAAGTGGAACTAGATACTTAAGTTCTGGGTAAGAAATAATTTAAATTCAAGACTCAAACTCAGAGAGGAAGTTTACTCAACAATTAGAGCAAAAGTATACTCAAAAGGAAGTTTCAAGGGGCAGCTTAAAGAACTGCCTCAGGGTGAAGGCTAGAGCTCCTTTTAACCCCTTGGTGGGGGGGTAATTGCTTCCTTCTTCAAGCTGATCTATCCAAGCCTGTCTTGGTGTCTCCTGTCCTAGTTTGAAAGTCAGATTTTATTTTGTTTGTTTTTTTCCCAACCCGCTTGTTCTTCTGAAGGGGGAAAGTCTACCATAAGACTAGCTACATGCCAGGGAGAAAAGATCAGGAGGAGAGTCTGACCTGTTTGACCAGAGTCAATATAGGAGAGTAAAGAGTGCCTTAAGGGCAAAGTCCTAGTTAACAATACTTATTTCTAATACTTGCTCTCCCAGTTCTAGGTGTCTGTTGCTACTGTTTCCTGGACTTTTTTACCCAGGTGACATTTGATACCTGGCCATGCCTATCTTGCTCTGCTCATGACTATCTGATCACCTACCACCGTCCCAGTCTGAGTGAGTGTGAGCTTGGGTGAGTGAGCCTGCAATAGAAGGCTGTCCTCCCTGGGTTGGGTCCCACTTGGATCCTGAGTTGGTAGCACAGACTCTGGCCACTCTTAGTTTGAATTGACATTAGCAGGTTGGAAATAATTACTTGGCTTATTTTTATTCATGTTTCTTAAATATATATCTCACATGTATTTCTGTGTTTAATATTATTAGTGTTTGGCATCTTTATTTAGAAGTTCGATGATATTTTTGTGACCAGAAGTATGCAGCAGGCACTCGACTCTCATTTATATCCATTAGTCTATAGTAAAATTTATCTTATTGTGTGTGTTTCACTTAAAGTCGTGGTTTACAAGAACCTATGACGGCTACATTAACTGAAGAATTTCTGTAGTAGAAAAGGGCTTGGTATGAATAACAAAAGACACTCCTATCACTCAGGAAATTCCAAGGGTTTTAGAAGCTCTGTGCCAGGAACTGGGGACAAAGACCAAATATATATTTTTTATAATGCCACAGCTGTCAATACTCATTTCCAACATTTTCTTTTACTTATGCCTGGATTGACATAATCTCCCTCTGCCCCTTCACTCCACTAAAGTTATTTCTTCAGTATTTTTCTTTCCTTAGCCTCTCAGAAACATTAGGAGCAGTTAACTCCTCAACTTTTTTTGAAAGCACTTCCTTTCTTAAAAAACATTAATACCACAATTTCTTTGTGCTTTTTTCTATAGTTCTGGGGATTCCTGCTTTTTTTCCTTGGAGACATGTTAATGAGAGAAGAAGTAAGATGTTACAACTGGTTGCAAAAAGAATTTGATATAGAGAGATATTTTCTACAGGGGACAATGACTTGCCGTAAATAGTAATTATTTGCACGCCTCTCAAAGGAAATGTTTGCATTAGTATTAATCTTTTACAAGTTAAGTTCTATCTCTACGGAATTCTAAAACAAAGAAGTATGCTCCTATAGAATCAGATAATCACCAGAAGTTCTGCTTGACTAACTCCCAGCATATCGTAAAAAGACACCAGTAATTTCTGCTGTCCAAATTCCTGACACTCTTTCCACTCATAGTGAAATTAATGGGTAACAATAATTCTTGATCACAAATACCATTAGATTTGACCTGATTGCTTATAAAAGAACATCAGAATTTAAATCAGCCACATAAGCCTCTTTGAGCTTGCTTTGCAGATAAAAATCAATGAATTAAGCTACTACTAAGGAAAGGAAATAGTTACATCTGGGTTATCACCAGGATTTTTGTATTGGGCTTTTATAAACCTGTATTATAACTACTATTTGCCAGACTTCACCTGTGTTTTCTATGCATTTGGGCAAAGTCCTCAAATTGGCTAAGATATGTGATGTGCAAGGAAGTAACCTTGTTACCACCTGAGGTTGAGACCCAGTAAGCCGGGTAACCTGATGGTTTTCCAGGAAAGGCTTTGAACTTTAGCTTCACTTAGAAAGTCAACCTTACTACTTAATAGTGAGTTTGTCAGGCCGGATTAAATGAGAATCATTTTCAGGCATGACACTCCAAGTAAGGTCTTGGTAGCACAAATTATCCAATTATATTACAGAAAAAGGAAGATAGATTGATAGATTTTTAGAGAATCTGTGCAAATATATACATATTGCTTTTATGAAACATTATGAGATTTAGTAAAGTTTCTGATTTCTGGAGAGATTATAAGAATCAAACACCTTTTAAAAATGTTTTATTACATCTTCAGAAGCAGACTTTATGAAATTGAGGATTAGATTTGCTTCAAAATAAGGAGAAAGGACTTTGCTATATATTTTTTAGAACAGTAAAACAATATGAACATTTCCCAAAACTTGCATTCTCCTTGTCAGTTCACACCTATGTAATTAATCCTTGTCCTGAAGTATTCTACTTTCCTGAAGAAAGTTTACTTCTAGATCATCAAGCAACCTGGGAAGCTAGACTCTATTGCCACCCTCTGAGAATTGATAACCAATGCCTATACAGAGAGGCTTTTCAGGAATTATCAACAGTTAAAAGTCCCTGGCATTGACCTATCCACTAGGCTCTGAGACTTGTTTTCTTTATTGAAGACATAAACCTCCCCTGTAATCTGGGCTAATGGTCAGTTTTCCCCTGGGGAGATTGAAAAACTGATCTTTCAGAGATTAAGTCCCCTTTGGTGGAGAATGTGGCTTTTCCCGTGGCACCTGAAGCTGTAACTTCCAGACTTAACTAAGCTCAACTAGCTTAGATCCCTTCTCTTTTGTTAGCTCCTAGCTGCCTACACTAATAAAAGTAAACTACCTATAGATGCAAAAGCCGAGAGGTTCTGGGGAATTTATTATATTAACCAACCCTATATAATAAAAGCCCAGTGACCAAATGTCTAAAGACCAGAACAACTATCAACCAGTCACTATGATGCACACAGACCACCAGGGGGCAGATGTTCAATGCAGGAGCTGCCCCCTGTTGGTCAGTGTGCTCCTATAGTGGGACAGTCACTCGGCTGACTGGGATGAGCGGTACTCCCACAGCAGGCTGATTCCCACAGGCCACATCAGTGCACCAGGCCTCTAGTGATATTATAATGGAGGAAAGGGAATTGTCTGTTGGTATGCACTAAACAACTAGTTCATAAGGGTAATGTTTCCTCTGAGTTGAGAAGATATATATATAGGTAGCCAGAGCATTGACAAATCTCCAGGATCTTCCTATACGTTGTCTAATTTCTGAAATATTTACTTTAATAATTGCTATAAACTGAGTTGTTCCCATATAATTTACATGTTAAAAGCCTAAAACCCAATGTAACTATATTTTGAGATAGGAACTATAAGAGATTATTAAGGTTTAATTAGATCATAAGGATCATCCCCCAATGTCCTTATGGGAAAGAGAGATGCCGGGGCTGTGTGGGCACACACACAGAAAGGCCAAGTGAGAACACAGTTAAAAGGCAGTCTTTTGCAAGTTAAAGAGAGGATTCTCACCAGGAACCAACCTGCCAACACCTTGATATTGGACTTCCAGCCTCCTGAAATATGAGAAAATAAATGCCTGCTGTCTAAGTCAGCTGGTCTTTGGTATTTTGTTATTACAGCCCAAGCAGACTAACACAATACTATCCAAAGGCTATGTAGCAATAGTTGAACATCTCTTTTGAATTAACAGCCCTTTCCATGCAGCTCTTACCATAGTGTTGAGACAAGTTAAGTAATACGGAGCCTATTATTCCTAATATCTTTCTCTCTATAAGAGGAAAAAACACATCATTGTGATCCACCAGGGACTCTTTGAGGAAAATAAAAATAAAATAATTTTAGGTGTAAGATATATATATATATATATATATATATATATATATATATATATATATGAATTTAAGATACAATATTAGAAAGGCAAAATCTAAAGAACTGTTAGAGGAGAATTGAACATTGTTTAAGAGAAGATCTTGGGTACCTGGGAAATAGTATGTGGTCAAGTAATTAATTAAAGTGACAATAAAGCATAGGAGGTAACATAAGTATAATTAATCTTAGCACTTCATTATCTAAAAAGCATTCATATTATTTTAACATAGTCACATCTTGGTTCTCCAACATCTCCCATCTCCAACAATTCAGGTTTTGACCTAGTTGTTCCCAGAAAAAAAGTCTCCATTTTCAAACAAAACTTCAGCTCTCAACCTGACAACTCTTTCATGTTGATACATTCACATGACAAAAATCCTCTCTCAGGCCACAAACAAAGAGAATGCAAGTCAGCTTACCCTAACACCTGGAGAAAATGTGCTGTGGCTATACTTTTGTTGCTGGCAAAATGGATGATTAGCACAATTTTAAAACATAAAGAGGCTGTTAAGAATTATGGGTTCAATTCCCTGTCAAGGGCATGTATCTGAGTTGCAGGTTTATGCCTGACCCTGATCAGGGCATTAGGGGGAGGCAACCAATTGATGTGTCTCTCTCAATGGTGGAAAAAATATCCTTGGGTGAGACTTACCAACAATAAAAAAAGAGTGCTAACTAATGTTGCTATTGGTGTGCAAGAAACAATGATCACAGGCAATTGAAGAAGTGGTAGAAAAACAATTGCTGATTCGGGTAAAAGAAGAGTGAAGATGCTGCATACTGACTTCCTATAACAATCCCTGTAATAAATGCTGAAAGTGATTTGTTTAAGGCTCATAGTGGGTGGTCCGATAAATTTAAGAAGTGTTTGTTTATAGAAAGGTTAAAACAATCATTTGGGGTTCTGGAATGAATTAATTCAATTTACATGATTTCTATGGGAAAAAATGATTCAATTTCTGAACAAATAGCTTCTTGAACAGCTTTTCAGAATGAATTAAGTCAAGAACCAGGGTTCTTTAACTCTATTATTCCTAGTATAGTCTCAATCACCCCTATGATTACAATTATTTAGTAGAGAAAACCAGGTTTAGGGGTGGATAATGGGAACTGATGTCTTACACTATTATTTAGCATACTACCAAAGGTCATGAACAAACATCACATACCTTTCTAGAAACCCAAACATCCCTGAAAACCTGCTTGAAATGACAAAAATGAATATTCTCCTTAACATAACCCAAAGATAGAAGCTCTGTATAGCATATAAACTAAGATGTAAAATTAAATTTATATTTAATAAAGTTTAACTATCTTATCTAATAGAGGGAATATACTATTTGACCCTCATACCATCACAAAGATGGTGAGGCCCAGAGCCAATAAAGAGGAAATATACTAATTGACTGCCATGCCCTCAAAGATGGTGGTGCCCACAACTACAAGATGGTTGTACCCAGTTCCCTCAGTCCCACTGGGGTGGCAGACACATGGCATGGCCAGGCCTGCACCCAGGCATGTCCAGCACTCTGCACCCTACCCCTGGAGTCCCCCAGTCCCCTCAGCTCCCAGCTGCACAGGATCAGCCCAAGGCACAGGAAAATCTTATATGGTGGATGCCCAGGCAATACCTGAGGCCCAGGCAAGCATCAGATGTCAGCTTCCCAACCAATGCCTGAAGTGCAGGCAAGCCTCAGATGTTGGCTGCCCTCCCACCCAGGGTTGGCCTGAGGCACAGGCAAGATTCGGATGGTGGCTGCCCAGCCGCTCAGGGTCACCTGAGGCTCAAGTAACCAGGACTGGCTGAGGCTTGTGCTGCTGGCAGTGGCAGCAGCAGAGGTGTGATGGGGGTGTTGCCATCTCCTGATTACGGGGTCACTTACAACCCCTGAGGGCTCCTGGACTGTGAGTCGGGGCAGGCCAGGCTCGGAAACCCCCACTCTAATGCATGACTTTTCATGCACCAGGCCTCTAGTTCTATCTTACTTAGAAATTATTTTGATTTCTATAAATATACAATATTTAAGTCAATTTAATATGAGCCAATATCTTAAATAACCTAGAGAAGTTGTAAATCAAGTTCGAATTGACATTACTCTAAACATAATTGCATTGATATAAAAAGTTTATCACAATAATGTTCTATTTAATTAGATGAAATTTTCATGTCTTAGACATGTAGAAGGTCATGTTAGTTTTCATTATCAGCTGACAAAGATAAATTTAGAAATTGCAGCTTAATTCTTATCAGCATAAATAAGTAAACCAAAGTAAAATAAAGTGTAGGGTTGAATTATGCTTAACATTGATAGATCACAGAAAAGATATAGATTTAACTTTTTATTTATTTTTAAAAATATATTTTATTGATTTTTTACAGAGAGGAAGGGAGAGGCATAGAGTTAGAAACATCGAAGAGAGAGAAACATTGATTAGCTGTCTACTACACACCTCCCACTGGGGATGTGCCCACATCCAAGGTACATGCCCTTGACCAGAATTGAAGCTGGGACTTTTCAGTCCACAGACCGATGCTCTATCCACTGAGCCAAACCAGTTAGGGCAATATTTAAGTTTTTTAAAAAAACCACACACAGAATTATTGAATTAGCTATTTTGTCAAAGATTTATTCAATTATTTGAACTTAGAATCTTAAACTATTATCAAAACACTGCAAATTTTAGGAGAACAGGGCCATATTTATTTCCACTTATTATAATCCTAGAGCATAGTGTGTAGTTGGCACATTTTGGGTAGTAAATATATATATATATTTATAGTGACTGACCGGATAATTTGCCACTATGTAACATATTTGCAAACTAGGTTCTATCTTCTACTATACCAGTAAATTTACTACTTCCAAACTTGATGCATATCTGTTAAGATGTGATCTGATGTCAATAAAATTCATTAAACAATATGAGGCTTAATGTGCCACATCACAAGAAAGCCAGATGTAGAGACGTGTCAGCAGGTTGGCCTCTGAATCAAGTAGATGGTGTCACAAATGAAAGTTCATCACTCATCAGCTGTGTGAGCACAGTTCTATCTTTACAGATTATTAAAATACCTTTTGAACTCAGTCTTAGCAATAAGAACATGGGGATGATAATATCACCTTTCACACAGAGTTTCTTTGAGAATTACTGAATGAAAGCATTCAAATGATTCTTTGAGTACTGTTCAAGCACTTCAGCATTACCAATTTTTCCAATTTCCTCCAGGATCTTACATGTTATTCACTTGGACCTTTAGAGTGTTAACCACTCAACAGACATCACTGATCTCATCAGTTGCTGATAACATAAATTATTACAGTGGTGGCTTAAATACAGAGCATTCATTTATCTTGTTCAACAACTCCAGGTTAGGCAGTCAGGGTCAATGACAGCAAGGAAATATAACCCCTGTAACTCTCAGTAATGGCAACTCCAGCCTGGAAAGGGAAAGGGACCTCAGTTTCCTTTGGGTTGTCCAAGGAGGAGGGAAAATGAAGCTTGTAGCCTTCAAAGTCTCTACAGCAGAGGCAGACAAGGCAGCAGGAAAAGAAAGAGAAGTTAGGTCCATCAACTCATAGTATCTGTCACACATATCCTGGGCTTGGGTATTTGCTTTGTCAAGAGGTGAGGCCTAGCCCGTCATTCATTAGATTGTGTCACTAGCTCTTCATCTCTGTGAGTTGAAGGACATTAACTTAACCTTAATTGTTATTACTACACTATTGAAAATCATCTTGAAAAATTTTGTGAGAAGGGCATTATTTCCTTTCAGTATAGGGTCAGTCCTTCAGAATGATTGAGACATGCCTATTTAGATAAATACCAATTCAGAACCAAAGTAAGCATTTTCAAAAGAAAAAGAGAAAGACCCTCATTTTTTTAACTGCATAGGCAACTATTCATATATATATATATATATTTTTTTTTTTGCATTCCAAAACAGCAATTTGAAAGAGAGAACAATATTTTCTTTCCTGAAGTTTGCCAAGAATAAAAGCTATTCTCATTTGTTAAAATGAATAGGGGCAATAAGTTAAAATAAGAATACACTGACCCTATTCTTGAGACCAAATGCCTTTATAAAAACACTTCTATTAAAGTGAAGGAATTATACTTATTGTTGTACTCATTGGTTTTTGTAGTCATTGAATCTATTTATTTTCCAGTTTTATTTATAATAGAACTTATTAGTTGCAAGGACATCTTTTGTATGGGAATTGCTTTATGCAATTACATCATTCTGGGGTGTAGATCTTTTCACTGTATCAGTTACACATGTGGTTCTATGAAGATCATTCTATACTATTTTCCCAGAGAAATGTGGACCATGGTGATTTAATAGCTACACTGTTACATGGACTAAGCTTCCACTTTCATCACTGTCACTACCTCACCAATCTGTTATCAGAACCCAAGATACTCCATTCCAAAAGTCACTATATCATGTTCTTTTTGGAATAACACAATGTGAAGGGCAGACTCTCTAAACAATCAAATAACTGGGACAACACAGTCCAAAATATTTAATATGAACATGAAGTGTCACGTTTGACTCAATATGCTGCTGTAAATAAACCAAAATCACTTGTTCCATGTTGATATTCCTTCAGGCCTCAATATTTCTTATAGCTTCTGATTGAATGTCTATGATTATCTTCATAAAAGTGACATATGAGGAAAATTACAAAAATAATCCCATTATTTTGTTCTTTTTCCTTAATAATTTTGGCTTTTCACAGTTATACAACTTCCTTTATTTTTGTTTTTATTTTGACTTTAAAATATAATCATTTAAGCTTAGAGTAATTTTACATTTATAGAAAATCACAGAGAGTATAGAAATCTGTCACACCCCAACACAACTTCTCCAATTATTGGTATTTTACATTAGTTTAGTACATTTACTACAATTATTGAACCAATAATAATATTCAGCATTTAACATGTTAAAAGTTATTTTAACATTTATAGTTTACATTAAAATATCAAAGTCCACATTTTATTTAGAAAAAAGATAAAATCATTTTGTGTCTTTAGGCTCTTTGTCACCCTGTCCATTTCTGTGACTTCTCATATTTTTATAACCTTGACATTTGAAGAGTATTTGTCAGGTATTTTGTAGACTGTCCTTGTCTTGAAATCTTTCTTATATTTTTGCCATTACTAGCTTGAGCTAAAAGTTTTGGGGAGGACGATCACATAGATAGCATAATGTTTATCACATCACATCATAGTTGCGTTCTCAACATGGCTTACATGTACTGATGTTTTATTGATTGAGGTGGTGTTTGTCATGTGTCTTATAGTTATTTAGATTTCCTTAAATATTTACTTAGTATCATTTTCTTTTTATTCTTCTAGGATTCCTCCTAGGATACCACATAACTTTTTCACCTATTCTGGACAGCCACGCTTCCCCGACGGTGCCCAAGGACCTGAAGCCTGCCTGGCACCCCAGCCTCGCTGACCCTTTGGGCCACTGTCCTAACAGCTCTGTACTTCTGCAGCCCTCCGCACAGCCCCCCCGGCGCCATCCAGCACAGTCTACCCATCTGCATGGCCTCTTGGGCCACCCAGCCACATGTGCTTGGGCTGCTCCCACCTGGACTTGGCTTTCCCACACCTGGCAGTGACCAGCTTGGCCATCCCACACAGCCAGATGCCACCAGGAAGCACAGAAATGTCAAAGCCCCAATGGAATCCATTGTGAAACAGACCCCAGTTCACATACTGGAGCGAAAACAAGAAAACAATGGCACCTGTTGGAACTCAGTTGGGACTATGCCCGTGGATCTGTCTACAGAATTCCTGCACTCTGGCCGTGATCCAATGGTCTAGGAAGCTCTGAAAACCTTGATTCTGGAGTTAGGGATCTTAGCAAGTAGGCAGGTGCACAAAGGTGGAGTCGAAAATAGCAAGGTTAGACTGTGTACGAGTGTGTACATTTATACACATATATGCCCATTTCCCCCAGTCTTTTTTTCTGAGCTGTTTTGAGAGCATGCTGTACACATGACAGGATGCCTGGACACTCCTACATAACAATTCTTCACCCAGCCAGATGAAGAAATCTCCATTCAAATAGTATTAAGGTTCAATCCACAGACCCCAATTGAATTCTGACAACTGTGTCAACGATATTCCCCAATCCCCACACCCAAGATCCCATCCACCTAGGATGGGTCCTCTGTCATTCCTGTCCCTGACAGTTTTTCAGTTTTAATTAAAAATCATAGACTTTTGCCCTAAAAATAAAGAAAGAAAAATAAAGACCCACTGGCACTCTGAGTTAGGAGCCAGTGGTCCCAGATTGTGGGATCGGGCCTAAACCGGCAGTTGGACATCCCCTGAGGGGCCCCAGATTGGAGAGGGTACAGACCAGGCTGAGGGAATCCCCTCCCTTGTGCACATATTTTGTGCACTGAGCCACTAGTATAAACAATAATCACCAAAGTTCTAAAGATAGTTGTGAATGTAACCAAGGGGAAAAAAAAAAAAAGAATGTCAATAATTTGGAGGCAACTTTTCATGTAAACAATTAGGGATATTCCCATTTTATTCCTCCCCTCCCGCTGTTAAACCCTGTATGTAGTTCCTCGAACACCAGAAAAATAATTTCTTCCTGTCAAGTTCTGTGCTATTGCTGCTTTAAGAATGGAAACACAGCAGAGAACCAATGCCATATATATTTGAGGAAAAAAGAAGTCAGTTGTTAGCCACATTTGACTGAGGACACTCAGGCATGCACATATGAATACTAAAAGGATCAGAATGTGGAGCTCACATAAGGTGGACTGAAGCCAGCACTGAGAGAATGAGATAGTGGCAGGCCTCTACTCTTCCTGCTCTTGGTATTTTCCTTCCTTTTGGCTTCAAATGTCAAGTTCTGTTGAAAAGAAAAGCCCAATTGCAAGGAGCATTACTAAAACACATGCATTGCCACTTAGAATGTCCTTAGTCACACATGCTATGGGACAGTAAGAATGATCGACTTCAACATGAAAACACATGGGCAGATATTTAAAGCCTACCAGCCATGCAGCAGTTTCCCTTTGAAGTTTCATTAAGGCTCTTCTGAACGTTTTGCTGGCTTTGTGTCCATGTTAGCACTTGTGAGAGAAGGAATATTGAAACATGTGTATGTGGGGCAAGAATGTGTGTATTTGTGTGTGTTGAAGGGTGTTATGTTAAAATTAGGCAATATAATTTGGTAATTTAATAACTATAATAAAATGTGCCCTACATAATTTTTTATGTGTGCATGACTTCCCCTATTGTATTCACAGCTACTTTATTCAATCCTACTTATATCATTTTTAGCATGCCAAAGAAATCAATAAACACCAATAATATAAAATTTAATAATTTTACAGCAGGAAAATAACTAACTAGAACTACTCTAATTTAGTTACCTATTCTAAAGCAATGAATCGATTGCAGTTATAAATCCTACGAGGGACAAAGATTTTTTTCTTCATACACTATATAAATAAAGCATATCCATAAGACACCGCCATGATTTATTCCATGAATATTTCATAGATCCCACTGCATAAGAGAATTTTTTTTTTTACTTCTTCTCCTATTAACCATGAAATGCTATGTCATGCTGGGGGCCTGCGCTCCGAAGCAGTGAAAGGGAATATCTGCAGAATGTCAAATGCTGCCGTTACCCTGAGCCATGGTAGCAGAATTACTTTTATATATGGATTATTCATATTTACAGCAAAATAATGGGCTGGCTTTTCATTGTTCAAGAAGGAGGCAACTGTGATATCCTAAAGAAAACTCTTGATCTTGGATTCGAGGAGCTAGGTTTAATTTTGCCTTTACTTTTAGACACTATGGTGTTATCTATTGCTGCATAGCAAGTTGTGCACAATGTAATGCCTTAAACAAACAAATATTTGTTATCTCTTACAGGTTCTAAGGTTCAGGAATTGGTGCGTGGCTTGCCTGGGCGATGCTGGCTTGAAGGTTTTCATGAGGTTACAGTGCAGCTGTCAGCCAGGGCCGCAATCATCTGAAGGTTTAACTGGGTTAGAGCAGCCGCTTCCGGGATGTCTCATTCATTACAAGGTTGTTGGTAGGAGGAATCCATTCTTCACCGCGTGCTTGACTGTCATCACCCCTGAATGAATGATCTAAGGAACAGAGAACAAGAAAAAAGTCATGATCAATGCATTTTTATGACCTAGCCTTAGAAGTCTCATATCATCCTTTCCACAGATTCCATTCACTGGAAGGGAGTCACGGAGGTGAACCCACACTCCAGGGCAGGAGAATTAGGTCCCATCAGTTGAAGTGAGGAGTGACAAAAATTGTGTGGGCATATTTTAAAACCACCCCAGGAGCTGTCTGAGAAATTTAACCTCCCTGGAAATCAGTGTCTTTTACAAATGAGAATGAACAATATCTACCTGGAAGAAATTTTGAAGCTATTTAATAAGATGATGCGCATGGCGTATTTTGTACAATGTCAACTGCTACATAAATGTAAGATATAATCAGATAATAGGATCAGTGCACAGTCCGTGCTGTTTGGCCGTGGAATTAATATATGTTGAAGACATCCGTTTAGTGACCTTCAAGTTGGGCCGACATTGGTACTAGGCATCCTCTTCCAGAGAAAGAAACTTGAAAAGGGTGTTAAGTACACAGTACGGAGGCAGTTAGAACCATATGGAACCATCACTTTATTTAATGGAAACTTCCAATTTCCAAAGACTGAAGGACAGTTACAAATCAGGTGGCCAGTGCAAGAGTGATGAAGCACCTGCAGGTGCGTGAGCTGCCAGGGAGCAAGGCCCTGACTGTTTCTACATAGTCATCCTTGTCTTGTCCTTGTAACCTTATCCCTGGTCCACTTGCAGCAGTGATCCTGCATTTCAGGCATAGGAAAGAAGAGCAAAAGGATGAAAAGTATGTGCTAAATATGCCCTGATATTTTAAAAAGCTTTTTAGCCTGAAATCAATTTAGACTTATTGGAAAGTTGTAAAAATAGTACAGACTTCTGGGATACTCTTTCCCGAGGTGCACTCCATGCTAACATCATCTATAACAATTGTATAGTATCTATTAAAATCAGGAAATTAGTGTAAATGATTTGCTATTAGTAACTATAACTACTTAATATTTCTAATAACTGTTACTAGTAGTATGATGGCATTGATTGTAATATAAAAATAATATATAGTAACAGAGAACATATAATGTAAAATTTAGTCATATAGGATATGAATAGTAATATTGTTTCTAGTGTTTAGTCAATAATACTACCAGCTAATTTATAGAATGTATTAAACATTTTCCAGTTTTAACACCAATGTCCTTTTGTTTTTTGGCTTCAATTTCCATGATGGGTTTATTCCTCAGATCTCTCCTGTTGTCTTTAATCTGGAACAGTCCTTAACTCTTTTCTTGCCTTCTGTGACCCGGAAATTCTTTGAGATTCATGGTCAGTTATTTTTCCAAATGCCCTTAAGTTGGGTTCCTCTGTTTTCACATGGGTAGATCAATATTACGTGTTTTCTTGCAAAAATGCTGCAGATGGTGATATTATGCTGTCCTTGTTATGTTGTTTCTGGGGGCACATGGAATGTAAAGCTGGATTATTTGGTTTTGATGATGTCTGTGGGATTTATAATTCCATGTACTGCCAGATACCATGTGTAAGAAAAGCACAACTATTTTAAATTTTATAATTTATGACTTTTTTCTGGGGAGATGTTTTGAGGGTAGAGAAATATTCTGTTTTTCATCACACATGTGTCCACTAATTATAGTATAAATGCTTTAGCCTGCAACAACTAGTTCTGTAGTATTAATTTAATTTAATGATTCCTATGGGAATACACAAATGAACGAGTGAGAAACCACAGAAATCAAATTCACAGTCTAATACTGAAATGTGACTATCTAGTTGGCCAATAAAAAAAAAGTTGGGGTAATTTAATCAGGAAACCAAAGCAAAAGTGAGTAGTTTGAATTTGTGGTCATAAGGACAGTATCCTTGGATATTCTTCTAAATATGGAAATAACTAAATACATTTACAATAGGAAGGATAGACAAACTTGTAAAATCCAAAGAAGATATTCAAACAATATAGCTAAATTCTCATCTCAGTTCAGGTAAATCCACTGTGAAAATGACATTGCTATAGGCACATACTTTCTAAATTGGGGGCTGATGGGAAGAGAAGAAGTGGGCATCCCATAATGGCTATGCCATGTTGAGTCAGTTCTGCTTCTTGTGTCCATGAGGAGACAAGGTTGTGGTTCTTTATTTTTTTCTAAATCACCATCATGTTTTTAAAAAGTTAGATTAGAACTTTTCTTACTTACTGGCAGATAAGATTAAGTAGAGAAAGGGGTTTGCAAATTAAGAAGCTTTGGCAGCTGTTGAAGTCAGTAACCCACTCTGGGGCCCCAACATAGAGTTTCTGAATAGGCTGCCAGTGCAAGAAGTTTGTCAGCATTTGGGAATCAACCAAGCAGCAGAAATAAGGAGTGTTTAAACAAACCAGTTTGGAAGTCTAAAGGTTGTGTGTGGTGAGGGCTGGAGGCGTTAATTCTACATGGATTAACACCACAGCTATTTCCTAAAATAGAAAAGAGGTGACACAAATGTGTGAGCCCAGAGACCTTGCTTGTGAAAACTTTAGATCCCATATTTATCTTTTTCTTTGAACTGGTGAAGGGCTCTTTCATCAGTGAGATGGGTGAGAATAAATGAACAGCTTCTGAATCAATTAATCAGAGAGGAACTGCTGCTGGATTCCATATTGTAGAGGCATGCTCTGATACCCCTATGGGCAATCACCCCATCCTCTGCCATGGAGCAGGTTGGAATCTGAATATCCGTGGGCCAAGGGAACATCTGCATAATCAGTTTGCATCTCCCAAGGGGTCCCAGATTGTGAGAGAGTGTAGGCCTGGCTGAGGGACCACCCTCCTCCCCTGTGGATGAATTTTGTGCACCAGGCCTCTAGTTGCTTACAATGGTTGTGTGTGTTTGTGTGAATGTGTGTGTGTGTGTGTGTGTGTGTGTGTGTGTGTGTGTTGTGGAGGGTAGTACAGGGTAGAAGCCTGTCCTATCTACACTACCATATTCCAGGAGCAAGAAAAAAATCCACCAAACCTAAATTTGAATTACACAGAAATTCAAAGTAAGGATATAGGATATATTTATCAAGGTAAGAATATAGAATATAACTTATTTAACAGATTGGTATTTTAATAATATATTTATATAATAAAACATACATAAAATATAAATGTATCTAAAATTTTCACTTTAATTCTTTTCAAGTGTGCAGTCCAATGACATTCACTACTTGCACCATGTTGTACAATCATCACCACTATCTATTTTCAGATTTTTTTATCATCTCAAATTAAATACCCCAATCTGCCAGTCTTAATTATTTCCGGATAGTTTCTATTATTTAAGCCTTTAGAAATTTTCCTATTCTGAGCACCTCAAATAACTGAAATCACACAATTTTTTTTCTCTCTCTATGCTAGGCTTCTTTCACTTAGTGTTTTAATGTTCTTCTAGGTTATATTGTATAGCAGAACTTCATTTTTTTTTTTTTTGGCTGAGTAAGATTCCATTATATGTATATGCCACATTGTATTTATCCACTCATCTGTGGACAGACAGAGGTTATTCCCATCTTTATTGTGAACAATGCTTCTATGGATATAATGAACATTGGTGTACAAGTGTTTGAGTCTTCGTTTTTAATTCTTTTGGGTATATACTCAGGATTGGAATTGCTGGATCATATAATCATATGAGGAACATTCTGAGAAACTGCCAGAATGTTTCCTTGACTTTAACTTATATTCCTTGCACGTATAATATGTGGACCTCCATGGTAGCCCTGCGTCCTGCAAATTTTAGAAGTAGGGCCTATTGTTCTGTAGATATAGAATGTCTGTCTATCCTTATCAATGTTTGTCTGTCCATCCTTATCAATGTTATTCTATTACTTTTTCTCTTTTGTTTCCTGTATTGCATCAGTGAGAAATCTGAGTTTCCATCACTGTTGTGGAGGGTGTTACAGGGTAGAAGACTGTCATGTTTTTGCCATATTAACAACAACAAAATTCTAAGTCAAGCTGTTTGGTGGTATTTCATATCTGTTTGAAACCAGGAAGTAATGTGAATATAAAATGAAAACGATCTTCTGAGTTTTTTTGCAACAAGGTTGCTTGGATAAAAATTAAGCTTTTAAAATTTTTTGAGGTTCATATATCAAGGCCAGTGATTAAAAAAAAAAATGTTTTACGACTAGCTTATTTGGGAAGTTTACTCAGTTCCCCTCCAACGCTTTGTAGAAATTCCTTGTCTTAAGTAATATGGCTTTAAAAATGAGTCTTTTAAAAGTGTGAAGGATGTAAGAAAGAAATGTGAAGAATGAAGACAGGCAGAAATTAAAGAAAAGAATGAGCGTTTCACTCACAGTGAGGCGCAATTCAAACTGTTTGGGTCCAGCCAGAGCCTTTTGAGTTTTTTGAAGCTCATACAGTATTCTGATTCCTAACAACCCATATTCTTGAAAAATTAACCAGAAAACTGGCATGAGCTAAATGTCTTTATGTTTGAATTAGAGAACAGGGACAGAGCTTGCTGCCTTCGGGGAAGGCTTTTAATCACAATGTCTACTCAACCTGGCTTTTGACCTTTACTAACATTCAATTGTTTTTTTCACACTGGTCTTGAAAAAGCCTATGGCTCTCTAAGAAAGGAAGGTTGAATATCTTCATCTTTCTCAGCATGGTTAATGTCAAGATTTTGCCCTTGTGAAAGCACCTAAGCGTGCTGCTGACTGACAGAGAGCAATGATGGTTACCAAGTAGTTTCTGCTTTTGTTAAACTTTCATTTCAAAACAACTGGAAGCATATCCCATCACTGCTATAAAGAAATTCTACCTTAAAATTTCATGAGTAATTCTTTGGAAATTATATTTTTGATAAAAACACATATTTCTTCAGCTGCTTTCCTTCCTTATTTCTAGTAATGACACCAGGTATTGTGTATTCCCAAATAAATGTTCTGCCCTCCCCATATGTCTATGAATATCAACCTGTATTTTCCAAAGGCTAATCCGTTTTACCAGCAAATTATCCTGTTGTTCACCTAGTAGGAAATTGATGAACATTAAATTCTGCATAATATCCTAGGGTAATCGTTAGCAAACAGGAAGCCTTCCCACCTCCCTGAACTCTATGATCCTCAGCTTGCTCTTTCCCTAACATCATGCAGTAGCATTGATGATTATCCAAGTAAATCTTTTATTTGCCTATAAGTAATCCAAGTAAATCTTTTATTCTCACTCAATTCAAAGAATCTTAAAGGTAAGACAAATATCAATCTCATCTCTTTAACCTGTTTTGTTTAGGATATTTCATCCTTTGGTATTCAAAATGTTTTTGAGATGAAACCCCATGAGAGAAAGTGTGGGCAGTGGGAAGAAGAGGGTCTTTGGGGAAAGGGATACAGAGGTTCAAATTTTAGCCATTCACTAACTCTGAGATCTAGGACAATTATGTATTAGATTTGTTATTGATCTTTGCAGTGGATCTATAATTATAGAGAAAAAATACCAATAATTTTCTTAAGATACTGAATGTAATTTTTATTTAAAGTGTGATGCTTAAGGAATTGATAAGACCAAGAAATAAAGATTTTTGAGAAATACACATGCCTAGAAGCAGAAATTATATATTAAATATCAGATATAGATATCAATTAGTATGAAAAACTCTGAAACCAAAGGGAACATTTATTGTTTTCTAATATTTCTATTGTTTCCACATTTTAGAAAACTGTTTTATTCTCAATCTTGAACATTATATTTCCCATATATTTTTATATTATTTTGAATTCAATAATATTTGACTAACATATGTTAATCTCTTATTATATCTCAGTAATATATAAATACATATATAAATATATGCATTATATATACATATGTGTGTACATGTGTGTGTCACACACATACACATACATACATCTTCCTGCTACTCATTGTATGGAACTAAGTGAAATTTTTAAGTCTGATAGGGCTAACAGATAATTTGCTAAATTTCTGACATGAAATCACTTTAAATGAAAACTCTGTTAAGAATTAGAACAATTGAAAGCTTATTGGGGGCATCCTGAAAATTGTGACTTCTTTGGCCTGGATAATTAGCAGAGAGATTGTCATGTTTTCAACATTCCCTGATCCCATGTTTTATGCAACTAATACATTATGAATTGTAGCACTTTTTCTTAAAGAAAATAAATTTAGAAGAGGCATACATTTTACAGGATATTCGCCTTTTTCGCCTCTATCACACCATGCCCTTTTCTCTCATCTTCTCCAGCATCACTTTACTCTTCCACTAGTTCTTCCCATCTGCCCTAAAACTCCCTATCTATCTACCTCCCACTGAGACTGATATTTTTGTTTGCATCTGAATGACCACAGCCTCATCAGGGGAAAAATATAGCTCAGAACTTCAGATATATTAAGACCCAAGCCTGTCCCATAATTTCACTGAGGCAAAGTGAGTTGGGATCTGAGATATCTGCTGATTGTCTTTCCCTCAGGCAGATTGGCCTGGTCTAGTGGAAATCAAGTGGGTTTTCTGCAGTTAACTTTTGAACAAATTGGATTTTTCTGTGAAGATACATATCAATCCTTAGAATGTGAGTTAAATATATATATATATAGTGATTTTAACACATTGCCACTGTGTGATGCTGGGATGCCTGCCATGAGATTTTGTCTGTAGTTCTAAGAATTATGTTTTGTTACACAGTACCCAAAGCAGACCACATGCACACTACATCAAGCTAACAATGGTAGCTTTCCTACATCTGTATATATGTATAATATTATTTATAAACTTACATAAAATGCATGTTTATATCTCTATCTGTATATAACTAAAAGCAAAGAACCATAACTCTTTCTCTCTCTCTCTCTCTCTCTCTCTCTCTCTCTATATATATATATATATATATATATATATATATACACACACACACACACAAATACTAACATTTGGTAGTTTCTATTATGATACTATGAGTTAAACAAAATATATGCACAACAGAAATTATTTTTCTTAAGGCAATAAGCATGCATTGAGAGAACATGTTGATGCTTAGAAGGATCTCTAGGAATAGAAATAATTAATTTTTGTCAAGGACCATGTATTTAGGTACAGATCATTAATATTGCTTTTTTAATATTTATTAAGTGAATGGTACATGCCAGCTATGCAAGCAAATTAAATTCATAATTATAATATGAAATACTTTTTCTTACTTAAATTTTTAATATCAGTGTGGCTAGCATTAGATATATTTTATGTGATATGCAAGCTCAAAAACATCTTTCATAAAGAGTTTTCTATGTAGAAGGCATTTATCAATGTCCTATCTAATCTCTAGTTATCCTTGGTTATTCAATACTAGGGGTCCAATGCACAAATCCATGCACCTTGAAAGGAACTGTGGGCCAAGAGGCTTCTGTGAGCATAGTGGGTCTTAGCCTATCCCCCGAGCCCCTGCCCAGCCCCTCCCATCTCTGTCCCCAGTCCACTGTCTGCTGGCAACCATGTTCCCCGCACTGCTGCTCCCACATGCTGACAATGCTGGCCGAGCTCACACCTGAACCTGCTGACAGGATGGAGTTATTGGGGCCAGCGCCAGCAGCAGGTATAAGCAGGGCTGGCACTGGCAGCAGGTGTGAGCACCCAAAGGGCCTGTAGCTCACAGGAGCAAAGTATTTTCAATAACTATCAGAGGCTCACCCCAATGATAGTGATCAGCACCTTGCCTTGGTCTGGTGTCCCCACTCACCTGCTTCACCATCCTGCTGCAGCCAACACACACCATGTTCCATGCTCTGCCGCCTATTGCCAATGCTTGCCAGGTTTCGTGTGTGGCCCTGGTGGTCAGCACACATCATAGTGACCGGTTGTTTGGTTGTTCCACCATTCGGTCTATTTGCATATTAGCCTTTTATTATATAGGATTGTGCTAATCATAAAATTTAAACCATCATAATTATAACATGAATGTTCTATGTTTGGAGAAAATTATATTTTAAAATATTTATAATCATTTTTATATACTTTAGAGAAATAATACATAGCATCATATGTGGTTTCAGAGAAAGTGACTAGAATTTCTTCAAGAATTGGGAGATTATTCATTCTGAAACTCTGAGCATATTTTATTTTAGATTTAGATTAATGAACAAATATATTAACACGTTTATCTCTTGATAATCTGATTATCATATACCATGTACCTCTTTGATGCTGTCATCTTTATTAATAGGATGTACTAAGTTATTCTGTGGTAACAAGTAACCTTAAATCTTAATACAATTTAATGAAGGCTCATTTCTCACTTACTGTATGTGCTCATTACCAGTTGACTTCTTCTCTGCCTTACATTACCTTCACTCCAGGACTCAAGCCAAGTGAGCATCTTCTCTTCAAAAGACTGCTGATATTCAGAGAAAAATGCTTCTGTGCTGTGTCTCAAAAGTTCTCCTAGTAGGAGTCATGTTACTTCTGCTCTCATCTCATTGGCCAAAACAAGTGATAAGTCTTATGTTACTGATGTCAACACATAATTAGTAATCAAATATATATATCTTTACATAGACAGCCAGGGTCTGTAACATCCAAAATGACCGAAGGCTCCACCAAATGAATGCCAGGCTGCACACACAGCAGGATCAGGTGGGTGGAGACAGGCCAGCGGGCTGAACTGCTGACCTCTTGCCCCTCGTTGCCCTTCCCTCCAGTCTCAGATGAATGAGTGATGTGAATGGGGGGGGCAGGGATCACGACGGTGGGTGTCGGAGAGGACCAGACTGGCTGCCAGGCTGTTGGGATCACCAGCTCATCCCTGGCTGCTCTGGGGTTCAGGCCTGGGGGAAAGCGGGCACTGGAGACTTCACCTCCATGCACAGGCACCTGGCCAGCCACTGGTGGAAAGCACAGCCCACTTACCCACAACACCAGAACTCCTCCCCAGGCTGGCCCCACCCCCCAGGGTGCCTCCAGGCAACACAATAAGGTGCGCATTTGATGGGGGGAAAGTCAACAAATAGGGAGGGAAGGTCTTAAGGGTCCATGGGCCCGGTGGTAGGCTGGAGTAGGTTTGGAATGTGCTGGGGCAGGAAGAGGAAGGTTTGATTGGAAAACGGCTCAGCACAGTACCTTTCTCATTGAGAATCAGGATGGCACAGCCTCCCAGGGGCCATCCATCCCACTGATGGGAGTGCTGGGCAAAAATATCTGCTCAGTGGAGCCTGTCTGACACGCATGGCCCTGGGAAGAGAACATGCAGCATCACCCTTCATCCTTGAGGTGAAAGGCCCAAGAGGCACTTTCATTCTCCGTGCCCTGAGAGCTACCCTCAGGGGCTGCAAGCTGTCTGGGCACCACCAGAGGGCTGAGCTTGATGGCAGGATAATCTCCTGGTTGGGCTGGCCAGCCGCCTCTGCCAGGGGTGTGGGTGTGGAGGAAAGGTGCAGAGCCTAGCTCAGCTCTGGGCCCCAAGGCATGGTGAAGCCACAATGGTTCTACTTCCCCCACCCTCCAAACTAGAGCAGCTTTCCCTCTTGATTCCTGACAGTGTCTCCTCCCTTTGGGACCTGCCCTGCCAGCCAGGAGCTGAAGGCCAGTGTGCCCCATCTCAGCACCCATGGCCCAGGCTGCCATGCTCACTCAGGTGACCCAGGTGCTGTGTGAAGCTGGGGATGCCTTGGAGATGGAGGAGCTGCGTTGCTGCTTCCAGGATGGCTTCAGCTTGGACACGCTGGTGCAGCTGCTGCAGGAGTCCCACTGCTTCATGGTGGCAATGCAGGTAAACTCAAGCTTTGCTGCCACTATCCCTGAGCAGGTGGTGCTGGCTGTCTCTGGGCTGCACTGTGTTGTGGCCACCAGAGCCTCAAGCCCACCTGTTCAGGGCTCTTCGGGCAGCTGCACTTCTGCACATTTATGGTCCTGGGAGCCTGCATTGTGGCCATCAACCCCTCAAGCCCAGGGAGGTGATTTGTTTGCTTTTCCCCATAATTCTCCTCAGTGAGCATTTATTGAGCACCTACTGAATACCTAGCACTGTGTGTGGAAGGGAAGAGGTTGGAGCCATGACCTCAAGGCTCCTGACAACAGAGAAAGATTTAGAGGCTGAGACAACCTGGGTATGGCCACACTGGCGTGGGAGAGGGGGGAGTGGACAAGGAGGGTTTGGAGGGGAATAGGGGGGTAGTGGATGTGGGATGGCAGGGGGGTGAGGAGCGGGCTCTTCTGAAGAAAACAGGCCACATCTTGCTCCTCATAACCATTGAGGGCCACCAACCGGGCTTTCTCAGCCCCAGCAGAAGGAATCTCTCAGTGTCCATTCTCACCAGCTTACAAGCCTCTAGAGGATTTTGTGGCATCTATACTAATAAAAGGGTAATATGCTAATTAGACTGGACAGCTTCCAGACATTCTTCTGGACATCCTTCTGGACAAAGCCACAGTGGTGGAGGCCGAGACAGAGTTGGTTAGGGCCAATCAGGCCTGCAGAGGAAAGCAGTTGAGGGTGAGATCAGGCTGGCAGGGGAAGGCAGTTGGGGACAAGATCAGGCTGGCAGGGGAGAGCTGTTAGGAGTTAACAGGGAGGCATAGGCAGTCAGGGGCAATCAGGAAGGCAGAGAGGTCAGGGGTGATCAGGCAGGCAGGCAGGTGAGTGGTTAGGAGCCAGAGGTCCAAGATTGCAAGAGGAATGTCCAGCCCTGTGGGATCAGGCCTAAACTAGCAGTCAGATATTCCCAAGAGGGTACCAGATTGGACAGGGTGCAGGCTGGGCTGATGGACTCCCCCCCATGCACGAATTGCATGAACCATCCCCCTGGTCCTCCCACCACCCACCCTGATTCCCCCCTAGTATATATGTATTTGATTCTTACTATTCCTTATACCTTTTTGTTGTCAAATGTTTTTCATAATGTAGTGTAAATTAAAACAAATTCCAGACAAATTGTTTTCTCATATTCAAAATTAATGTCCTAAATTCCACTGACTTGGATCAGTACAAAAAAAAAATCATATCAGGTTTTTAACCAACTAGCATTATTTTTGCCTAATTATTTGTTATCATTGTTTACCTTGATCACATTATCTATAAGAGAAAAAGCTCCCTCACACCATCCAACACACGCACACACGCACACATACACACACGCTACAGAAGTTACTCTGATTTAAAAGTTTTTCTCAGAGAGCTGTGTTTCAATCTGTGGTTGGGGAAAACCACTGGACTGCCACAATTTTTTCTGCCAGTGTTTTCTTCAACAATCTCTTTTTTTCCCCCCATAATAACTCTTTTTTATTGTTCAGTTTATTAATTACATTGTTCCCCTTTTTTCAACCCCCTATAGCTCCCCTCCACCTGGTACCCATCCCACCCTCCGCCCTCGCCTCCCATTGTTGCAAGATTTTTGTCCAGTCTCTTGCTGCACTTCCCACATCCCTTTTCTCTCCAAGAATTGTCAGTCCATTCCCTCTCTATGTCCATGATTCTGTTATATTCACCAGTTTATCCTGTTCATCAGCTTATTAATTCACTTGCTTTTTGGATTCATTTGGTGATAGACGTGTATTTGTTGCTCATAATTTATATTTTTACCTTTTTCTTTTTCCTTTTCATAAAGAATATCTTTTAGCATTTTGATAATATTGGTTTGGTGGTGTTGAACTTCCTTTAGCTTTTTCTTTACTATGAAGCACTTTATCTGACCTTCAATTCTGAATGATAGCTTTGCTGAATAGAGTAATCTTGATTGTAGATTCTTGCTATTTGTCACTTTGAATATTTCTTTGCTCTCCCTTCTGGCCTGCATTGTTTCTGTTGAGAAATCCGCTGACAATCATATGACTGCTCTCTTATAGGTAACTAACTGTTTTTCTCTTGCTGCTTTTAATATTCTCTCTTTATCTTTTGCTCTTGGCATTTTAATTATGATGTGTCTTGGTGTGGTCCTCTTTAGATTCCTATATTATGGGGTTCTGTGTACTTCTTGGGCTTTTAAGTCAGTTTCTTTCACCAGGTGGGGGAAGTTTTCAGTGACTATTTCTTCAAGTAGGTTTTCATTACCTTGCTCTCTCTCTTTTTCTGGCACCCCCATAATTCGGATGTTGGCATGTTTGAGGTTGTCCCAGAGTCCCCTTACACTATCTTCAATTATTTGGATTCTTTTTATTTCTTGCTTTTCCAGCCGAGTGGATATTGCTTCTTTGTATTTCAAATCTTTGACTTGGTTCTTGCGGCCCTCTGGACTGCTTTTAGGACTTTGTGTAATATTTTTTATTTCAGTCAGTGAATGCTTGATTTCTAGTTGGTCCTTTTTCATATCCTGTAGGTGTTGTTCATTTCCTTGTAGGTCTCATTCATTTCCTTGTAGGTCTTGTTCATTTCCTCGCAGGTCTTGTTTATTTCCTTGTAGTTCTTGGCCTTTTCTAGGAGCCTCTTGAAAAGCCTTATAACCGTGGTTTTGAATTCTATGTCCAATCGTTTTTTTTTCTCCCTCCATTTCTTTCACATCTGATTTCTTTCCATGTCTCTGCATATTGGCTGCTTTTGTGAATTGGTCCATTAGCTTTGTGTGGTAGATGTCCTCTAAGGAACAGTAGCTCAGCATCCCCAGTTACCTGAGGTGAATACTCTTACTGCAATCCTTTATAGGTTGTACAGTATTGTTGGAGTTAAGCCCAGCTAATTGTTGTTAGCGCTAGGAGGGTTTGACCTCCAGGCCAATTGGGTGTGGAGGTGAGCTGTGTTCAGGTTGGATGGGCAGAGTCTCTGAGCTGAGCAGACAGCGTCAGTGTCAGCTAAGTCCTATGTGGTGCGCGGGTCTCTGTGTTGTGTGATAACGGCTTCAGGGACCTCCAAGAGAAAGCCGCAGCTGGTCTCCACCCGTTGCCAGACAACACTGATGCTCCCCAAATGAGTCTGCACACCCAAAGTTTCGCCCAGGGTTGTAAATAAAAGTTGTCCGGTGCTCTCCCATACAAGGGAGCACATCGTGCGTATGTGCTGTCTCGCACTTTTCGCATGCAAACTGCTGTTCTAAGCTACCCGGACTCTCCTCATACTCAGAGACCTCTGCCGCACATGGCTTTTAGCATGCGTACCCCTGATCTCAGACCTCGCCTGGCACTGGGCAATCTGTGCAGTGGGACGTCTCCGCCCTCCCCATTGGAGAAATCCAGCCGGGGTTGCTGCTCCAGCCCTACAGCCCATGCGCGCCCAAGGAGCCTAACTTCTGATTCTGCACGTATCTTCAAGGCTGCGCTCTGCAGCTCTTCTGAGTCTTAGTGTCCCACCTTTACTTTTATTTGTGGAATTTCCACTCAGTCAGCTTTCCAGTGATTCTGGATGATGTTTGTTTTGTTGTTATGTTGTAGTTTTTGAATTGTTGTGCGGGGCAGCACAATAGGTGTTTACCTATGCCGCCATCTTGGTTTCTCCTCTTCTTCAACAATCTCTTAAAGTGTTCTTGCCATCACCTTTTCAGAGGAATTAGCTCTGTGTAGTTATAGACTCAAATATCTGTGTAGTTGTACGTCTTATAAGAGAGGGAATTAGTTAACCTCTCCTACTGATTACAGATTACAATTTCCTAAAATATCCTGCAAATTTAGTATGTTTTGACATTTTGGGGAGAAATACTTTGTTGATAGTGGTTGGCCCCCCTAATACTCTTTAATTTAGTTATTAGAAAACAGATATTATTTACATACTAGAGGCCCAGTGCACAAAAATTTGGGGTGATCACTCAGGCAAGCCTGCTCCCTCTTGCAGTCCGGGAACCTCTGGGGATGTCCAACTGATAGCTTAAAGGAGCGGGCCTAAGCCACAGTCTGATCTCCCTCTGCAGGAGGTGACCAGTGGGCCAATCAGAAATTGCACCAGCCAGCGAGGGCCTGAACCAATCCCCAAGAGGCCAGCCCCACCCACCATCACTGCCACTGGTGGCCTCCCTCTATAGGAGGAGACCAACGAGCTGATCAAGTGACAGCAAGTGGCCGGTTCCAGCCCTCCATCTCTGCCAGTTGCTGCCACCCCGATTGTCATCCATTCTCTCTGCCCACTGGCACCCACCTTGGCTGGCCTGGAGCTGCATGCTTGCTGGCCCTATGCCCCACCAACTGGTGGTCCTGCTATTCGGTCAATTTGCATATTAGGCTTCTATTATATAGGATGTATCTGAATTTAAGAATCTCCCTACTATTGACATTTTAAAATATTTTATGCTAGAATTGAAAATATAAGTTGTGCCAAGACCAGTTTGGCTCAGTGGATAGAGCGTTGGCCTGTGGACTAAAAGGTCCAGGGTTCGATTCCAGTCAAGGGCATGTACCTGGGCTGTGGGCACATCTCCAGTAGGGGGTGTGCAAGAGGCAGCTGATCAATGTTTCTCTCTCATCAGTGTTTCTGACTTTCTATCCCTCTCCTTTCCTCTCTGTAAAAAATCAATAAAATATATTTTTAAAATATATATAAGTTGTATTTTTTAAAGTAAATCTAGTTCAAGGATGTTTTTCTCTAGCAGTCTCACCTTAATATGCCTAAAGTTTCTTCCAATTTTTTTTTATGGAATCATATTTAAAAATACAGTTGTAATAATTATTTAACTTGAAATAATTATTTAACTTATTTAATGGTTCTAGTTTTACAACTATAACATGAAAGGTTTATTCCATCATTTCCAGAATCATCAATTTGTCAGGAGGTAATAATTTCTTTTTCACTTTTTTTTTAGTCTTTTTGTAATGTCTAATAACCAAAACACAAAGATTTTTCATGATATGGCTATGTGTGATGTGGTTTCCTCTATGTAATGTGTCACGTATGCTATCTTATTCCAGCTGAAGATAATTATTTTTAAAGCAACTAAAGAACAAGAAATAGGGATGCGTTGACACAAATAGAGTAGTAAATTTAGATTCAGAGTATTCAGATTAAAGCAAATGTTTCCATGCCCAATTAGCTAATTTGTAATTGCAACTATTCATTGCACTTGATTCTTCTCTTCAACTTCTTCCTTTCCCTCCCCCAACTCCTCCCTCCCAGTTTTTAAAGTATGACAGCTTAGTAATACTAGTAACCCCAGAATGTTTAGCTATTTCCTCTCCAATATACTCCGGCTTTTAAGGCTCATGTTCAAGATTCCATGCTATAAAGATACTTTCTTTACTTTTTGGTTGTTGTTAACCCTTCCCAGAGGCTATTTTTCCATTGATTTTTACAGAATTGAAAGGGAGGAAAGGAGGGAGGGAGGAAGGGAGGGGGGAGGGAGGGAGAGAGAGAGAGAGAGAGAGAGAGAGAGAGAGAGAGAGAGAGAGAGAGTCGATTGTTTGCTGGCCAGAGATTGAACCTGTAACCAACCCACCCTCTTCAGTGTTTGGGCCAATGTCATTCTAACCACTAAGACACACCAGAAAGGGCTAAAGATGCTTTTAATAAGAAATTAGAATAGTTATAACCTCACATTTCTCCTTAGAGGTTTTTAATGTGAACAACTATGTCAACTATAAGCAGAACAAAAATTTCTCTGCTACTGGGCTCTCAGTTTACATTGACTGAAATTAAGTATAATTTACTGTCCAAACCTTCCCCTGGATGTTGCAAGCCTTCATAGATTCCAGAGTTCTAAGACTTATATCAGACAGATTTTAGTAAATTTTGTCTATGCAGGGAGACAGATTTCTGGTACTTCCTACTCCATAGCTTTCCCAATCCTCTCTCCTCAAACTGTTTACATCACATTGGACAGTAGTCCAATAATCTATATTGAAACAATTTATATGCTAGTAGGTGACTCTTTGCCCGCTTTAAGTTTGCAAGCCAGAGATAGCTATTTAAGCTTTTCTCTATCCTCAGTGTGAAGCAAGGCACCATGAAAATGTTTGGCTCTGAATGCAGTTGCCACATAATTTATATTCCAATCAGAACAAACTTGAGAGTAAAAGGAGATGGTATTAATAATTCTTCTATAATAGTAGTGGGACTGTTTAAGGAACGCTTAAATAAAAGTGGGCTATAGGAAATTTCTTTAAGAGATGTCACTGGTATGCTTTGTCCAAACTTTGTATCAAAATTGTTCATAGTGAGGTGACAGTCATAAAGTCCAGATATGCATCTGTGACTGAAGACATTTCTTTGCTAAAGATTTTATATAGATCACAAATAAATAACTTTAGACATATTGAATCCATATTAAGTCATATGAATTCTAAACACTTTACTATTTTTTTAATATGTTTACTCTATATTACATAGAATGAGTTTCTGACACTAACTTCCAGATTTCCTTCCTCAGTGAATTGGTGAAAACTCTTAGCCAGGGTCCAGTGTCTTCAAACTGCACTCAGTTCTAAGAATTTACCTCTTATGAGTCACTTATTATTCATGTTCCATACAATTGTGCCTGGGACTGATTGCTTCCTTGTGTTAGTATCAATGTCATTATTTTCAGAAAGTCTTGGTTCTTCTATTGACAAATGATCAAACCAAACCTGAAAACAAAGTCTTTATATCTCTGTTGCCTTTGCCTTTTCTAAAAAGTACAATTACTATGAGGCAATTGTGCAGAGAGATGAGAGAGAGAGAGAGAGAGAGAGAGAGAGAGAGAGAGAGAGAGAGAGAGAGGGAGAATAGCATTTTAAATGCTTTTTCAAAAAGAATAACTAGGCTGAGTTGAATTGAAGATTAAAGTGGCATTCCATATTTAGGAAACATTCAGATGTTATAGCAATTCCTATCTAAGAACATTAAACATTTCACCCTAAATAAAGCACCTCAGGGGGTGCCATTATAGCTATGTTTATGGAGGAAATATTTACTCTTGGGAAACTTGGGTCCCTCAAGAACTTGGAAAAGGAATGACAATACATATCCAACTGTGCCTCAGCAGGAGAAATGCAGTTATGCTCCTGGGTGGCTGGACTCTTGTTATGGATTGGATTATCCAAACAATATAAATCGTCATAGATAAGCACAATCGGAGCTTTGTAAAATATGATTGTTCTATTCGAATTCAGCTTATAAACAATAACTCCAAATAGATTTGCTATCAAATCAATATTGTATTAAGTCATTAGCCTTGAAATTATTTAAATTTCAGCATTCTGTTTTTCCCCCAGCTAGCAGGAACTAGTTGTTAGTTCACTTCTATTTTATAAAAAAAATAAAATAAATATATATATAACATATGTTTCCTTATTCCCCTGTTACCCCCACCCCCACTTATGCCCCACTCCCTGTTGTTTGTGTCCATTAATTAGGCTCATATGCATGCATACAAGTCCCTTGGTTGATTTCTCCCCCTTACTCCCACTGACCCCCACCTTCCCTGAGGTTTGACAGTTCATTCTTGCTCCAAATACACTTTTGCATGCTGTGTCTGCTATGCTTTTCTTATTTTTAGGCTATTCCTGGTGGACTTTCTTACTTCTTTTTATTAGATGGGCTAAAATCACTCTTGTGGTCCTAGAGCTGATTTTGACTGGCTGCTGTCCCATGCCCACATAGGTGCCCAGCATTAGGGTGATGCTCTTTGCTGAGACACAGTTAGATTTTTTTTTTGTCATTACTTTCCAAAGTTCCTACTCATGTTTTACAAGCATAACATTTTCCCCATTGACATAGCTATTATGACATCCCATAGCTTTATTTAGGGTAGATGTTTAATGCTCATATGAGAAATGCTATAACTCTATATTTTTCCAAGTAGAAAGTCACCTGAGCTTTATTTCAATCCAGACTGGTTACTCTTCTCCACAAGGTCCCAATTAAGTACCCCTTGTCATTTCTAAAATTAGCAAAACTTTTCCTTCTGTGGAAAAGAAAGTGAGTTCCAGTGTTGCAATTTTCTTCACTGTCTTGTGTCTCAGATGAGAGTTCTTCATTACTAGGCACTGTGACATTTTCAAATCACTTTTCTTGCTTAATAAAAATTTATTAATGGATATAAAGGCTTTTTGGGAGCCAATTAAATGCCAACATTTCACTTACTTGCTCCTAGTTTGATGAACTACTTAATGTTGTGTTTGGCAAGTAATAGGAAAGAGATTTTCTTGAACAAATACAAGAAGGCAATGCTTGCACCGCTGTGAAAGGAAAACAAAACAAAACAAAATAAAATGTATCTGACAGCAGACAGTACCGACAAGAACATTACACATTTCTGGGTACCATTCAGAACATGTGGTTTATCCATATGATGTCAATGAGTGGGTGTTTTTTACTTACTTTCCATTTGGTGATATTAAATATAGCTTTTGTCCATCTCTGTAGAATTTTAACACAATTAAAAAAAAATGGATTGCTGCGGGAAGCCAGACATTGCCTCACCAATAGAGATGTAAATAGAACGGAAACCTGGTCAAAGCTTAATGGATCTGTTTACCCATTGTTTAGGTGAGACTTTAGTTGCCCCTCCTTTAGTCTTATGTTAAGTATGAATTATTCACATATTGTTTAGGTGACACATTGGTAATTGTAAAAGCTTTCACACCTTTTGTCTTATGTTAATTCTTGCTGGTTGATTTCATTGTTGGAATTTCCTGACCTAGAGGACTGGATGTATCACTTGGCCCTAATAAAAGGGGATAGGAAAACCAGAGGGGGTGGGGTGTCCTCCCCCTAGTGGTGGACTCCTGCCTGGCCCCCATTATTCCCAAAAATGGATGCTTTCCGAGTCTCTCTTCATTTGTGTGCGGCCTCCTCCAGAACCTGAACCCTGACATGGGAACCCTGGACACGCAGGACGTGAAAAGGATTCCACAGATTGCTATAACTGCAAAAAAAAATTCTAAAATTAATTAACCAAGATGTATTTTAAAGCCCATGTTATCACTGATGACAGTATGATTTTGTAGTTATATCTTGAGAGAGGCAGCAAGAAGATCTGGGATTTCCTACAAAGTGATCTTACTATGTGCACCCTTTGGGTTTGTCATTTAATCTCTGAGTTCTAAATTTCCCTCTTCTCAGAATATGAAGCTTAGCATTTTCTGTTCTGATTGAAGAAAGTATTTTCATCCAATTATGACTGTGAAAATGAGTGAACACAGCTTCAAACATGTCTTTTATAGAAATTTTACCTTTGGTTTTAGGGTTATGTATAATAAAATTGAATTTGGGTAATAAATATGAATTCAAACTTATACAAATACTAGAGGCCCATTGCATGAAATTTGTGCACTGGTAGGGTCCCTAAGCCTGGCTGATGATCAGGGCCAATCTGTGGGGTGACCAGTGGGTCAATGAGGAGGGGGGTCATGCACCCACCTTGGCCAGCCTGGTACCACCCATTCACTGGCCCCACCTCCTGCTGTTACCACTAGTCGCCTCCCACTACAGGGTGACCAGCAGGGTGACCAGGGAACCTGCTAGCATCCACCTTGGCCTGCCTGGGTCCTATGGGGTGGGGGACAGCTTCTGCATTGAATGTCTGCCCCTTAGTGGTCAGTGTGCACCATAGTGACTGGTCGTTCTGCCAGTCATTCTGCAGTTTGGTTGATTTGTATATTAGACTTTTATTATATAGGATCTTGAAATTATTCAAAGGTATCAAAGATTCAAGTACATAAAATAACACTCTAATCCTTATGATGAGGAAGAGCAAATTGGCCCTAGTGAATGACTGAGAGGCAATGCTGAATCTAAGGCCAGATTTCTATGAAACTAAACATTGTGATGAAAACTTGAAAGATGCTCAAGTTTACTTCTTGATCATCTCATTTTCTTGATATCATTCCCCTGTATGCTGTCCATAATTAAATGTACTTTTTTTTCTTATAGTGATGGACCATGTATAACTATCACTTTAGAAAGGCTAACTCTTATTTGTTTGTTTTTGTTCAATTGAATCACATTTCCATGGTGGAAATAGAGCTTTAAAGCATAGTGGAAAGAATTGGTTTTATTTTAAAATGCTTACTGAAAATGTAGATAATACAAACTAATGATATCAAGGTACAGACAATTCTATTCTGTATTAGTTGTATGCCTTTTTTGACTAAATGAGGCTGAGCATTCATTAGTATAAAGGACTTAAATTGATAAATCAGACACTAAAATCAGGACATAGCAATGCATCAGTATGATTTTAAAAAAATATATTTTATTGATTTTTTACAGAGAGGAGGGGAGAGGGACAGAAAATCACAAACATCAATGAAAGAGAAACTTCAATCAGCTGCCTCCTGCACACACCCTACTGGGGATGTGCTCACAGCCAAGATACATGCCCTTGACCTGAATCAAACCGAGGACCCTTCAGACCACAGACCGACGCTCTAGCCACTGAGCCACACCAGTTTCGGCAGTATGATTAAAAAAAAATAGTTAAACCACTTTCAAAGGATTACTACACAGGATTGCATTTATTTTTATTTTGATATACATGCAGCCTAGTGACTAAAAAGAAAGAAAAATAAAAGTAAAAAAACAAGGAAGAAAAAATCAAGAAGGTAAGAAAGCAAAGAAGGCAATGAGGGACAGGGACAGGGAGGGTGAAAGGAAGAGAAACAGAAAGAAGGAGAGAGAAAAAGGAAAAAGAAAAAAAGAGAAGGAAGGAAAGAATGATGGAAGTAAGAAAGGAAGGAGACAATCTTTCAGCAGAATTGTTGATTCAACATCATGAAGATGTTATTATATTGAGCTTGACCCTGATTTGTAGCTCTAGAAAATACTAGTATGTCTTTTTTTCTTGGCTAATATTCTCACAGGTAGAAATCCAAGTTCTACTGTAAGGACATGTATGTCTACAGTTGAGCATAATTTGCTTATTCTCATAGTGTCAGTAGGTAAAAAGGCCCTTTTCTGCATGCATCGTTCCTTAGATGTTTTGTTTGAAAATTCCATTCCCATACACATGTGTGCATTAAACCAGTGCAAGTGTGTATGTGTTAAACTAGTGCAAACATGTATGCACTAAGCTTGTGCAAGCATGTGTGCATGAAACTAGTACAAGAATGTATGCATTAAACTCTCTTGCCTGATGTCGCCATTCATCAGCATTCTTCTATAACCCTTTTCCTCCTAAGTTGCCTGATGTTGGAGAAAAGAAAAGTTAACAGTGTGAAACTCTGAGGGAGTCTTTGTCAGGACCCAGATAATTATTTTAAATCCACATTCTGTTCCCTTTCTTTGCTTCGTTAATCCTTGAAGAGAACAGATTTAAACCTTGTATTTTAATTAGGATTTTTCTATGCTTCTGGCCTTTAGGAGCAAAAGTGAAAAATAAATTCTGTGCCTGTGTGTGAAAGAAGGGAGCGCTGAGGTTGCTTTCTTTGTGGATAGAATTTATATTGTCTAAGACTAAATGGCAAATTTGAGATTAGATTTGTAATATGGGAACATCTTTTCAAATTAGAGATATTAAATCAATACTTCATTAACAAGACCCAGTGCATAGTGAAATATATATATAAGATGGTAAAAAAACAAACAAAAATAACATTTCTTAACTAATTGAAATTTTTGCACACAGGCTCCTCATATGCTATCACTTAAATATTAGTCAAGTCTAAGTTGTAAGCAAGTAATTTTCATTTTTAGGGTTCTTGGCAAACAGGGAGAGCTTGCAAATAGATAAATGGACTGGCCTAAAAGTCTTTACTTATTACTATAATTATAATTTTCCCATCATCATGCTATGAATTATTAGAGTGTTGGCATTTTGCTATATATTTTAATTAAAATTATTAAATCATTTTTCATAGTGGAAATACCCTAATTAAACTATTGTTAAGCAGATTTTAGACTTTGGTTACATTTTAAAATCATTGCTCATTTAAGTTAGGGGTTAATTTATTTATTTTTATTTTTTTGAAATCGTTGTTCACATGATTTCTTATAGATGAAAGTGTTATATACCCAAAATAAAAATGAACAGTGTTTAATTTAGTATAACCTAAATTATTTTAATCTCTTTATTGGTATGTATTTTAAATTGAATTACATGTATAGATACAGAGATATAGATATATCTACATATAGATACCTGTACATTAAAAATGTATTTATCTCTAAAGACCTATAGAAGTATATATACTAAATGCATAAAGTATATTAAAACTGCCAGAGTATAAAAGATATCCTTTATTTATAGACCTACTTATGTTCCTGGGTGTGCCAAATTTCCACATCTTGTTGCTGTTATTTGTTCAATAAGGTTAAAAGGAAATTTAAAGTATTTAGAGCATTCTCTTTAGGATCCACTTAATGTTGTAAAAGACATGAAATATTGATCTTGGACTTCTGTACATGTTTGACATACTTAAATTTTAAATGGTATTATTCCCATTGAATCTAAGAGTGTACATAAAGTATGCTGCCTTGTAGAAGCTAATACAATAACTCTTGTACAAGACCATTTCTGTAACTAGTGTCAAGGTGACTCTTCACTAAACTGCCAGCAGCATTAGTGGGAAAGTGATCTACCTCCCTTTGCATAGGTCTAACATTCTATCCAAAGAATGTTTACCCAGTTTCTATTGATCCTGAATTTTTAATTTCTTTATAGTAAATTTCCCTCTAAAATTAATTACTCACAATTGATTGTGCTGCATAAAGCTGAATAAGCCTAGCTCTTGCAACAGGGTACCCTATGCATTATGGCAAATATCTTATGTGAAGGAAGGTCACACCATTCCTCCACACTCACAGCAGGAATCATTAACAAAGAATGGCATACTTTTCGAATAAGAACAGATATAAGCTAGGGATTTTTCTCAGCACCTTGCTCCAAGAAGCATTACCAATAATCTTCATTGGCATAGGAGGAAGGAACTATTGGGCCTAGCTAACAGAGCTTTATTGTCTTTTATCACTTATTATTTTATTTTATTTTTTAAATAAAACTATTGTCAACTGATAAGTTGTGAAGGTATTTATTTGTGATGCTATTTTTTAAGTTCTTACCCCCCAGCTAAAGAAAAAAACAACAATGACAATAAGATATAGATTATAAGGAAAATATGAATATGTCAATGAGACAGAAATCAAAAAGAAAGGACAAGGATGAACAAAGGTAAAGCCACAGGGGCGGGAGGTCCTGAGATATGAAAATGAGTATCAACAGTAGCACATTTGTCTGCTCTGAGGTACTGAGGAGCCTAGCTACCACATACAAGGTGAGGAACACTTTCACTGCTTAAAATAATAAACTAGGTTTGTGCTACCCAATGAGAGACACGATGCTTGAAAAAAATGCTGCTGTGCTGATCATTGCTTGGAACCAAAGTGTACGTAGTAGTGAGATTTACCCAAGGAAAGAAGAAAACTGACATTGTTGTGTAGCCGTGATGGGGTTAAGTTGACTGTTGGATGTGCTAGGGGACCAGAGCTATCCTGATGTCACACTGAAAAGGTTTGCTCTGACCTAATAGTTCTGGACCAGAGACCTCAGGGCAGGCAGGATGGAGGCAGAAACAAAACTGTAAGATTTGTATTTTTAGTAAGAAAGAGTAGGAGTGAGGGAAAAGAAGATGAAATAAATATAATAGAACAATACATAAAGATTCTAAATATGTTAAGTATCTTTATAAAAAATCAATGAAGACATAGCGTCAACATTAGTTTTCTGCTGCTGCTATGGCAAATTATCACAAACGTAATAGCTTAAAACAATACAGATTTATTAGAAGTCCAGCGTAGGTCTCTTTTGGCTAAGATCAAGATGCCAGGAGGGCTGCTTTTCTTCCCCTTTCCAGCTTCTAGCTCGAGGCTACACAAATCTCTTGGCTTGTGGCTTCTCCTTCTATCTTCAAAACGCCTCACGCCAACTTCTGTTTCTCTTCTTCATCACATGTACCCTTCATTGCTCATTTTACCACTTACCTCATAAAGATTCTAAATACATTGGACCCACCCAGGTAATCCAGGTTAATCTTTCTATTTTAAGATTCTTAATCTAATCACATCTGCTAATTCCCTGTGCTATGCAGGATAACATATTTCCAAGTTCCAGGTACTATGGCATGTACATCTTTGGGGGTAGGATGGGTAGAAGGGGTTTTGATTTGTCTACTACAGTAACCATACAAAGAATAAAAAATACTAAAAGTAAACATTTGCAGGAATAAATTTGTGGCTGTAGAAAAAATAAAGTAAACATGTTAGAAATGAAAAATAAGTTATAGCCATAAAAATGTGTAGAAAATATTTTCTAGACTAGACACAGTTAGAAAATATTCACCCAGAATGTAGTATAGAGATTATACTAAGGCTTATACTAAGAAATTATGTGCACATGCAGGTACACATACATGTACAAAGACATACATACAGAAAGAGAAATTCAGATATTTTGAGGTAGATAAGAAACTACATCATAGCCGAGACCGGTTTGGCTCAGTGGATAGAGCGTCGGACTCTGGACTGGAGAGTCCCGGGTTCGATTCCGGTCGGGGGCATGTACCTTGGCTGCGGGCACATCCCCAGTAGGGGGCGTGCAAGAAGCAGCTGATCAATGTTTCTCTCTCATTGATGTTTCTGACTTTCTATCCCTCTCCCTTCTGCTCTGTAAAAAATCAATAAAATATATTTTTTAAAAAAAGAAAGAAACTACATCATAGACTCAATGAAGTTCAAAATGAAGAGGGGAACGTATAGGGAAAGTGATTTTTTTTTAATGTGGGAAAATTTTCACAAATTAGCAAAACACTAGTCTTCAGATTGAATGTACATTCCTAGTTCTTAGAAAAATAGATGAAAGTAATCCACACAAAAGCCCAAACTATTAAAATTGAAAGCATCAAGATATATATTTGGAAAAACTATGAGACAAAAAATATTGTGCCAAAAGAAATAACAATGAGATTTATTTCCTGAACCATAATTTTTTTTTAAGTTTCAATTTCATTTGCTTTACAAAAATGTTTAAAAAGGAAGAAAAATACATGTGAACCTAGAACTCTATATTCTAATATTATGACAATTAAGGTAGGATACAAAACAAAGTATAATACATTTTACAGCTCAATTTTCCCATCTGGGTTGATTTTTCTAGTGCAACATTTTATTCTTTGCATTTCTGAAAAAAAATATTTCTCTGGTAATTAATCTGAAGTACAAAAGAAACAAAAACATTAGTGATAGAAATTCGGGCAGGGGATCATGCCATAAGAAGAAAGAAATGCCCCTCTTCTCTTCTTTGTCATAGAGTTTGTGAGCTGATTGCACAATGGAGATCCTAAGAAATCTCTTGACCAGTGAGACTGAATTTACAAGAATCACAAGAAGTGTAAATAACTAAGATCATACTCCCAGGAACTTCCAAGTTGTTGGAATGAATTTATTTTAGAACTATTAGAGGAAAGTCATTGCCAGATAGGCTTTTAAAAAATTGCAAAAAGCTTGATTTCTTTAACCTGAAAGTCCTATGGAAGACCCTCTGGTCCTTTATGAAATTAAAATATTTTGAATATTATTAAAAAGATAAAATAGAGACGTTTCCTTTGGATCAAGGTCAAGAATCTTTGTATGTTTTACTAACTATATAAGTATTCCTTTTTTATCCAATAAAGTTCGTGCCTCTTGTAAATATTGTAGAGCTATTAAAATATCAAGCAGGCCTTGCTTTAGGAGCCAACTCTAATCACCTATTAGTGGCAACATGGAGCCTTGCATTTGGAAAGATTTTTATGCAGAATTATAGGCAAAGCCTAATGGAGTCTGGGATCAATTATAGATATCTGTCATCAACTACCTGGAATGGAAGTAATGGCCATAAGGAACTCTTGCATCTGTAGCCTGTGCAGTGATGGTTGGTTAGGGAAGCCTGATTTATAGCATTTGCCAGTTTCCCTCGTTTAAATATTCCTACTGTGTCTGACTTAAAGTTACTCACATTTATATCATTAAATTCTGAGCACAATTGGTTTGTGTTAGCATCACTGAGCCAGTGACTTAATTCTAAAATTCCACATCTACAGCAGTTACCTGTTGGTAACCCACAGGTTATCACTGGTGAGTAAAGTATGAGGATGAGAAGAGGCTAAATTAATAAAAATAGTTAATAGTTTGCATAACCCAGTCCATGAAGCATGGTTGCAAATATAGATAAACATTCTCCTGGAGACAAGGCAGCTGAGTGATTATTTAGTGATTTTTTTTGTGTGTTTATAAAAGTTTTTTTTTTTTTTTTTTTAACAGAGGAAGGTTTCCAGTTCCATTTCATCCCTTCAGATCACATCCAAGTAAACATAGTCTGAAACAGTCCTCTTTGCTACCTGATGATTGTGCATTGCTTTAAATTTTTAAAAAGGTTATTTTTTTAATGCTTTTTTTTTATTGGTTGTCAGTTGATCCAGTTTTTACATTTTAAATTCTGCTAACTCTTTAAAGAATATTGAGGAATAGCCAGTAAAGATAGAGAAGGTTCAAAAAGAAAACTTTTGAGGCCAAAAAATTCAACAGAGTTTGGAAATATGGGAAAGCAGTAGTTATTTAACCCAATTACATGCCTTCAAAACTTCATTCATAACTGACCCTTCCTGCTTCTTGACATAAATTCATAAAACTGTTGTATGAATTCTAACTCCAGAAGTTCTCTTGAATTTCCCCTAGTTCTTTCTCTCAAATCATTGGCCCAGTTCAAGCCTTTCTCTATCATTGCATTCTGTTCTTATTTCAGTATAAATAAGAGGTTGTAGAATTGTGGGCCAGATGAATAAAAATTTGATCACCAAATCAATCTGACAATTTTCCCGAAAACTAGCATTCTGTCTTACCCTATGCTTCTGGGAGGAGGTATTTTAAGTTAATTTATGATGTTATAAATGCAAAATTAATTATCTTCTGCACCTGTTTCTATTGTTTTATTCTGAAAAATTATACTATTTTCAAGAGGTTACCAAAAATATGCGATTGACATTAAAATGTGCTTTTAGGTTTAATTATGCTCATCCTTTTGCCTAAAATACAGATATCATTGTCTATGAAAAATTTTGAATTAATGCAAAAATTCTCAATTCTTATTTGAAATTTTTTCTTTCTAAATCTAACATTAATTTATACTCATTAAACACTTAGGGAAATCCCTACTGAGAAAAATAATATTTATAGTCCAGAGATTAGGTTGAACCAATAGCCATCTGTTCAACAGTAGCATTTTATCTCAAATAATAAATTAGTTCACAAATGATGATGAATTAAGTAACATTATACATTTATTAATCCAACTTTTTAAAAAGCATTACTTTGTATGAAGCATATGTGTGAAGGGTATATACTAAGAAAGGAACTAACATTTGATAATATCTAATACTAGAGTAATACTAGAGGCCCAGTGCATGAATTTGTGCATGGGTGGGGGCCAGCCAGGGGGAAGGGCTGCAGGCAGTTGGCCAGCCGGCCCCACTTTCGATTGGGGTGGGGGGGTGATCAGGGGCCTGGCTGGCCAGGAGAAGGAGCCTCAGGTGGTTGGCCAGCCAGCCCCACTCCCTTATTGAATTCCTGGTTGAACTCCTGGTTGAGGGGACAACTTGCATATTACCCTTTTATTATATAGGGTTATTATATAGTATGTGCTAGGTGCTTTACATTATACTTAAACAAATATTAGGGAGTTACCTCAAAAACTTAAAAATGAAACTGCCTTATGACCCAGTCATTTCACTTCTGGGAATTTATCTGAAGAAACTCAAAATGCTGATTTGAAAGAATAAATGCACCCCTATGTTCATAGCAGCACTATTTTACAATAGCCAAGATTTGGAAGCAGCCTGAGTATCCATCAGTAGATAGTGGATAAATGACTATGGTACATTTACACAATGGAATACTACTTGGCCATAGGAAGGAAGAAAAATTTACCTATTATAACTGCGTAGATGAACCTGGAGACATTGTGCTCAGTAAAATAAGCCAGTCTGAGAAAGGAAAATACCATATGATTTCACTCATATGTGAAATTTAATGAACAAACTGGACTTATAAGCAAAATAGGTACAGACTCTTAGAGAGCACATAGACAGCTCTGCTATTGGAGTATTGGGGAGGGTATGGAGAGATTGAGCAAAAAGGAAATAATAAAGAGAAAAAAATTCATGGACAAAAAACAAACAAAATATTAGGACAAACATTTCCTCTCTTTCAGATGAAGAAATTGAGGCTCGCTAAATAATTTAATTCTAGGATTTAAATATGCCACAAAATACAAGTATGGAATAACAATAATCTGAATCCAATTCTTACTGGCTTCAAATTCTTTACTCTTTCTCTGATGCCATTTAGCTTTTTTCAGGGAAATATAACATAAATATATAGTACATAATTCTTGTTTTCCAAATTTTTAGTCTAGATGAGAAAAACAAACAAACAGAACAATACCCAATGTTGCTTAAAAACAATGTCTTTGATTTAAAATAGGATTAAAATTTAAATAATAAAACTATATATGTCTTTCAAGTTCAAAGAACAGAGAGACATCCTTTGTAAGTTAAGGAGTATCAGAGATTTAGTTTTATTTATTTACTACATATAATGAAATAGCCCGTATCCTGTCAGCCTATCCATTCATCCATTCAATCATCTATCCAACCATCCATCTTTCTATACATATTTCTATCCATCCTTTCACCCATCCATATATCTTTCTATCCATTCTTTCATCCACCATTCATATATAACTATTTATGAAAAAAGGGATATTTCAAGGCTGGTTTAGATTTACTCCATGCATACAAGAATAATTATAAGAATAAATTATTTTAAAATCTTAAAATAAAAGAGGGATTGGATCAGTTGGACAAGAAAAAAGGTAAGTTAGGTTGCAATAAAAAATAAAGGCACCATCAGAGTCTTAATAAAACAAAAATAATTTTGGTTCACATACTATCCTTTTTGTATTTTAGAGACATAGGGAACTAATTGTTGTGGACATTATCAACACAGATAAGCTGGATGCTACAATCAGTGGCATCTCCATTTTATACAATGCTTTAGGAGTCATGGAGAAGGAGCCAGATAATCAAGAATTGGTGCGAAAATACCTCCTCTTAGAGATGACACGCATCACCTCTGCTGATGTCTTATTAGCCAAAACACAGGTATTGGTCACACCTAAGATATGCTTGGGAAGAGAATGAAGTAGAATTCACCCATCGGTCCAGGAGATAGAGATTTACAAATATTGACAAGCACTAATAATGTCACTATGTCCAAAATAATGTGGAATAATTGTTAATGTTTAAGATCCAAAGATATACTTACTTGGTTAAAAATAGTAAAGACAAAAAAGATATTTACCAGGAAAATTAATATAAATCTGTAAATTTTATAGTAGGACTTATTTTTTACCTTTCTGATACGAACAATTCTAAATTTCTGAAGTAAAACCCTCCATTCAGTACATAAAGTGTGTTTTACAGAATAGAAAAGAAAACATATCACATACATGTGTGTATAGATAATGTTTGTATATATATACATGTATATATACAAACATGAGTTATATAATACTAGTGCAACTATTATATATACTACTACATCTACTGTTTCTATGCTATTACATATTTATTATAATTTTGCCTTTTACTCATAGTGAGAGGATTTTTAAAAAAAATCAATTGTTAATATCATGCATTTTTTAAAAAGCACTAAATTCTCTGAATTTTTTCTTGGAAATAAAAGTAGAATGAAAAGATTTTTACTGTTAACAATTGTGCCCTTAAGTGTTAACATTATTCACAAGTGTTTAAGGGGATAATTTGGATCTTTCATTCTCTCATAATTGTACTATAATTATAATATAACCTTTGTTCTATTTATAGAAAGAAGTAATAGATTCTAATAGAATTTTTGTGAAGAAGAAACACTTCATAACCCCTAATTTACTCACAATATAATACAATAGATCATAAATGACCCTACCTTGGAAGAAAAGTTAAATGAAAGACACCTGCATTTTCTGATGTTCAGTTTAAACTCATCAAGCTGAGCTATCCAAGGACACCTTTTTTTGCCCTATCATCTGATGGAAATGTTTTCCATGTGTTTTGTGATTCAACTCCATTCTGCCTTAGATAATACAGTGACATCAAACATTTCAAGTCTACAATTGAATGGCTGACTATGCCTTGTAAAAATTACTTTTTATTGTCAGAGTACTCTAAATCATAGATAAGAAGTAAAAAATAAACTGGGGGCAATAGTAATAGCACTCACATTTCAGAGCGATTTTATATTTTAATATTACTTACAAATATGACATTAAATATTAGTAGTTTTATTTCATTGTTATATCAGAAGGTTTCTAAATATGATGTGACAAGGTTAACTCTAAATTTTCCTTCGTTTTGTCTGTTTTATCCAGATCTTTGCCATGCAGATCTGACAACTGGCATTCTTCTCACTTTTAAACAAGAAACAGGTGGTTAAATGCATACATGCATACATACAACTCTGACAACTGGAATGTAGCTTCGAGTGTAATATTTTGGTAACAGATAAATAAGTTTGCAATTGTCCAGAGGCATCATATTGTCCCTTTACCAGCTCCATTAAATGGTATATTAATAGGAAATTAAGTAAAACTGAATAGTAATAAAAGTCTTGATTCACTTACCAATTTTTCCTTTTAGGAAAATATTTTGATTTGTTATTGCTTTCGTATCAGCCACATCTAGGTTTGTTGAGCAGCTGTTTGTAAAGTATGTTGAGATTCATCTTTTCTTGAAACACCTTAATTTGTACTGGAATCATTAATGCATGGTCTGAAATTGTGATTTTTGAAATTAATGGGATACAAATGATACCATGTGTGATCTGCATTAACACTTCAGGCTCCATCAGAGGTGAGCAGCTTACAGCCTGTGAGGTATGTATAGTCACCTGCAAAATCATTTGGTCTGGCACTGCCAAGACACTAGGGGTGAGTTAATTAAATGTTTGACCAAATGTAGTAGGTTAATTTTTAAATTGATAATTTTGTATGCCCCAGGAATTAAGTTATAAATATTTAAATGACTCTTGGCAGTAAAATGTTTCCTCACCCCTGCTCCTGATAATTGATTGGCAATTCAGAAGTCACCAAAGAGTTTTCTTCTGCCTTCAAAGTGTAAATGTCAGACTTGTGGGGATGGCTTATCTTGACAATTTCATTTTGCATACTCTGAGTTACCACATAGATCTCCACTGCGTTTTCTAAACCCAGTTCAATTGCAATTCCTCCATGTGAATGCAAAATAGAGATTATTTTAAAAGTAATATAAAAATACATATTATAGTTATTAGGCAGTCATATTAACTGCATGCTCTTCTAATTACTAGACTGGTTCAATGTTGGATTCATCAATTAAATCTTAACCCTTCCCTGCTTCTCATGTTTTGGTAGTTGTCAGCAGCCTGAAACTGGTGAGGGTTCTAATAAAGCCCTCAGCCTCACCTGAGGGTAAATTTTTATTTCCTTTTCCCCGACTCTCCTCTCCTCTATACTTTATGCAATGAGTGAGTTTACAATTTGGTTAAAACAGAGATTGTAGAGGAGAGCAGAAGTAGATTTATGCAAGGCAATATTAATAAATTTAGGATGAAGCACCAAGACAAAGAAGGGCAAAACATTTCAGGACAATAAGACTATTTGACCTCTCTAGTGCTGGAATGAATATAATTTTATTGAATTCATGGGCTTACATTTGTTAATAAAATTATATATGTTTCAAGTGTACAATTCTGTAATACAGCATCTTTATGTTATATAGGGTCCAGTACACAAAATTTGTGCACTGGGGTTGGGTGGTCCCTCAACCCAACCTGCCCCTTCTCACATACTGGGAGCCCTTAGGGGATGTCCAACTGATGGCTCACCCCCAGCCTGACCAAGGCCTAAAGCCTCGCCAGAGGCTTTAGGCTTTAGGCCTTGGGCACCCAGCCATTGCCCTGCTCAGCTCAGCCCCTGCTGCCTGCAACCACCTGGCCCCAGGGGCTAGGCACTCACCCCCACTTCCCCTCACAGCGCCCAGGGGCCAGGTGCTCCCTGCCACTGCCACCACTGCTGCTGCTGTCGCTGCTTCCCTTAACAGCAGCCGGAGGCTGGGTACTTGCAGCCACCACCATTTTATCACCATCCCCTGGGCATGGTGCTCGCACCATTTGGCCCCACCCCCACTCCTGATTGGCAGGTAGCATAGCCAATCAGGAGCCAAGGTACAGTCAAATTTGCATGTTTCTCTTTTATTATATACGATTGTGTGCTCACCACCCAAAGTCAAATCTCTTTCTGTCACCATGTATCCATTTATCCTCTTTTAGCTACCCCAACCCCCTTTCCCTCTGGTCATCACCATACTGTTATTTATGTCTATATGGTTTGTATTTTGTTTTGTTTTTTCTTCAATCCTTCACTTATTTTACCTATTCCATTAACCCACTTCCTCTGACAGCTTTCAGTCTGTTTTCTGTATTTAGGAGTCTGTTTCTATTTTGTTTGTTTATTTTGTTCATTGGAGTCTACATACACATAAAATCATATATTATTTTTCTTTCTCTGAATGGCTTATTTCACTTAGCATAATACCCTCTGGGTTTTTATCTCTCCTTTTGAATTTAGAACCTCTGGAGAAAGAGTAATTAAGATAAAAAACACCAGCTTTGTTACTGATAAAGCTGAATGGGGGAATACAGCATATCACTGTAATGATATAATTGGAGTTTCTTTTTTTCTTCTTTAGTTAAACATATTTTTAAATTAGCAGGTTTTTTGTCCCTAATGACTATGAAATGTTGGTCTTTAAAAGTTAATGAGCTTTAGTGGTAAAGAATGTGAATGTTAAATGAAAAGACTGTTTCAAAAGAGTGAAATCCAGGTAGAACTGAATCAAGTAGGTTCCATTTTGTTTTTCAACAAAGGAAGCAAACTCTTGGCTTCAGAAGTTGTGAGGTGGGGGCAACAAGCCTCTTTTTTTTTTATCCTGGAGAGGGAAGTTCTGTCCACTCTGTGGAAATAAGAGAAGTATTGGACAAGCAGCATACCCTGTACACTAACAGTTCAGAGTAGACTCCTACATTCAGTTTCTGAATGTACTGACTTAAATTTGCTCATAACATTTCATTATTATTTGATTTTTATTTTACTAATTTCCACCATTATCATTGCCTTCCTTTTATTATTTTACTTTACTTTGTGCTCTTCCTCTTATGATAAAAGTGTTGATCATTAATTTTAGATTTTTAATATTATCTAATACTAGAGTCTTGGTGCACATGCACTGATGGGGTCCTTTGGCCTACCTGAGACCTCTCACAATCCAGGACCTTTCAAAGGATGTCAGACTGCAGGTTTCAACCCATTCCCACAGACCAGGCAGAGGAACCCCAACAGTGTACCAATCCATGCACCAGACTTCTAATATGCATATAAGATCTTTGGTTAATCTCTTCCCTCCCTCCCCCCACTTCCCTCTGAGATTCATCAGTCTCTTCCATGTTTCCATGCCTGTGTGTTGAGCATCTGCCCCCTGGTGGTCAGTGCATATCATAGCTATCAGTCAAAAGGTCGAACAGTCACATGGGCTTTTATATATATAGATAGGCATTTTAAAATACAAATTTTTCTCTTATGACTGATATAGCTGGTCTACATATTTCATGGGGAGTGCAGGTAAATGCATGATTGAGAAAACAAACAAAGAAAAGGCCTAAGAAAAGAAACATTCATCATGAGCAGCAGTCAAAATAATGATTAGAATCCATATAGAATGGGTATGTCAAGAGTAACTATTAGGAAAAATCTACACAATTATGGCAGAAGTTAAACTGAAAACCACTGAGTAAAATTAGTGTTATAAATTGACAAATATATAAAAATTAGAGGCCCAGTACATGAAAATTCATGTACCTCAGGCTGGCCTGCCCTCACTCACAGTCCAGGAGCCCTCAGGGGCAGGAGGTGACTGGCGATCAGGGGAAGGCAACACCCCCATCACACCTCTGCTGCTGCCACTGCTGGCAGCACAAGCCTCAGCTGGCCCTGGTTACCTGAGCCTCGGGCAGCCCTGGGCAGACTGGGCAGCAGATATCCAAGGCTTGCCTGTACCATGGGCTGGCCCTAAGCAGCCGGGGGGCTGAGGGGATTGGTGGACCCTGGAGGCAGGCATGTGGAGTGGCCAGAACTACCTGGGAGGCAGGCCCAGCCATGCTGCATGCCTGCTGCCACAGTGAGGATATGGGGACTGGAAGCCAGCATCTTGTGGCTGTGGGTGCCACCAAATTGAGGGTGTGGTATTCAATTAGCATATTCCCTCCGTATTGGCTGTGGGTGCTGCCATCTTTGTGAGGGTGTGATGGTCAATTGGTATATTCCCTCTTTAATAGATAGGATGTAAAAAATTTGTATTTCTCCAGCCTGAAAATACATTAGTATTTTCAGCCAGCTGTGATAAGCCTTCCATCTTACCTAATAATAGAACAACATGTAAATTAACCTCCGCTATGCCCAAGCAAATCAGAGTGAGTATGGAAATTAACCAAACAAAGATGGCAGTTAATTTGCATATATACCTGGGTCCTGAGAACTTCCTCAGCACCCAGGTCACTCCCAGCTGGCCATTTGGAAGAAGCTTTAGGCTTTGGAAGGGGCCAAGCTTGGGATCAGAGGAAACGGGATAAAATCAATGGAAACATATACTCAGGTGAGGATAAAAAGAAAAATAAAGAAATGTCATATCCTATGAAAGACACATCTTGAAAATGCTTAAAGAAAGTTGTCATTTTTTATGGTGAAAGGACTGGAATTTGTGTTGATGAAAATACCTTGGCAGCTGTGGTGACTGGCAATGGCTGCAGCACTGGAGTGATGGTGCTGGCACCTTCCCCTGATCAGCCTGGTCACCTCCTGCAAAGAGAGGCCAGACTGCGGCTTAGGTCCCAATGGGGATCGGGCCTAAGCCATCAGTAGGACTTCCCTTAAGGGTTCCCAGTATATGATAGAGGTCAGTCTGGGCTGAGGGACCCTGCCCCAGTGCACAAATTTTGTGCACCAGGCCCCTCGTTTCATATAAAAATACAGAAAAAACAACTGCCTTCATTGTAACACCGGCACTACAGGAAGCCAGAGCCACTTTCCAAATTTGCATTGCCACACCTCCCATCAAGGTATCTGCCAAAGGCTCGTGTTCTCATGGTTACTTTCTGTTCTTACTTCTTAGATATCTACTTTATTTCTTGATATTGTTTTATTTATTATATTGTCTGTGTTTGCCTCATCCTTAGAGGCTCGATTGTTATCTATTTCTAAACAACCCTGCCTTCCTTCTTATTTTCCCCTCTCTTATCAACACCATTCCTTCAACAAATCCATTTACTTTACCTAGGCTTTCTGACTACATATCCACCATTAATGAGTATTCTGTAAGTCTGTTTTGTCTAATGAAAAGAGGTCTGTTTCTTTTTCTTATCTTTTTTAATCCTCACTCAAGGATATTTCCCATTGGTTTTTAGAGAGAGTGAACAAGAGAGGGGAAGACAGAGAGAAATATGAATGTGAGAGAAATACTTAATTGGTTGCCTCCTGCATGAGCCCTGACCAGAGCCCAGGACAGGGAGGAGCCTGCAACCAAGGTATGTGTCCTTGATTGGTATCGAACCCTGGACCTTTCTGTCCGCAACCAATGCTCTATCCACTGAGCCAAACTGGCTAGGAAGAATTCTGTTTCTACCCGGATTCCAATATTTCTTTTAACTTGATCAGTTCAGAATACTTTCTGTTATTTAGAATAGCTATTTTTATTGATTTACTAATTATTAATATAATAGTCATTATCCTAAATACTATACACATGTAATACCCCAAGCATTTAAAATAGTTTCTTGTACTTTTACTCCATGCTTACAGATAAAATGAGACCTGGAAAGGCAAATAGCTTGCCTAAGGTCACATGAATAAAAGTCTAATTCCTGAGCCTAACTCTTGACCACTTTCCTATATCACCTTTTAAACATGAATAAATCACTAAGTAGTCAGTAGGTTACTATTCTCCCTAAGAAATGGTGTAATTTGTATTTTATTCAATACTTAACAATATCTTATGTTTCTCCCTAAACATTGGTTATGCAAATGCCAGAGGCAGTATTCTAGGCTTAGAGAAATTTGTGTTAGACAAGGTGACAATTTAAAAATTTTTTAGTTTGATCAAAGATTAAAAGGCCTTCCAGAAAATGTGCATTTTAGTAATGAAAACACCATATGGTCTGTTTTCAGGAAATAATCAAAATGATACAATAATAGTCAAATATAAAATTATTATTTTATAAATAATTTGGTGATGCAGTTACATAAACTCACTTAACTAGTTTTTCTGTGTTTCAAGACTCAATATTAGGAGGGTAAATTTGCATGTGAGTATATTTAAAACAAATTTAAATTTGATCTGTGATGACTATCTACATTTTTTTCAAATCACTAGATGACTGCACAATGCTTCTTCCATGTTTATAGCTATACTAGAGGCCCAGTGCATGAAATTCATGCAAGGGGGGGGCAAGGGATGTCCCTTAGCCCAGCCTGCACCCTCTCCAATCTGGGACTCCTCAACAGATGTCCGACTGCCTGTTTAGGAAGGCCTTTTAATCTTTGATCAAACTAAAAAATTTTTAAATTGTCACCTTGTCTAACACAAATTTCCCTACCAGGATCGGGCCTAAACGGGCAGACAGACATCCTTCTCACAATCCAGGACTGCTGGGATCTGGGATTAATCTATGTCTACAATTGAAACTTTGTAGTCTGGAGCGGAGCCAAACCTTCCGCTTATTCCATGGTGGTAGCCATTTCTGTTTGAAACTTTGTAGCCTGAGTGGAGGCCTAGCTTGGCTTCCTCCATTGCCAGGGAAACCCAAGCCTCTGTTCTCTCCATCTCAGTGGCTGCTGCCATTTCTGTACCTTTTACATTTGAAACTTTGTAGAATTGAGTGGAGGCCTAGGCCAGCAATGGCAGGCAGAAAGCTTGGCTTCCTCTGTTGATGGGGAAACCCAAACCTCCCTCCTGCTCTCAGTAGCGGCAGCCATCTTGGTTGGAGTTTATTTCATAATCTGCTCCTGATTGTTTGGTGGGCGTGGCTGTGGGTATGGCTTGTGGGTGTAGCAAAGGTACTGTCAAATTTGCATATTACTCTTTTATTAGATGGATAATTATAACCATCTCTATCAGTTAGGAAAACGTTAGCTATAAGAAAATGGAAATGTGATTCACAGTTGTTTTGTTTTGTTATTTAACATAAGAGGTTCAATTTTTCCCCTTGAATGTAAGCAGATTTTGGCATTAGATTAGTGACAATATTGTCAAAACTACAATACCTTATTTTCTTGTTCTTTTCCATATGACTGAAATGCAAAGGTTGTTGCTTTAGATGTCATGCCCAAATTGCAAAGAAGAGTACAAGAAAAAGGACCAGAAATTCTCCTTCATCAGAAAAGCAAAAAGCCTTCCCAGAAACTCTCTTGACACTCATCCTTTTATATTTCATTTCCATCTTATTGGCATACATGGGTCATTTTGCCACACCTACATGTATAAGGTTTGGGAAGTGGGAACATGAGTGCCATGTTTAGCTAGGCTAATTGTATTCCATCAATCATAGAGGGTGAACTGAATTAGGTGGAAAATAAATAGTCATCTGCCTAAGTGCTCCTCTGAATTGTATTATCTGATTCTGGAACATTGCTATCATAAGTTATTTGATATCAATGGTTACACTGGCAATTCAATCATATATTAATTTAATACCTATAGCAATCTCTTCTCTATATACGATAGTAATATTGATTACTATACCATTTTAAATCTGTTTTTAATTCTGTTGTCTTTTTCTCAGTTTAGTTAAAAGCAAATGTGTATTTATTTCCCAACCACAAATTCAAGTATCAGGTTAGAGTAAAATCATCAAAGTTACATTCTTGATCCACTCCCCACCTCCATTGCATATTAAAGAATGATGGTAGTGTTGACATCCATGGAACTTAGAGTAAATACCATGCCAATCACGTGTAAAATGTAAACACGTTTCAAATTTATTTGAATTTTAAACAATCTGTTTTCTTTGGCTTATAGAAAAATTACTAAATAGCATATTGCATTAAGAACAAAATGTTCTTTAATCAGGATCAAATTGCAATCTTATAGTAACACATAATTATATGGATGAAATATTATTTAGACAAAATATCCAAAAACATCAATGTTTTCTTTATTAAAAACTATTTTCCAGTTTAGTGAATTTCAACATTTAAAGTTTTGTTTTATTAAGATTAAACTTTAAGGTATTTTTTTTTTTACTTCTGTATGCAAAGCATAGGAAAAAAAATGGTAAGTACATCTTGGTGTGATCTTTTGAAAAGTCTGGCATAATTTAAAAGCAAGTTTCCATCTGGCTGGTACAGTAAGCAAATGGAATTAGGAGAGATTTGGTCTGTTGCTTGATGTAAATGATTATGATTAGTATAATTCTTTGGTTTGCTTTTATGACTGCTTTCACTTTTTGGGGTGTATCTGTGTGGATATGCATAAATACGACATTTATATTGTATTTTGGCTTAACAAATAAAACAGAAAAATATGTGTATTTTGGCTATTTTCTCGTTGCCTACTCAACAGTCTCCTTTTTCTTTCCTGGCACCCTCCTCTGTATAACCATGTGTTTATGAAAGGTGATGCTATCCCCTGCTTAGGAGTAAATACAGACTATGCAAAAATAGTTAGGATAATCCCAGCACACTAGAGGGGGCACACACCTTGTTCTGACCAATGAGAGGTAAAGGACTTCTCAGAAAAGGTTCTTTTTGGAAAATAGAAGATCAGGGGAGGAAATAGTCCCTTTTCTTCAGCTGGAAAATATTGTGTGTCCATGGAACAGCTGTAGAGCTGGAGTTGCTCCAGAGCATGAGAAGAGCCAACCTCTGGGGTGGCAGAATGAGAACAGGCCGCCCTGAGACACTCTCCCCGAGAAGCCTTAGTGAAAACACACTTCCTTCATTGCTAAATTACTTTCTATTATTTGTAGCTTGATGCATGCTAACCAATACAGTTGGCCATATTTAGATATTCTGAAATTTATATCCATTCAAATAAAATTTAAGTTTTGATTGGTGAATAATATACAGTTTCTCAAGCAATATTATGTGTGTGTAATATTCTTAAGTAATATTTGGAAAAAATTAACTTAGATTCTAATGGTAGCCTTGTTTCCTATTTGACATTTTGAAAGATTTAATAATGTTACAATAAATTCATCTATCAATAAATATTTTGTTCATATGGACCTAACTTTCTCCATACAGTATAATTACTAAGTTATATATTTCTTTTGATATTAATATTTTATATTAGATGTTTTGAGTTCTTAAACATGAAGGAAATAATATTGTAAATTATCAGCTCCCTAGAGGGTTTATAGATTTTCTTTTTCATTTGGTGTTGCCATGTTTTCTCATGCCTTATAATAACAAAAAATTAATAGTTGTTGTTGTGTGTGTTTTTTTTGTTTGTTTGTTTGTTTTTTACCAGTTACTTTCTTTTTTTTCAGAGAGCTGATAACGCATTATCTACCAATGGTACAGTTCTAGATAATAGACTTCTACTTACAAATATTTCTAAAATAAAATGTCTAAAAATCTCAAGCAAAAAGTAGTTTTAAAATATTAATTTATATAGTAATTTTACCTAATGTGAAATATTGGAAGAGGAGTGACTTTAATAGAATTTTTAAATGTCTACGTTTATACATCTGAAATTAATAAAATTAGTGCAATTTATAACATATGGTCAGTCTTATGATACACAGAAACATAGAAATATAAGAGCACATTAAAGTCATGTCTAGTTGGTCCTCGCTGCACCCCATAAACTCTTAGGTAACTTTTAACAAATGCAAAATAATGAGCTTCAACCCAGAGAACTGTGGGTCCAGCTAAATCACTATGTTCCCTGGAGATTCTTTTGAAGAACTCATAGAGCTGTAACTTGTCCTAAAGAAAGACTCGGCTGGTGTTGAGGAAGACAGAAAGAGGAAAAAAATACAGGTGCACTCTCTTCTGCCTGTTAAAAGATTCACCACAGCCTTGAGTGGAGTGCTAGTTATGAAAGGGAACTGACTGCATTTTTCTCGTTTCTTTTGTCCCAGCTTTTGACGTACCTTTGGTGTCAGGAAATTCTTCCCTCAAAGCATCAATCGCTCATGTCCAAATTTAAACACATTTCCTCCTCTGTAATCAGTGAGGAGAGAGAGCAGCTGCTCACCATCTTCTGCACACTAAACCTTCAAGCCTTTTCTTCAGAATAAATGATCCTACATCTTAGACTCATAAAATTAGAAGGACCTTGAAGTCATCCCATCTTTCCTCTGCCTTTAGAAAACACTATCCTTTAACTGTCCCAAACAGATGAGCAAATTTAACCTATTTTTTTTTAAAAGAGATCAAGAGAATCTAATCAAAAGCCTCCAACAGTCACACATCCCTCTGATGAACCCCACCCCCACTTCTCAGGAAATCATCATCATTATCATCAAATAGCATTTTCTAAACACCCACATGTGCAAAATATGTTTTAATATTCAGACCCTAATGAGGGCCTAAGAGACCCAGAAGAAATGGTTGAAGGAAACTGCAAAGATACATAATTCACACTAGCTCTATTCAAGGCACTGGGGGAACCTATCTTACATCCATAAACGGATCTATAGCAAACCCATCAGAACCAAATTATTTTTAAGAGACATTTCAGAAACTCCAGAAGATTTTCATTCAAGAATATTTTCATACTCACACACACACACACACACACACACACACACACACACACACACACACATATATATACACACACACACATACATATATATATCCATCTGAAATAAATCTGTATCAGGTTAAAAATCAGAGCTCCAAGGCTGCCCCCAGAGGCTGGAGATTCCCCACCCAAGGCTGCAATGTCTCTATGTCCTCCAACTTCTCTTCCAGTCAACGAATTTCCATTGTGTGATTCCTACTTGGTTTTAATTGAATAGAACAATTATCTCATGGTAAATCTCTGCATATGAAAACATTTGATTAAAGGAAAACGTGTTGACTCATATTTGCCAGTGGAACGGGCTGGCCATTGAGGTGGGATGGCTTTTAACCAGGGTGGTCCTCCAGGTTTGTCTCCACCACACCTTTAAGCATTCTGCCAGAGACTGGAGCATGCTGGCTGGAATCACACATCATTCATATTCTCCTCCCTCACCTTTGTGGCTTTCTCAGCTACACCCCATTGCTCACCTTTTGAGAAGCTCTGTGTCACTGTGAAAGTAATCACAGTGCTCAGTGTTCAGGAGCTGGCAAAGAGCCCGTGGAGACTTGAAGGAGCCCTGAAAGGATGTGTATTGCACCACAACAGGCTTCAAACTGTTTGCTGTACAAGCACAAGGGATTGTTTTGATTACAGTTGCTATTCAATTTTGATTTGTGCCCCTAAAGTGCAGCAACCCATTCACTATATTATTGTATAATCTCTGTATGATGGGTAGCAGGTACTATGTAGCAATACTTTACCATAAACTTAAAAATATATTAATATGATATACAACATTATTAGCACATTGTTTATTTTATTATTTTATTATTTTATTTTATGATAGCTATGGCCATTTTATTTTCTAAACTTATTCAAAGCTTCAAATTTCACTACCCATGAACAAAATGCATAAATATTTTAGTGGGAATACTAACCTTTTCTATTAATTATTGGATGGGTCTTATATTTAAAGGAAGAAAATAACACTGGGTATTTTTATATATTATCACAGTTAAACCTAGTCATGCATTTCAAGGTAATATATATATATATATTCTCACTTATTTTCTGATAAAGAAACTTAGCCTAAGAGAAAATTACTTTATGAAAAACTGGATTCAAATATAGGCATCTCTGGTCCTGAAGTATATATGCATACAATTGTTTAATTAATTTGGTCTAAGAAGCAACTAAACTAAATGAATGCTAGGCTTCTATAATTCATCTAAAAGAAAAACCGTAGGTGATTACCTATTGATTATTTATTTTCCAATTACAATATGCAGAATATACATTTTTATTTCAGTATAAGTTAGTACATATTCTATATTTGATCTGGTGTTTCCACAAAAATCAATCTGTCATTAAATGGTCTTAAATTATTCACCATGGCCATTAAATGTTTTCTACTGTTCATCTTGTTCTCTTTATTAGTCCCGGTCACTCCGATCACTTGTTAGGAGCTGTATTTATCAGTGGTCATCATATTAGTTACCTATGAAGTTCTCCATCACTGTGTATCAGTGCAACTTCCCTCTGAGCCATAAACTGAGCTCCACTCCCATGATTCCAATACCACAGCAGCCTACAGACACCAGGGATATTGCTTCCAGTGCTTCACATACAGCTGAGACTCTTCATTATTTTCAGCTGGGCCTGAGCTTCAGGGCCGGCACATTAACAACATTATAAGTCGCTGGTACAGGTGGCAAGGGAACTGCCCCCGGTCTCTGAGGGAACCCTACCAGAGGCAGTCACTTTGTATTTCAGACAGATTAAAAGTGCTAAGGTCTGTTTTTCTGGTTTTTGTTTGTTTGTTTGTTTTTGTGTTGTTGCTGTTTTTGTCCTGTGTTTTAAAAAAATAAAATTGCAACTTCTTTTTAATCTCTTTAGGATACAAAAGGTTAAGCATGTATGTATCTTTTAAAAGACATAAAAAAGGGTCTTATAACGGGGCATTTGCAAAAATAACTCACTCTTCTTTGTATATATCTATTTTCCTGACCTTACTATACCTCAATTGTGGTTCTTAACTGGCATCATCAACCTCTATCTCAAAAGAAAATCATGAAATTGTACAAATATGGGTCAGAAGGGCCATTTGAAATTTTTGAATTGATGGCCCTTAATCAGATGCAGTTCTAAAAAAGCAGGAAGATATTTACTCTAGATATTATTTTTAATCAATAATATTGATTGTCATGAATTATTATTTAGATTAGGCTTTAGTCTCACAACCTGAAGTACTTTGAGTAATTCAGAGCTAAGTCAATTTAATTCAGTTCTCAAATGCCTAAGTAATTAGGCATTTGAGAAGAAAAAGAAATAGGAGTGTTCTCTCCTAAGGGAACTGGTAAGTTCATGGGTGCTATTGTCCCATTAAATTCTGTAACTTATGAAAGTATAAGGAGAATAAATAGCTTAAGAGAATTCAATTATCCATATTATCATCAGTTTGTGTGTCAATTTTATGGGCAGAGACAGTACATATGCTCCTTAAAACAATTTCTGAAGAATTTTAACCAAACTTTTACCTTCTTTTTACATAAATTTATCTGTGTGATGTAAATTTAATCCTCACCTATCTTTTGTTATTTTATCTCATCCTGTTAATTATCATAAATGGCTCCTAAAGTATAAATATAAAGACAAGTTTTTTTTAAAAAGAAAGAAAATAAGGAGAATATTAGGTCATTACAAATTCAGGTGGTCTCTACAATTGATGGTAGAATGATATTAAGAAACTTCTCTCACTGAGACCAGTTTTGCTCAGTGGATAGAGCGTCAGACTGCGGACTGAAGGGTCCCGGGTTCGATTCCGGCAAGGGCATGTACCTTGGCTGCGGGCACATCCCCAGTAGGGGCGTGCAAGATATCTCTCTCTCATCGATGTTTTTGACTTTCTATCCCTCTCCCTTCTGCTCTGTAAAAAATCAATAAAATATATTTTTAAAAAAAGAAAAAAGAAACTTCTCTCACTCAATGTCAATCAAATTAACCATCACACAACTTTTACAGGTAGAAACAGTCACTCCCATTTCATTATGTACATTTACTCTGGACCTCAGTTTAATCAGCAGCTGAAACCAACCTTGGAACCAATAGAGTGATTGGATTTTTTATATGTAATTCTGAAAACAGAGCCCTATGTTCTTGGACAATTCTTAAATATTTGTGCTCAGCCACTAAAAGTAACACAGAAAATGTGTGGTTAGACAGTATAATCTTTCTTTGCAAGCTGTGGAGGTTATTCTTGTGCTCATACCAACAAAAATGTGTCTGGACAACTGAAATTTTACCTAGGAAGAATCTCAGGTTTTACAGTTTTTCAGTGCCTTAGTCCACTTAAGTTGTTTCAGCCACTGTCTTAAAGCTGCTTTTGTTCATTTTATCATCACCCCTTTCTTGTAAAAACTGAATTTGAACTAGATATATTTAGTTCATCAAATGCACAAGGCAATCAAGACATTACTTCTCTTGGAATGAAAAGGAAAAGGATGATATCACAAGCAGATGAAAATGACATATGTAACTCTATTTTCCTGAGTGGGCTCTGGTACAAGCTTAATCTTGAATTTTCCCATCTTGAGAGGCTTGCCCAGTCAGCTCTCAGACATTTCATGGAACATGTTGCTGTGAAGCTACATCAAACACTATTCTAGGTTTTGACAGTTTACTCTATACAATCACACATACCTGGCCTTCAAAATAGGGTAAACTAAAACCCACTGAAGAAGAATAAAAATATGATTGTTATAATCCTTGAGGATTTAAAAAATCAATGATCCTGCAGGGAAAGAACAGGCCATTTGCCATTGCTCTGTCTCTTTGATGTCAAGGAAAGAAAATGTTCTTAAAATCTCAGCTGATATGAGTAGGTTTAGAATTTACAAAGTACTTTTTCTATTCCTTATTTCAATTAATTCCCACAATGTCATTTGCAGTCAATATTAATATTGCATATGGTAATTGTCCCTTTGAAAGATAAGATAATAAATTGAGAGTTAAGGAATGTATGTCAGTTTTCCAAGGTCATAAAGCTACTTAGAGATAATTCTAATATTTAACCTCCAAAAAGACCGAGAGTTAAACCATGGATTTTTCATCCCATTACAATGTGCACCTTACTAACAGGACATCTAATTAGGAATAGGAAAATAATCTTTATTTAAATGATTACATTCAGATCATACACAAAATGTTTCTAAAAGTGATCTGTAAATATTATTTTGTTTGAGTAAAATAAAATGTATATTTTTATTTGCTCACTAGAAACAAATGTACATCCTCTTGGTCAATACTTTTCCAATGATCATGTAGTCTAAACAACATTATTCCAGATTATTTGAAATTAGGTAAAATTATGGAGAGGAGAACATGCTTTATCTTAAGGTTTTTAAATCTTGGCACTGCTGACTTTTAGGATGAATATTTCTTTGTTATATGAGGCTATTTTGTACATTGTAGATTTAGGGTATTTTCATATTCTACTTATTGATGTCAGTAACAATTCTCAGTTGTGACAACCTCTGATATGGTGAGACATTGAAAACTCATCCCCAGTTGAGAATCAGTGGCCTACCTTAACTTAAATGCCAGGACAGGTACTCTCTCTTAATATTACATTGGACAATTGAAAAGATTTGCCAAAAATTAGCAGAGATATTAATTTTCCCATTATAGCGTTACAGTGGATGATTGGTATGCATCATAATTTTCCAATATAATTCTATCTGCTATAGGAAGAAATTAACACAATTCCAGGTATCTCTTCTTAACCTCTTTTGACTCTTTGTTTGTGAAGTGAAATCTTTAGTTTGACCTCCTGCTATATCACTATTGGGAGACAATTTGTCCCTCATTGTTGTATATCTTGCAAGTTAGACACTGACTGCCCTTTTGTTCTGGACTATCTTTTCAAGGAGATTTATATAGTGAGTAGCTTTAGAAAACAGAAATTATGTCTCCATGTGGAGCAAAAGGTAGATGTTTGCTTATTTCCCATTATAAAAATGTAAGTTCCCTGAGCTCAGATTCCTCTCCTATAATATAACCCTCATGACTGCTGGTTCCTTCTGGTCCTCTAAATGTTGTTCTGTGGAAATTAGAGCTGGAAAACCAGCATAAAATATTGATACTGTGGCCACTGCTCTTGGTGGGAGTAATAAGTGGTACTTTATCTTTGACCCAGATGTCTAATTGTCTCCAAACAACATTCATATAGCTGTATCAGCCTGAATTCTTATTTTGTTCAACCTGTCACATTTCTTGATAATGTATTTTTTGACACAGATAGATAATTAAATGCTGCTTATTTTTCAATATGTTAATTTCTTCATATGTCATTTCAGAATACTCTTATTGATTATATCACATAAAGCTATTGTACCTATTCAATAGGCATTCTCAAGGATGTAATTCACTATATTGCACATATTTTTCTCTTTATATAAGCAAATTGTCATTATAAAGAAAAAGCTGCTCTTTGCCCAAACAACAGTTTTATTTCATCTTATGGAGATCACAAAAGTTATGATTTACTGCCTTTTCATCCTTGCTACATCTTTTTGGAAATGAAGGCTTCCTTTTTTTAGTCAACCTCTAGCAGCTGTTTAGTATCATTTGGTAATAATATTTGGTATGAGCCTTAACACTGATTTATTATTTTTCTACATTTAAATAATTGGACATCTGGGCAAATAGAGCTTTGAAAAATATGCCAACTACTTAGAAAAGTTTTATATGACAACAGATTAGAACAGATTCTTATTATTAATGTGAAAAAAGAAAGAGAGAGAGAATTACCTGAGTGATCTCCCTTATATTTGGGCCCTACATTGAGATCATTGGATCTTTTGTCTTTTTCCTTGGGGCTCTGGGTTAGGAAATAATGTACTTATTTGCACAAGGATACCATGGGTTTTCTAGGAGTAAAATGATTGTGATCCAATCCAAAGTTTGGGAAAGTAGTAGAATGGACTGGACTATCACTTGGCAGAAGTACTCCAAGAGTAAGACCCAGAGGCTTCAGCAGGATTCACCAGGAGCAAAACAAGAGTCTAGCTTGATACTTGTTTTCCACACGAGGTTTGATGGTCCTTAAGAGAGGCTAATTCTGGTCTACAGTGTTGCTGACTTTGAAAAGCTGAGCCCCAGTCACTCTGGTATATCTTTCTTTGAGGGGAAAATGCATAAGCATTGGAGTGTAAATTTAGAGTTTTAACTATGGAGCCAAAGTATATGCCAACTCTTAATTGGTAGGGGCCAACTCAGAAAGGACAAGTGAACCTTCACACTGGGGGAGGGGAAACTGCTGGTTCAACAGCAACATTGCCTGGCAGCACCAGAAGCCATTGTTCTAGTAGGTAAAAATAAAAACCAAACAAACAGACAAAAACAATACTTTCTTCATGCTCTCTTTTAAGGATGAAAGATTATCAGGAAATGATTTAACCCTAGAGTTCTTGGATATTGTGGGTCTTTGGTCAATTGATTGGTTGTTTGAGGAGAAATGATAATCATGTCAGAGTAGGGAAAGAATTTAATCAAAATTTGTTCAAAGTAATAAAAAAGATATAACCACGAAGACTGCTTTTTAAATTTCTGTTCTATCCTCTCAGCACTTTATTACATCTTTTTATGTGAATTTTTAAACTATCTTAGGATTTTATAATTCAAGTTGGTTAATTAATAAAATGCATCGACTACTTACTAACATCTATTAATTTATTTTTATATATTGCAATTATTTTAGCATTTTTGGTTGACAACACTGCAAGAATCTACATTATGTCTATTCTAAAGATAGAATGTTACGATTTATGATTGCATTGTTGCCTAACTGAAGGATATGGAAAAAAAATCATAGCTGTAATGTTATCTTTTCAGAATTGATTCTTTGGTAAAGCACATTATGGGCTATGATCTCAGTGTTGGATGATCCTTCTAAAACATAATGCAGAAAATTTGTCAACATTGGCAGCTGTTAATGATTGCCAGTGATATGAAACAACAACAACAAAAAGAATGAAAAATGACCATATTTAATTGGTGCTGCTGGGAAATTCAGGTAGGTGTCTGAACGCACTTGAACAACCTGGGCAAGTTACCAGATGGTTTAATCTATATCTCTTTCATTTCTGTAAGCCTGAAATATATGGTATTTGAAATGCTTTATGAATTGCATTACATCAGGAGATAGTCTTTTGGCTTGGTGTTTGGGATGGAAGTGCAGAGACCATCTCAAGAGGGCTTTGTTGTTGTTGATCCCCACTTATCAATGCCAGTGAGATATCACGTTATGAGTAATACACAGATAAATGGTCATTTATGAGAACATAACAATTTCTTTGATTTTTTACTAATTGTCTGTGTCATCTATTTTATCAGACTGAAGCTGATGAATACTTAAATTTCTAATGAGTATTCAATAATAGACAACTAGTTTTAAATAAGCTTTGTAAATCAACTTGTATAAAAGACAACATAAATAGTAAGAACAAAACAAAACAAAGCAAAACTAAAAAGAGTTTTTAATGTTTGGATCCAGCCCAAAATGACCATTAAAGTTGTAAATTTTCCCATTAAATTGATAACAATGTAAACTGTTCTCTCTATCAATAGAAATGCTGACAGACATATTTCTGAGTAATAACATCCCTTCTAAGTATGTTGATTCTAGCTTTTATGAGCCTGAGTATATTTTTGATTTTGAGGAATGTGTTGATAGATGGTGCTGAATTGCAGAGCTCTCCAAATCTAGAGGGATTCTTTGCTGCTTCAAGCTATTACCATGCCTTTTTTGTTCAGTAGATTTGCTTACTTAAATAATAAACTTTCTCAGTAGGTGGACAACCTGAGTAAGCTCACTTTTTCCACATGTAGTAATAGTCATAAAGCTCTACCTTATGAATTGTTTGATGCCCTTCATGACCAATCACGGTTGACATTCAATACATAATCCAGGATATTAGGGATAGAGCATTTTGCCTTGGTACAAATTGAAGCTAATTACTGAGCTCCACTCTCTTTAAGAGCTGGAGGTTCCAGTCTGCTTACCAACTCCAGCCCTTTCACTAGTGGTTCTATTGGTGAGACTGGAGGTGGGGGAGGAGGGGAAGACTGTACAGAAAGACTTTGTTCTCTGAGCACTCCATGAGCACCCCTAACCAAACTTCACACACAAAAACATGTGCTGGCTTCCTCACCCACACACAGATGACTTTCAGAAAAATACTTTGGAGACCTCATCCTCACACAGATGACTTTCAGAAAAATACTTTGGATACCCCTTGGCCACGTTTTTTTTTTCTAAAATTATAAGTGAAATCACCAAGCAAAATTATGGTTTTTCCATAAAAACCTCATTTTTCTCCTTTTTATCTCAATTGGATGCATTGCCTCTTTATTTTTATTGCTTTCATGTTCATTATCTGTGTATCACACACACACTCACAAACAGCTGCATATTTTTTCAAAACTCCTTAAATGTTTACTGTAGGAATCATGGCATTTCTAAATACTTTGATGTTCATCTCCTAAGAATGAAGACATGCACTTAGATTACCAAAGTGCTCTCATCGCATATATGAAAATAAATAATAATTTAATAATAGCATCTCATACACAAATTTCCTCATAGGTATTTGATTCTTTTGGGATCTGAAATGAAAATAAAGGTTTATACATTGCATTTTAAAAATTTCATTTAGCTCTCTTTCATCTCTTTCAGTGGAGAAGGGTTTTATTTGTGTGGTGGCTTGGTTTAGTTTGGTTTTACAGCACTGACTTTTTAAGAGTTTGTAACAATTGTCTTTATAATACCGTGTATTCTGGATTTATCTCATTAAGTCTTTATGTTTGCAGTCAATAAAACATTTTTAGTAAGAACATTACATAGGTGATTTTGTGTAGTTAGGGCACATAACAAGGGACACATAATTTTATGTTATTCACTATTGGTGGGATTTGCTAAATTTGACTGGTTAAAAATTTTGATGACTTGGTTTTAATGGTGACTGCCATGCTATTTCCATTTTAAAATATATTGTTATTATTATTATTATAAAAAAAAGGAAAAATGTTGTTACATGTTGGCAATGTGAATGTCCTTATCCCCACAACTTTTGTACAATCATTTTCAACATCTAATAGTCAGTTCTTGCCAAAGTAAATTATTATTGTAGATTGAAACTGGGGATATTTCTAGTTTTGTCAAACTCTTCATATTTATTAGCCATCATTCTTCTGTAAAAATTTCCTTTCATTTTTAAATTTTAAAAAATCTTTCTAAATTTAAATATTTAAACAACTTGAAAAATTTAAAGTGATATATACTAAAGTAGGCTATTTCCTCTAATTTCTATGAAAATGTTTTAGTAACAGATAAAATGAATATTACATGCAATCAAATTTTTTTGATTTATGACAATATAATATTTCTTTGATTCCTTTTAAAGTAAGTTTGGTTAAAAGTAGAAAGACATAAAATCTGTGTCGTGAGTGCCAATTTTCTGTTCATATTGAGAAATGTATGTCTACAGAAACAGATCAGTCTTTCAATCAGCCAACCTCTCCTGAGGACCTGTGATCATCGAGGCCTGAGGTTAGCTGTAAATTTCATAAAACTTGTGTTTTCACCTTCTCTCATAAAAGAGAAATTAAAATTATGTATATTATATATGATATATGTATATATAATTTATAACATATGATTATACATCTCTATATATGATTTCTATAAATACTCAGATGGACTGAAGGCCAATAACATAGAATTCTCTAGGTTGCAGGTAATCATGTCTTGTATTTACTATAATACATTTTTAATTTATGGAATTTAAATAAAATCTTAACATGAGAAATTCTGTTGGAGTTCCAGATGATTGAAGATTGTACATACTACATCCAAAAGGCTGATTTTTTCCCCTCTTTAGGATTGGTCATTTCCATGAAAAACATTTATTTCCAAAAAAGTTCAAACTATAATTTTAACTAACAAAATATAAAGGTAGTTTTACCCATTCTGCAGTCTAGTATCTTCTTGTCATTAGACTCACATAAAGTATTTCCTTAAAATAACTCTATAAATTTAGGGGCGGTGGAGAAATCACCTCATTTGTTCATTTGATTTTGCTTGATCTTTTGGCATATCTTGCTGAATTTCTTGAATGAATTACATTAATTTACATAGACTAATGTAATAAACATTATTTATAGTATCTGTAATAATAAAGATATATTCTTTGGAGACTTTTATAGAGATATAAACATTTGTTTAGTAAAATACTTATTACATATAGCAGATGGAGTAAGCTTAGATTCTGGAAAAAGAAACACATGGACTTAATTTCACTCCACAATTTATTAGCTCTATGATTTAGTTAAGTTGCTTAATTTTTGAGCATCAATTTTCTCAAATATCTTGACAGATGGTTAAAAGCTAGAAAATATGTGTATGAAGTGCCTAACACATAGTAGGCATTTTAGACAAAGTTCTAGTTCATAGGAAAAGAACTAATAATATGTGTGTGTGGGGGGGTGAGGACTGGCAAATCTGAAATCTGCAGAGCATGTTGGCAGGCTGCAGACTCAGGGAAGAGCTGATAAGGACACTTGTGTTAAAAGGCATACTGGAGGCAGGATTCCCTCTTTCCTGTGAGATTATCTTTTTGTCCTATAGACTTCAACTGACTGGATGAGAGGCCCATCTATGTTTTGGAGGGCAATCTGCTTTACTTGGCATCTACTGATTTAAAAGTTCTCTTAAAAATAACTTCATATCAATGTCTGGACTGGTGATCAACTTTCCAGGTACTGTGCTCTAGACAAACTAACACAAACTAAACTATCAGAGCAGGTCTGCATAGAAAAATGCCTACATTTGGTAAAACAAGGTAGAATTCTACTTAAAGAACCTGAGGTATGTCTGCAGGGCCTTGTGCACTGCAGGTTCTTCACTTCGTCCTGACAGTTGCTTAGAGAGTGTTTCCTATTGGCTCCTCCTACATTCAGTCTTGCTGCTATTCCTTTGTTATTTTCATATGAATAGCATTGGTTTGGCTGTGATTGCCACAGGCTCCCAAGTCCCAAAGCACCACTGATCTGAGAAGTGATACCCAATCTCATGCACAAGAAGGGGAGAACACCTCTTTCTATACCTTGCCCTGTTTCATCACCTGTTCCCTAGAGCAGCACTTTTTCTTTTTCAGGGACTCATAAAAATCTATCATGAAAATAACCACTTCAACTCTCATTTTGGCCTTTCTCTTTATTCGTGCTCAAAACAATCACTCAAAAAAGGAGAGTCATTGCTTTACTAGTCACATCAATTGCTGTCATACCTCCCCAGTACATCAAACTCCTTTTTTTTTTGTTTCCAAACAATTCTTCCCTCTCCCAACAAAAGATCAACATATGGAATAATTCTTCTTATGAATCCATCAATGCATGCAAATATCTTGAACGATGAGTCCAAGACCCTCCACACAAAAAGAACCCCTCAAATTATAGTTGAGTTCAGTAGATGTACTCTTAAAAAGAATGATTCTATTAATTTCACAAATGCCATGTAAACTGAGTGCCAAGTACTGGCATTATAATTTACTTTAAAGACCTGATTTTGAGATGCAAAGCAAATAGCACTGAATATCTCTATCTTTTAATTACAGAATCCACATTTCGTTTAAATTTTATCTCATTCCACTCAGAAAAATAGCTGAGTATCCTCATTGTTTTCTCTCCGTCAAATGCTTTTATTATCATGTTCAAAGGTTTTGATTAAGTTGGCATTGTAAAAAAAACTCTTTCCTCTTTTCTTTCATGTTATTCTTGACAAGCCTGAATCAGTAATTCTGACTGGTATTACAGCTCATGTTTTTGGATATATTCATTTATCATGAAGTGAGTCACTTTACTGTTTTTGTTTCCACTTTATTCTGAAAAGCACCCACAGAAACATTACAAGAATGCAGGGTTACAGCAAATAAATTCTTATGCTGGGTCTGCACTGTGTCTCCACAGTCAATCTATCCTACACAGCCTCATCTTTGAACAATAGAAGGTAATGGCTGGGGATAAAAGTATGGACTCAGATAAAACAATTTTCCACTACCATGAATATTCACCGCACATTTACTCTGAAGTCAAATAACTCTAACAAAGTTGTTTTATGGCCTCTGTCCTACTGCCCCAATAGTTCTGTTTTTGAGACTGGTACTTCTTTGGTTTTTGTTTATTTGCTTTTCCAATTTCCTTAATTTTAAATTCTAAGCCCCTGGGTGTTTTGTTTATAAAAAGAATTCTCAATTTCTACTTTTTCTGTACTTCTTTAACCATTTGTGGTTTTGCTGAGAGAAGGAAATCTGCAAGATACTTTTGCAGGAAAGAAGAAACTTTCGGTAGCTATCAAAAATTTGAAAAATAAAAATTAATTATCTTTATACCAGATATAAATGGATCATTGTGATTCATTCATCAGGATATATTTGTACACTTAAGCCAAAAGAAAACAAAAATTAGATGCCATTTCTGACTCAGATTTCTTGATTTTAAATGATAATGGAGGACCTGTTATCTGGAAATGCTCAAGTTCTTCATAGGGAAATGCAGGAGCCATTCCAAATGTTTAAGGGAGCAACATAATTCTTTCAAATCACATTTTTCTTGGAAACCTAACATATAAACAAAAGTATAAAATGGGAGCTTTCTTATTTAACATTTGGGAAGAGGGTAGCCAGTGCCAGATCCCACCTCATCAGCCTTCTTCCAGATGCTGAGACACCATAACCCTCTCCTCCCGCCTCCCCCATCTCCACTCCTAGTACAATACTGGCTCCTAGCAGTTCAGATTGAAAAACCTGCACTAGAAGCAACTAAGTATTTAAATCTTGAATGGAAACATAGAAAAAAAATGATTTATCAACTGTTCTATCCTGTGTTAGCTACCAAAATCATGAAGGGTGGTCTTTAAATCAGTTTCTTCAAGTTTGGGGGTCTCTGTAGAGATTCTCCTGTGGGTATTTACTCTCCTGTTGTTGGCAATGAGTGGGTTATAGTAAAATATTGATCCAGATTGAGCATACTAGAATCATGTGCTCATATTCCCAATATGGTTTCCATTTGGGAGAGAGGACTGCTTTTTGTCTCTTTTTGTTCAAATCTAGATATGTTCTAACATAACATTCCCCTACTTCATAGATACTCAAATACTCAATAACAAATTGATGACCCCCTCTCTTAAAATTGTTTCTAATATGTTTTTATTAATTTTAGAGAGATGAGAGAGAGAGAGAGAGAGAGATGTGAGAGCAACATTGATCAGCTGCTTGCTACCTCCTATGGGATCAAGCCTGAAATCCTGGCATGTGCCCTGAAATCTAACAGGTAACTTCACAGGACTACACTCAACCAAATGAGGCACATGGGCCAAGGCCAAAATTGTTGATATTTGCCTTAAAGGGTTGATAGAAATGAGAATCTATATTTTTATTTCTGAATGCAGACTTCATATATCCATAGGAAATAAGGTGCTTTATCTCATTTTCACACTCTGTATGTATTTGAATGAGGACCACTTAAAAATTTCCTTACATCAACATAAATCACTGAGCTAGAGATTGCTTTTTAAAAATTTTATTGGTGTAATATATTTTCAAAAGAGTGATAATGTTTTTATTTTTATTTTTGTGGAAAAATGTAAAAGAATATATAAAACTATATATATATTGGACCACAATGATTAATTTTTTTAAGTATAGCTTCTCATTACTGGAAATACGTAATAACTCAGAGACCAACAGTCTTTGATGACAATGAAAGGATTGCAATATTGAGTGGTAACCTATGCAAGGTCACCTTCAATATCCTAGCTAAATTAATGATTGTGTGAAAAAATAAACAGACACCTGTTTGGTTTTTTTATCAAAAAGGGCAAAAACATCAGATTTACTTACCTGCAGTCAAAATTTGGATAATTTTTATATAACATTTTGCTGAAAATTTAATGTTATAACAATTATTATTGAATTTTGCAAATTATATTCAAGTCTGTATTATGGGATATTATGAGCTAAATAAACACTAGAATTGGCATCTGTATCAAAAAGCTATAAAAAAGGAGAGTATCAAGTTTTGATGATTTTATGTCAAATTGAAATAATATAGAATAATCCTCACTGTGTTTAAAATTTTTATCAGTCACAAATACACAGAATACAAGCAAATTAAAACTGTTTTCAATAATATTCAATAAGAAAAACTTTTTCTCAAATAGTTTGGAAAAACTCTAAATATTTGGCACTGATTTAAATTTATAAATTTCCTAGTGCACTTTATATTTAACTAGAGGCCCAGTGCATGAATTTGTGCATGGGTGGGGGGCCAATAGGGGGCAAGAGGCCCATCTGGGGCAGGACCAGCCAGGGGGAGGGACTGCAAGCAGTTGACTGGCCAGCCCTGCCCCTGAAGGGAGGGGCGATTGAGGGTACAGCCCAGCAGGCAGTTGGCCAGCTGGCCCCACACCCTGATTGAACTCCCAGTCAAGGAGACAATTTGCATATTAGCCTTATATCATATAGGATGTTAGCATAATATTGATTTTAATGGAGAGATGCTCCATTTCTCATTGATGTAAAGCTATTTAAACAGTAACATATTTATGTAGAATTAATTTTGGTTAATGGGGCAGATGCACCTTTTGTTTAGATTCTCCCAATTTTGGGTAAGGAACTTTGGTTGCTGAATTAGATCTCTTTGGACGCTTGAGGGCCTACTTAGTGAATTAAGTGGTACACTGATAAATAAAAGGAACTCATGTGACTTCCAATGAATCTAATTTATAATTGGAAGCTATGAGAAACCACTTAAACCAGAATTATTATCTTTGAGTGAATTAGCATAGAACTCATAATTTAAAATCTTCTAATAACCTACAATTTTTATATTTTCAAATTTTGTTACATTTTAATTTAAATTTTTTTTCCAAAATATTTTTGAACACAGTCATTTGATTCTTTAAAAAGATTAGACTAAAATATGCAGAAGTCCTCTAGAAATATATTTTTAAACTGGAATCATGATTAGTCATAAGGGTAAAATCATTTTAGTGGAAAATAAAATTCAAAAGCTAAACATTAACTGCTGAAGTTTTTTTTTTTTTTTTTTTGCCCTTTGCAAATTCTTTCTACATGATATCATTCTCTCTATATTTTTGAATGCATATTTCCAAAGAAATTACGTTTTTGCTTAATATAAAATTCTAGGCAATTAGATACTAAAGTGTAGTAAAGCAACATTAAAGTTGCCAATTTAAACATACGGAAGAAAAACAGTCCAGGAGTTAAAGTTCTGACAGCTATGCTAACTAGCACACGCGGCATTGCCCATGAGGTAGACAGACTCACAGGACTATTTTCATAGTCACTGAGGAGCTCTAAGTGAAACAGAGTTAAACTTACCTTTGGTGGAAAAACAAAATAATTCCCAGATAAATTTCTGCCTCCCCACATCTAAAATACTTTGCCAAAATGGTGAAAAAAATAGAAATGCCCTCAGCAAGATTGTCTAAGATAGTTTATGATGCTTCATTAAGGCATTCTTAGGCATGCAGACTTGAGAACAATGTTTGACAGTGCCATTTTCAAAGCTAGAGAAGTTTGATGTTGTTGCTTTTATAAGCAAGTACATCATTAACAGAAGAACTTTGATATATAAACAAATTGATAAATTACCAAACATACCATATTGTCCACCGAAGTTACTTCTTGCAGCAACCTGCTTAAACTACCCAGCAAAGCATAGAAAAAGCTGAAATATATGTACATTTGGCAATGCTATATTTTCCTAAGCAAACATTCTAATGTTTGTTTTTAATTTCAAACTATGAGTGCAATATAGACAGATAAAAATTCAAATTATGTCTTGCAGCTAGATACTATAGGGCAAGTTGTTTCTGATCTCCAGTTTTCTCATCTATAAAATTGAAATAATAAGTCCTACATTATTATGATCTAGTGAGGAGTGGAGAATTCTTAGGAGCATGAGATGAAGTTTGAAGTCTACAGATGGGAGACAAGGAAGGGAAAATGAAAGGGGAAGCGAGAATAATCGCAGGCCCAGCTGCTGCATGATTTTAGAGACACTGATTAAAATAATCCTATCTAATAAAAGAGTAATATGCAAATTGACCATCTCCAATATACCCACAAGCCACTCCCGCAAGCCACGCCCACCAGCCAATCAGGAGCAAATAAACCCCAAACAAGATGAATGCGGCCACTGAGAGCAGGAGGGAGGCTTGGGTTTCCCCGGCAATGGAAGAAGCCAAGCTTTCTCCCTGCCCTTGCTGGCCTAGGTCTCCACTCAATGCTACAAAGTTTCAATTAAAGAATTTAAATAAACCAAAACAGAAATGGCTGTCACCACGGAGCAAGCAAAAGGCTTGACTCTGCTGCAGACTACAAAGTTTTAATTGTAGAACATAAATTAATCCCAGATCCCAGGGCCTCCGCTTGGGTCTATGGGGTGTGTGGCCAGCCTGCAAACCACCATCGGCCCCTTGTATAGGCTGCCTCAACCCTCAAGGGGACCCCCACCCTGATCCAGGACATCTTTCAGGGCAAATCAGCTGGACCCTACCCATGTACCAGGCCTCTATCCTATCTAATAAAAGAGTAATATGCAGATTGATCATCACTCCAACATACAAGAGGGCTGCCCCCATGTGGTCAAAGATCCTGCCCCCATGTGGACGCAAGATGGCCACCACAAGATGGCCAGCAGGGGAGGGCAGTTGGAAGGTTCCAGGCATTCAAGGGAGGGCAGTTGGGGGTGATCAAGCCTATAGGGGAGGGCAGTTAGAGGTGACCAGGCTGGCAGAGGAGGGAAGTTGGGGGCAAACAGGCTGGCAGGGGAGCAGTTAGACATCAATTAGGCTGTCAGGGTAGTGATTGGGGGTGATCAGGCTGGCAGGCAGAAGCAGTTAGGGGAAATCAGGGAGGCAGGCAGGTGAGCAGTTTGGAGCCAGCAGTCCTGGATTGTGAGAAGGATGTCTGATCCAAGAAGGATCGGATCTAAACAGGCAGTCAGACATCCCTTGAGGGGTCCCAGATTGGAGAAGGTGAGGTCTGGGCTGAGGGACATCTCCTGATCCCTGTGCATGAATTTTGTGCACCAGGCCTCTAGTATTTTAATGATAGAAGCCCCGTGCATGAAATTTGTACATGTGTGGTTGGTCCCTCAACCTGGCTTGTACCCTCTCCAATTCAGGACCTCTTTGGGTATGTCTGACTGCTTCTTTCAATACAGGACTGCTGGCTCATAATCACTGCAATCCCTGCCTGCTTGATCTCCTCTTACACCTCTGCCTGCCTGCCTGATCACTCCTAACCACCTCTGCCTGCCTCCCTGATCACCCCTAACTACCTCTGCTTGCCTGCCTGATAGCCCCTAACTGCTCCCCTGCTGGCCTGATCACTCCTAACTGCCTCTACCTCACATCTGATTCTCAGAATTCCCTCCTCAGGCTGGTTGCATGCACCTAAGACCTGGGCTGGCTTCACACCAGCTGGCTGCATTCACAGGGGACCATGGGCAGGTGACTTTACCTGGACTGTATTCGCAGGTGCCCAGGAATGCTTGTCCCCATTGCTCTCTCCCCACTGTTGAGTGTCTGAGCAGTTATGATGTGACAGCATGAAGGTACAACAACTATTTGCACATTAGCTCTTTATTATCTAGGATTCCATCTGATCAACTTAAAATCAACTGATTGAGATTTCAGTTTTATCTGCAAATCCCTTTCCAGCAGCACCCAGATTATTATTTGATCAAATAGCCAGGAGAAGGTGTATGCTATACAAGGTGGCTACTTTTCTTTATTCCATTTCTCCCCAAGAGTGTCTCTATGAGAAAATCTCTACCCTGACTGGAAATATATGAGAAAATTAATTCTGGGAATTAAAGCTTAGCTGAATCAATTTGGTACATAATAGGTGCATCAAGAAATTCATTTTAAGAAATTATAAGATAAGAAAAAAATAAATCAAAATATGGTGGAAGAAGAAATAATAGATACAAAAGCAGTATTTAATAAAGTTCAAAATAAAAAGTAAAAGAATAAAAAAAAAAGAAAAATTGCTTTTTTGAACAGACTGAGAAAATTGACAAAAACAGGGTGATTTAGAATAAAGAGAAAAGAGAGACACAGATATCTGTAAAAATAAATATCTAAATGTTCTGCATGCTAAAAAATGTAGAAAATTTTCTGGACATCATCTATAATAATAAAAGTATAATATGCTACTTAGACCAGACGTCCTTCTCAATGACCTTCTGGTCAAAGACAGGGTTGTGAGGTCAAGACAAGCTGCTGCAGCTGCAAGGACTAAGCCCATTGCATGAATTTCATGCATTTGTCCTCTAGTATGTCAATAAACTTAGAATTTTATATTACATAAATGAATTTCTAAGTACCTTTTACTCAAATCAGGTTCAAAACAGTATAGTGCTGTCATTTCAAACAATTGAATCAGTAGTCAAAATTGTTCTGTGGAAAAAAATAATTTCCTATGGCTTCTAGATATACTTATATCAAACATTATATATACTAGTATGTATACACACACACATACACTTTACTTTTATTTTATTTTTATTTTTTTAAAAATATATTTTATTAATTTTTTTACAGAGCTGAAGGGAGAGGGATGGAAAGTCAGAAACATCTGATGAGAGAGAAACATCGATCAGCTGCCTCTTGCACACTCCCTACTGGGGATGTGCCCGCAGCCAAGGTACATGCCCTTGACCAGAATCGAACCCGGGACCCTTCAGACATTAATAAATACAGAAGTCACAGACTTTATCTCACTCATGAGGCTGGCTAACATGATTTCAACTCTTAAAAAACAATAGAAGAATGAAAGATTATGCACCAATACTAGTCATAACCATCTATACAAAAATTAGTAAATTAAATCAATCATATATCATAAAACAAATTATACACACAATCAACTTTGGTTTATCCCAGAAAGCCTGTAGATGAATATTATATATTTAATTGCTATACTTCATCACATTAACAGATTAATGATGAAAATTGTACATATTTTAGTGGATACAGGGAAAATTTGATAAAATTTACGACACATTTATGTTTTATAAAAGTGACTTAGAAAACTAAATAGATTATTTTTAATCTGTAGATAAAGCTGCAAAAAATCTACAGCAAGCATTATAACTCTAATACAGTGAAAGCTTTCTTTGAGTTTAAGAAAAGGGGGATGTCTGCTTTTCTGATTCACATTCAGTATTATAATGTGCTAGCTAGTATACTAAGGTAAAAAATAAGAAACTATAAGTATAGGAAGTATAAAGTAAAATTGTTCTTGTTCACAAAGTACATAATTGTGTTGGTAGAAAATACAAATAGATTTATATTTATTTTTTAAAGGATAAGCAAAGATTTTCACAAAAGAGTTAAGGGAAAAAGAAAAAAAGTAAGTCCCCCAGATGTGGAAAAAAAAGAGATACTCATAAAAGAAAGATAAACTTACTAGGTATTATTGCATTTTGTAAGACTATAATAAGTAAAACTATGATGTTCAAATGAATGAATATATGAAAAGTGAAGAGATCCATACATAAAATCCAGATAGGTACTTAAATACATAATTTGCTAAAAGCTAAATGTGATATTTTATACAGTAGAAAAATTGATTATTCAATAAATTGTAAAAGAACACTATGTAGCCTCTGAAAAATGAATCTTGAGTTCTCCTTGATACCTTTTATCCAACATATTATCAAAACATCAAAGTATTAATATAAACAAAAATATTAGAGAAAAATATGAGGATTGCTATTTTTGTTTTTTTTTCTGTTTTTTAATGATCATGCATGTAGTAAGAAAAAGCATTTAGAGTATAATATGAAACAGAAAATCCATTATAAAAACTGATATTTGGCTACATAAAGTTACAAATGTCTGTAGTGAAAAAACATAAAATGTTAAAACAAAGTGACAAACTGGGAAAAACTGAGACATGCATTAAACAAATGCCTAATTTCCATAAAACTTTAATATATTAAATAAAATATAATAATCTAGCAAAAGAAAAATAATTCACTAGAATCATGGGCAAATGATATAAACAAAAAGTTTCTAGAAAAGTTTTTCAAATATGTAAAACTAGAGGCCCTTTGCACGAAGATTCCTGTAATAGGCCTTCCTTCTCCTGGCTGCCAGCACTGGTTTTTCTCTGGCACCCAAGACCCAGGCCTTTGCTCTGGCCACAGAAGAGAAACCAAGCCTCTATAGACTTCAGTTATCAGTCCTCATTCTTCAGTCTTCCTTCAGGTTGGAGCCTTCAGTCTTCGCTCCATGCCTACGTATGTAAATTAACTCGCCATTTCTGTTGGGTTAATTTGTATGATCACTCCTGATTGGCTGGTGGGTGTTGTGGAGGTACAGTCAGTTTGCATATTTCTCTTTTATTAGTGTAGATGGTTCTCAAGCTTTCTCATATCAAGAGAAATGTGAAAATCAAGGCAACAGTAATTCACATATTAGAATGGCAAAAAGTGAAGCCTTTAGTGATATTCCTTGTCCCAAGTCTGTGGGAAAATAGACTCTTACTCATGAATGTAAATATTCATAATCTCTCTGAAGGACTATTGGACAATAGCCATTAAAACAAAATTCATAACTTTTTTACTTACTAATTCTACCTTTTTGTATGTAGTCTACAAATATGTTTGTATGTATATGAAATTAGATAGGAGGGAGAAAAGTTACTGAAGCCTTATTTGTACTGCTAAGATCATAGAAATATATTCATGCAAACATAGGTGATAAGAAAATAGTTATGAGATATCTGTTAAATTAAGTATTAGGCATTCTTAAAAAGAATAAGGCAGCTCTTACATATCTGTATACAGTAACCTATACTTTTAGTGCACACATTGCTATTTGTGTGGAAAAATGTCTGTGTATACATGAACATACAGACATATGTGTAAAAGTCTGTGATTATCTCTGGAGAGATACTCAAAAAGTGATTGTCCATATGGAGAAAAAGCAGATGTTTGGAAATAGCTACCAAGGAAGAGACTTGCATCTTTTAAATATTGCATCACATGTATTATATTTTCAAAATAAATATATTTCATAAAAGTTGTTGTGATACAATTTTTTAGTTGGAAACATAGTTAAAAGTAAAATATCTCCATATTTAAAAAGTGCCCACATTACAAAGTACTGCCATAAAGAATCCCTATTTTATAGATAGCTAGAGGCTCAGTGCAGGAAATTCATGCATTGGTAGGGTCCCTGTGGCTGCCAGGTGTCTACCTGGTACTCCTTCCCTTCCACCAGCTGGCCCCACCCCTGGTCAAACTCCTGGTTGTGGGGACAATTTCCATACTACACTTTTATTATATAGAATTATATTAAAGTACTGAGACCTGCCGAGACCAGTTTGGCTCAGTGGATAGAGCGTTGAACTGCAGACTGAAGGGTCCCGGGTTTGATTTCGGTCAAGGGCATGTACCTTGGCTGCGGGCACATCCCCAGTAGGGGGCGTGCAAGAGGCAGCTGATCGATGTTTCTCTCTCATCGATGTTTCTGACTTTCTATCCCTCTCCCTTCTGCTCTGTAAAAAAATCAATTAAAAAAAATATATATATATATATTTAAAAAGTACTGAGACCTAATTACCTTTTCCACACTATCTGAATATTGACCAAAAGCATGAGAATTTAAATTGAGATTTTCTACAATATCCAGCCTCTTAGTCATATTATATAATTCCTCTTTATCCTAGTTTTTATTTAAAATTAAGTCATTTTGGGTTCTATGAAATGTGGCAATAGGAAAATCCACCAGAAACGAATTGGATATAGTTGTTTTACTCAACTTGATATGAATCCTCCAAACTCAATACAGTGAGTGGTACATGACATATGTTCAATAAATAATTGTTAAATTAATAAATAAATAATACAATGAATGAGTGAATAAATGATGCATGTTGCCTTTGAAGGTTCTTAGTATGATAATGAATTCATTTGAGAATTATTTGTAGACTAGAGACCCAGTGCTTGAATTTGTGCACTGGTGGGGAGCTTGGGGGTGACTTGTAGGGATCAGGCCAAAATAGGCAGTACAATGCCACCTTCTGCTCCTGCCTGCCACTCCCTCTCATCCTGGCCCTGCTCTCCATGCTGCAGGCTCATGCCCAGTCAGTCTTGATTTGGAGAGGCTCACGCTGCAGCAGCAGCACTCTCCAGCCATGAGCCCTGTGTCTGGCACCTGTCCCGCAGAGGGGATAAGAGGGACCAGGATGGGATCAGCCCTTTGGGTGGGCAGTGGGATGGCCTTGCAGCCAGGGACCTGAATATATCCCACTAATGTTCCCAGGAACCATCTGGTGGTCCCTTTTATATTGTTTTTTCCTTGCGGAATGTCTAAGGAGGGCAAGCAGCCACAGTGCTCAAGGCTGACTTCCAGGAGACCACCAGTGCAGGTCTGTGGGTGCCTGGCCTTTTTTCCAGAGATTGGACCTGCAGGACTCCTAAGGGAGTGAGTGGCTGCTGCCAGGCTGGTGGGCTGCTGGAAAAAGTTGGTGAACTGAGTGGCACTCCTGCAGTGGGATCACATTGACCACCAGGGGGCACCTCCTGCATTGAGTGACTGCCTCCATGGTGGTCAGTGTGCATCATAGTGACTGGTTGAGGGGTTGTTCAGTCGTTCTGTAGCTTAAGCTTTTATATATCCTATCTAATAAAAGAGTAGTATGCAAATTGACCATACCTTTGCTACACACACAGCCATGCCTACCAGCCATGCCCACCAGCCAATCAGGAGTGATATGCAAATTAACACCAAACCAAGATGGCTGGAAAAATTCTAGGCCAGAGGATTCTTCTGGCTTTGGGGGAGGCCAGGGCTGGGTGCCCAAGGCCAGAGGCTTTTGCCGGCCATGGGCAGGCTGGGGGTGAGCCATCAGTAGGACATCCCCTGAGGGCTCCCAGTATGTGAGAGGGGGCAGGTTGGGCTGAAGGACCACCCACCCTCAGTGCATGAATTTCGTGCACCAGGCCCCTAGTATATAGATAGTTGCACAGAAGTATTATATAATATAGCTGTATTTTTCAAATTAACCAAAATTTAACACATATTGTATTTATTTTATGTAAATTTTCCCAAGAAAAATAAATGCTTTTCTCACTGTAAGTGTAAAATAGTGAAATACCTCTCTCAAATTATGGAGTAACACTTAACTGTATGAGATGATGTATCTGTGCACTGGTGGAGACTTTGGAGGTGACTTGTGGGGATCAGGCTGAAAGAAGAAGTACAATGCCAGCTGCTGCTCCTTGGACTCCAACATACAAGATAAATTATTGAGCTTTTTATCCAGACCTTATTATTGAAATTGTCAATGATTTTTACTGTGAAGGTGTGACAATATGACATTACCTTCAGTGAGCTGCAAAGCAGAGAAAGCATGTCGCAGATCCAAATGCTGCTCCAAGTGCCAAGAATATAGCTAATATACATGGGAACACTTCCAAAAAATCCATATGGCAATGTGAGTTGAACATCTTTTACAGCAGCAATTCCATTTTAACCCAAGTTCTTTCCCTCAAATAGCACCTCTTTTATTTCCTGCAGTCAAACTGGCTGTATGATCCTCACTCTTGCCAAGGCCCCTGTCTGGGATGTGCATCTCCAGGAACCAAAGTGCTAAACCTTTGCTTTCACTAGGCTGCTCTGCCAAAAGCCCATCTTGACACACCTTAAATTATACTAGATCAAAGGCTGAAAATTATATGCCATCCCAAGTAGAAAGATAAAATGTTTATCTACCACATTAGGGGTGTGTGATGTTTTTAAAGCACTTGATGTTTGAGTGAAACATTATTAAATGTCCCTGCAGTGTAGTGTGGCTTACCTCCTTGGAGCATTTGATGGATATATTATAATAGGCTGGTGGCAAATTTCAAGTGGCATGTTCAGTATGTGTTTAGGATGTTTATGTGTGCACTGATTCCTGTGGTACTGCTCTAATTGAAAATAAGGTTTACGTGGTGAGAGCAGTGATTCAATGACATGCAATACCATAAAAGTGAGTCCTGCCTCTAGCACACCATTGCTTTTAATGGATTTCTACATATTTGGAAAGTTTTATAATTTCTCCTTAAAAATAAACCCATAAATGTCAGGAAGAATATTTTCCCTACTAATGGAGTTTGCATGCCAAGTGGACTTCATTGCAATGTCTGTAGGTGGGCTGGGGTAAAGGCCAGGGGAATTCAAATAATTTTCTGTAACAGGTTCCCTTTTCTTTTTTTAAAAAAGGGATGATTTTCTTATATAAAATATAAATAAAGAACTGTGTATTGATTTTTTAAAAGTGTAGATAAGGTTTCAAATAGTTAATGTTCTCATAAAGTATATCTTGTTATAGGCTCTTTGATGAAAGTCACTGAAATGCATAAATTTAAATATTCTACTACCTACTCTCAAATGTGCAATGAGATAACACAATTAACAGTTCACACTGCTGCCAAAATTAAATTTTTCTGGTGAAATGGAACTATTATATGCCCTTGGTGTTTTCCCAACCTTTATTTTTTAATTATTATGTAGATTTAAATATATGTTAAATTTTGGGAATATTTTATGTCTGTGTGCTACTTTGGTGATACATTTTGAACGTAACCATCATATGATATTTTCTATTTCATGGCTTCATAGTTAGCAACTGAAATTGTAATATTTTTTTTAAATATAACTAGATTAAGTTTCAGGAGATAAGACATAATTTCAGCATAAAATTCTCCAAAAAATATTTGAAAATAATCTTTATTTATTATACTCTGGAGAAAACTAAATGTAGTTTGTTTTATTATTTGTTCCTAAAAACATTTATGAGTTTACCTGGAATTTCTTAGGAGGATAAACATATTCTCAAAGAAGTTTTGGGTAATTAATGGAGAAATCAATTTTTTACAGTAATTTTGAAATTTAATATTTCATTTGTAAAACAATAATGTCATAGTTATTTATTCAAAAATAGAGTTAAATCCAAATATAGTGATCCCCACTATTCCAAAGTTTTCATTACAGAACTTTTCTTTTACAAAAGACCTATATTAGTATATGTTTTTGATAACCAATAGAAATCTCAAGAGAATTTTTGTTTTTATAAGAAAAGCTAAAAGGCTGTTACAAAGGCAACATGCACCCCCAACATCAAAAATTGGCACAGCTAATCTCCTTTCACAGGTAAAACATAACATCAAGCACCCTAGATTTGAACTGTTTGTGAGTGTCTGTGCTTTATCTCTACTAGCATCAGTAAGGAAGATTAGCAAGGTGTGCGCTAAGGTATTAGAAAAGCCTCAAAGTGCTCATAAGAGTGTTAAGTTTGGCCTAAATCTAGATATAATTAAGCATATTTTCTATGATTTGATAGTTTATTTTGGCTCCTGGAAATGCTAAAACATGTTTCTATATAAATTAATGATAATTGCATCTTCACTTTAAGCCATTTGGGCTTATCAAAGCTTTCATAGGAATACTACATTTGAACAGTGGGGGAAAACATGTATATGCTAAGTCCTGTATTTACATGAGGGATTATATATATATAAAAAAAGACCATGGCTCAAATTCACTGAATACAAATAGCAAGAAGAGCTGTTCCATGAAGTTTGTTATATTGCTTAAAAAAAATAAGGTCCATACATAATTGAATATTTCAACTTAAAAGAAAAGACACTACCAACATATTTGCATTGAGCCTCCACAGTGAGAAGAATTTTCCCTATTGATGAGATGCTTGCAGTTATGTGATGGTACGATATATACAATTTAATCATTTCAACATCATGGGATGAGTGCTCTGAGGTGTGTGATTAAAGTGCTAGAGGAACATGAGCAATACCTACAGAAAGCTAGAAAAAGCTTTAGGGAAGATAGGGCTTTCTATTTGGAGTCTTGGAATTCTTTCTAAGCAAAAAAAATAGCTTGAGTAAATGCAGGGACATTTGTTAAATTCTGACAAATTTTGATATTGGTGAGGTTGGAGGCTAAGTTTCATGGGAGAAAAATGGCCAAGGATGAGCACACTGAAGGTGGCTAGTGGCAGGCAGAAAGGTTTTCTAAGTGTATGCCAAGGATTCTAGGCCTCACTTTTGAGCTGGAGGTGGGTGGAGAAGCCAAAGTTGTTAAAAAAATAACACATGCCATTTTGGGCTAGAAATATATTTTGCTGGTAGTGAAATAGTAGATTGCAATAGGGACAAGCAAGACAAAATTGATTTCAATGGTCCTTGTGGTAGATGACTTGTGATTATGTAATTGGGGAAAAATATAAAAAGAACATAGGCAGGATTTGTTGGCCAACTGGTCATCAGTTGGACATATGAACAAAAGTCAAAAATAACAATCTGGGCAGTTAGTCGCCCAAAATTTGGGAATGCCATTTTACAGAATGAATCTAAATGAAATTGACTATAGGAAATTCAATTGAAAGAGCTATGATTTCAGAAAACTAAGGTTCTTAAATACCAAAGATAAAAGCTGAAAGTCATTATAATGTTGGTTTTTTCCCCCAGAAACTGGTATAAACAATAAAAAACAATATTATTTTCAAAAATTATTTTAACATACTATTGGCTCAATTTACATAATTTATCCAGCAGATGTTTATATTGTCTTTGATAAATTCCCAGTTAATTTTTTTGAACGGCATAGCAAGGAGTTCTAATGTCTGAAGGAACAAAGTGTTGGACAAAGATGAAAACTCAAGACAAAAAAGGGTTAGCGACAGAAACACTGAGTGGGCAGGGGCACTGCCTGAGATCAGAGGGACAGGAGGATGGGGAGTACAGCCAAGCTATTTATAGGCTGTCACTAGATGTAGAATCAAGGTGGGGAGGCTCTCAAAACCATAGTCCAGAAGCACCACTTGAGTGGCACTAGAAAAATGCCAGCAAGATAACGGGAAGCCACCTGAGAGAAATTATAGGTGTATGCCTGTAAATCTTCAGCCTTTATCATAGAAAAAACTCTGTCAGCTGATAGTGGGTGGGAACTGGTGTCTTCCTGTGAAATGTACTCCACCTACTTATCTTACTGCAAGATACCATGCTGGTGTATTCCCACTGCCTGGTAAATTTTCAACTTGCTTTGCCAAGAGTGTGATTAAAACTAAGTGGGATGATATGAACTGGGTGTTTCTGCAATTACCTACACAGTTTGCCTCCTGAAAATCCCCCTGATATTTGAATTGAGAGACAATGAAGGAGCCATTCATCAGCTCAATTACAACTGCAGGGCAGAGAGGCTAACCCTCATTCAGGGCCTTGAAGAAACTGTATGCTGGGTTTTCTCTTGGGCATAGAAGAAACAGGATAGAATTACAAAATCAAGGATATATTTTTTGTTTGAAGCCTGTCTGTACTTCTAATTTCTTTGCTGGTTAGGAGAACTACGTTTCCTAAGAGATCAGTCTTACCTCACAATTCTTAAATGTAGTAAACATATCAGTAGGTGTACTCTGAACTATCACTGAGGTCTTTTTATGCCTCCAACAGTATAAAAATGGTATTCTAGAAATACTCTGTCAACCCAACTAAAAAATAAAGGCAAACAACTAGACCAGATTTTTTAAAGTCTGAAATTAAAAAAATCTTCTTTGACCTTTTAGTGAATGTAATTATTTAAATTAAAAATATTTATTTGCTATTAAGTCAATTATTGGCCAAACTAGAGGCCCAGTACAGGAATTCATGCACCAGTGGGGTTCCTCAGCCTGGCCAGTTAGATCATGTTGAAACTTGTTTTTTCCCATTCCCTGAGGGGTCATGGAATGCATGAGGGCACAGGTCAAGCTGAGGGACTCCACTAGTGCATGATTGGAGCAGGGAGAGACTCAGGAAGTTTGCCAGTGAGTTAGGGACTGTTGGAGAGCTTTAGGGCATGTCCCGCCCATCTGGCTCAGTACCAATCAGCTGGACCCCAGCAGCAAGCTAATCTATCAGTGGACTGTCTGCCTCATGGTAGTCAGTGCATGTCATAGTGAGTGGTTGAGTTGCCTTAGCATATCATTAGCATATTACACTTTGATTGGTTGAATGGCTGACCAGTTGACTGGACCCTTAACATATTAGGCTTTTATTATATAGAATAATTTGGTTCCAAATATAGTCATAATCCTGTGTAGTTAACCCTGTGCCTCTCTGGCATTCTGTCCTTTGATTTTATGAGTTCAAAGATGTTTATTTATTTTACTTTTTTATATCTTTCAGTTTCCTTGTGTCCAGGCAGACTGAGCCATAAAATCCGCATTCAAGAAATTTTCAAGAACTGTTTAGGAAGACACCAATCTAAGTGTTTCAGAAATACTAAGGAAACCATCTTTAAAGGATTTTACAGCAAGCTACAGAAAGTTCAATTTATGACTCACCCTATTATTAAGAGTTCCTTAAAATAACTTCCTAAAATTATAATGTCTTCCATACTCAGTTCTGTATAAAATGACAAATTTCTTTCTCTCTGATTTTTCTTTCTTTGGCCTAGTTCTTCAGTTTTCAAGTCTGCATAGATGTCCTATATTGTTATTTAGACATCCCAATTTCATGATTTATTTTTACTAGGACCTTTTCAACAACACTGTTATATTTTTTATTTTAAATTTCATATTTGAGTTCATTTACCACCTGGTGAATCAGTTATCTATTGTTGTTTCACAAACTACCTCACAAACATAGTGGCTTTATATAACAACTATTTTATTATTATTTTTTTAACTTTATGGGTCAAGACCAGGGCAGAACACAGTCAAAGTGCCTCTTCTGTTCTGTATGTATTCATGGAGGTCACTCAGAGATGTACAGGTGGTGGGTAGGCTTGTCTGGATTGTGTAAGTAGCCCTTGAAAGGGATATTAGAAGATTAGACTTACCTGGCACTGGTAATCTTCATACATACATATGGCCATTTCAGAATGGCAATTTTAGGCTAATGGAACTTCTATATGCCAGTTTTGGATACCCAGTAAGGGTTTTCCAGGAAAGCAGATCCCAAACTACTTATGACTAGTCCTGGAAGTTACAGAAAGTTCCTTCTGATGTATTTCATTGCATAAGGAAGTCACTAAGGTCAGTTCGATTCACTTTTCAACAGAAACTTCATCATCTCTAACCTAATGCACCTGTGTGACTTTTGCCCGGTATAATTTCTTTACTAATCTCATTTTCATGACTTCTCCAATGAGAGTAAAGTAGTAAATTCCAACATCATAGAGTTGTTATGAAGATTTAATAAACTTTATGAAATTCCTTCTCAAGTTGTTATTTGCATCCTTTATTAATTTGTTCTTATTGAAATTAATTTTGTTTCTGGTCCCATTTTTAATTATTCACTATTCTGAATTTGAATCCCATTTCAAGCTAGCACCATTGCACCCCTTATAAATACTTGTATTATGTCTCAAATTTAATAAAATTATTTTTCATGATGTCTTTAATGAGAAGGTCTAGGATTCACTGGTGAATATTAGAGCTTTAATTATATCTGCACATGAATTAGACTTCTGTCTTCACCACCTCTTAAAAATACATAATCTCTGTTACCTAGAGAGGAGTTGATGGCCTTTGAGCATACTATGTTCTCTGGAAAAATTATTTTCTTCCCAATGTCAAACCTAGATTTCACTCAAATCTCAGCTAAAAAAATCATTTTATCTAAGAGGTCTTTCTTGAGCACCCTATTCAAAAGGACATTGACCCCCATGCTCTGCTGGTTTACTCATACACTTCTACTCTGCTTTACATTTTTGTTCAATGCACCTATCACTGACATAATATGAGTGTTTTCATTTATTATATGTCTTTTTAAACTGAATGGACCTTCATGACAATAAGAATATGCTTTCTCATCTTAATTCTTAGGACATAGAACTGAGTCTGACATAGAGTAAGTGTTCAATAAGCAAAATAGGTAAATGATTGTAAAAGATTTTGAGGGTGAAGGTCAAACATAAGAAAATAATACAATTGCTAACATTTCTTTTACCTAGGCCAAAATATATCAAATCACTGTTTGCAAAATTTAATTTTGTTGGATATAATGTATTTCTAAAAGAAATTTAGGTGCATCTATAAGAATATAACTGAAACATAATTTGTAATTAAGATGTTCCTTTTGCTTTCTATCTCTCAATTTGATCCTTTATAATCTTAGCCACCCTTACCCACACTCTAAATAAAGGTTGAATGCTTAGTTTGAGATATGATCCAGAGATTCCCTTGGAATGGTTGGCTTGGTGGTTGGTTGTTCATCTGGGTCATGATGTCAGCAGATTGTTGAACGTTATAGGACAATCGCATATTTGGCTAATAATGACACCATAGAAAGCAACATTCTTCAGAGCAGTCTGGCAATGTCCAACTCTGGAAGCGACCCCAGTTGGCTTGGCTAGGCCACATGCTAGGAGGAGCCATCAATCACTCTGGCCCATCACTGATCAGGTATTTCTGGGAACTTAGGTGGGAAAACATTTGTCTGACTAGTTTTACCAACTTAAAGTCAGTTAAGTTTTCTGTTTGACTCTAAAGTAAACAAAATTGAAAAAAAAGGTAGAGCCAATGCATTTAATTAAGGTATGTTAATGATTAGTTGTCCTTAATAACAACCACATCAAAAATTCACCTCTTTAAAAAAAAAATCACCTCTTTCATTTTCAAGTTGGTTTTTGGTTGTCATAAATTAAAAGTAATGATAATTAACCACATGTTCTTTGTTATGCTGAGGACTTTGAATGTTTCTCTCCACAGCTAATAGTCATTTTAGCCACATGTAGAATAAGGAACTATGGGACTTTATAATCTTTTTTAAGGAAAATGAGCAACAGAATTTTAGAGCAGAGTGTGAAATGTGAGTGATTGAAAATCTCACTCAAGGGGCAAGTGTGTGTAGGTATCTGATATTTGCTCTCTTATGCTTTTGATCTTAGAACACCTAACAGAATTAGGGCAGAAGCTTTTTGCTGACTTGTTGCATCAGTGCTAAAGATTCAAAAAAAGTATTCATATTCACCCTAGTGTTGATTGCCCTATAAATAGGAAACTACCCAGTTAACCTTGCCTGTTGTCATATAGAGAGTTTTATTAAAAATAAACAGTGCGTGTCAGGATAGCAGGATGTGGGATTTCTGCTTAGATGCCCACAACTCTTTCAAATACTTCATTAAAATGTGCAAAAGGACTCTTCAGTGCTGTGAGCAAAAATATTGTTATGGAAAGTGAGGTTGTTATCATAGCTTCAGTGATTTGCAGTGATTTTTTAAATAAATGAGTTTACATTTGAAAAGCAATGTGATAATAGGAATTTAGAGCCCCCACCTATTTCTTCTATTTTGACACATATGAAATATGCTGTTTTGTTTTGACACTCGAAGGAAATGCTCTATTTATTAAAAATCACTGAACAGTAATGAGTTTTTAGTTAGGGATTTTACCAGATTTCCCTGACATGAGGGAATCTGATACTGATGAATCTACAATAAATAATCTTAGGTGTGTGTATAATTTCGAACAGAAGTACTCATATTTCAAAGGGTTGGTATTGATCTTGCCAGGACTCATTAGAAGAAATCTTGGGTATGCTCTGGTAGGGTGGCTCAGTTGCTTGAGATGTTGTCCCAGGCACTCAAAGGTTATGGGTTCAATTCCAGTCAGGTCACATAGCCAGGTCGCAAGTGGGATCTCCAGTAAAGGCATGTAGGAGAGGTAAGGGATCAATGTTTCTCTCTCATATCAATGTTTTTCTGTTTCTCTCTCTCTCTGTAAAAATCAATAAAACATATAATTGGGTTAAGATTAAAAAAACATATTGGGTAGCTGTTATCTAGATACAAACTACATCTTATAATCCAGTGGAAGGTCCAGACCAAGTGAGAGGAGAGACTGATGACCTTTTACCACCTACATAACAACCTCTTCAACTTAAAAGCAGAATCCTTACCAAGCACACCCAAACTGGCTAGCAGTTCTTTCTCAGCCTGGTTAAAATTAGTATTTTCCCTAGAGAGCTCAAAGATGAATTCATTAAGAAATCAGAAGAACAGATTGCTGAGCTATCCATTTAAAAGTCAGACCTAATTGCAAATGGGTGCTTCTGGGAGTGTCATTCTCTATCTCCAAAAGCCCCCTTTATCAAGGGCACAATGAAATGGCTGTTCCAAAGTTTTGGAAACACTCTTCCAACATTAAAGTCGAACAGACTGTCAAACCTCAGAGGGAAGGCAGGGGAGGGTGGGTGAGTGGGAAGAAATCAACCAATTAATTTATATTCATATATGCATAACCCATGGACACAGATAATAGTTTTATGAAGAACTGGGATGCAGGGGGCAGGGTGTGGGCAGGCTAGGAAAGGTCAATGGGGGAAAAGGGGATATATGTAATACTTTCAACAATAAACACATTAAAGTGCTATGGATTTGGTTATTAATATTTCATATTAGTCCTTATTATGGGCACAGCAGCACCTATGCTGCTAGGTAGAGAGGCTACATACTTTTTTCCTCCTTATCATAATTCATCTATGAAACAAGAAATCAACCTATTCAAAGCTCTGCATTAGAAATTTTATATTCAATATTTTCTAATCATTCCTACTCTTTAACTGGTCATATAATGTTCTATGTTAGTAAAGGAGAAATAATAGCTCCTGTAGTCAGAGTGGTAGGCTTTCAAATGTAGCTCTATTATTTATGTGCTGTACAACCTCATGCAGATTTGTATATTTTCTGTACTTTGGCATTCTCAGCTATAAAATGGGGATAATAATGGTATTTACGTTTTAGGATTATGGGTCGAGTTTGAAAATGTTTAACATACGAAGGAATCAAAGAATATTAGTTCTTATTTCTTGAACACATTAGAAACTGGTGTGAAACTAAATTATTGGGAAGGAGTCCCCTGAGATGACTGTGGTAATTATCTCAATGATTTGTCAATATCAGGTAGGAGAAAATATTTTATTAGTGACTGTCATCGTCAGCTTGGGCTGACTTAATAGAATGACACAGATGGGGTGACATAAACAACAGACACTTACTTTCTCACAATTATGGAGGCTGGGCTTCTAGGATCAGGTACACTTAGGGTTGCTTTCTGGTGCAGCTTTTCTTCCTGGCTTACAGTCATTTTTCACTGTGTCCTCAGTTGGCCATTTCTCTGTGCGTGAGGGGTGGAGGGAGAGAAGGATCTGTGGGGTATCTTCTTCTTATAAGAGCACATGTCCTATTGGACCAGGATTCCACTCTTGTGACCTAATTTAAACTTAATTATTACTTTCCTCCAGGCTCTATTTCAAAAAACAGTCACATTGGCAGTAGAGGCTTTCACATGTGAATCTGGGGATGGAGTACATAATTTAGTCCATAAAAATGACATTTCAATAAATATAAATACAGTAAACAAATCTGCTTTTTTTTTAACCTGACTGATTTTACTATATGTCATAAGATGGACAATTTCTTCATTCTAATTGAAACCAGAATTATATTGGAAGAAGAGTTGATAAATTTTGATGTTTCAATGTGTTTCCTTTTGAACTGATCATGTCTTAGGTTAAGACAGGAGTTTAATATTCCATAATAATGTATCTAGAAGTTAACTAATATTTTTATTTTATCTTTCTCAGTTATGTCAGTTTTAATGAAATGTATCTATTCTTATCTGATAATACACAATGAAGATAAGTTGAAAATCATAGTTACATAGATACACATGAATAAGAATGAAATTCTGTCCTAGCCCAGCAACCAGAAGTAACATGAGACTTCTGTAGTGTTGTCCTTTATGGTGCACAGAATTTGTGCAAGGGGGGCGGGGGGAGTGTTCCTAAGCCCAACATGCATCTTCTCCAATCTGGGACCCCTTGAGGGATGATCAACTGCCAGTAGGATCGGGACTAAATGGGTAGTTGGACATCCCTCTCACAATCCAGGACTGCTGGCTCCCAACTGCTCACCACCTGCCTGCCTTCCTGATTGCCCCTACTGCTTCTGCCTGCCAGCCTGATCACCCCCTAACCACTCCCCTGCCATCCTGATTGATGCCTAATTTCTCCCTTGTCAGCCTGTTTGCCCCTAACTGCCCTCCCCTGCAGTCCTGAGTCCTCCCCACCCCCAACTGCCCTTCCCTATAGGCCCAGTCAACCCAACTTCCCACCCTACTGACTTGGTCACTCCTAATTGCCCACCTCTGCAGACTTGATCACCTCTCTTGCAGGCCTGGTCCTTCCCAACAGCCCTCTCCTGCTGGCCATCTTGTGTCCACATGGGGGCAGGATCTTTGACCCTATGGTACAGCCATCTTGTGCATTGAAGTGATGATCAATCTGCATATTACTCTTTTATTAGCTAGGATAGAGGCCTAGTACATGGGTGGGGGCCAGCTGGTTTGCCCTGAAGGGTGTTCCAGATCAAGGTGAGGGTTCATTTGGAACGTGGTTGCAGAATGGGCTAGGGGCCTGTGGTGGTTTGCAGGCTGGCCATGCTCCCTGGTGCCCCAAGTGGAGGCCCTGGTATCTGGAATTTATTTTACTTCTACAATTGAAACTTTGTAGCCTGGAACGGAGCCAAGCCTTCTGCTCACTAGGTGGCAGTAGCCATTTCTGTTGGGATTTATTCACCTTCTATAATTGAAACTTTGTAGCCTTAAGCAGAGGCCTGGGTCAGTCAGGGCAGGTGGAAAGCTTGATTTCCTCCATCTCTAGGTGCAACTCAAGCCTCCTGCTCTCACCAGCTCTGTGGCTGCCATCATTTTTATTTATCTTTTATCATTGAAACTTTGTAGCATTGAGTGAATGTCTGAGCCAGCAAAGGCAGATGGAAAACTTGGCTTCCTCGATCACCAGAAAAATCCAAATCTCCCTCCTGCTCTCTGTGGCCAGCAGATTGGGTTTATTTGCCTATTCACTCCTGATTATCTGGTGGGCATGGGTGGTGGGTGTAGTGGATGTATAGTCAATTTGCATATTACTCTTTTATTATATAGAATATGGTCTATTTATAGGTGATAATCCTAATAAAAATATGAGCTGTTGAGTAATACTTCTACATGCATTTGTTTTTTAGACACCATGAGTGTGATATACCAATGAGACATACCAGAGGGTTTTGGGCTTCAAAGTAAGCAGATACTGACTTGTAGACAGACAACTGTGAGCATCTGTATATAGACAGTATTGCAGCCATGTATGCAGATGACGTTGGTAAAGAATACACATGTGAGAAGACCAGTTGATTTATTCATCAGCACTTTAGGTACAGTACCTTGGGCCCATGGTAATTTTAGGGCCCATAAAAGTATTTTAATATATTTTAAAATCAAAAGGATAAATAAGTTAAAGGTCAGAAAAAAGAGTTTTAATTTTATTCACACATCAGAATATAAAGTAATGTTCAGGGCCATAAAAATCAATTAAATTGTGCCTAAAATAGAAACAAAATTTGTCTTAAAATTAATATTGATAATATTATCATGGTAAAGTCCAATGAAGGCAAATATTCCTAAGATCCACAAAAGTTATAATGTGACCCTGGCTGGAGGTTACTGACTGTGAAGTAACCTGAAAATAATAGTCTTAAAAAGATAAGGGAAGAAATAAAAACCTACACAAATATTTTAAAATGTCCCAGGGGTCTACCACAATTCACTTTCTCATATTCTCCCAGCCGCCAAGGATCGTCATGACATTTTTCTACAGATTGTTTGAGTCCCAGAAGGCAGCATGAAGGAGGTCCCTCTGCTCTGAGATTATTTTCCTATTATACCTCAATTACATTTATAAAGTTCTTCCTTTCATGTCAGCCTAAGTGGTTTTTGGAGTTATTAATTTAATGTTTAATAAACCAGTTGCCATAGCAGCAATCATATCACAGATGTTTTGTTAAAGCTTCTCTACAGCATACACCTTTTGTCAATATGTTATTTTGAACATTTCAGAGGATAAATACTTAAAAAAGGCAACACAACTTTCAGGTTTTAAGCTCACAATTTGCATTACTAATTATATGCTCTCTTCAAAGAATAAAAAATAAAATTTATAGTATTTAAGAAGGTTGATGAGCCCATTTCAAGAATATACTATAGGTGAAGGTCTAAAGAAAACTTCTCACTTTTAAAAATGAAGTGTAAGGTCAAGAAATAAAAGTTATTATAATGGAATATATATTTTAAAATAAGTTTTAATTACTTAATAATCATAAGTGCTACAAATGATTATCTTTGTTAAAATCTATGGGCATTTTTCTCTATGGAGTGACACTGATTCTTATTTTATATTTACATCACTAACTCCTGGTATATATGGGTAAATGACTGGGAAGTTACACAATCTTGATTCATTTTCTTTCTTCATTATTATTTATTATCTGATTTTGAAGTTAAGGCATTGAAACTATCTTAAAAACCTTGATCATTTTTTTCAAAATTAAGATGGTAATATTTAATAGCCACATATTTTGATGACTAAATGCCCTTGGCTCTGGTTTACTTTTATATTTTTAATTGAGGGTTTTAAAAATTGTTGTTGTTTTTCTAAATCAAGGGAAAATAATAACACATGGAGTTTTATAAAAGTCAATTCTAAACCCAGAAATACAGTAATATATTTTTTTCCAATTTACAACTGCTTATTTGGAAAAAAAAGGAGAAACCCAGGAGTGACAAGGTACATACTGATCTCTAAATAAGACATCCTGTCACTAGGTGACAGTCATGAATAAACTCCTGATTTCCCTTTCTCATTAGTAGGATGGGTGAGGATTCCTTGTTTATAGTACCAGATTCAAATTTGGATGAATGACACTACATTGCTCTATGGAGGAGCTGCAAATTTCCTCTTTCTGAGAGATTACATGGGCATGGACTTCAATCATGGGTGGTTTTTATGGTCTGTGTGGGAAGTGAATTTGTTTTGTGTGTGTGTGTGTGTGTGTGTGTGTGTGTGTGTGTGTGTGTGTGTGTGTGTTTAACTGATTTTTAGAGAGAAAGGAAGGGAGAAGAAAGAGAGGGAGAGAGAGAGAGAGAAAGAGAGAGAGAGAGAGAGAGAGAGAGAGAGAGAGAGAGAGAGAGAGAGAGAGAGAGTTCTTTTTTTTTTGTTCTACTTATTTAGGTACTCATTGATTAATTCTTGTGTGTGCCCCAACTGAGGACCAAACTCACAATCGAATTACTCTCTAACCAACTGAGCTACCTGGCCAATGTAGGAAGTGAGTCTTTAATGAATTCATGTGCTCAAGCGCAGAAGAAGAGGCTGATGTTTCTCATGAAGGCTTATGTACAGTTCTATGAGTTAAATATTGTTCTTCCTCTCTCCCTATAGTGGAAAGCCAGTACACTCCATGTCTTATGTCTCCCAAGGGTTGGAACCTTTGGCTCCTTCTAAATACCAGCCTGCACTATGCTAACACAGGATAAATACTTTTCCTCAACAGAAACTCCACATCCATCTGTGTAAGGATGCATGACAAATTTCATTTAGGGCAATGGTATGAGAGTCATACTCAAAATGTGAAGCAAGAGTGAGCACAAAGCTTTTATTTGTTCTTTAAGAAAAAAAATATTTCTTTGTGGGTTTAAATCATCAAGCATGTTGCAGGAAGAAAAATGAATTTTAGCTTGGCCTTCTTTTAGTCTCTTTGTGACTGTGTGAAAGTGGGCCGTTAAGATCTCTCTGAAAGATTACAGACCCACTCATTAATTTTATATCACAGGCCTTTGAATTTGGAAAACATGAACAAAGGAATTAAAAAGAAAAATTAAATGGGTTCCCTATCATCTTTGAGCGCCCCTAGGCTATATGCAAACACAATATATAAAACTTTATATTATTTACCTGGGAGAATGTTATGACTTATCAAGTTAGCCCTTTCAGGTTACCAGTGAGTTAATGGGTTACTTTCCAGGCACTATTTGTAGAAAAGCAAAAAAAAAAAGGGGGGGGGAGGTGGATTTTAAAATTTTGTATTTTGGGGTTGGTTTGGTTTTCTGAGAGACCAAATGTTACATAGGTTGTGACTCTAATTTGTTCTCCAGCAGGGCTGAGGTGGCATCCCTGGCAGCTAGCTACATATCAGCATTCTCCTACTGGCTCCTTTTTGGGATTAAAGACACATGTTTGCAAAATGAGGAGCAGGGATAACAAGACAGCTATGGTCTGTGATACAGAACATAGTAATGCTGATTGGCCAGTTTTAGGAATAAGAAACATGTGGCCATGTCTTGCATGATACTTTCATTTTATTGCCTCACCCCAAATTTATCTGTGCATTGTACAAACCCCACTTTCATTATTTTGGTGTTTTCCAGCTTTAAAAAGCTTAAAATATTCTCTCCAAGTGGCAGTTCTCTCTGTTAAAATATTTTTGGAAAAAAAAAAAAGAAAAATTATGTCTTGCTTTAGGTTCATTTTTAGAAAATGTACTTTACTCTTTTAAAAATAGACACAACATAAGCTATTTTCTTTTATTTTGGAAATCTCAGCTCTTTGCCTTAGAAAATAGGGAGGGGGGCTTTGTTCCACTTTTTATTACTAATAGTGATATTACTGATATTCTTGTACGTGTTTAATTCTTTGTCAAACACACCGTACACTTTCTGAGTGTATATTCCAAATTACTAATAAAACATGTTTTTTTCTGTTAGACTTACTTGTCACTATAATTATAATTCACCTACAGGCCCGGTTCACAAAATTCATGCACGGTGGTGGTCCCTCTCCCCAGCCTGCACCCCCTCCAATCCAGGACCCCTCAGGGGATATCTGACTGCCTCTCGAAATTCAGGATCACTGGCTCCTAACCACTCACCTGCCTGCCTGCCTACCTGATCACCTCTGACCACCTGTGCCTGCCTGCCTGATCTTCCCCTAACTGCTACCCTGCTGTCCTGATTGCCCCTAACCTCCAATGGCTCATCCCGCATCTGGGACCCAGGATTTTCTTTTCCAGCCAGTTGCAGGAACCCAGGACCCGCCTTCCCTTTCCTGATGCAGGCACCCAGGACCCTGGCCAGCTTTGCTAGGGCTGACCACAGCCATAAGGAACTGTGGGCAGGCGGCTTGTCCCTTGCCTAGACTGCAGGTGCAGGCACAGCCACTAGTGCCTGGGACCATGGGACAGGCGGCTTGTCCCTCTCCCAGGCCACAGCCCCAGCCACTGGCACCTGGAACCGCAGGGCTGGCACCTTGCCCTTCTCCCAGGCCACAGCCTGGCTGGTCCCCATTCCTCTTTCCCTAGTGTTGAGTGTCTGAGCCATTATGGCAAGATGTCATTTTAGGGCATGACAACCATTTGCATATTAGCTCTTTATTATATAGGATAATTTATTCCTACATAATGTCTGTTTAGGCAGATTTGTGCATATTTGAAACGTTAATAAAATATTTCAAGTAACTGTTTACTCAAAATAGACAATTTTGCCATATTGAGCAGTAGTTTGAAACCAAATAAATGAGTTTGCTATTTTGTAGAGAGAAAAAATGGCCTGTCATGAACATTATCAATATATACACCAAGTTGAAGATGATGACAGATTAGTTTGATGCTGTTTTAGAAACTCACAGGTAGCTCTAAAACTGCTTTAAAATGGAAGATTCTCTACTTTAACTCTTGAGCATAAATTGTCCTTCAAATCACCCAGGATCTAAAGTTTAGGAATGTATCCTCTATGTCAGAAAGTGCTATGCTGCCATTTAAGACTGATTATTAATTACTTTATTTTTACTATGCCATTTCTCTTTCACCCTACATTTCCAAACTTCCTGGAATCATTCAAGTTTATCCTCATTTTTTATACCAAATGACCAGTCACTCAATTCTGAAATAACCACTTTCAATCTAGAGTTTGCCTTATCCTTCTGTCACAACTTCTCAAGAACAATTTTATAACAAGATTCAATGCTTTCTCTCATGTTATAATTCATACCCTCTCTAAAGTGTTCCGTCTTTATTTTTTTTAAATGTTACTTTCTACTGGTTTTCAATCTGTCTTTGAATATTCATTTATTTTCCCCTTTTTCTGGCTCCTGCTACATCACATCTTTCATTGGTGTCTTTTTTTTTTTTTTTTGGAATGGGTAAATCAATATCTTTTTTTTGTATAGGCAGAATAAATGGAGTGCAATTAGTTATAAATGGTTTAACTATAAACCAATTAATTAATCTCCTAAGACTACTTGGTGTGATTGTTATTAAATCCAGCTCATTTCTTATACTTATTTTTGTTTACCATATGAACTTTAAAGGACATGAGATAAATGGAAGCCATCTAAAACCACAGAGCATGACTCCTTTACTCCCACATAGAGGTGGCCTGTGGGATTTAGGTATGGTTTGCTTATTTCTAGAATTCAAGTTTATAAGCCCCGTAGGTAGAGATTGCATCTCTGTTTTATACAATGTTCTATACAATGTTTTGTTGGAGTTTTAATGTCAACTAGCAATAAGGCACAAGAACACTGCATAAGAAGATGTACTCTCCCTGGGTCTTGCTTTTAAATGAGATAACACTGATTGTAATCTGCATGGCACACTTGCTGGACTAGAATTTGACCAGAATTCTAGGGATAAGAGCTTTGTTCTTGGAAAACCCTAAACTATTTCCATTCCAGGCCACTTTTATTTTTAAATTTAATTTATTGGGGTGCTATTGATTATCAAAACCACGGAAGTTTCAAGTGCACAACTCAACAAAACATCATCTGCATAGTGCATCCTACACCCATCGCCCCAAGCAAAGTCTCTTTCTGTCCCCATTTCCCCTCTTTGCCCACCTTCATTCACCCCATTTCCTTTTCCCTCTGACTATCACCACACTGTTTCCTTTGTCTATGTGTTTCATATATATAGGCTATTCTTAAAGCTCCATTCATAGTGTATTTCATTCTTTTGTTCAATCAGTTTGTTTTACAAAAGATTGTTCCTTCATCTAGATAAAACGGAGCAGAATGTGCAAGAGAGTCAGAGAACCAGGAGGAAACTGCAGTGACTTTATGGAGCATGCAGACTTTACAGCCCCAATGGGGGTGCATCCTGATGGGAACAAGGGCTCAGCACACTGCTTAGTGTGCTCTTGGCTGGACTGCCAGGGGACCCTTGGGAAGAGAGCCTGCGAGGTAGAGATGGTGGCCTCTTTCATACTGGCAAGAACAGGAATGCTGGTTGCTGATGGTGACTCCTCACATCACCTGCTTAGAAACACTAGAGCATAATGAGTCCAAGTCACTGAGAACTGGAAGAGCAGTGGCCTTAAAAGGGGAAGGAAGGACCAGGTGGGCAGACTTCATGTGTATGACTTATTTTCTGCTTTGTTTGAAGCTCACACAAAGGATCCTTTTTAAAGCAAATCCTGTAGACACAGCTTTTTCACCCAGCCCTCCAATATTCCTCCCTTCTGACACTGTTAGTCTTTTCTTTGTCTCTGTGAGTCTACTTCTATTGGTTAGTTTATTTTGTTTATTAGATTCCACATATAAGTGAAATCATAGGGTACTTGTCTTTCTCTGACTGGCTTATTTAACTTAGCATAATACTCTCTAGGACCATCCATCCATGCTGTCACAAATGGTAAGATTTCCTTTTTTACTGCATAGTAGTATTCCATTGTAAAGATACCACACATTTTTTTATCCACTCATCTAGTGATGGGAACTTGAACTGCTTCCAAAATTTGGTCATTGTAAATAACACTGCAATAAACACAGTGATGTATATATTTTTTCAAATTAGTGTTTTGTGATTTTTTTGGGATATATTCCCAGAAATAGAATTACTGTATCAAAGGCAGTTTCATTTTTAATTTTTTTAGGAAAATTCACCCTGTTTTCAACAGTGGCTGCACCAGTCTGTATTTTCACTAACAGAGAACCAAGGTTCCCTCTTCTCCACATCCTCACCATTACTTGTTGTTCGTCCATTTATTGATGATAGCCATTCTGACAGGCATTTACATATACCTCTTACTGAAGTCATAAGGTGTTTTGCTGACAAAAAGCAGATATTTACTTACTAATGTTAATGTATCTTTCCATTGCTTCTAGTAACAAAGAAAACACATATATAAGGCCCTAGTTGGCTAGAGCATCCTCCCAATATGCCAACATTGCAGGTTCTATCCTCAGAGAGAGCACATAGAATAATCAACTGGTAAATGCATAAATAATTTTAATAGCAAATAGAACTTTCTATCCTTCTTCCTCTCTCAAAGTAATAAATAAAAATGAAGAATCAGATGTACATATATAAATATCTATTTTTCTAAAATAAAACAAAAATGAGGGGACATTACCCTAAGCTTAAAATTCTTTAAAGAGATAATTACAATGGCAATTCCATTTAAAAATCTTATGACAATCCTTTTTCATTTATGATTCCACTACTTTATTTACTATTACCTTAAAAACAAATAAACAAGAAACATTAAAATCAGAGAAATCAGCAAGTGCAATAACAAATGTGAGCTGGGTTATACAACCTCTTTGCGAAGCATTTGCACATGTTAAATTAGATGAGGCTGAGAGTCTGATATGCTAACTTTTTAAGTAGAAGTCCTGATCAATAGCAATTATAGAATGTGTCAATGACTCTGGGTCAGTGACTCTGGGTCAGTTAGGATGTTTTTTGTTACAAGTGAGTGAAAATCCAACTCTACTTTGCTTAAGCAAAATACAAAAATTTATTGGCTTGTGTAACAATTCATAAGTAGAACTTCAAGTGAGGCTAATTTAAAAGCTCAAAGATCATCACCAGAACATGGTTAATTTCACTTCATATTTACTCATTAAGCTCATCTGTGTGAGCTCTATTTTTAGTCTCTAGCACATAGCATTGGAAAATAACACTTCCCCAGTGCCATAACTGAAACATCAGAATGAACTCTTAGAGAGCTCTGATTAGCCCAATATGTGACAGTGTCCATCTCATAGCCAATCATGATGGCCAGAGATTTAGAAAGTGCTGATTCTTGAACTTGATTGTGTCTGTAAGCCTATAAAAATGACATATTCTGGAGTCCCTATGGTTCACAGACTGCTTCCCTCTCCTGGGGCTGGGGCTATGGTCAGCCTGAACTAAGTGGGGAAGACAGTGGTTACCCTAAGCTGTATTCAGTTTTCTGTTGCTATAAGAAAGTAACTTCTGGGGCCAAAAACATAAAAATTCATAAGGGAAAATAATTAATCTACTGACACCTGTAGCTCAATTGGACTCTAATTGATTTTCGTTACTACAGTACTTCATACAATTTAAGATAGTAGCACATTTATTGAGCACGTAGTGTAAACTGGATCTTATGTTAAATAATTGAGTGAGATTTTTCTAATTATTTTTCATAGCAATCTGGTGAGTTCATTGTAATTATTATTCCTTTTTAGAACTGAAGAAAGTAAAATAGAAAAAAATTGAAATAATGTACATAAGGTCCTATAGTTAGTCAAAGGAAAAATGAGTTTGGACATAACTTTGCCTGACTCCAGAGTCTACATTTGAGCTTATAAAGAAGAAATACAAAATGTTGGTAGAAAACATAGGTTTAAATATAATTTCTACCACTTAGTAGCTGTATTTCTTTAAATCTTCCACCTAGGTTTTAGATATTTCCTCCCATAGTTAATGACTAAACACTTAAAATTATTGTTTCTGGCATGGCAGACACTTTTAGAAACTTGTGATTAAAATTCATCCTTAGTACTCCAATTTCTGTCAATCTCTTTTTTGCAAGGTGGGCATGCTAATTACTTATGGAAATTTTAGTTAAGTCAACAACCTCTACTTCCAACACTCTTCCCTAGAATTCTATTTTTCTTTTATCTAGTTTAGCTTGACTCAAATTCTATACAATCCTCTAAGGAAGCAGTTTCTTCACTACTGTCTCATTTTTGCCTAGCATACTTTGCATTGACTCTGTTTCACACCTTCATTTGGTCAGGCCCAAATCTCCCAGGAATACTAGTAGAGTCTAGGAGAGAAATCCCAACAGGTTCAGTTTCTCCAGACAGGGCCTCTTTAAATCACTATGAGAGTGACAGTTCACATTTTCATAATTTCTAGTTCCTTCCAGGTAGTGATTTGAGTATGTGAAACCAGGGAGACATTATGAAAGTAATAATCACAGTATTAAGTCACAACCCTTAATTGGATTCAGAGGGAAACCCAAAATCTCAGCATTGTCCAAACACACTGGTTTATGTTATGCCTTTGTCCATAGCACCAACTTCTCCCAAATTCTTTTGCTCATCTTGCCTTAAGGTGTAGCTAAAGAGCCCTTACAAATACAAACTTAGTGTATAACTGTCTCAAATCACTATTCACCTCATTTGCACAGTTGTGATATCATTAAGATGGTGACAGGCCCCAATTTAACTTTATTTGGATAACTCTGCTATAGTAGATCAAGATTAAACTGGATTCTTGCTCATCTCACTTTTGAGGTCTAAGATATTTTATACTAATTATCTTTGATAATGTATACTCTTCCAATATAATAATTTTCCTTTTCGATTGATTGATAATTCCCAATAAATCAAATATATTGTTATCTTATTAAGTTAAAAAGTAAAGGTTTGAATGAGTAAATGCAAGAATAACATAAAATAAACAATGCCTTGAAATTCCATTTATTAATCAAGTGATTATTGAGCATTTTGTATATGATAGTACTCTAATAATAGGCCTTCAGAATATAGTAGTGGAAAAAATAGAAATAGCTTATTTTTTATGTTTTCGGTTCAATCTTATGATTTTCTTACCCCATAGTTTTTTATCTACATAAATGTTATTTTCATTTATTTAAACTATAGTAAGTGATGCTGTTATCTAAATAGAAGATGCAAAATAGAATAACACAGAAAAAGCCAATCACATTGAGTGAATCATGAAATATATATTTAAGTTCCCTCGGTGGCTCTTTAATTGTAAATAATTTAAATAATTGGGTTTCACAAGAAAGCAGGAACTAATGCAAGAATTTTAGCAGAGGGTAGTATCAGAATTATAAAGTATATGCATTAGAATGGATCTGGGAGTATTCAGTTGTGTCATTTAATGACCCGATACCTTCTGAAAAATTTAGTTAGGTGACTTTGTTGTACAAACACAAACTTAGATGTTATAGCCTACTAACACACCTAAGCCATCTAGTATAGCCTTTTACTCCTAGCTACAAATAGGTACATGTTAACTGAATACTGTAGGCAATTTCAATATGTTGCACTGTGATATTAAGGCAGCTACAAACTCACTAGGTAATAGAAATTTTTCAAGTCCATTATAATTTTATGGGATCACATTTGTATATTTGGTCTAAAATTTATCAAAATGTCCTTATGTGGCTGGCCCATAACTGTATTGTTAAACTCAAAAAATTATTATAGTTTTAGAAGTACAGCAACTCTCTCTCGTCTCCTTTAATCAAATAAATAATTTATGTATTAAATTTAAGGTGAGGGGTCTCTAAGCAATTTAGCAGACAAGTAATTAAAAATAAACATGTTGCCTGTTAGTATTTCCAATATTTGATTTTTGTCCAATCACAATTTGGCAATGCAAAGAGCTGCTTTTATTATTTTATTTTAATTTGTTTTCACAAATAAATGTCTGCATGGGCCTGAATCTTTACAATGTGAAAGTTATTCAATCACAGGTAGGAAATTTGTTTGAACTGAATCAAACCAAGTTTTGAAAAGTATGATTTACATTACTGCCCAACTGTTTAATAAAATAAGTTTTGTCTAGCTAAGCTTTATTTTCTTTCCTAAAAGGTGATATTGCTCCTGTTGAATTAATTCTGTAAAACAAATGGAGAAAATGTAAATAAGAAAATTTTTCTTCTATACTAAAAAGGGAAGACAATATATTATCAACTTCGGGTTTTTCAAATAAATAAAATTATATATATATAATTGAAAACCAAATTTTATTTTATTTTTCCCTTTAAAATATTTTAAAATTACAGTTTACATTCAATGTTGTTTGATATTAGTTTCAAGTCTGCAGCATAGTGGTTAGACAATTCTATAATTTAATTTTATTACAAATCATAAATAGCCATCTAATGAGTTTATCCTTCCTTCCTTTAAATGATAATAATTCCAGAACTATTAGCACTTTATTTTTCAGTAATACCAAATTCCTTAAATCAACAACTATTCATAAATAAGTTTTCTAAACAATTCTCACACTTTTCAGAGCCTTTGTTTCTAATGTATATTTGGATCTGAAAATTGATAAAACTACTAGTTTAGAAATTATTAACTGTGACCCTTTATTGTAGGAAACATAAATGAGGATGCACTTCTCCAAGGAGTTTTTCTATATTCTTTTAATAACCAAATAATTCCCAATTTTCTGCTGTGTAAATTCAATGAGATCAGTACAAATAAATAAGCTGACAAGATTTGGGCAGTTGAAACCCATTGTTTTACAATGTCTTTGTTTAAAATCTTTCATAATTCATTCTTAGAAATGGCCTTCCTAATAATTAGATACCTTAATGTCTTCATTTTCATTTAAATGTTCAATGATCAGGATAATTAGAATTAATTTGGCATTGTTATTTTATGGAAATGGAGCTTTTGCCACTTACCATAAGCATCCTGCAGGCTATGTTACCAGAGAAATATGGGACTCCTTCACTTCACACACTGGGTTACAGTCTTTGGTTCAAGTGGTAACAGTAGGACCTGGCTTGATTCCAGTTTAAATGTATGCTATTTTGATAAAGGATTTGGGGCATTGAAACTGGGAGCCTTGCCTATTGTAGATCACATTCTGAGTGTAGTTAACTAGGTTCTCCATAAACAATGCAAGAAACTTTTCTGTCTTCGTTCATCTGGGAATTTAACAGGTTGACAGTGATCCTATAACTAGAACAAAGGATATCTCCCATGGAATTAGATGGAAAAATGACTTTAAAAAACTAGTTATAATTCAATAAAACAAAGTTCAAAAAGCTTAGTACCAGAAAACGTGTGAGAAAGAGAGTATGCCAGTGAATTTTCAAACTGGGGTTCTCTAGCAACAAAAAAGATACACATACACACACACACACACACACACAGAACACACACACACACACACACACACACACACGGCTCGGTGCACAAAATTCTTGTACAGGGTGGGGGTCCCTCAGCCTGGCCTACATCCTTTCCATTCTGGGACACCTTGGGGGATGTCTGACTTGCAATTTAGGCCTTACCCAACAGTAAGTGTGCCTAAAGAAGCAGTTGGAGATCCATCTAGCAATTTAGGACCATTGGCTTCTAACCGCTCACCTGACTACCTGCCTGATAGCCCCTAACCACTCTGCATGCCTGCCTGGTCACTCCTAACTGCCCTCCCCTGCCACCCAGGTTGCCCCTAACTGCTCTCTCCTGGTGGCCTGGTCTCCCCTAACCATCTCTGCCTTGGCTCCCACCACTGTGCCTTTGTCTGGAAGGACATCTGGAAGGATGTCCTTTTATTAGTATAGATGTGTCATCCAGTTTCCTTTGCTGGCATTCATCTCACTCAGCAATAGCCCTAGAGTTTTTCCATTCTCTCCATCAATCTCGAGAGATGTTTAGACATGGTAAATTGTTTAATTGACCACAAATATGGGGTGAGAAATAGTGATTATAGCTAGATTTGTCACATTTATTATTTAAGGCTACACTGTAAAACAACCAGTTTTAGATGGAGAATCTGTTTTTCTATAAGGCTAACTTTCTCTCTTTCACACTTTCAACTTGCTCTTCATTCTGTGTCTTCCCAGGAAAATATTATATTACCCATGTCCCAGTCATTCATTCTTAACAGAATGAATATATATATGAATATATATATATATAACAGAATGTGTATATATATATATATATATATATATATATATATATATAGAGAGAGAGAGAGAGAGAGAGGGGGGGGGGAGGGGGAAGGGGGGGAGGGGGAGGGGGGAGGCCCAATGTATGAAAATTCATGCAAGAGTAGGCCTTCCTTTCCATGGCTGTCAGCACCGGCTTCCCTCTGGCACCCAGGATATGGGCTTCCCTCCTCCAGGTCTCTGCAGGCACCCAGAACCCAGGCTGGCTCCCCAACTCCCCGCCCCCACCCCCAGCTGGCCCTGGCTTTGTCAAGAAGGACATCTGGTCTAATTAGCATATAACCCTTTTATTTCATTTCAATATATATATATATATATTTGCTTTCCATAACTCCAATTCCTATGAGTTTGGACAAATTAGAGAGAAGGCAAAAACTCAGTAGCATAAAAAATAATTTTATCATGCTTATGATTTTGTGGACCTGAAGTTGAGAAAAACTTGGCTGGGCAGTGCTGGAGTCTTTGTGGTGGGTATAGTCAGATGTTGGCTGAAGTTGCAATCATGTGAAGTTTCACTAGATTAGACATCCAAGATGGCTTGTTCACAAGGCTGACAGTTAATGCTGGCTGTTGATAGGGAGCTCACTAGAAAATGCCCTTTTAGCATGGCAGTCTCAGTAGCAGAACTTCTTATGGTATTTGGCATATCATAGAAGGACTGATCCAAGATAATGCAAAGTGAAAGCTTTATGGCCTATTTTTAACCAATTTTGGAAATTATAAAGAGGCATTTCTGCTGTATTTGATTGTTTATATAAGATAGTTGCTGAGATTGGTCCAATTTCAAGGGGAGGGGATATAAACCACATTTGTATCCATGGGAGGTAGATTAAAGAATTTTTGGACAGGTTTTAAAACTTTATAGAATATGCAAAGGCTGAGAGGCTCTGTGTTCGAGAGGAAAGCCTAAAATTCCCATGGGCTGTGGCTGGTAGTGATGGGTAATTCAATGCAATGCAAATGAAATAAAGGAAGCCGGGACAGCAATGAAAAAGCCCAAGGCAATGAGCAGTAAGTGACTTGCAAGAGCCAATTATCCCAAAGTTTTCTTAGTCTCAATTCTGAAGATAGTGATGTCAAATTGATAGCTTGAAAATAGCCACAGTGGGATATTTACACCATAGAAATTGGCAGACACTACCAATAAGGCCTTTTCCCTGACTGCAGATTCAGTAGCTAGGCATTTACCTGCACACCACTGGTAATGGGCTTATCTAGAAGCCAGTTTGGGGAAAACTGTATTTTCTTATAATGGTTGTATGTTGTGAGCTATGAGGTGAAAACACCTCTTCTTCTGCAAAATCCTCAGTACAATTTGCAATATTCACTATTGCTTTCAGGTGAGTGACTTTTTTGGGGGGGAGGAGAGAGGGGAATAACCAAAAATAGGGCTGAATTTGAGTCAACACTGGCTGTTGCAGGATTGACACATATTAATAGAAAGCCGAAGACATCATAAGAGAGGAAGTCCAGATAACTAGCAAAAATCACAGGAAGATTAAGACAAAATTGAAAGTTTGAACCAAGTTTAATTACTAGCAAGTCTACAATGAAGGAGTAATGTCAACTTGACATCTCAGTTACACTACTGGATGTTAATTTATTATTTACTATACAATTTTATACATATTATCATATTAAATATTTTGTATAAAATTGGAAGTGTGACTTAATTTCTCTGATCTTCAGATTCTTCATTTCTAGAAATTAGATAAAATATCATTTTATAGTATTGTTTCAATGGGTTCTATAAGCTTAAAAGAAAAAAAAATCAATATTAACTATGACTTTAGTGAGTACTTCCAGGTTTATAAAAAGAAAAAAAAAACACAGCTATTGATGGAAAATAAGCAATGACTAGCCACACCCAGATCCAAGGTAATGCAAAGTGAAAGCTTTATGGCCTATCTTTAACCAGCCTTAGATGGTTAACCAGCAGACGGTTGCTCACAAAGGTCTATGTTCTGTATGTGGAGGAGTTGGGGAAGCAAAGGCAACAGTCATCAGGTTTTAGAAGGAGGTAGAGGACTTGTTTTCATTAATGTCCCACATCTGCTTCAGTTCTGTTATTTTGCCTGAAAGGTTTGTTCTGTGATTCAAACCAAACCTTAAAGCATTGAATTGGCCTGTGAGATAAGGTAAGAATTTATTTTTGCATTTGTAAAATAAAAGTGAGGTTTTTACCTGACTTAGGATGCGAGTAGAATGAGGGAGATTTTGATACTATGCTACAATTGGGAACATTTTAGCATATTAAGGAATTTCTCTTTGAACAAAATGGATTATATTTTATGTAATGTGTAGGCTGGAATAAAAGTATAAGTGAGTTCAGGATTGACATTTTAAAGGAAAAATTATTTATTCTGAGTTTATTTGAGTGTGGATCTTCACTGGAGTTCATTTAAAGTCAGGTGTTGGTAGAATTTGTGGATATATTTCATTGATGTTTATTTTAAATATTTAAGTATGCCCATATTTATTTTGTGTATTTTTTATAATAACAAAAATCTATGTCTTTCCCCATACATTGTTATGTTTGAAGTACAGAAAGTTTATGATTATTTTTAGAGGTGAAATTAGAACTCGCATATTATTAGCAATAGTTATCTTTTTCTTTACTATCATAAAATAATTTCAGTTTAAAAAATATAAGCATTTATGAACAAAGAAAAAATCATTCATCTGACCATCCAGCAAGAGCTAATATTTTAGCATGTTGCTTCTACATTCTCTGTACTATAGATGTGATGAGACAAGGGAATGAATGAATTGGATTTAAGCAAGTAGAGAGATAATTAGATAAATAATAATGATAATTCTGTATATAAGATTTGTATTTTTTCCAACTCAAATTAAGAAAGATATATTTAATGCTATACAAATCAGATAATTATAATTTTTGATGAATTATATTCCAGTTGACATTTTATCATAATTGACCATTTGTTCCTTCATTATTGTACATTACCTTTCATTTAAAAAATTATCCTGATAGACCTAACCAGTTTGGCTCAGTGGATAGAGCATTGGCTTTCAGACTCAAGTCTATTCCCACATCAAGGGCATGTACCTTTGTTGTGGGCATATACCCAGTAGGGGGTGTGCAGGAGGCAGCTGATTGATGTTTCTCTCTAACCAATGTTTCTAACTCTCTATCCCTCTCCCTTTCTCTCTGTAAAAAATCAATAAAATATATTTTAAAAATTATCCTGACATAATTATGTTGTAATAAGAATCATACTGTCTACCTTAAATATTGATTGAAACTATATATTAATGAATTTGTCAATATATCAATAATATTAAAATAATTTATTATAGTTATAATTGTTAATATTATCATGGAACTTGAAGCACACTATAAAAGTCTATTAAAATTTAAGTTCATGACAATAGCATATAAAAATTCCTCCCCAAGCACTATCAACAGACTGGTTTTTAGCTCACAACTAGAAAGCACCAGAAATATTTCCTCTTGAAAATTTTTATCAGTGCCATTTTGTGGTGGAATTGGAGATGAGATTTTAATTTGTATACTATTCCTGGAGTTCATAACTATAGAAATGTAGTAAAGATTAGTATCTTTCTTACCTAGGACATTTAGCATGTGTTTAGCTCCAAGCAAAAATCAAACTGCTTAAAAAAATAATAATTCTCACATTCCTGGTAAATGTAGGTAAGTTTAACTCTAATTCAGAGCAAGTTCAATAATACTGCAAGAGCTATATTTTTTTAAAATCTTTAATATTGACTGCATCCTGAAGCTAGCAGAATGATGACAATTTAAGGTATCACACAAAGCAACAATGAACAAAGGAAGGAGTTTGGTTTTCTGAGGTAAAATAAATCCTCCAATTTCCATCACCAGGCTTGATCAAGGCTCAACACTTTCTCCTTTATATTTAGCTTCTCTCAAACCATTTATTTCTTTCCTTCAGATGTGTTTTCTATAACAGAATCCTCTACAAATAAGTTCCCACAGTACTCCCTGGAAATCTCATCTCCCTTCACATGCCACCCAATAACTTCCCTCTTCCTCTTTAGACCAATTAACAAAAGAACTTTCTGGACTTGGCTTTTAGTCACTTCTTCATCACTTACCCCATTTTTATGGCCAAATCAAATCACTTATCCTATCCTATATAATAAAAGGCTAATATGCAAATCAACCAAACAGCAGAATGACCAGTTACTATGATGTACACTATTCACCAGAGGGCAAATGCTCAATGCAGGAGCTCCACAGGGGGAGTGCCACTCAGCCAGAATCCAGGCTCCTGGATGGCAAGCACAGCAGCAGTAGCAAGAGCCTCTCCTGCCTCCCTGGCAGTGCTAAAGATGTGCAGCTGTCAGCTTAGGACCCCTCCCCAAAGGGAACAGTTCTACACCAGCAGTTGGACATCTAAGGGCTCCCAGACTGCAAGAGTGTGCAGGCCAGGCTGAGGGCCCCCTGCCTCAGTGCACAAATTTTGTGTACCAGTCCTATAATCCTATCTAATATAAGAGTAATATGCAAATTGATAGTCCTTCTGATCAAGCTACACCCACAATCCATGCCCACAAGCCAACCAGGAGCAAATAAACCCCAACCAAGATGGCTGCAGCCACTGAGAGCAGGAGGGAGGCTTGGGTTTCCCTGGAAATGAAGGAAGCCAAACTTTCATCCTGCTATTGCTGGCCTGGGCCTCCACTTAATGCTACAAGGTTTCAATTATAGAAGATATTTTCCAATTGTAATGGCGGCAGCCATGGAGCTGGAGAGAGCAGAGGCTAGGGTTGTCCGGGCAATGGAGGAAGCCAAGCTTCTGTAGCCCTAGTGCCTAGGCCTCCACTTTAGGCTACAAAGATTCAATTATAGAATTTAAGCAGAAATGGCTGCCATCACAGGGCAAGCAGAAGTTTTGGCTCCACTCCAGGCTACAAAGTTTCAATTGTAGAACTTAAATTAATCTCAGATCCCAGGGCCTGCACTTGGGTCACTGGGGTCATGGCTGGCCTGCAAACCACCATAGGACCCTTGCCCAGGCTGCACCACAACCAAAGGCAACCCCCACCCTGATCAGAGACACCCTTCAGGGCAAACCAGCTGGCCCCCACCCATGCACCAGGCCTCTATTATACTATCTAATAAAAGAGTAATATGCAAATTATCCGTACCTTTGCTACACCAAATAAGCCATTCCGACAAGCCACGCCCACAAGCCAAATCTGGAGCTATATGCAAATTAACACCCAACCAAGATAACTGGTGCCCATGGCAGGGCTATAGGTGGGTTCCCAGAGCTGGAAAGAGCCTTGCCCTGCTTCGGGGCTATTCTGCTGGCTGGATCCACCCCCAACCCTGGCCTGCCTCCTGCCCACCCAAGACTAGGAAAAGGTTTTTCCTGGCCTTGGGTGGGCAGGCAGGCTGGGGATGGGGCAGAGCAAGCCAGTGATCAGCTAGATTGCAGGGTGATCGCTGGCTGATGTCCCCTGGCCTATGTCCCCCGTCCAAGGTCGAAAGCCTTGGCCAGAGGCTTTCGGCCTTGGGCAGGCTTGGGGTGAGCTGTCAGTAGTACATCCCCTGATGGCTCCCAGTATATGAGAGGGGGCAGGTTGGGTTGAGGGACCACCCACCCCCAGTGCACGAATTTCGTGCACTGGGTGCCTAGTATCTAATAAAAGAGTAATATGCAGGTTGATCATCACTCCAACACACAAGAGGGCTGCCCCCATGTGGTCAAAAATCCTGCCCCCAGGTGGACACAAGATGGCCACCACAATATGGCCAGCAGGGGAGGGCAGTTGGGAGGTTCCAGGCCTGCAAGGGAGGGCAGTTGGGGATAACAAGCCTGCAGTGAAGGGCAGTTAGGAGTGACCAGGCCAGCAGAAGAGGGAATTTGGGGGCAAAAAGAATAGCAGGGGAGCAGTTAGACATCAATTAGGCTGGCAGGATAGTGGTTAGGGGGTGATCAGGCTAGCATTCAGAAGCAGCTAGGGGCAATCAGGGAGGCAAGTAGGTGAGCAGTTTGGAGCCAGCAGTCCTGGATTGTGAGAAGAATGTCCAACTGCCCATCTAGGCCCAGTAGGATTGGGCCTAAAGGAGCAGTACAACATCCCTCGAGGGGTCCCATATTAGAGAGGGTGCAGGCTGGGCTGAGGGACATCCTCCACCCCCTGTGCAAAAAAAGGCTAATATGCTAATTGTCAAACTGTCCAACTGTTCGTTATGACATGAACTGAACACCAGGGGCATACACTCATTGGTAGCAGCAGTTCTTTGGTGACAGCCCCCCCAAACCAAAGAGGAGGGATCCCTATTCCTCAAGGGGTGGTGCGATTCCACCTTTGTCAGGGGGTTAGGTCATTGCTGCGGCACAATTGGCCCCGAATCTGGTTTACTGCACACATGGGTTTGTGTTCCACACCCTGTATGACAACAACACTGCAGAGTGCATCTCATACTCTGGGACCCCTCAGGGGATGTTTGGAGAGCTGGTTTTGGCATGATACCTGTGGGCCCAGCTGAGGAACCCCACCTGTCAGAGGGACTCCGCTCACTCTACAGATGCCAGGGAGGGACAGTGGGAGTTTGGCTTCAGGATGTGTCCTCCCTGTCTCACCCAGTCCCACCGTACTGGCCATCTTCTAATTATTTTTTTTTCAATGTGCACAAATCTGTGCAGCAGGTCACTAGTATTCCTATAATTAAAAATACACTAGAATATGATATAGATATGCTTTACCATTGTTATACCCACTGAAAATGTTGCTTATTTTACTGGCTTACTCTTGTGGCTTTGACCAACTTTCTTGAATTGTCTGCCCTTTTCAACTTCGTATTCTCCTTGGGATTCTGTTTCTTTCTTCCAAACTTTACATTTTTGTGTTGTTGTTACTCATTCTTTAAATATTTTTCCAGTGTTAATTTTTTTCTAAAATTTCATCACAGCCCTCTAATTTTTTCTGTCCTTTAAGGATTATCTTATTTGCTCAGATGTTTTACATTATTATTTGGATAATAAAACCTGCCGTATGTCTGTGTCCAGTGAGTTCTCTTTTCCTTCCACACAGAATCCTGTGTGAAACTGCTTGCTATGACATCTATGCTTGCATTTCCTCCCAATGGTATTTCAAATTCCACATCCCAAAATTGAATGGATACTTTCTCCCCTAATTCTCCTTAGCCTTCTCCTGAACTTTTGCTCTCAAGATACTGACATTGCCCTAACTTAACTCATGCTCTTCCTTAGGCTTGGAATGCTCTCTGCTCTCTTAAACACACAAAGATCTACCTGGTTATAGCATGCCCATTACTTAAAATGTAGATCAGAAGTCACTTACTCTACCAGGTAACTAGGATGGAGTGGAGGTTTTTAAGACTCTCTAGATCACTTCATAACCTTATATATTATCCAACCAACACATACCTTTCAGCAGCCACATTTCCTATGGAGGTTCATTAATTTGGGCATTTTCCCCCTTACCCAATGAGTTCTATTGCATGAATTAATAAATGTATGAAGAAGCAAATGAGCAAGTAAATGTCATTACTTTAAAAATATTTTCTATGACCTGTGATTTATTATTGACAATGGTCTTATAATGTAGTTAGGGGATTAAAAAAAAAAAGCCTGCTCCTTACCTCAAAAGGCAAGCACAAGTCATGATATTTACACACTCAATAAATGTGTGTGAATTTGTTTAAAAAGGGAATTTATTTTCTTAGAAAATTATGAAAGCCCAGTTTTCTTTTAAAGGAAATAAATAACTGAGAGTAATAAATTTTTTCTCTACACTTGACAGTGATGGGGAAGGAGTTTAAAAGTAGTGAGTTGGATTCAGGCTAAAATTAGAGAATGACCTATCTCTCAGGTATCCTACAAAAACCATCTACTCTGAGATAAACAAAGTCTAAGGATCAATAACTCCATTTTCCTATACAAAGAAAGGGGACCTATGATGAATTAGGCTCTGATTCAGAAGCTGCCATTGTGTAAAGTGTGTGAAAGCAGAATTCTTTCCACAAATAAAATATTTGAGTGACAACCTAAACAGAAATAATTGCTTATGGTAACTAATTGAAACAAGTTATTTTCCTTCCCTAAAATACCTTCACATCTCTAAAATTTCCCCAGGATAAGATCAAAGTTAAGCTAAATAAACACTAAGATACTTTCAAATTGTAAAAGTCTATGACTTTCAAATCTTTATTGAGTACTTATACATAATGATCAAATCACCTATTTTCATTATAACGGGCTGTTCATGACTTCTATCATTCTGATAAAATATATAAAATTACTGAGATATTTTCATTAACGTTAACAGAAAAGTTAATGGATCCTATAACATATAGAATTACATTGTTCTTTCATATCAGCTCAAATTTCTAAAATTATGTAGTCTTTATGATTTATTTTAATAACAAAGATGAGTTCTATTTTAAAATTATAAGTGAGGAATATATATCAGCCATAATGCACTAAATAGTCTATGAACTACTATGTTTAGCATATAGAGGTGATCAGTAAATGTTAATATCAGATGAATAATAAACATATATATGTTTATTTTATATATATATATATATATATATATATATATATATATATATATTACCCTCTACCTACCTTACGAAGCTAACTTGTCAGTGAATTTGAGAATACTTACATCTGAGTGCTAGTTTTTGGTCTTCTTCATACTGAGATTATTTAATTGAGCTATATAAATTTTGCATATATTCTATTAATAAAAGGCTAATATGCAAATGGTCCCTTCGAGCAGGAGTTCAACATGGAGTTCAACCTAGAGTTCTACCAGGGGGTGGGGCCAGTTCACCAACCACCTGAGGCCCCTCCTCATGCCCAGCCCAGCCTGATCAACCCAGATCATGGTGGGTTGAACCCCACCCATGTGCAAATTTGTGCACAGGTCACTAGTTATTATATTTGTGTATAAATTTTGTATAACTCATAGCAAATTTTATTCAGGGAATTCTTCATGTCAAAACAGTATTCATTTATACTGCAAAAATACATTTTTTTAAAATATATTTTATTGATTTTTCACAGAGAGGAAGGGAGAGGGATAGAAAGTCAGAAACATCAATGGGAGAGAAACATCGATCAGCTGCCTCTTGCACACCTCCAACTGGGGATGTGCCCGCAGCCAAGGTACATGCCCTTGACCAGAATCGAACCTGGGACCTTTCAGTCCGAAGGCCGATGCTCTATCCACTGAGCCAAACCGGTTTGGCCAAAAATACATTTTTTATCACTGTCTTATTAATGAAAGACAAGAGTAATTTAGATAATTTATTTCTCTGATTATAAGGTACAAAATGCTTTTCATAAATGTCAGAAGTTAACATAGATAGCAAGGATGGCCAAATTGTTTCAGGTATCAATGAAATAGTTGACAGATATGTGGAGTCTAAGGTCTGGTAAAAATAGATACATTTAAATCTATACTTTAGTCATTTCCTCTTCTTGATTTATGTTTTCTGGGTTGTTAGCAGGCATAGCCAACAGGCGAAGTGGAAAAGATGGCACGTGTGGCTGAGGCTGATTGTGTACAATCAAAGTGATTATGTGGAAATCAATCAGAGTTTTCTTCTTAGAATATGCTTGTTCTGACATAATGAGTGACATTGGAGCTAATTTTTATTCATTGCCTTTGCTTTTCAAAAAGATCTTTCTTTCCCTCAATTTTATTTTGTATTTGTTTCCCTGCATGTCCTGAAAATGTGCAAAAACTATTCCACATGTTTTATTTATAGTCCTAAAGTTATTTATCAATGTATTCAGAAATAATTCAACTTTATATTTTTATAAAAAATAATATATATTAAACAAATCATTAACTTGGCACCGCCAGATCTTTTAGACAGGAGTCTGACTGGTAAAATGTGGTGAAATAACACATGCCAGAATTCACATGTAAAAGAAACCATCCGTTAGCTATAGTTGTCTTAAGTCACTTTGCAGTTTTGAGGACATTGAAACTTCAATTTCAAATGTTGTTACTGATCCTATCTAATAAAAGAATAATATGCAAATTGACCATACCTTTGCTACACCTACAAGTCACATCCAGCAGCTACGCCCACCAGCCAATCAGGAGCAGGAGGCAGGCCGTGGGGGGCGGGGCTGAGGGGGCCGGGGCCAGGGAGAGGGGCTGAGGTGGCTGGGGGGTGGGGGCGGACTGAGTCAGACAGGGCCGTGGGGGAGTTGAGCCAAGGTGGTCAGGGCCGTGGGTGGGGGGAGCGGGGCCGAGAGGGTCAGGGCCTGGGTGGTGGGGCCAAGGCTCCAGTGCCATGGAGGGTGGGGCCGAGGTTGGTGTTATCTGGGCTCAAGCTGGCTGGGGCGAAGGCCCGGGCCGGTGGGGGGATGATATGTGGCCAGCCCTTGGCCCCATTGCAGGGCAATGGCTGGGTGCCCAAGGCAGGCTGAGGTGAGTAGTTAGTAGAACATCCTCTGAGGGCTCCCAGTATGTGTAAGGGGGCATGTTAAGCTGAGGGATCACCCACCCTCAGTGCACAAATTTCGTGCACTGGGCCCCTAATGGTAGATATAATTCTAAAATGGCACTAAAGGCCTAGACCTTGTCAATTATACCCTTCTTTTAAGTGTGGGTAGGACATGTAATTTGCTTCTAACAAATAGAAAATGAAAAAGGTAGTGGAATATGTTGACTGATATGCAAAGGTAAAGACATTTGGCAGAAATAATTACACACACTAATCAGTTAACTTTACTTTGAACAAAAGGTGTATTTTCTTGGGTGGGGTTTGGTCTAATCAGGTAAACCTTTAGAAGCGGTGAGTGACCATTATCTACAAAAGAACACTCACATGACTGTCGGCTGATTTCTCAACAGAAACTTCACAGGCCAGAAAGAAGTGGCAAGAAATATTCAAAGTGATGAAAAGCAATGACCTACAACCAAGATAACTCTAAACAGCAAAGCTATCATTTAGAATTGATGGTCAGATGAAGAGCTTCATAAACAAGAAAAAGCTAAAGAAATTCATCAACACTAATTCAGTATTGCATGAAAACAATGAAATGTTAAAGAGTGTTCTTTAAGAAGAAGATCAAAAGTATGAACAGTAAAATGACAATAAATACTTATCTATCACCAATGCAATCTAAAAATCAAAATAAATAAACCCAGCATCTAATGAACAATAAACTGAAGAATAATATCGAACCCTCTGGTTCCATGAAAACAAAGAACAGACTGAGGAATCTGAGGGGGTAAGGGGAGAGAGAGAAGGGAAGAGATTATCCAAAGAACTTGTATGCATGTATGCATTATCCATGGACACAGACAACAAGGTGGTGAAAGCCTGGAGCAGTTTGGATTCTGGTGGAGGAAGGCAATGGGAATAAAAACAGAGGAGGGACATTTGTAATACTCTCAACAATAAATACTTCTTTAAAAAAAAAGCCCTGAATAAGAAGGTTACTGTGTATACCAACACTGAAAGGGGCATAAATTGTGCCATGAACCAGATAGAACAATTGTCACCACAGCCCTGGCTGAGACCTTGATTTTGGCTCATGAAGTAAGATATTAGCAGAGGATTTAGTCAATCTGTTCAGCAACTTGTGACTCATAGAAATTTACATAATAATTATGTATGGGTTAAATATGCTAAAATGCCTCCTCAAGGAGTTCTGTGTACATATATATGGAGAGAGAGAGAGGAGAGAGAGAGAGAGAGAGAGAGAGAGAGAGAGAGAGAGAGAGAGAGAGAGAGGGGGAGGGGGAGGGGAGAGGAAGAGAGGAAGGAAATTATAGTACAAAGTAATAGTCATTCATTCAAGGTTAAAATGAATGAGTACATATGACTGGGCTGTATACTTCTTTATTAAAAGGGATTTTTATTTCAAATTCTATTTAGTAATTTACAACATTTTGCAAGGCATATTTCTGGAAAGGATTACTTGAGAGTGGTAGTTTTCCCTTAGACAAGATCACTACCCTAATGTCTTCTATACCATATGCCTTTTAAAAAGTAGAACCCTATTAAGTGGTATCATCTAATTATTACCATCTTGAGTATGGCAAAGTTTGTGATTCATTTACAAATAGAGTTGACTCTGAGTTTAGGTCTTGGAAAGTAATGCAGCTTCTGCCTTGTCAGTGGAATACTTGTCACTTGAAAACTTACTCATCATATAAGCATTATGACTGTCATGTTGTGAGGAAGCCCAAATTAAGATTACAAAATATAGCTGTTCCCTGCCAAGGTAAGAACCTTCCTAGCACTGGACCCATAAAAATCTAGAGATATAATAAAATTATTGTTATAAAATATGTTTTAAACTATTGTTGAGGGGAAATTACTTATGAAGCAATAAATAACTGGAAAAAATCATGTTCTGCTCACACTGAAAACTTTGGAGAGCAATTAGCAATATAAGCATGTAACTTGCTCAGCTACAGTGATTATTTAAAAGAGCTATTACTAGCCATTGCTTTCTATAATACCTAACTGAACTAACACGTGTTAGCTTTTATATAATGCTAAGCACATATAATGCTGGCTGAAAAATATTAGCACCTTCTTATTCTAAGCTCGACTTAAAGCACTATTTTATTCTCTTATTGAATAACTTCATATGTAAACAAAGAAAAACAAAATATCATAGGGTATACATAAAGGCACAGAGATCCTTAGATGGAAAGGCAAAGTAACTAAAAAAGATGCTGTTATTTTTCTATATGACACCAACTAATTTTTATGCCTCAAAAGTTTAAGCTTTTAACAAATAAAGACATTTTACTGAAGTACTTCAATGTCTAAGAAGAGGAAATTATCATTTGATGTTTTAGAAGGCTATAATCTCTTGAGATATTATTTTTATACTAGAGGCTCAGTGCACAAAATTTGTGCACACGTGTCGGGAGGGTCTCCCTTCACCCAGCCTGCACCTTCTCCAATCTGGGACCCTTCGACGGATGTCTGACTGACTTTTCACAATCCAACTGCTTGCCTTCCTGCCTTCCTGATTGCCCTAACTGCTGCTGCCTGCCAGCCTGATCACCCCCTAACCACTCCCCTGCCATCCTGATTGATGCCTAACTACTCCCCTGCCAGCCTGTTTGCCCTAACTGCCCTCCCCTGCAGGCCTGGTCACATCTAACTGCCCTCCTCTGCAGGCCTGGTCCCCCCCCAACTACTCTCCCCTGCAGGCCCCCCCAAATGCACTTTCCTGCAGGCCCAGTTGCCCCCAACTTCCCTCCATTGCCAGCCTGGTCACCCCTAACTGCCGTCCCATGCAGGATTGGTTACCCCTAACTGCCCTCCCTTGCAGGCCTTGTCCCTCCCAACTACCTTCCCCTGCTGGCCATCTTCTGGTAGCCATTCTATGTCCACATGGGGGCAGCATCTTTGACCATGTGAGGGCAGCCATCTTGTGTGTTGGAGTGATGGTCAATCTGCGTATTTTATTAGATAGGATAGAGGCCTGGTGCATGGTAGTGGCCAGTTGGTTTGCCCTGAAAGGTGTCCCAGATCAGGGTGGGGGTTCCCTTGGGGCATGAGGCATCCTGGGCGAGTGGCCTGTGTTGGTTTGCAGGCTGGCCATGACCCCAGTGACCCAAATAGAGGCCCTGGTATCTGGGATTAATTTATGTTCTACAATTGAAACTTTGTAGCCTGGAGCAGACACAAGCCTCCTGCTCGATCTGTGGCTGCAGCCATTTCTCTTGGGATATTTACCTTCTATAACTGAAATTTATAGCCTTTAGCAGAGGCCAAGGCAGGCCAGGGCTGCGGAAAGCTTGGCTTCCTCCATTGCCTGGGGCAACCCTAGCCTCCTCCTCTCTCCAGTTCTGTGGCTGCTGCCATTTCTTTTGGGATTCTATAATTGAAACTTTGTAGCATTGAATGGAGGCCTAAGCCCACCAGGGTGTACAGAAAGCTTGGCTTCCTCTTTCATCACTGGGGAAACCCAAGCCTCCCTCCTGCTCTCTGTGGCCACAGCCAGCTTGGTTGGGGGTTAATTTGCATATTGCTCTTTATTGGCTCGTGGGCATAGCTGATGAATATAGCAAAGGTATGGTCAATTTGCATATTTCTCTTTTATTAATAAACTTAGGACAAATTTAATCTTACATAGTCATTTATATAATATTTATTTCCATAATATAAAATTCTGGTTATATTACAAAATGTCAATATATCATAAAATGTTATATTTGAAGGGAATTTAGGTTTTAGATACTCCTAATTCATTGCATTATATATCAATGAAGAAATTGAAGTCCAAGATAAGGACTGGAAAAAAAAGCCTTACAGCGTTTTTTTTTTTCTTTCTTTTTTTTTTGTGTGGCAGAATCCTAAATTCCCATGCCACATTCTCCTTCCACATTATGATTATCTGACAATTTTGACTTTCTGTTTAGATGTGTAGGCACTACTTCTGATTCATTTTGTTAATGTATTTTTAAACTGTTCCTACTAACCTACTCTTAATTTCTCTGTTGCACAATTTGTAAACTAAATGTGTGATTCCTAAGCTCATAAACTGGTTGCCAACTAGTCCAATTTAATTAATTTGAGTATATTTTTTTAAAGCCTAAGTAAAGCAATTATGTATTTCTCTTGTAGATTTTCATATGCCAGAAATAGAGGTTAAGAAAGAGAAGAGGCCAATCTTGAACCAATTAGAATTCCACTGGACATAGAAAACCTTTACAATCAAAACCAACAGGCTAATGAATAAGCAAGTTTAGGCAGGTGATTATATCAATTATGTTGTCACAAAAATGCAAAGAAAAAATAATATGGAGAGGAAGCATAAACACCTAACTAACTTATAAAAATAAAGGCATAGAAATTGTAAAATTAAAAAGTGTTATATAATTCTAATAAATGTCATACAATGAATTAGTAAATATACAAATAGATCTGATTATATTATTTTTAAATTCAATAAGTTGCCAATTTTTGCCTAGCATTCTGCATGTAATATATCAAGCTCTGTTATTACCCTGAAGGAGGAATTCACAATTTAGCTGTGAAGGTATAGAAACATCTCAGATTACCTTCATCAGAAACATACATTCTCTTCTTCCCACTAATATCCACCATCTTAACATTAATGCACTATTGCAACTGTTTTCATATACTTAATACTATTTTAGGTACTTTACTGTCTGAAATTTAACCTAAGAAAAACAGTATTAGAAACATCAATTCTATCCCCTGATCTTTCTATTTGGTATTAGATTTGACTATTTGTTGAATTTCTTTGTAACTGTACTATAGAAATTAAGGACACAATAAATTCCAAAAATTATTTTATAAACTATTAAGTGCTAATTGGATATTTGTTATTTTTTGTAACTGTTATTTCCTTGAAACTTATGAATTTACAGTGAAGCCTTGAGCCACACAGGGTTGAACTATTTGGGTTCACTTATATATGGATATTTTTCAATAAATACATTGCAACATTTTTGGGAGATTTGCAATTATTTGAAAAAACCTGCAGACTAAGCATATAACATAACAATATTGAACAAAAAAAGTTAGGTTCATCATGAATGCATAAAATATATGTGTGTAATAATCTATTTTATTATTTCTACCATAAAATATACACAAACTATTATAGAAAGTTAAAATTTATCAATATGTATGCAACCAATACCTAGATATTAAATAGTGCCATTTGGAATAGAAAGAACTGTAACCAAAGGTAAAGATGGACTATTAAATCATCCCATATAATAAAATACTCAGATGTAAATTGTCCCCTCCACCAGTTCAAACTGGAGTTCAACTGGGAATTCGACCAGGGGGTGGGATCATCCTGGCAACTGCCTATGACCCCTTTTCTGGCCTGCCCCACCCCTGATGCCCCCCACCACCTTGATTGGGAGCAGGGCCAGCTGGTCAATTGCCCACGGCCCCTCCCCCATATGGCCGGGCCAATTGACTCCAATCAGAGTGGGCTGGCCAGATGCCACTTGTGCATGAATTCATGCACTGGGCCTCTAGTAACTGCATGAAATGAAATGTAGTCTATACCATACTAGTGTAATTATTTCATAGCCACCCTATTGCTTGTAAAAGATCATGTGACACTATCTCCGCATGATCAGTGTTGCTTTAGTAACTGGGAATCATAGTAAAATGTGATCCCTTGGTTCTTGCATATTTTTTATCCCTATTTAGTACAATGCCATAAAGCTTGAATAATGCCACAAAACTCATAAGTTCCATTAGTGATACCGGAAGTTCTCCAAAGAAGCAGAGAAAAGTCATGACAGAATAAGAAAAAGTTAAATTGCTTTCTATGTGCCATAGCCTGAGGTCTGCAGCTAAGGTTGCTCACCATCTCAAGGTAAACGAATCTGTGTGAGGATCATTATAAAAGAAGCAGGTGTGAAAAACCTTGCACTTTTTGTGAAGTACCTTTTTATCTCAGGTTGAAAATGCAGCTTTTATGTGGGTGCAGTATCACTCTAAGAAAAACATAACTGTAGACTCTAATAGCATTCAAGTAAAAGCTAAGTCATTATGTGAGAACTTAATAGGCAAAAGAAGAACAAGGATCTAAAACTGGAAAAATTAATGCCAGCAAAGGATGGTTTGATGATTTTAAAAAGAGGTCTGGCTTAAAAAAATGTCAAGATAACAAGAGAAGCAGCTTCAGCTGACCAAGAGATAGCAGACAAGATCCTAGAAACCATTAAGAAAATTAGTGAGGAGAAAGGATATCTACCTGAACAGGCTTTTAATGCAGAGTATCATATTCTGGGGGGGTAAGGGGGAAGGAATGCCACAAAGGACATTTATTAGTAAAAGAGAGAAGCAAGAACTAAGATTTAAAAGAGAAGAAGCCATACTAACTTCTGATTTGCATAAGCAACTGCTGTTGGGTTTCTGATCCGGACTGCCCTTACATACAAACACACACTCACACATACACACACATACACACACACAGATACATATGTGTATACATATGGCATATATATATATATATATATGCCATATGTGTATATGAAGGGAGAGAGTGAGAGAGAGAAATAACCAGGGTCTATAATATCCAAAATGACTGAAGTCCCAATCAAATGCCAGGCTGCACGAGCAGCAGGCTTGGGTGGGAGGGGACTGGCAAGTGAGATGAACTGCTGACCTCTGGGAGAGAGAGAGCAGTGGGCCTCACCATACACTGAGCCTCTCTCTCTCTCCAGAAGGTCAGCAGCTCAATTGCCAGCAGCCTGGGGTGGCTGCTGATCAGCTCCACTTCTCTGATCAAGCTCAGAGATGGGCCTGGAGATCTGGAGATGTTGACTGGCATAGAAACTGACCAGTCATAACCAAATATGGATGAACTACAAGGAGCCAATGGCTACCTAGTAGGTGGAGCTTTTGATGCTGACTGGCATAGAAACCGACCAATCAGAACCTAATCTGGGTGAGCTACTAAGGTGGGAGCTGAGGAGGGGTTTTAAGGGCAATAGCTATTTGGTGTAAGGTTTAAGAAAGCAGTTCAACTTTTTAATGACCACTTTGGCAGTGTAGTGCTTATTGCTGGCTATTAGTCCAGATATAGAGATTATATATTTTTGTCTGCCCTCCTGCTGAAAAAAGCTTTCCCCCATTTAAACAATCCTATACTACATAAGCTATCCTATCTAATAAAAGATCCAAGCTTGCTGCCTGCCCTTGCCAGCCTAGACCTCCATTCAATGCTACAAAGTTTCAATTATAGAAGATACATAATCCCAAAAGAAATGGCAGCAGCCACAGAGCTGGAGAGAGAAGAGGCTAGGGTTGCCAGGGTGATGGAGGAAGCCAAACTTCTGCAGCTATAGCCTAGGCCTCCACTCTAGGCTACAAAGTTTCAAACAGAAATGGCTGTTGCCATGGAGCGAAGCGAGGGCTTGGCTCCATTCCAGGGTACAAAGTTTCAATTGTGGAACATAAGTTAATCCCAGATCCCATGGCCTCCATTTGGGTCACTGGGTTCATGGATGGCCTACAAACCACATAGGCCCCTCGCCCAGGCCACCCCACACCCCAATGGGATCCCCATCCTGATCCAGGACACCCTTCAGGGCAAACCAACTGGCCCCCACTCATGCACCAGGCCTCTATCCTATGTAATAAAAGAGTAATAAGCAGATTGGCCATCACTCCAGCACACAAGAGGGCTGCCCCCATGTGGTCAAAGATCCTGCTCCCATGTGGACATAAGATGGCCACCACAAAATGGCCAGCAGGGGAGGACAGTGGAAGATTTCAGGCCCGAAAGGGAGGGTAGTTATGGGCGATCAGGCTAGCAGGGGAAGGCAGTTGGGGAGAAAGAGGCCTGCAAGGGAGGGCAGCTGTAGGTGATCAAGCTTGCAGGGGAGGGAAGTTAGGGGTGACCAGGCCGGCAGAGGAGAAATTGGGGTAAACAGCTGGAAGGGGAGCAGTTAGACATCAATTAGGCTGGCAGGGTAGTGGTTAAGGGAGTGATCAGGCTGGCATTTAGAAGCGGTTAGTGGAAATCAGGGAGGCAGGCAGGCAAGCACTTTGGAGTTAGCAGTCCTGTATTGTGAGAAGGATGTCCAACTGCCAATTTAGGCCCAATCCTGGTAGGGCCTAAACGGGCAGTCAGACACCCCTTGAGGGTTCCCAGATTGGAGAGGGTACAGGCTGGGTGGAGGGACACCCCTACTGCCCCCTCGTGCACGAATTTCATGTACCAGGCCTCTAGTATATACTAATAATAGGGTAATATGCTAATTAGACCGTGTTGACTGGCTATCTTTTGGATGTCCAACTTCTTTCCGGACAAAGCCATGGTGGTGCAGGCTGAGGCAAAGGCAGTTAGGGGCGATCAGGCTGGCAGGGGCAGGCAGTTGGGGGTAAAATCAGGCTGACGGATTAACGGCAATCGGGCTGACAGGTGAGGGCAATTGGGGCCAATCAGGCAGGCAGGCAGAAGCAATTAGGGGCTGATCAGGCAGGCAGGCAGAGGCAGTTGGGGGTGATCAGGCAGGCAGGTGAGTAATTAGGAGCCAGTGGTCCCAGATTGTGAGACAAATGTTTGGCTGCTGATTTAGGCTAATCCTTGTAGGTTAGGGCCTAAATCACAGTCAGACATCCCCCAAGGGGTCCTTAACTGAAGAGGTGCAAACTGGGTTAAGGGAACCATTCCTCCATGCACAAATTGTGTGCACTGGTCCACTAGTCTATACATATAAAAGCCAAGCAACCAGAATGATAGAACAAATGAAACAACCAGAATGACTAGTCACTATGATGTGCACTACAGCAGCCAATTGGCCTGATTGGGACCCTGATTGCCCCTGCTAAGTGCCTGTGGCCCCTCCCCTGGTCTGCCCCCTCCACAACCTGATCAGAGATGGCTGGCTGGCCAACTCCCAAGTCCTCTCCTTCCCCCCCTCCCACCCTGCTGGCCTAGCTCCAATTCCCAACCTCCATCAAGGCTGGCCGTTGGACCTCACCTGTGCATGAATTTGTGCATTGGCTTCTAGTCTACATATAAAGCTTCTAATCCTTAAGTCTTGAAGCAAAAAAATAGACACCAACTGCCAGTCTTTTGAAGAAGGCCTGGAAAGTGAAAACCATTTCTCTGAATTGGTTCCACTGATACACTGTCCCTGACCTGCCTGAAAGGTTGTGGGTTTGATTCCCAGTCTGAGTGTGTTTGGGAGGCAACCAATTAATGTGTTTGTCTCATATCAGTGTTTCTCTCTCTCCCTCCCTCTCTAAAATCAATTAAAAATTTTAATAGATGCATTATTCCTGATATCAGCAAGTGCTTTGCCAATAAGGGACTGTATTTTACAGTTCTTTTTATATTGGACAATGACCCTGGCCACCTAGAACCTCATGGGTTAAACAATGAAGGCATCAAAGTGGTCCACTTGGCCCAAAAACAATGTCTCTAATTTAGCTTCTAGGTCAGGGGTCATAAAAGCCTTTAAGGCTCATTATACCTTGTATGGAAAGGAATTGGCAACACTATGGAAGAGAACTTGGATGCAACATCATGAAAGTCTGGAAGGATCGGAGTATTGAAAATGCCATTACTGTTATAGAAGAAGCCAGGAGGCCATCAAGCCTGAAACAATAAATTTCTGCTGAAGAAAACTGTCCAGATGTTGCTGATACGTTACAGGATTTACAACAGATCTAGTCAAGGAAGTCATGAAAGAGACTGTGGATAAAGGAAAAAGGTGGGGGACGGCAGATTTCTAGGTATGGATCTTGAAGAAATTCAAGAGCAAATAGAAACTGCACCAGAGGAAGCTAAGTTAATGGAAGACACATTGATGGAGATGAGTGTTGCTAAAGCAGAGCCAGACCATGACAAAGGAGACAGACTGCAAGAAAGATAAAAACCTTTTCAATGATCCACTTCCATTTAATTAATAGTAAATCATCACCATGCCATATAGCTAATAAAAGATTTTGTGTGTCTTTAGGTGAAAATCTAATAGTAAGGCAAGAACTGCGTGAAAGGTTTTTGTGTCATTATCACCACCATCATCATTACTTAAGTATTCGTTGTGCAGAATATCTTGTGCAATACTGGTACTGAACTGGATAGCCTATCTTTACATAGTCAGAGTAAGAGTTATATTTAACATTAAATTAATAATGAGTTAATTTTCTTACTATTTTATAACTTTGCTTTCAAAGAGTTAGATTATTCTATAGTATGCTTTTCTCTCTTATAACTAGAGAAACTGCATATTAGCCTATCATCACAGATGTGTTTACTTTTAATAAAATGTAATAATGTTTCTAACACTGTATTATAAAGATGGTTGCAATACTGCATGCTATAAAACGTTTATAACAATTCATTCATTAGCATGAAGTAGACTAGGCTACTGTGAAGCAATCATATGGATACTCTAGCCTATGATAAAGCAATTATATTGCTGTTTCTTTATTATCAATGGATGCATCTCTATACTTGTAAATAATAATAATTTATTTTTCTCATTATATTTTTAAATAGAGGCCCAGTGCATGAAAATGCACTAGAAGGGGGGTTCCTCAGCCCAGCCTGCTCCTCTCACATTCTGGGAGTCCTCAGGGGCAGTAGATGACCCAGTGATCAGGGAAAGGTGATACCCCCATCATACCTCTGCTGCTGCCACTGCAGGCAGTGCAAACATAGACCGGCTCTGCTTACCTGAGCTTCGGGCAGCCCTGGGCAGCTATGCAGCTGCCATCCGAGGCTTGACTGTGCCTCGGGTCAGCCCTGGGCAGCTGGAGAGCTGAGGAGACTAGGGGACTCCAGTGACAGGCCTGTGGAGTGCACCTGCCACCCCCAGCGGGGCTAAGGGGACTGCGTACTACCATCTTGAGGGTGTGATACTCAATTAGCATATTCCCTCTTTATTGGCTGTGGGCACTGCCATCTTTGTGAGAGTGTGATGGTCAATTAGCATATTGCTTCTTTATTATATAAATTTTTTATGTCTAGTGTTGCTAATAAATGTAGCATCTACAGTCTTTAAAATCATATAAGATAATATTGATATAAATACTGACAGAAGATTTATCTTATAAATAGGTGACATTGATTTATGGCACTGATAAATAAAGTACAGTACCATAAATGTATTTTCTCCTCCTTGTAATTTTCTTAATAACATTTATTTTCTTTAGCTTACTTTATTATAGGATTATAGTATGTAATACATATAACATGCAAACTGTGCATGAATTCACTGCTTGTTTATGTTATCAGTAAGGCTTCTGGTCAATTGTAGGCTACTAGCTCTACATGTTTTGGGGAATCAAAATTATACCTAGGTTTTTGACTATGGAGGGGTTTGGCCCCCTAGTTTCCATATTGGCCAAGTGTCAACTATACTTTGAATTTTACAAATATAACTTTGAGCTTCTTTTTTTAAAAATCCTCACCCATGGATAATTTTCCATGGATTTTTAGAGAGGAAAGAGAGAGAGAAATACAGAGAGAAATATTGATGTGAGAGAAACACATTGATTGTTGCCTCCTGCATGCTCCTCTATTGGGCAGGATGAGAAGGATCCTGCAACCTAGGTATGTGCCCTTGACTGGAATGGAACCTGGGACCCTGTGGTCCACAAGACAACACTCTATCTACTGAGTGAAACTGGCTAGGGAAAAATTTTATTGAATTAATATAACATGAAAAATGTCTTTAAAAAAGCAAAGTAGTTTAGTTTTTCTATATTAAAACACATGTGACATACAGGGTGCACAAGTTTAGCAGGGAGAGATAGATATATTTATAACTATGCAAAACAGTATTTTTGTGTTATTGTTCATAATTATTGTATTATTTTCCATAGAAAAGCTATAAAACTGCTTTTGCCCCACCCTGTACATTGAATTATCTCTATGTAAAAATTTTTGGGATATTGTTCTTGCCACAAATTCAATAATATATTTTAGGGTTCAAAATTTTGCTTTGACCTTTCATGTGATGGGAAAGTAAATTCTATAAATAGAAATGAATAATGAGAAGTTTTCATCGAACATTACAGAAAATATACAATGTTTCAGAATTCATAGCGGTAAAATTACCACTGGGTGGAGGTTTTGGTGAATACAACGTGATTTTTATCAATAATTAATATAAGCACATGTAATATTGTTTCTCCAAAAGAAAGAATTTCTTACATTTTCTGGTGAAATGAAAGCTTTCTCTCTATATTCTTCCTAATAATTTTTGCAATACAAATCATACTAAATTTTAAAACACTTCACAACCTATTTGTTCACCCTGGAATTTGTAACTGTGTGGATTTCTCTTCTAGTATAAGTGGGTTCTTTGGCCTTGTTACTTTCCATTCCTATCCCACTGAGGTTAGCCAAAGTTCACTTGCCTTGTCAGTTAAGTTTCTAAACCAGATGAATTATGTTTTCTGTAATTGACCTAACCACAGTTAATTGCCTAATAGACTATGCCTACTTTAACTGAAAAAAGAATTAATTGCTTGGAAAAGAATGCATTATATATTTCAGTCACATCTATACAATCATGCTAGAACAAAGTGACAAATACAGGCATTTCCATGTGACCAGACCCCAGGGCCACAGTGGAAACAATGTTTCAATAAGGTGTATGCTAAAACCTTTCACCTTTTTTGTGGGTGTTTTCTGGGGATGAATGTAAGAAAAATGGGTTATAAATTGAACTTGTTGGAGCTGACTAAATTATATATTATTTTTTAAATTTTATTCCAGAAGAGAATTATGTTAGGTGAAAATTGGTGAAGGTTTAGGTAGAATTTAAAGAAATATCATTCATAAAATATAGCAATTTTTTTTAATTTCAAGTTTTTACTATTAATAATTTAGTCCTGCATTTTAAAAATGTATTTGCTAGTCAAGGTATAATGCCAAGAGTAGTATTTTGTTTTTAAATTTTTCTGAAAACCCACGATGCACATAAAATAACTTGGTACTTACAATAACCATTTTTACTAGTTTTTTTCCTATATATGAAGAGATGCCAATACCTTCTTTTATTTTATTTTTTTAATATATTTTATTGATTTTTTACAGAGCAGAAGAGAGAGGGATAGAAAGTCAGAAACATCGATGAGAGAGAGACGTCGATCAGCTGCCTCTTGCACGCCCTCTACTGGGGATGTGCCCACAGCCAAGGTACATGCCCTTGCCGGAATCGAATCCAGGACCCTTCAGTCCGCAGTCCGAAGCTCTATCCACTGAGCCAAACTGTTCTCGGCAATACCTTCTTTTATTAAGTCATAATAATAATGCCACTGAATCACAAGTTTTATTATTTAAATATAAGTGGAATATTAAGGAAAGATATCAAAATCTTTAAATATATCTATCTCTCCCTGCTACACTTTAATTAGCTACAATAAATGGAAAGTTAAAAATATTAAAAGAAAAAGTTTTAGGTAATACATTTAAGTGTAATTGATAACCAGGTCAATCTCAGAAAATCTTGAGTTGGTTTCACTCTAAATTAAATATAAGGTTTCTAATGCCCAGAGGCCTTTTCAATTGTTATATCATTTAGTAAAATAGTTTTTGAAGTCTACAATCTTAAATGAAGACTTCAAAATCCAATGCTTTAGAAAAGGCCAGAGAGGCTCAATATATTTGCTATTCTAGAGCTCTCCCAAGATAATCGATAAACTGGTAAAGTACAATAAACATGTTCATGAATAGAATCCTATTCCTAATTCTAGTGTGAGTCTGATTATAAAAAAGGATAATACTAAGAAAAAGGTGTAAAGAAAAGAAAGCTTATTTGTCACTTTCAAGGTCTCTCCTTCTTTTTCCCATCTTTCTACCTCTCGACCCTCTTCTTCCTGCTTCCCTTTTAATCCTAGATCAACTGAAATTTACACTAACTATTCAAATATTTCTTGTGTACATTAAAAGTTTAACAGGAAATAAACCATAATATTGATTAAAGAAGCAACTGAAGCTTGAAAATTATCCATGGAGCCTAGCTGGAGTGACTCAGTGATTGAGAATTGACCCCTGACCCAAGAGGTCCTGGGTTCCATTCCTGGCCAGGGCACATGCCCAGGATGTGGCTTGATCCCCAGTAGGGGGCATGCAGGAGGCAGCAGATCAAATGTTTCTATCTCTTTATCCCTCTTCCTTCCTCTCTCTCTAAAATCATTAAAACATATTTTTAAAAAATTATCCACAGATTGTAATTATCCCAAATCTCTAGTGACTCTCAACTGCTACAGTTCTCTAAATCAAGCACGCTACTCCCACTCCTCAAACAAATGCTTTTACTTTTTTATTCTGCCCAGAAAATCCTCCCTTTCTCCTGCCTCATTTCCGTGTGAATTCCGATTCAACATTTAATAACTAATTCAAGTATTCCTCTATGAAGAATGAATTGCTCTTTTACTGGTTCCCCATTGATTTTTAGTTATAAAATATTTTTAGTGCAATTACGAGCTCACACATCTGTGTCCTGCTTTAGGCTGGGATGAGACTGAAGGCAAGGAGCATGTTCTATTTTCTTTGTATAGATTAATTTGTCACATAATAACAGCCCATGACATTTAAAGAATGCTTAGTATTAATGAATAAAAATGGTCAAAACTGATAAAGCTCCTTTTAAGGTGTTAGAATTATGACATTAGCCAACTAACAGTACATTTTCTAGAAAACTGAGCACTTTCTGATGCTTAAAACCATATTAATGTAAGATATCTTCTCTTTTACTTTTCACTAGGATAAAAGCTAACTGAAAAGATTTCCCAGATGAAGGAATATAACCAGTATTTTGAAGAAGGTAAAAACGTTTCAGTTGAACAAGTAGAAGTAGCGTTTAGAGACATGAAATGTGTTGAATGATAAAGTAAATGTAAGTGTTCATGAAATATATGAAAGAGACAGTGATGCAGTCCTTAATAGACTAGAAGATGCAACAGGTAGGAAAAGGCCAGTTGTTGAAATATTTAAAACTCACAATCAAATCTCTCCTAGCTTGATGCAATGCTAGTGATTACTAATTGAGGCTGCATTTGCTCAAGGTGATTGTATAATCACAGCTAACTTCCAGTTTCTGATTCAGTTTAGTTATGTCGCTCACAACATGGAAAGAGAAAGAAGGATACACTGCAGAACATTTTGCAAAATATGGATGCTGCAAGGGGTAACTTTTCACTTTAATGTTAGCTTAAATACTCAAAACACCATCCATTTTTGGAAGAGGATTAATGAAGACATTCATTTCAATATATGTGTTTTGTTTCCTCTCTTTGGGAGTAGAGTTTTCCATATCGACCTGACAGCTTTGTCAATGGAAAGGTGTTCATCCCTTCTTTATCTAGCGCATGTCTGTTTGCTTAATATAAATCAAGTGCAGAGAAAAAGAAAACAGATTTAGACTGGTTAATGAAAAAAATACTCTGTGATGATCAATATATTGCAAGGTAACTTTGAATTTTCAAATTCAACTTATTGACTCTTTCAAATACCATGTTATTCACATTTACTAAAGGACTATTCTCTAAGTTTCTACCTTGGAACATCTAGTTCAGTGGGAAGTTATGTGTTTATATAAATAAGCTGACTCTAATCCCAAATTAATGGTTGTACAAATCTGTTCTCAGCATTGATATTAATTTATTATACAATCAGAATATGGCAAATGAAATAAAAGTTGTAACTTGCCTTACATCATTTTTTGTTTCCACTCACACCTCTTCCACATATAAAATCCCTAGTCTATAGGGATATCTTAGTGCATATGTATATAGATCACTTTTTTATTTATAGAAGGGGATTGTTTGTTCCCCCAGGTGGTTGTAAAATTGCTATTTCAGTTTGACATGATACAAATTGGTTTAGAGAAAATAAATTATTCTAAAGTCTTTAGAAACTGAAATGATGCTTTTGGAGCATAGTAATAAGATAAATAAATCTAGAATATGGCGATTTTTATCTTTCAAGCACTAGATGGGTTTGCCTGAGATCATGCCTCTGAATTTAGGTAACTGATTTTTATCCAGAGATTTTTTTTTACTTGTCTAAAGAAATGGAAACTAAGAGCTACCTTAAAATAAGACTAAGTTTACAATCTTTTCAAATGTGTATTTATACAGGCCATGAAATAAAAATACTTTGTTCAAGAAAAAGTTGTATTTTTAATGCCACTCTGAATGGCAGGCTGAAAATAAAAATTTTAGGACTGAATAAATGGTTTTATGATTTAGTCTTTTTCCCAGCCTGTTCTTTAAACAGGGAATATTGAAGCATGAGAAAATACATTGAATTTAGGATCTTATTTTATTTTTAAGTAATATTTTATTAAAAACAAATGTATTTATAGATATGTATACAAATCATAAACCATAGACTCCACAGATCTTAAGTGAACATACCCATATACAGTAAACAGCATGCCAGAAAAATAAGACATTACTATTACCAGATTCCAGAGGCCTGCTCATGCTCCATTCCAAAGATAATTACTATCCTGCTTTCTAACACCATAGATTAGCCTTGCCTGTCCTCTCAAAGACAACTCTTCCATGCAAATAATATCAGTTCCATTTTAGAAGATCTTCGTGTGAGTTTACATTTTTCCCCTTATCAATCATTAGCCAAGAGGTATCAACAAAGAATCAGAAGAAAATCAAACAGGTCAAAGCAGTTTTAACATAACAATGTTCTTCATGATTATTGAAAGTACTTGGAAGTTGCTAATGTCACCCAGGTTGGAAGTGAAGTTTGTGTTTTGATGGCTGCCAAATCATTGTTTTCACAATTCTTTTCCTACAATATTTTTGCCCAATGTTATATTTACCAAAGTAAATGCCTAAATCAACCATGGCTCATTAAAATGTAACAAAGGAAATGAAATATAGAAATAGGCAATACGTTTTAAAGATCAGAAAGCCGGAAAACAATATTTAAGAGTTACATGTGATACTAGAACATTATATAAGAGCATATTGAAAGATTGATTCAGTCACTTCAGATATGATATTTAGTTTTAACACCTAGTATTCTATTCTCTATAGTCACATCTCACAGTTTAAAGTGCTTAGTAAGTTCTTACAGAAAAATGACTGTGAAGAGCATGTAATTACTTAAGTACTTCACTCAAGCTATTAGTATTAAAGGTTTTCAGAAAATGTTTTTAATTTTGCTTTAAGATTGCTTGAATTTTCAACCAAATAAAACAAGAAGATTGTCCATATAAAACATCCAGTGTGTTTATCTCTTCTTTTTATGCTCATTCTTCATATTCTACAAGGTATAATTGATGAATTGGAAAAATTTCTTGTTTTTTACCTGGCTAGAATAATCTGAGAAGAAAAATAACTTCTAACTAAGCAACTCTTGAGTTTTTATGGTAGATGCTACACATAATATCTCAGCTAATTTGCTCAAAACCTCAGTGAGGGAAATATTATGCCCATTTTATACTTGAAAATTGAAGTTCAGGAAAAATATACAATCTGATCAGCATTATCCTAGCATGACTGCTAGAGAAGGAATCCTATATACTAATCCTATATAATAACAGGCTAATATGCAACTAGACCAAACAGCAGAGCTACTGAACAAGGTGCGTTGACCACCAGGAGGTGCATGTGGAGCATGGTGGGTGTGGGCAGTATGTGCAAAACATGGTGGGTCTTGGCCATGGAGGGATGGTGGAGCAGGTGAGCAGGAGTGCCAGACCAAGGCAGGGCACTGGTTGTTGTCATTGGGATGAGCCTCTGTTGGTTACTGAAAATTCTTTGCTCCCTCATGCTGTGGTCCTGCCCAGCTCTTGCACATGCTGCCAGCACCAGAACTGCCATTTGCACCCACTGCCAGAACTGGTCCTGCTTGAATCCACTGCCAGTGCCTGGTACCAGTCCTAATCTCTCAGTGCCATCAGCAGGTGTAAGTGGCAGCTTCTGGCCCCGATTGTCCCTGAGGGCTTCTCCACCTCCCCTGTTTCTGAGGGGTGATTGAGGCATGAGCTGCTGGCACCAGCCTCAATATCTCCATGCTGCAGCAGGAAGGCCCAGGTGGGGCACAGAGCATGAGCTGAGACCCGCCCCCACGCCCACTGTAGTCTTACGGCCCTCAGTTCCTTTCAAGGTGCATGAATTCATGCACTGGGCCCCTAGTTGAAATATAAAACCATTTGACTTTAAATCTCTACTGAAAGGTGCTTTTAAATAGTATTTAAGGTTAAATATTAGTACTAGATATAGTATATGGGTTGATTAACTTTTATCTCTTTAAAAACAAAACATAGTTTTAGAACTTTTGGAGTGTAGTTAGCAAACACTATTTGGGTTTGTATCCTAGTATCTTTCAATATCTTCATAAGAGTACAAGGTTCTCAAAGTATGGTACTTGGACAAGCAGCATCAACATCATCCTTGAATTTGTTAGAAACAAAAATTCATGAGCCCCACCTTGAATCTCTGAATTTCTGAGCATGGGACCCAGAAAACTATGTTTTAACAAACTCTTGAAATGATTCATATATATGTTAAAGCTAAGAACCACTGACATTGTTTTGAAAAGCAAGAAGTATAGAACTAGACTATCTATGATTGTATTGGTCTATAAAATATGAGTGGTATGACTGAGAAATTTAGTTCATCTTTCTAAGTCTCTGTTTCTTCATTTATGAAATGTAAATAATAATAGTACCTGTATCACAGTGTTGTTTTGAGGTTTATGTAACACACATAGAAAAGGTCAGAGCCAGCACTATGTAAATAATTAGAACTAAACATAACTTTTAAATAATATTTGTGAACATACTTGGTATCAAAAATACTAACTAAGTAGCTCAATATTTTTGAATAATTTATCTTAATAATGAAGGCTAATAAATATCAAGTTATTGAATAGAAATAAACATTCTTTTTGTCATCTGTTTCACCATTTAAAATATATATAAAACAGAAGGAAGGTGATGGAAAGCTCATATAAATATGATACAGTAAATTACACTGTTTAATGAAGATGATTTCGAACAGAATTCAAAGTAGATGCAAAGTAGTGCTACAAATTAGAAACTGCCAAAAATAATTTAACAAACACATGATGTCACAAACAAATCAAAATAGAGAAAAAATTCAGATTAATTTAAATCTCCCCATATAAATTTAATATTGTGATAAATGATTCTCAAGAAAAAGCGTGAGATGTTAATTCTTCATTCCCAAAAGAAGGAAAGCTTCGAAGTTGTGAGCAATTATAAAATAAGTTAGAATAGTGGATGAAAACAATAGAATTCATACACTTTGTTTAAGTGTATGAAAATAGCATTTACTGTTATTTGCTTTTCTATTCAATGCCAATGTTAATGAGAGTCATGCTGTATGGTTGCACCTGTGGCTGAGTAATCACAATATTTCTCATGGCAAGTTTGCAATGGGGGAAGGATGCAAAGGATCTGAACAAAGAGAAACAGATGGTGTGTAAATGCCAAAGCAATAACCATACACTTTAGGGGCGGGCGGATATTTAAGTATCTTCATGTTCACAGCATGAAGTGAGGGCATCAACTGAAAAATCTAATAATTTTATTCTGTAGAATAAAAGTGCTTTTCCATGCATTCTCTTAGACACTTCTTACTATATTACAGAGAGTTTAATGTTGCCATTGTCCCTATTTTACTGTGAAGAAAACAAAATGTTTGAGAATTTCAATTGTGCAATCAGGGTCACATAGCTATTAAGTGGCTTAGGTGGAGATGGGAGACCTCCTTATGTTTTGTTCCAAGATTTTCATTCATACTATGCCACACCCACACCCTCTTTTAATTATGTAATTTACTCCCCCTTAGAATTTGTATCCTAACAGAAAGAAAACTGAAGTGTGTATGTAATTAAGAAATCCCCATTTTGCAATTGTATTTATAAATCAAACGTGTTCAAATCCATACCTTAGAGAAGTGGTTGGAAAACTCATTAGTCAGCAGAGCCAAATATCAACATTACAATGACTAAAATTTCTTTTGAGCCCAAAACCGACTTCTACGCATGGGCCAAAAAGTTTCAATCACACTGTACTTGGCGCCCACATGTGATATTTTGTAGAAGAGCCACATTCAAGGGGCCAAAGAGCCGCATGTGGCTCGCGAGCCTGTTTGCTGACCACTGCCATAGAGCATAGTGATTGTATGCTTATAATATTTGCTTTCTGATCAAAAACTACGTATCTATTTTTCAGTAGGTTTACATTTTGAAAAATGATGGTCCTGTTCTATTGGACAGAAAAGGATTTAAGTCTCTTGCCTGGGCACTGGAGGTGGGCGCTCCTCTGGTACTGCTCAGTAACAGAGCTGGAAAAGCTGCATCATGTCTCCATGAGAAACCAAGCACTCCAGAGTCAGGACACTCAACTCTTGGGATATGAAACCTGGTAATAGAAATACCTTACCAGGCCCCGGAAAGCATGGGCTTAATAAATGTACTGGTAATTAAACCTTTTATGAGTCTGAAAGTCAACATTTCTTCTCTTTATATATCTTATTTTTCTCATATCACGGAGAGGAAGAGAGAGGAATAAGGAGTTAGAGATATGGATGAGAGAGAAACATCGATTAGCTGCTTCCTGCACATCTACTGGGGATGTGCCCGCAACCAAGGTACATGCCCTTGACTGGCATTGAACCTGGCATTGAACCTTTTCAGTCTGTAGACTGAGACAAACTGGTTAGGGCTTGATATATATTTTTATACAGATATAAAGCCTACATTTTTATTTATCCTGTGCCCAAGGTCTTGATTTAGCCATCCCCAGGATCATACAGACCAACTTGATGCTGCCTCTGCCTGCCTGGTGTAAATGATTGTCCTTTATTTACCTTCCCTTGGATGGATTGTTATGGATGATAGAAAGTGCTATAGACCCAATGTTGTGTTTCCCCAAAAGTTCATATGCTAAAGCCTTTATTCCCAAAGTATTAGGGGGAAGGACCTTTCAGGGATGGTTAGGTTTTCATGAGGTCATTAGGGTAGAACATTCATGAATGGGATTTGTGCTCTCATAAGAAAAAAAAATGAGAGAGATGATTTATCTCTTTGTCTTTCTGTCATACAGTAAAAAGGCACCAATCTGCAAACCAGAAATTTTGCAAGCCTGCACCTTGATCTTGAACTTCCTGGCCTCCATGACTGTGAAAAATAATTTTGTTGTTAAGCCACCTAGTCTAATTTTTGTTATAGTAGCCCAAACCAACCAAGACAGGGAAGTAAAATACTATAGAGCCCAAGAAAATCTTTTGTTAGTGACTCCACTACCAACTGAGTTCTCATATCTTTAGAAAAGTTTGTGTAGCAGGTGAGTGGGTGGAGAGAGGCTATTGCAGATAATGAGAAAATGGGAGTAGAGACACAGTGAAAGCAGAACTACATTTCTCAATGGAAAAAAGATAAAATGATCTATTTATATGAATCTATTTTTGTTCCACTCTACTTAAGCTAAATTATTGAACTTCTCTGAAGAACTGTTCCCTTATAGGACACAGTGTCTTTTGCCCTTCTTTCAAGACAAACCCTGCAGGCATATAGGAACAGAGATGCTTTGAATTGAAATGCCATGGGGATTTCAGGTAAGAGTGTTACCACCATCATTACTCAGTTACATTAATACCCAAACTGTCAGGTCAAGAATTATATTTGCTCTCTAAGCATTCAAACCAAAGTATTCAAGCACTTTATCTTAAGAATATTTTAAAGTCCAATCTTCAGTTTTCTGATATTTACAAAATTTGTCTTCATTAACTTTAGCTTTATGTGGTCTCAATTCTTCTAGTAACAGGTTCAAGTTAATAGCACTATTGCCAAAGGGCAAATTAACCTAGTTTAATCACAAAGTTTGGTCATTCTTTAATTCTGATGCTAAAAAATCCAATGCTTTCTCTCATTAGTAATCAATTAATTGTGTTGATTGTGAGGAGTAGTCCAAAAGAAATTCAGATAAACTTTAATCAGATTTTACTTGTCTGCAGCTTACTCCACATATTAATAACTGTATGTTAAATTTAAAGTGTTTTATGCAGTCTTGTAAGGTTTCTATTGTAATTCTAAAGAACAACAGATTTGTGCATGGGTAGGCTCAGTGCATGAATTCGTGGGGTCTGGGTGGGGTCCAGCCAGTGTGGCCAGAGTGAGGGGACGTGTGCGGTTGTCCAGCCTACCTTCTGGTTGAACTCCTGGTCGAAGGGGCAATTTGCATATTAGCTTTTTATTATATAGGATATACACTGAGTGGCCAGATTATTATGCGTTCAGAGATCATAATAATCTGGCCACTCAGTATATATCTCTTTTTAGTGCAGTTATAAGGATGCTTAGTTTGATTACAATCATGTAGAAATATTTTGTATAGATACCTGCAAAAAAAATATTTCAAAACTAAACATAATATGCATTATCTCATCTTTCACAATGTCATATAAGGTTGCCATTTTTTTTTGTCTTTAGTTTACAAACAAGGAAACTAAGTCTCAAATTTTAGTGGTTTTCCCAGTTTATATAGCAAAGAAATAACATAATTTAAAGTTAAACCCAGATATTTGCAATAATAAAGCCCATGTTTTTCCAATTGCCCCTAAATAATAAAGATATAAACCAAATAAATTGAAAGTACAGATCTGATTCTAAAGTTCAAGAACAGAATAAATAAATAAAGTCCATGTTCTTAGCTATTGTCATTCTACATTTATTTGCCAACTTGAACTCTGGGGGATTCTACAAAGACATGTTTGTTAAATCCATTTGAAGCATTCACATTATGAATTTCTAGAATTACATATTCTTTTGTGAATGGCAGAAAGATTAAATCATGGAGCATAGAGTCTACCATACCATATTTGTGTTTAATTTCTATTTGTGCTACTTAGAAGTATGAACCTAGATAATAATCCAGTAACCCCAACTGTGAAAGGTGGATAAACAAGCCAATTGTGTAGAAGTTCTGGAAAATTGAATAACAGAAAGTCCTGGATGCTTTTAGCAAATACCTGCACCAACAGTTGATAAAAACTGTGGTTTTTATTTTTCCTCTTATTACATTTATATTTATGTTGAAAGGCAAAGTCTACTAGTCATTTCTTTTTTAAAAAACATATTTTATTGATTTTTTACAGAAAGGAAGGAAGAAGGATAGAAAGTTAGAAATATCAATGAGAGAAAAACATTGATCAGCTGCTTCTTGCACACCCCCTATTGGGGACTTGCCCAGCAACCAAGGTACATGCCCTTGACCGAAATCGAACCTGGGACCTTTCAGTCTGCAGGCTGATACTCTATCCACTGAGCCAAACCAGTTTCAGCCTACAAGTCATTTCATTGAAAACAAAACAAATGGTAAAAAGTGCACACGCATTGCTCCTGCTTACTTTGCCTAACTCAGGTTCCATTGATGTAATACATTTGTGTGTTTCCACACTCACAACTGGTTTTAATACTTAGTAAAGTTTGCCGGATTCCAGAGTCCCTTCTCTGTGGTTTAATTTCTTTCAGTGGTACCACAGTTCTTCCAGTAGGATGAAATAAAAATAATTTTAAAAAAATCTTTGAAATTATATCGTGCTGTTTTTCTTCTTTTGTATCATTGTTTCCCATTTTGTTGTCAAAATTTTACTTTCTGCAGAATATTTCTTATAATCACACACCATCACTATCCATTTGCTGATTATCCTGCTTCTTAGTTCTTTAATACATAGTTCATATAACTCTACATAATTTTTTAATATCATGAGCAATTAATATGTGTCAGTCTTCCCTTAGCATCTAGCAATATGCAAACCCCCATGGGACTCACACTCTAGTGTGAATTATCTAGTTTCCCAACCTTTGCTTGTCTCCCAACTCCTCAATAATCTTCAATGTCACACCCTCCTGCCACTCACTCTCCTGGCTACACCTAAGATTGTGTTAGCATTTGGATATTCTTTCTCTCTGAACTATGAAAGGTCAATATCTGCAACTAGTAAATCACATCATCATCTCTCTATCATTTTTTTTCCGAATGGCTTCTATGCAACTCAAAGTTAATTTCCCCACCTCCCATTGCTTCTTCTTTCCTTAGTCAGCCATCCATTTCCTCATAGCATTTGTGGAAAGATTTCTACCCCTCCCTCCCCACCCAGCACGCTGCTTTCTTCTTCAGCCACTCTTTTATAAATATCTTGACAATTACACAATGTACTTTCAGAGTTCCTAGACCCATGCTGTTAGAGGAAGCTATATAATATAAAGTGACCATGCAGACTGGGGGACATGAGACAGTTTCATCTTCAGCTGGCCTCCTCATGGTTGGGCCTTAAGCTATGGAACAAAAGCCAACATCCTTAATCTTGTTCTAATTCGTGCTCTTTTCTGCTATAGTTTCCCCCCAAACATCTTGTTTTCTAGCCACATTAAAAGGCTTTTTATTGCCCAGACAAGTAATTTTGTCTCTGCATCCTCTCCCTACAACTCCCTTCTTCACTTTGTTCACCTTCCAGACTTTCTCTCACCCTTCAGCACTCAATCCAACATCTCCTTCCATACGATCTTAACATTTTCTCTTGGGCTGAAGTGAAAATAACTCTCTCCTGGCTCTAACAACTTCAAATGAATATCTAAATTTTAGAGCATGGCTATATTGTAGAAATAGAAATACTTAAACTGACAGTATGAAGCATAAGAGATACAGTGTATAAAAGAGATACACTATAGCACTCAGAGCATGATAAGTAGTCAATAATTTGATAGATGCTTGATGGATATTGTAATTGGCAGAGATTGAATATCTCAGGTGTTTTGAAATTCAAATCATATGGAACTAAAATAGACTTTTTATGTGCAAATTTGGGTTTAAGACGGCAAACTGAAAATAGATGTTTGTTTACTTACGTTAAATTTCTGTTGAGTTATAAAACAATAAGCATATTAAAGCTAACATGGAGGTAGCACACCACATTTATAGTATGGGTGAGATATTGAAGCAGAGGAAGTGCACTGAGGAATGGTGTCTACAAAATGCTTAGGGAAAATAATCATACACCTAAAATTCTAATAATTCATTATTTAGATAAGTTATCATTCTGATATAAAAACAAAAAATGAGAGTTTTAGACTTAGAACTGTGTTTTTAATATAATTTCTGAAAAAAATTTTGAATGTTTTTTAGTAAAACAAGGGGTGACAAAGAAAACAGGAATATATGGGGACCCAAGAAGCAGTGGTTCTATTCTGGAATATAATCAATAGGAAGTTTCAGATTAATTTTTAGAAGACCTAGATGTCAGTTGGTTCAGGTTAGAGCAATGATTTATATATCATCAAGAAGAATATATAAAATATAGCAAACAAAGTATAGTATAACTTAGAGGGTAATCAGGGTCATTTTGTTTCTTTATCTGAGTTTTTTAATAATGATAATAATTTGACTAAATTATTGAACATTAACTTTACCTCTACTATTATTATATAGCACTTTTCATATTTCTCTACATTATATGGAATTGTTTTATCTTCCCAACCAGACCAGAAGCTACATATTTATCTTTTTTATTAATGATAACTTAGGATAAATTCTCTTTTGATAGTAAAGAAATATAGAATCAGTCTTTTGATAAGTGTATGATTTTGTTATCATGATCTATTAGGGAATAACATATGCAAGTTAAATTGGTACAAGTTTTATATAGCAAATTAAAAATATATTCTTTACAACCTAAAAATGAATTTTAATTTAAAATGTTGAAAATGTCTAGCTGAATGTGAATTAAGACTGATATTAGGAAGTTGTGGGTTTGGCAGTAGAAGCCTAAACAGTATAAATATGTCCAATTTGATTAACATGTGAGATATCAAACATAACTCATCTCAATATATAATGTGGTATTTAAAGTCATTCTGATCATTAGCCAAAATATAACCAGCTTTAAAATTATCCTATAGGTCTGTACAGTGGATAAACTAAATAAAATTGATATAATCACAATTAACATTATTGATAAGGGCAGATGGATGATTGTGTGGCTCCAGCAGTTACAATCTGAAGACACAGCGCCAGGTAAGTTGTATTATGATAAGAATGTATAACAGGAACCAGATCTTTAGTGAACATCCTACAAACTCAAAATGAAGACTATTTAGCTCTTAATTTTTTTCCAAATACGTCAATGCCTTGAAAGACAAAGAAAGGCTGAGAATGGAAGAGGAGAACCAAAATGGCAGTGTAGATAAACACTAGTACTATCTTCCACAACCACATCAAAATTATAGCTAAAATACAGAACAACTATTATTCAGAACCTCCTGAAAGCTGGCGGAATGGATATCCTACAACTAGAGAAGCAAAGAAGAAAACACATTGAGACTGGTAAGAGGGGCAGAGGTGCTGGTCCAACACCCACTTTTAGTATTTGTTTGTTTGTTTGTTTGCTTGTTTGTTTTAAAATCTGAAGGGATATTTTGGCTGCAGAGGCCTCCCATGAAAATCAAGAGGTCCCAGCCCCACACCAGAACCACAGCCCAGGGTTCTAGAACTGGGAAGAGAAGCTCCTATAACTTCAGGCTGTAAAAACCAGTGGGGTTTGTGGGTGAGTGACACTGAAGCTGCTGGAAATGCAAGCAGTTTTGCTTAAAGGGCTAGCACATGAATTGACACAATCCTGCTCCCTCTGAAGTCCAGCACTGGGATAGTGAATTGGAGGGTATCCAGGAAAATATGGAAAGGAACTGTCTTACACAGGAATAAGAACTAAGGTGTGACTTTTTCCTAGACAGGGGTGCTGGCAGCAATCATTTTCCCTGTGCTGAGACCTCCCCATCACAGAACTGATTGACAGCCATACTATTTGCTCCACCCTGATGATTCCCTGAGACCTCACCCCATCCAATTTGCAGTAGCTTTTCTATATGAATGGCTTGTCCTGCCTGGCTCAGGTTCAGACTTTCCTAAAATATATCAAACAAGCATCAGCTTGCATCAGCAATACCTGGCACTAACAGCAGCCTGTGTTGCTTCACAGCTTGATGTTACCCAAATACTTCCAAGCCCAATGCAAGTAGAAGCCATCTGCAGATTGCTCTGCAGCTCCTGCCAGATAGCCCCAGTTGGTGACTGACTTTGCACCTCTCAGGAGACCCCAGAGCTACTGTCTCCAGTGGACAGCTTCAGACTGTACCAGATTACAACTCTACACATCCATAAGTGACACACTCAAGGGCCAGACTCAGTGAGCATCAAAGCCCCACTGAAGCAAGACTTGTTCCATAGAAGTATTTCCTGCACAGCATATTTTCCACTGTAGTCACAGCTGGTTCTCACAGCCAATTGGCATGGAAGTCAACTCCTTCCAGTGATATCAACAGCATTCAGGGCTCAACTATGACAAGATTGTTCACACAGCCCACACAGGGGTGCACCTAGAGTGCCCAGTTCATGTGACTGTGGAAGTTGAGCCACTACAGAACACCTATTACTTTATCAATTATAAGACACATAGAAGCTCCACCTAACACATAGGAACAAATACAAGGAATCAGCCAAAATGTGGAGACAAATATGTCACAAATGAAAGAACAGAAGAAATTTCCAGAAAAAGTTATAAATGAAATGGAAGCAAACAAACTGCTAGGTACAGAGTTCAAAGCAATTGTTATAAGGATGCTCAAGGATCATAAAGAGAGTTTCAGAGGTCTTAGTGGGTGTACTAGTTAATAATGAGGATTTTGTAATCAAAGAAAACATGATAATTTCAAGAGAAACATGATAATTTCTTGATAATTTCGAGGTAATTTGAAACATGATGTATGATAATTTCATGATAATTTCAAGATAATTTGTGGATACCGTCCCAATAGAACTTTTCTTGTTTTGAGGCAAACCATTCAGAGACCCTATTTTCAACTTCTTCATTTATTTTGAAGTGCTGCTCAGAAAGCGTGTGTGCCATCGATTGGAACAAGTGGTATCTGAAGGAGCAAGGTCTGGTGAACTTGGTGGGTGGGTTAATACTTTCCAGACAAGATCTTTAACAGGTTTTGAAGTGTGTGATGGTACGTCATCATGAAGCAAAATTACTTTGCCGTGTCTTCTATCCATTCTGGTCATTTTATGATCAAAGTGTAGTTCAAATTGATTATTTCTTGTCATAGTAATCAATATTAATGGTTTTACCTGGTTTTAGAAACTCATAATATACCACACCTTCCTGATCTCACCAACCGCAGAACATTGTCATCTTTCTGAAGAGATTTGGTGTTGTAGTCGATGTCGATGGTTGACCTGGATCAGTCCATGATTTTGAGCATCTGGGATTCTCAAAATAAATCCACTTTTCATCACCAGTAACACTTTGACCTAAAAAAGACTTTCTTTGGTGCTGTTGAAGCAACATTTTACTGATGACTTTTCAGTTTTCCATTTATCATTTATTCAGTTGATGTGGCATCCATTTTCCTGTCTTTAAAATCTTTCCCATTCCTTGTAAACAATTGAAAATTGTTTGCTGAGCAATGTTTAATCTTTCTGCAAGTTGTTTTTGAGTTTGACATGCATTTTCATCCAATAATGCTTGTAATTGTAGATCTTCAAACTTTTGCGGTTGACCTGGATGTTATTTGTCTTCACCTAGAAATCATCACTTTTAAAGCATTTAAACCAGTGTTCACAAGTATCTTGAGTTGAAGCATATTCACCAAAACTTCCTGAAGTATACGATAACTTTCAGCAGCATTTTTCTTCAAAATTATGAATTAAAACTTCCTGCAAATGCTCTTTTTTACACAAAATCTGACATTTTTAAGTGTAAAAATATCTATAATGTTAACACCTTCTGAAAATTTGACATATGAAGATTTGAAGCTTGTTGTCAATACAATAAAATAGCATACATAAAAATCATATATATATATATATATATATATATATATCAACATATGTGTAATTCCATCTATTGAAAAAAATCCACATTATTAACTGGTACATCTGGTAATGACACTTACAAGAATCTTAGTGAGAATTTCAAAGACAAAGAAAGGAGAAATCTTAAATTAAGCATACACTAATTGAAATAAAGAATAATTTACAAGGGTTCAACAGTAGAGTAGATGATTCTGAGACTCAGATCAATGGTTTGTGATATGAGGAAGCAAAGAAACCTAATCAGAAGAGTAAAAATAAAAAAATAATCCTAAAATATAATTATAGTGTGACAACTTCAGCTTACCAACATTTGCATAATGGGGGTGTGAGAAGGAAAATAGAGAGAGCAAGAAATTGAAAACCTATTTGAATAATGACAGAAAACTTCCCCTGTCTGGTGAAAGAAATAGAAAGTCCCAAACAAAAGGAAGGCAAAGAAGCCCATGCCAAGACACATCATATCATAATTAAAATGCTAAAGGTTAAATGTTCTTTAAATGTCAATTAAATCCATCTGATCCAGTGTGCCACTTGGAGTTTTTATTAATTTTTTGTCTGGAAGTTCTGTCTAGTGAAGTCAGTCGGGTGTTAAAATCGCCTACTCTGTCTGTATTGCTATGATATCTTCCCTAAAGTCCTCTATAAGATTTTTTTAGCTGTACATATTTAGGTGGTTTTATATTGGGTGCATACATGTTTACCAGAGTTATGTTCTCTTGTTGGGTAGATCCCTTTAGTATTAGATGGTGGGTGAGCTTTGTTGTCTCTTGTGATTGCCTTTAGTTTGAAATCTGTTTTGTCAGATATGAGTATTGCTACTGAGCTTATTTTTCATTTCCATTTTCATGGAAAATTGCACAAAAGACAAAGAGAGAATCTTAAAAGTAACACCAGAAAAACAGTTAGTTTCCTACAAGAAAAGGAGTACCCAAACAACTGTCAGCTGATTTCTCTACAGAAACTTTGTTGTGCCAGAAGGGAATGGCAAGAAATATTCAAAGTGATCAATAACAAGGACCTATAATCAAGGTTGCTCTACCCAACAAAGCTATCATTTAGAATTGAAGGTCAGATAAAGAGTTTCATAGAGAAGAAAAAGCTAAAAGAGTTCATCACCACCAAAACAATATTACATAAAATGTTGAAGGATATTCTTTAAGAAGAGGAAGAAGAATAAAAAGAAGAAGAAGAAGAAGAAGAAGAAGAAGAAGAAGAAGAAGAAGAAGAAGAAGAAGAAGAAGAAGAAGAAGAAGGAGAAGGAGAAGAAATATGAATAATAAAGTGGCAATTGAATCTAAAAATCAAAATAAACAAACAAGGACTCTAATGACAAAAATAAACTGATGAATAAAATAGAACCAGAGGCATGGAAACATAGAACACAGTGATGAATCTCAGTGGGAAGGAGGAGGGGAGTGGGAAGAGATTAACCAAAGAACTAATGTGTGTATGTACATTACTATTGTTACAAAATTTACTAAGAGACTGAAAAATACACAGGAGTACCCGGAGATACAAGAAAAAGCCATTTATTTCCAGATGTTTCACATGCATTAGTACAGTGACTTAGGGGGTCAGTTCTCCAATTCCTGAGTAAGCCAATATGAAGGAAGCTTTCTCTTTATTCCCTTTGGTTTCTTTCTCCCTTATATATGGATCAGACTTCCAGATTTTTCGTGAGCTTTGCAAAAATCCCCGTGTATGTTGAGATGGGGGACATGAGACCACAACTGAAGGCCTGGCCTGGTGCCAGTACTGATAACCCCCTCCAGGGATTGATTGTGTATTGTTCATGGTTTATGGCCTCTGTAAAATGTGAGTATTTAGGTAAATAGGTCTTGCAAGACCAGTTAATTAAGAAAGGGGCAGTGACTAGATTATAATAAGCCATTAGGAATATACTGATTAACTAAGTACAGAAATGTCTTATTTTCCTCATCACCTCAGACATAGACAATAGGATGGTGAAGGCCTGAGGTAGGGCAGGAATTGGGTGCAGAGGAGCAACGGGGGATATAAAGGGAAATATCTGTAATACTCTCGACAATAAAGATTAAAAATAAAAGAAAGGCTGAGAATGCTTTCCAAGTTTAAGGATACTCAAAGAAACATTTTAACCAAATGCAACATGTGATGCAATATGTGTTATAAAGGACATTACTCATTATTTGATGAATTTGCAAACATGGACTATGAGATCATAGATCAAAATGTTCTATCAATGTTACATTTCCTGAAATGATAACTGTGATATAGTTAAGAAAGAGAATGCCCTTATTCTTATGACATATACATTAAAATATTAGGAGTAAGACATTCTATCAGTAATTTACTCTTAAAGGCTGTGTGTGAATGCACACACACACATCCACATCCACAATACCTGCACCACATGTAGATGATGCAATAATCAGCGAACCTTGGAAAAGTGTTTGTGGGAGGGAGCTCTCTGTACTCTTGAAATTTTTCTGTAATCTGCAAATAACAGTTTAAAAATATCACCTTAGGGAAGATTAGCATAACCCTATTTTAGGTTAATACATATTTACAAAGTTCCTGTTATTTATAGAAATCTACCTGACATCCTGGTTTCATACTACAAGTTTAACCCCTCTGCCTTACTTTGCTTGGTAGGTGTAAGTATGGGTACCCAATTGACATGATCTTGAGAAATGCAAAATTCTGGGAACTACCTAGTTGCCTTTTAAAATGTTGCATTTCAAGAAGTCAGATTGATATTAGATGACTTTAAACTACTCACAGTCCTTTAGAAAACTTAAAACAAAATTAAACCCTCTTTTGATGTATACTTAGTAAACTAAAGAAACTATGAAGATGTCTTTTCATGTTTATTTTATCAAAACAAATCATTAGATTTGAGAAAATATAAAATTAACAGAAGTGACCATTATAAAAAATTACATATTTAGAGTGACATTTACAAAGGATGGCTGTACAAATGACTAAAAATAATTTATTGGCTTTAAATTTGTGTATAATTTTTTCCTAAAATGCAGACTCTTGTAAACACTTGAACAGAAGGCATTCAAATTAACAAAATGGTGCTTTATTGGCAGCTTAAAAATTTTCTCTCTTGCTTCCCACTCCCCCTTTCTTTGCTTCTGAGGCCTTAAGACTAAGACTAAGATTTATCTGCACTCCACTTAATATGTGTAACCAGCTGTGATTTTATTTTTTGATGCTGCTACATGGAAAAAAGTTTTTTTTTCTCTTGAGCTATAGGTGTTAATTGGTATCTTTGTATCTTGCTAATTAAGTTCTAGCAACACCTTTTCTGTCATCCTCATTTACAATTAATGAGCTCCCTTGTTGTATTAATTTATAGGATAATTAGATTAAACAAAAAAGAGTTCAGCTTCTTTAGGCTTGGTTTCTGAAGATACACATTAAACATCCAGAGATTGATAAAATGTATACATTACAAGAAAAACAATCAGGTCAGGAAGACATATACTTAATGTTAGCCAGCCCATTCATACTGATATTTTTTTTAATAATGTGATCATTAGCGATATACAAAAAAAGAAAAGATTGATTCAATAGCCCATGCAACAATTGTTTTGATGTGATAAAACAAAATCACATATGGTAAAGCATGATGCTCATAACAGAAACCTTTGCAATATTTAAGCACAACAAACAAATTACCAGTTAATCAATGTGCCTTCTGACCTCTAATTATCATTTTTATTTGCATTTTTATTTTCTTTCTAAACTTCTATTTATGCCCTAGGCCAAGCATTATTAAGATTTTTGCTATTTATTATGATATTAGAGGCCTGGTGCATGAATTTGTGCAAGGGGGGGGTGGAAGGCAGTGTCCCTCAGCCCAGCCTGCACCCTCTCCAATCTGGGACCTCTCAAGGGATGTCTGACTGCCCATTTAGGCCCAATTCTGGTAGGATCAGATCTAAACAGGCAGTCAGACAATCCAGGACTGCTGGTTCCAAACTGCTTGCCTGTCTGCCTCTCTGATTTCCCCTAACCACTTCTGCCTGCAAGCCTGATCACCCCCTAACCACTATCCTGCCAGCCTAATTGAGGTCTAACTGCTTCCCTGCCAGCCTGTTTGCCCCAACTTCTCTCTTCTGCCCAACTGGTCACCCCTAACTGCCCTTCCCTGCAGGCTTGATCGCCCCCAACTACCCTCCCTTGTAGGCCTGGTCCCTTCCAACTGCCCTCTCCTGCTGGCCTGATCACCCACAACTGCCCTCCCTTGCAAGCCTGGAACCTCCTACTGTCTTCCACTTCTGGCCTTCTTGTGGTGGCCATCTTGTGTCCACATGGGGGCAGGATGTTTGACCAGATGGGGGCAGCCCTCTTGTGTGTTGGAGTGATGGTCAAAGAGGCCTGGTGCATAGGCGGGGACCAGTTGGTTTGCCCTGAAGGATGTATTGAATCAGGGTGGGGATTCCCTTGGGGTATGGGGCAGCCTGGGCAAGGGGCCTGTGGTGGTTTGCAGGCTGGCCATGCCCCCCAGCAACTGAAGTGGAGGCCCTGGGATCTGGGATTAATTTATGTTCTACAATTGAAACTTTGGAGCCTGGAGCAGAGCCAAACCTTCTGCTTGCTCTATGGCAACAAGCCATTTTTATTTGAAACTTTGTAGCCTAGAGTGGAGGCCTAGGCTAGGGCTACAGATTTTTGGCTTCCTCCATTGCTGCAGCAACCCTAGCCTCTTCTCTCTCCAGCTCTGTGACTGCCACATTCCTGTTGGGATGTATCTTCTATAATTGAAACTTTATAGCATTAAGTGGAGGCCTAGGCCTACAACAGCAAGCAGAAAGTTTGGCTTCCTTCCTTGCTGGGGAAACCCAAGCCTCCCTCCAGCTTTCAGTGGTGGCAGCCATCTTGGTTTAGGCTTATTTGCATAATCTGCTCCTGATTGGTTGGTGGGTGTGGCTGTGGGTGTGGCTTGATCAGAGCTACAGTCAATGGGCATATTGCTCTTTTATTAGATAGGATGAGAATTTCCTTTATAAATGAAGAATTGGCATACATTGAAAATACTTATTGTTTAACATAATACTTTTAGTTTTTCAGCAGTTTGGGACCTTTGGAAATAATTTTGATTGATTCTGTTCTCCTGCTCCTCCTCAAACTGGTTCAGGCAGATATCTTTCTAACTTGTTCAATACCTTGAGAAAGGTCAATGTCGTCTCTCATTGCTCTACTTTTGTCTCTCGTTGAGCAGTGGGTTTCATTGAATTGTCACATTGTTGCTGACCTTTTGGAAATCTAAATTTTCAGGATAAAATTTTTCTTATCTCTTTCAATATCTATCAATCTTTTAGGTATACCAAACACCCAAAAATGAAAATATCAGGCTATACCATTCATACTGAATAGATAGGCACAAACCGAATAAACAGTAAATTGTATTTAGTGAACAACAAAATACACATTACTGCTGGGAAGTCATAATAATATACAATCTTTCAGGTATTCTCTGATAGCTATGATATCTACCACTGCTGCCCAGTTTTGGTAACATTGAGACTCCATTTTAATAAGAAACCTTAAAAAGTGCAATAATGAATCCCCCAGGAGATGTTGTCAATGACTTCTAAAGGAATAGTCTAATATTTCCTGGCTATCCACATTACATCAATACTTTGCTCTAGGGTAGAAACAGGTGTGTGGTGTGATTGTGAACTTGAAAGCAAGATCATTTATCTCTGTTTGATCTTTTGGTGAAATGCATTAGAGTAAAAATTCTTTCCCGTGTCATTTGTCACTCAGAAATTAGAAAAGAGAGCTTTTCTCCAGGGTATTCAAGAAGAACCAAAATCAATAATAGACAAAGCAATCTAAAACTTCCATTGCCATTGGTTTTGCTCTGCCCCCAATGCTAACTTAAATCCCTCATGACTGTTACAAGTATAAAGGGGACTAGGAGACCCAGAGAGGCAATTGGAGACAGAGATAGAAGAGCTCTGAAAGATTGTTTGCAGAAAATATTCTTCCCATGTGTGAACTTGGCCTTTGAAGCAAAGAATTACAACAGGAAATTAGGAATAGGCTGGCGCAATCTCATAAACAAGTGCAAAATTGTGTCAGCACACCAAAATATTTCACTAGATTGCCCTTCCCCTAGGAGGTTCACAGGTGGTATAATAAATGAAATCAGCAATACTTCCTACATGTCTAGCATATATGATTATTTTGGCTCAGCCAACCATTAGTTATTTGTAAGCTGGGGTATAAATACAGACACTGGTTGAATATTTATGGACAGCTCTAGAAGTCACTTTCATTAATTTGTCTACATATGGGGAATATAGTGATGGGGGAATGGAAAATACTTACTCTTGGACCCCATCATGTAATGCATTGAATATAAATGTGCTCTTGGTGTGGGGTGTCCTGGAACTCTTGGTAGGTGTGGGGTCCCTACTGACCCTTTATCATTTTCTCTCTTCCTACAATGTAATATAAAACTGAAAAGCTGCCTTTAACATTTCACAAATTGTGATACTGCCAGACTCTTCTAAGAAATTCCTTAAGTTTTTATCCAGGCATAATATATTTTATTAGCTAACTTGTAGCAAGCCTCTCCTCAGAGCCCAACTAGGCATGATATTAAATGTTCTTTTGTCTTTGTAGAAGAATAACCATCTGAGACTCCTTTGTTTTTCACCTAACAATAAAATTAACCAGTTATTGAATTTATACTGTCTTTAGAGAGCCATTGTTACTGTTCTTTCAACAAAATAAACTACTCAAAGAATAAACAAACATAAAAATTAGCACAGAAAAGAATATCATTTATGTGCATTTCCCCCTGGATATTAGATTTGGAATGTATTCAGGGAAAATGGTCTCAATGTTAAGGATTGAATGCTGTAAGAAAAAGCTATCACCAAAAGAACTCTGATTTTCAACTTTCTTTTCATTTATTGGATAAAGCCTCATTCTTCTTTTGTATAAAGAATAATTATAGTGATTTTCCAGAGTAGAGTGCTTGAAAAGTATTTGCTAAAATTTGGTAGAGAATTTTCTTCAAATGTTATTCCACTCTGAATATGTATACAGTCAATTCTGCATACCCCCCCTCCCCAAGTTTAGATTACTTTTTTTAAATCACTCTGTTTTCTCTGATCCAAAGCATCCACTGAATTATCTAAGACTTTTGCTTTGATTACCTTGAGTCTCCCACAAAGGGATACTAACATTTTATAATATTTAAAGGGAAATGAGTGAAGTGGCATCTCAAGCTATTTGGCTTTCTAAGAAGTAAGATCCAAATCATAACATGGTGTTCAGAGGTGATTAAAGTTTAATAGATTTTCCAATAGAGATGTATTTTAGAGTTACCAAGGGAGTTGAGTTAAAGATTCTTGGACTTTACTTTGACCTTCTAGATAAAATAAATACAAGTGATTTTGAAAGTAATTTCCTATAATTCTATTAAATTCTACTAATCTAGTATGATTTCTTAACTTCAAGAAGAAGCTATTTTTGTCCATTTAAGTCATTTATCCAAAGTTAAATATGCTTTAGTGATAGAGAAGGCTATGCTTTTTTAATTCCTAGTCCAGTACTTTATAAAATGTGTTAATGTTGCTTATTGCCTTCTTGCATAAAGCCAAATAGGATATTTAGCCAAATAAGAAATTTAGTATGTTTTCTGAAGTTAGAGTGTATTTAAGTAGCCTTGGAAAATACTAACAAATTTAATTTTTGTATTTCTGTCTTCTATAGTGACGTTATTAATATAAGTGCTCTCTGCAAATACCTAGGAATCCTTGGCCTTTAGGATGTCCATCTCATTTGTTAAAAGAAATATTAATACTTTTTATATCTTATTTTACTTATAAGATAAAAAGCTAGCTTTTAATAATCTATTAAATTGAGGAACATCAAAGAAAATGAACCACTTGAAAACATTTATTTTTGAATATATTAGTGAAACCTAAAACAAATTCTTCAGTTTTGTTTGGGAGAGAAAGATAAGACAGACTTTGGTAAAATGAAAAATATTCTTGGAAAATTTTAGGGAATAAAATTAAGTAGCAATTGCCATCACATGTATGGGTTGACATCAAATGTATGCAAAGGAAAAGTGTAGCACAATTCAGTCCAAGTTCACTCCATAATACTGGGTCAAGGAGGCATTTCATGATTAGTCTTGAATGAAAGAGATATTGGGGATTGTAGTGAAGATGTGTCTCAATTACAATATTCGATTTATGAGAATACTCTGAAAATACATTAGACATCCATATCAATTAGGAATATTTTTTGGTTATAAGTACCATATATCTGACAGAGTTAAACAAGTGATAGGTTTATTTTCTTAATGGAAAATAAATCTTAAATTAAGCAGTCTAGGTCTGGTTTCTCAATCCCTTTTCATGCATCTTTGATATACCTTTATTATAGGAATAATTAAATACCCTTTCCCTCTCACCTCTTTAAGGGAATCATCACATTATTATAGCTTTAGGATGATTGGATTCATAATAATATATAATATGCATGGCTTATAAAAAATAGTGACAAGGAAGGGAGATAATCTTCTAAATTAGTGATATTGTAGTTTAAGGTAGAAAGAGACAAAACTAGATGATGTCAGACAGAATGAATAGGCAATTTAAACTAGTCAGATAATTTTACAGAGTTAAGTACTTACCTGTGTATTTAAAAAATACATTATTCAATTAGTTATAGGGGATAAAGATTCAGTTTTAAAAATGTAAGCCAGAACTTGTAGCTTTCTTTGTTAAACATTGCCATAACAATGCTGCATAGTCATCTATCCCCAAATGTCACTATTTAAAACAACAAATACATTCTCAAGCTCTTTATTCTGGTTGGTTGAGATTTAGTTACTCTTGGTTTATGTGGGTGGACGGATCTGCTTTAGCCTACAAGTTGGCTGACCTTGGCTCATCATGTTTTTCTGAGACACAGACTGAAGTGATAGGAGCAAACCATCCCACGAATGTTTTTCTAATGCAGAGACAGAAGTTTAGGGCAAGCCAACTATGTAAAGATGTTTAACTAAGTCCAAAGAGGATTGGAGAAGTATATACCACCCATTAAGAAGCCCTGGTAAGGCTATTGGAGTATTGGAAACTCTATGTCATTCATATAAAATCATTAAACACAGGGCCTTCTTAACCCTAAGCTGCCTGTCTCAAATGTAGATATAGTTTTTAACAAAGAGGCTTGTCACTTAAGAAAGTATGCAATAGTTAAAACCAAAATAACTTCGGTGATTGAAAAAGTGATGTTCAAGTAGAAGAGAATGAAGAAACAAGCCTTCTAAGCTAGACTAATGTGTCTTAGCACAGCCTGGAAAGAGAGAGGATTCTACTAAGAGAAAGGAAAAAAGCACTGGGAATTGAGATAAGGATACTGTCCTAGCTCTTCCTGGTTGATGATTTAATTATTGCTAATGAAAATACAATAATTCCCATAACAAAAGCCACATTAATTATAATTTGGTATATAATTGGTTAGTGAATAAACATAGAAAAGTTAAGATTTTAGCATTTATCTACAGGTGTCATAATGCTTTTTTTTCTTGACAATTTTTCTGACTAATTATTGTTATTGTTATTCTTATATGGAGTGAATATTTAGCATTTACTAGTTGATAATATCATGTTTAGTTTACTATTCATATCTTCAGAGGTACTAAGCTAAAAGAATACTCTTATATTTAGCCACCATCTATAAATCAACACAAATATATTTACTGAATTTATTTTTGTCCCCTGAAATGGCCAATAAAGAGCTCTACTCACTGATGGCACTGGACTATAAGAAAATTAGAAAGCTATTTACTTTTTATAAAAATAAGAAAAAAACATTAAGAGATTTAGATAACTATTTACTTTTATTAAAAAACAGCAAGAATTTTAAGCTGTGGTTTCCTCTGATGTAAATTATAAATTATATAAAGTTAGTTTTCTTAATGTAATTTTTGTAACATTAGAATATTTACCCTACCTTTTTACACTCTTGAGTTCTATTATAGATATACTAGAGGCCTGGTGCACGAGATTTGAGCACTGATGGGGGGCTTGGCCAGTGGGGAATGGCCCCCTGTGGGATCACCACTCATAATGGTCAGCCAAGCTGTTGAGCTGCCCTCTGAGTGGCATCTTCCATGGAACCAGAGCATTTGCCTCTCCATGGGACCTGGTCAGGGCCAGGCACAGGGACAATAGCACTGAGACGCAGTGGAGTAGGCCTCAGTCTGATGGTGGCCAGGAACCCGCCTCCCAGCCTCTAGGTTCCAGGTTCAGATCTGCGATCCTGCAGTGTTGCTGTGCAGCATATGGGCATCTAGAGTAGGTAGCAGGGAGTGAGGAGAAAGAGCCTGGGGCTAGGAGGAGACAATCGCAGACTGGGTTACTGCCCATCGGCCAAGGATTCGCAGTGGGAGCAGCAGCTCATCCAGGTCAGCTGAGTGGTGGTCCCAATGTGGAAGCATACTGATCACCAGGGGGAAGCTCTTGTAATGATCATCTGCACCCTAGTGGTCAGTGTGTGTCATAGCAACTGGTTGAACTGTCATTCTGGTCGTTCAGCTCCTTGGTTGCTGGGCTGTTATTATATAGGACTAGAGGCCTAATGCACAAAATTTGTGCACTGGGGTGGTATCCCTCAGAACAGCCTGCATCCTCTCCAATCTGGGACCCCTCGAGGGATGTCCCTACTGGGATCGGTCCTAAACGGGCAGTTGGACATCCTTCTCACAATCCAGGACTGCTGGCTCCAAACTGCTTGCTTGCCTGCCTGCCTCCCTGATTGCCCTTAACCACTTCTGCCTGCCAGCCTGATCACCCCCTAACAACTGCCCTGTCAGCCTAATTGACATCTAACTGCTCCCCTGCCAGCCTGTTTGCCCCCAACTTCCCTCCTCTGTAGGTCTGATCACCCCTAACTTCCCTCCCATGCAGGCTTGATCACCCCAACTGCCATTCCTTGCAGGCCTGGTGCAAGAGCCTCCTAATAGCTCTCCCCTGCTGGCTATCGTGTGGTGGTTATCTTGTGTCCACACAGGGGGCAGGATCTTTAACCAAATGGGGGCAGCCCTCTTGTGGGCTGGAGTGATGGTCAAGCTGTGTATTACTCTTTTATTAGATAGGATAGAGGCCTGGTGGGTCGGGGCCAGCTGATTTGCCCTGAATGCTGTCCCAGATAAGGGTAGGGATTCCCTTGAGGCATGGGGTGGCCTAGGTGAGGAGCCTGTGATGGTTTGCAGGCTGGTCACACACCACAGCAACCCAAGCAGAGGCCCTGGGATCTGGGATTAATTTATGTTCTACAATTGAAACTTTGGAGCCTGGAGCAGAGCCAAGCCTTCTGCTGGCTCTGTGGTGATAGCCATTTCTGTTTGGGTTTATTTAAATTCTATAATTGAAACTTTGTAGCCTAGAGTGGAGGCCTAGGCACTAGGGCTGCAGAAGCTTGGCTTCCTCCATTGCCCGGGCAACCCTAGCCTCTGCTCTCTCCAGCTCAGTGTCTGTCACTGTTTCTGTTGGGATATATCTTCTATAATTAAAACTTTGTAGCATTGAGTATGGGCCTAGGCTGGCAAGGGCAGGCAGAAAGCTTGGCTTCCTCCATTGCTGGGGAAACCTAAGCCTCCCTTCTGCTCTCAGTGGCCACAACCATCTTGGTTGGGGTTTATTTACTCCTGATTGGCTGGTGGACATGGCTGATGGGCATGGCTTGATTGGAGGTATGGTCAATTTACATATTACTCTTTTATTAGATAGGATTATTTTCAACCTATGAACTAGGTTGAAAATATAATATAAATATTATATTCTTATATCCTTTTCTCTGCCAAGGAAGCAGAATTTATTTATAGAAAGTGGCTGTTTTAACAGCTGGCTCAAAAAAAAAAAATCAGTAATAATAATCATATCTATTAGATGATTAAAATGTGAGAAATGAATTACTGAGGCATTATGTCACTTACTTTATCTAACCTAGTTTCTCAAATTATTAGTAAAGTGTATTAACTAGAAGGGACATCAAAGGAAAACTATTGCAACCTAGCATTAAAAAGAGGACTTTCCTCACCAGCATTCTGAAATGAGCTGAAGGATAAAACCCTACTTACATTCTCATTAAGTATGTAAATTAGAAAGAAGTCTTTGAGTGACATTTTAAAGAAACACTGTTAAAATGTGAGAAAGGAGATGACTCATGGTAGGAAAAAAAAGTCATGTAAATTAAAAGTTCAGAAACTTCATAGGAGAATTTTACCAGATAAAAATTAGCTAACGAAATGAAGAGTAAAGCAAATGTAATTGTCTAAAACACATAAAAAAATAGAACGAATAAAAGCAATGAGAATGGATAATGCTAAGGAATGGCAGGAGAATTAACCCCAATTTCTTAATTACTTAGAAAATTTTATACTAATAATTTATCATCTGAGCAGCATAGCTGGTTAAATAATTAAACCTTAAAAATTAAGTGGGTTTTATACAGAAAATAACATGGTTTATATATGGAAGACATGTGCAGCTTCTATTATCAAGGTGACATTTCTATGAATTATTAAGTAAAATTGTCAGGAAAAATTTATTCAATTGTTCATAGAAAGTATAGGTACATCATGGGCATTTCAAATTTTTTATCTTTGGTTTCCTTTTGTTTTTATCATATCTTGAATTGGGTAGAAGCAATTTATTATTCACTAACTTTTTTCATAGGTTTCATATAAAACTTATTGTATTAAACCATAAGTAAAGGTGTGTTTGTTTCTTCTGATTTATGTAGCTACAATACTTGGTAAAAAGAAAATGACCTTTAAAATGGAATTAGGTTTTGTTGACATGGTCTCATTATCTTGCCAGTGCATTTGTTGTATTCATAATAGCTACTATTACTCTGATTATTTTCATATCGCCTTGTTCCCACCAGTAGAACACTTAAATAATGAAAAACAGAGGATTCAGGGAAAATGTGATATTTCTTAGTTTTCTTGTGCAAAGTTTCTCTTTAGTCAGTGTATGCTCAGCTGGAAAAAGTAATTTATCAAATATCCTTCCCCACCATACAGTGGTGATACTCATTCAAAGATTTTTTTTTGCACTAAAAATATCCATTAGTTTTGTGCTGACAGCACAAGTAAATCCCAATGTCATTGGACTCTAAATTACCCTGAGGAGTACAGTCAGAAGGAACATGACAAACTTATTTTTGCCATGTCATTCATCAATCTAATGGCAAACAAGTGTATCAGTTTTAATACAGATAGTTTCTATCCAGCTAACTGCTGTCCACTCTTTGATGGTAGCTCTGTAGGAAAGCTGGCTCTTAGCATGCATTTAAAATGGCTGTTAGCACCTTCTATCATAGGTGCTTCTTCACTGGCATCCACTGTGCAAGAATGAATATATTTTTCCAAAAGCTTTGAGTCCGAAAATTTTTGAGAGGACAGTTTAGGCCACATGCACACCCATGAACCAATCATTATAACCAAGGGAAACTAATATGCGAAGTGCTTCACCTAGGATCCTCTGTGTAGAGAGCGTTTCACCTAAAACACAAAGATCTCAAGTTATGGAGAACTGGTTCCCTGAGCAAAACTAACCTAATGTTTCTAAAAGACTGAGAGCTACATGCTAAGAGGCAGACAATGAAAACAGCATGATTATAAATGACACTTGCTGGCCCCATATACTCTACTTTTTTGTTTCATTCAAATAGAAAATCTGTGATTCAGAGTTCATCCAAATAAACACATTTCCCTTTGATGAAAATCATTGGCAACATGCCAACATAGTAGTTATGCCTGATTGTCCTTCTTTAAGCCTTTAACCATATTCGTTTCTAGAGCTACAGAATTAGCATTATATATGGTTTTTGCCTTCTTACATACCATCATGAGAAGGTGCATACCATGGGCTAGGAAACACAGATATGAATACATTTGTAGTATGTAGTTCCCAGAAAGCATTAATATTCTCACTGACTCTTTTTCTTCTTTTTTTAAAATCTATTTTTATTAATTTATAATTTACCTAGTGGCCCAGTGTACAACTTTCTTTCCGGGTTGGGGCGGGGGAGGTCTCTCAATCTGGCTTGCACCCTCTCCAATCTGGGACTCCCTTTGGTGGACATCCCTCTTGCAATCCAGGACCACTGGCTCCTAACTGCTCACCTGCCTGCCTGCCTGATTGCTCCTAACCACTCTGCCTGCTGGCCTGCTCACCCCAACTTCCTCCTTTCCTGCAACTGCCCCCCCTCACCAGCTTGCTTGCCCCTACCTGCCCCCCTTGGCCTGATTGCCCCCAACTGCCCTCACTGTCAGCCTGCTCACCTCCAACTTGCCCCTCTACCAGCCTTCTTGACCCCAACTGCCCTATCCTCCTGGAGTGATCACCCCTAACTGCTTCTGCCTTGGCCCTGCCACCATGCTTTGTCGGGAAGGATGACTGGAAAGTCTCCCAATCTAATTAGCATTTTACCCTATTATTAGTATAGACAGAGGACTGGTGCAGGGCTGGGGGCAAGGGGGGGGGGTGGCTGGCAGCGGCTAATCTGCCCTGAAGGGCGTCTCAGGATCAGGGTGGGGATTCCCTTGGGGGCAGTGGCCAGCCTGAGTGAAGGGCTGAGGGCTGTTTCCAGGCTGGCCACACACCCTCATTGGGTTTGGGATCCCTGCTGGGGGACATGGCCAATCTGGGTGAGGGGCTGAGGGCCATTTTCAGGCTGGCCACACCCCCTTCAGGGTAGGGGCCCCCTTGGGGGGTCTGGCCAGCCTGGGCGAGGGGCTGAAGGCCATATGAGCATGGTTTGCAGGCTGGCCAAGCCCCAGACTTTGTCTGGAAGAACATCTGGAAGGTCTCTGGAAGGTCTCTGGTCTAATTAGCATATTACTCTTTTATTAGTATAGATTTTAGATTTTTTTCCATCACCATTTATCCCCTCTCTGCCCTCTATCCCACACCCTTCTACCTCTGCAATCACCATAATGTTGTCCTTGTCTATGAGTTCACTATTTTTTTTTAGCTCAATTCTTCCAGTCACCCAACCCCTTCTCTCATCCCAGAGATATCTGCCTGCTCTCTATCTATAAGTCTGTCTCATTGACTCTTAAAGGATGAACGTGAATCATCCATTCTGATAATGGGAGCAAGGCATCAAAGCAGTGGGCAGAGTAATGCCAGAAGGAGAACCAAATAGAATGGCATTTTCAAAGAACTTCAAGTTACTCTGTTGCTTGACCCCAGGGGATAAGGTGAGGCAATAGCCATAAGAATTAGATCTTGAATGATCTTAGTATATAACCCAAGCGAAATCTGGAGATGTGTTTCATCATGTGTGGGATACCACATAGTAATTTTCATAGATGAACATTATTGTTTCCACCTAAATGAGGGTTTGTTTTGGCAATGGTGTGGAGAATAACCTTGGTATAGTAAGAACATCGGTGAGTCAGTATGGAAGCTACTTCCAAAATCCAACTGATGAAGTCTAAACCAAGGAAGCAGAAGTAGGGTTGATGAGATGCAAATTCAGAAACTCTTTAATAGACAGATACTATAGGAACTGGAAGAAAAATAAATATGTTGTTGTGCAGTAGTATAGTGCATTGATAGAAACAAAATTTGTACTTGAAGGAAAAGTTTCACAAAGAAATGAGTTCACTTCATATATTTTAAGTATTTAGTGTATGAGGCATTTTTTGCTTGGAGGCCCAACAGGCAACTTATTATATTTGTCTGGAGCCCTATAAAAAATACAGGTGTGAAATATTTTCTTAAAAGTAGTCAGTGTAAGTGTGGCAGTCAAAACAATGAGAATGAATGAGGTCACTGAGAAAGGGTGTTTTGTATGAGAAGGAATCAAATAGAGTATATATGAATAATGCTCAATATTTAAGGAATTAATTAAAAATAAGGCGTCAATCAAGGAGCTGAAGAATTAAAGGTCTGGGAAATAGGAGAGAAACTAGGACAGAACTACCTTCTGGAAGGAAGTAAAGGGACTAGCAAAGTATATAATGAGCAGATAACGAGTAAAATAAGCAACAATGTATTTGTTAAATGCTACTATGTGCATTTCTAGTTATTATATAAAGCAACTTCACATTTGAACTCACAATATCCTGTGAATGGAGTATTATTAATTGAACATTTTATTTTTTTTTAAAAAGAAATGATTTATTGATTCTTAGAATCACACTATTGCAGCTGGGATTTCTTTGGAGATCTCTAAGCCTCATCCTCTATTTTCACATATCAAAATTCTGAGGTGCAGAGTATATCAGATTTTATTCAAGGTCACACAGTTGTTAGCTGGCCACTGTGTCAAGACTAGAATTCCATTATCTCAATTTCAGATCATTTCTAGAATCTTTAACAATTTACCTTCCAAACAAAGTATCTTTTTATTTTTTTTAAACAGATGAACTCTTTTATATCAAGCCCTCCATTTTTTTAAAATCTCTTCATTCTTATCAGCTATCAGTTAATCCAGACAGCCTTTTCTTTTCTTCTCAGCCTGAATAGAGTGAGTACAAATCATTTTTCTCCTGTCAACATAATTGATTCCATCACCTTTTATCCTTTACCTCTACCTGACCCTGAAAATTACACATCAAGAACAATCCTATGATCTCCTTTTGGTCTCCACACTTATGTTACTAAACACAAGCTGCAATTATGTGAATTGGTTCTAATTCTTGGCATCTAAACCTTGCTTGAGTAAACAGTGCTGTGCAGATTTCACCCCCTACACTAATGCAGAATTTGCTATGATTTTCTATGTGTTTATACCTTTCCTAATTTTTAAAGTTTATTTTCAAATTCTCCTTTCCTGAGATTCAAATGAAATTTACCTACCACTTTAGAGGTAGTAAACACTGCTGGGAAGGAACACTCTCAACTGCAAACATATTCCATAAATTGGAATCACACCAATTTATATCCTCCTTCTTTATTCCATTTTTTCTCCCTATTTTCCATGGCAATCCACTGCAACCTCTTTCACTGCTTTAAGAATCATGCTTCAATAGACATTGCCCTTCCATTTCAAATCAACAACATCTCACGCTCTACTGGATCTTTTTCTTCAGTTAGTAACCACAATCAAGTTTTACATAAAAAATAGAAAATAATTTTCTGCAATTTTATTTTAGTTCTAACTTATTGCACTTCCTTTCCTCTTCTTCTTTCCTTTCTCCTTCCCCTGCTCTTCTTTATATTCTTCTATCAAAGGCAACAATTACAAAAATATGTTCTGATTGTATCAACTTTCTCACGTCCAAATCATACCTCAATTCACTTGAATCCACTACAAATGACTTTAACTTTCATTGTTAAGTTCAAGTTGATATAGATTCACAAAGGATGTCTTGGCAATGTAATTTGGATCTGTGGCCATCAGATAATACTTTGACAGCAGTGAAATCAGTCCAAATCAATGTTTCTTAACTCTGAACATTTAATTTATATGGGTAGGTAAAGGTATTTGTTTATGTGAAGTCCATATAAGACCAATTAAATAATAATTTATTTCAGTGGAATTTAAGCATTAGGGTATTAAGATAACTCTCTGTGCCATTATAATGTTCAGTAAAGGTGGATATTCTATGATCTAAACATTGATGGAATAAAGTGAGAAGAAAAACCATAACTATTTCTAAACAAAGGATTACATGAGGTTCAATCAATACCACTGATGGAAAAAGGGAACAGAATTTAAAGAGAAAGGGTTCTGTATGAAAATGCATTTGTAATAAAGTTTGGAAGCAAAAATGGGTAGACAAGGTCATATAATATTTCTGGTTAAAAAATGAGGGTATCACAAACAAGAGAAATGTCCTTGAAGAAGAACCAAATCTTAGTCAATGTAGAGTGTTAGGATTTTTTAAATAAAGTTTGAAAATGCAAAATAGGTCTTTCACAGTGGAACTGATTCTATAAACTAAAAGAAAGTTAATGGAGTTAGTCTGTAATGGAAAGATGAGCACAAATAAGAAAATCTAAACAACTATAATAATTAGAGTAGTAGAGGAAATGTAGATGATTTCTAGGGACTGTGTGGTTTTGACCATCATATTTCTATTATATGATATTTACTGTGGCTTTGATTCTAGACCAGACATTACTTTATTAAAGAAGTTTGAAGACACATTTTCTCTTCTATTGTGGAAAAGGACAGATCCCCAAAGGGTAAGTGGAGATTGTATGGAGAACTATGTGGACAGTAGTAGTTAATTTAGTAATAAATTAACTAAGACCACAGTTAATTGATTGTGGAAATATTGGAAGTCTGATGTCAGGAATAAACCTCCATAAAAATAATTTACAAATACCTGTTACAAAAAGTAGAATTTAGTAAATTATGTAAGTATGAAATAAGAATTTCTACTATAGCATTATTGATTATTTCTGTGGGTATCTATATGTACAGACAAATTTATAGCTAGAATAAGTGATTAAAAAGTATTAGTTGGACTTAAAAACTGAATTTAGACTATACCTAATAGGATTTTTCTTTCTCATAACTACCAGTGTTTTCTCCAGAATTCTTGGTAAGCTATTTCTAAAGGTTGTGGTCAAAACTCTACTATTTATTGTTTACCATCAATGTATATAGCCTGGGCTTAAATAATAATAACAGCTAATTTTTACAGAGTCTATATAGCAGGTTCTGGACCAAGAGCTCTATGAGAAATAATTAATTAGTCTATATATACTAACAATATCCTAGGTGGTCATCACACCCTTATGCCCTGATGCCCTCACAGCATCACAAGATGGCTGCGTGTGCAGAGGAGGCTGGTCCTGGCATCTCTACCACCTTGCACAGAGGAGGTGGGTCATGGTGGAGAGTCTCTGCTGCCTTGTGCAGAGGAGGCACATCTTGGTGGCTGCTCCGCACAGCTTCTGCTGGGGTTCCCATAGCCCCAAGCCTGCTGTGGAGACAAACCCCTTGGCTCTGGCTTACCTCTTTGGGGCAATCAATCTAGGAGCCCTGGATAGGTGGGTGGGGCACACAACTTTGAGGCTATTGATTGTGGGGTTTCCACACTGTGAGAGGACACAGGCCAGGCAGGGAGATTCCTCTTGAGTTCACAAATTTCTTGCACTGGGCCACTAATAACCTCTCTAATAAAAAAATAATATGGAAAATTGACCTTACCTCCACTACACCCACAAGCCACACCAATAAGCCATACCCACCAGCCAATCAGGACCGAATATGCAAATAAACCCAATTCTGACCACAGAGAGCAGAAATGAGGCTTGGGTTTCTCCAGCAATAAAGGAAGCTAAGCTTTCTGCCTGCCCTTGCCTGCTCAGGGCTCCACTCAATGCTACAAAGTTTAAATGATAGGAGATAAATAAAAATGACAGCAGCCAAAGAGCTGGAGAAAGCAGGAGGCATGAGTTGTACCTGAAGATGGAGAAAGCCAAGCTTTCCACCTGCCCTAGCCAGCTCAGGCCTCCACTTAAGGCTACAAAGATTCAATTATAGAAGAAAATAAAACCCAATAGAAATGACTGCTGCCATGGATTGAGCAGAAGGCTTGGATCTGCTCCAGGCTACAAAGTTTCAATTGTAGAACATAAATAAATTCCAGATACCAGAGACTCTGCTTGGGTCACTGGGGGGCATAACCAGCCTGCAAACCACCAAGGCCCCTTACCCAGGCTGCCCCATACCCTAAGGGAACTCCCACCCTGATCCAGGACACCCTTCAGGGGAAAGCAGCTGGCCACCACCCATGCACCAGGCCTCTATCTTATTTAATAAACAGAGTAATACACAGATTGACTATTACTCCAACACACATGATGGCTGCCCCCATGTGGTCAAAGATTCTGCTCCAGTGTGGACACAAGATGGCCACCACAAGATGGCAAGCAGGGGAGGGCAGTTGGGAGGGACCAGGTCTGCAAGGGAGGGCAGTTGGGGGTGATCAAGCCTGGAGAGGAGGGCAGTTAGGGGCAAACAGGCTGGCAAGGAACCAATTGGGCATTAATCAGGCTGTCAGGTGAGTGGTTAGTGGGTGATCGGGCTGGCAGATAGAAGCAGTTAGTGGCAATCAGGAAAGCAGGCAGGTAAGCAGTTGGGAGCCAGCAGTCCTAGATTGTGATAGGGATGTCCAACTGCTGGTATAGGCCCGTGTACACCGGGATAGGGCGTATATGGGCAGTTGGACATCCCTTGAGGGGTCCCAGATTGGAGAAGGTGCATACTGGACTGAGGGACACCCTCATTATCCATGCATTAATTTATTGCACCAGGCCTCTAGTCCTATCTAATAAAAGAATAATATGCAAATTGACCATACCTCCAATACACCCACAATCCACACCCACCAGCCACACCCACTAGCCATTCAGGAGCAATGTGCAAATTAACCCCCAACCAAGATGGCTGCTGCCTAAGGCCAGGGATGAGCTGTCAGTAGGACATACCCTCAGAGCTCCCAGTATGTGAGAGGGGGCAGGTTGGGCTGAGGGATCACTCACATCCAGTACATGAATTTTGTGTACCAGGCTCCTAGTCCTTTATAATAAAAGAGAAACGTGCAAATCTCCATACCTTCACTACACTTCCAGCCAATCAGGAGCAAGAGGTGTGGCAGTGAGGCATGGTGGAGGGCGGGAGGCCAGGAGGGTGAGGCCCAGGCTTTGTGTGAGAGAGGCCACAAGCGCCAGGTGCCTCCGGGGCTGGGCGGTCACCACCAGGGTTAAGGTCAGGGTGGGGGTGGGGTCAAGGAGGCCGGGAGGGGCTGAGACAGCTAGGGCAGAGCCAGCCATTGGCCCCATTGAGGGTACAGGTTGGGCTGAGGGATCACCTACCCATAGTGCATGAAGAAAGATTGAGCCTCCCTTTCCTTAATTATTTCAGGAATAATCCTCCCAATAATAAACCCTATCACCAACTAAGCACTTTAGTCCCCAATAGTATATGAATTAAAGTCAAACATTAAATGTTATGTTATTACTTTTCTCCTTATTCAGAGTGTTAGTTTGCTTGCAGAGTGGCTTCCTGGCTTGCTGCCAGCCTGTGCATGGTCCATGCTTATGAGTTCAGGATCTATGACAATGTGAATAATTCAGATGTTTATAATAAAAACACATGAATATACTAATTCACTAATGTTAATGTTAAAATTCATGGGAAAAAATAGTCCTTTGAATCTTTGGTGGTTAGAAATTAAAGACCTCAAATCATGTGCAATAAACAGAAAATAAAGTTACACTGAATGACTAAAAAAGAAAAGAAATACATTAGGGGCCAGGAAATGTTCAAAGACCTGGGAACCATTCCCAGATCAGGAAGAGAAGTCACAGGGTATATGTATATTATTGCTACAAATACTGTATTTTCTACTACTTACAATATATATATAATGTAATGTATTAGATGCCTTCCTATCTCATGAAGTACTTATTCTCATAGGTAATACTGGTAGATATGTTATAGTTATGGCAGTATGTCATATCCTATCTATATTAATAAAAGGGTAATATGCTAATTAGACCATGAGACATTCCAGATGTCCTTCCAGACAAAGCCATGGTGTCGGGGGCAAGGCAGAGGCAGTTACAGGTGATCAAGCCAGGAGGGGAGGGCAGTTGGGGATGATCAGGCTAGCAGGGGGGTGCAGATGGGGGCAAGCAGGCCAGCAGACAGAGTGGTTAGGGGAGATCAAGCAGGCAGGCAGGTGAGCAGTTAGGAGCCAGTAGTCCTGGATTGCAAAGGGGTTGTCCGACTACCAGTTTAGGTCCGATTCCACAGGGGTCCCAGATTAGAGAGGATGCAGGCCAGGCTAAGGGACTACTTACAACATATATAATGTAATGCATTAGATGCCTTCCTATCTCATGAATTAAAGTCAAACATTCTACCCTTTTACCCTCCCCACCCCACCCGTGCACAAATTTCTTGCACCGGGCCACTAATATATATATAAGAATCTAAGCTTCTGAATGACTGATGGACTGGTTGACCGGTTGCTATGATGTGCACTGACCACCAGGGAGAAAACGCTCAATGCAGGAGATGCCCCCTGGTGGTCAGTGCACTTCCAGAGCAGGAGTGCTGCTCAATTGACAGACCCATTCTCCGGGGCCCCCCAGTCTGGCAGCAGCCACCCACTCCCTCAGTAATCCTGCAGGTCCATATCTGGAGAATGGGTCAGGCACCAACGGCTTGGCACTGCTGACAGTGCCACCAGATTCCTAGAAGTTAGCCTCACACTGTGGCTGTTTTCCCTCCCTAGACACTCTGCAAGGAAAAAATTATATAAAAGCGGCTTTCAGAAGGCTTCCGACAACCTGAGTGAACATCAGTGGAACAGATCTAGATTCCAGGTTGGCAAGGGGCATACCACTGCCCACCTGAAGGGTTGATGATGTCCCAGCCCCTCCCCCCCCTCCCTTTGGGATGGGTGCCAGATGCAGGGATCATGGCTGGTAAGTGCTGCTGCAGTGTTGCAAGCCTTTCCCAATCAGGACTGACTGGGTATGAGTCCGGGGTAGGTACAGTGGAACCTGGATGAGTAGGAGTGGCAGGCTGCCTTGGGCTACCAGTTTTGGCTCAGTCTCCGCAGGCCATGCCCAGGGATACCACCCATGCACAAAATTCATGCATCGGGCCTCTAGTATATAATAATAGACTTAATATATTCATTCAATAATGGGGTAATTTCCTCTTATTAATGTTTATATATTTTGTATCATCTTAATTTAAAGAACTTTTCCAGATATCATTAACAATGCTTATTTTTACTGAGTGTTATTACTATCTGAGCCTCTCAAAGGCTTATAGTAAAAACTGGTTAAAACCTGAAAGTAACATCATTTTCTGACTACTGCTAACAGCTGTTTTAATAACATTTATTTTGTGATGAGGTGTGAATATACATATGTGTGTATGTGTGTGTATATATATATGTATATAGATATAATTATAGTTGTGTTTTAGAAAGTGATTAAGGGTAATAAAATTAATTAATAACAAGCCTCCAAATGAAATTTTTATTTCGGAAATTAAGAAATCCAAATTTTTGCGATACAATCTATAATAATAAAAGGGTAATATGCTAATTAGACCAGATGTTTTCTGGACATCATTCTGGAAGAACTTCCTGATGAATCCAGGGCCAGAGGGAAGACAGCCTGCTTCCCAGGTGCTTGCTGATGGCCTAGGGGAAGCCAGCCCAGGTCCAGGGTGCCTGCGAGCAGCCTATGGGAAGCCAGCCTAGGTCCTGGGGGTGCCTTCCAGTGGCTGAAGGAGAGAAATCTGGGAAGCCAGTGCCATCAGCCTGGTTCCCAGGTGCCAGAGGGAAGCCAGTGCTGGCAGCAAAGGGAAGGAAGGCCTACTCTTGCATGATTGTTTTGTTTTTTTTTGCATCGAGCCTATGGTGTATGTGTGTGTGTGTGTGTGTGTGTGTGTGTGTGTGTGTGTGTGTGTGTGTGTGTGTGTATGAAGAGATGCAAATTAGCCTGGGATGCTATAATGATTATGACCAGCTCAGAAGAAGGGGCTTGGTGCTGACCCAGAACCTGAGAGAACAACAGACAAGGCGGCCCACACCCGGTCTTGGAGCTAGAGAGAATAATAACTCACAGGAGAGCCGGCCCCCAGCCCCAGTCCCACAGCTGTGGCATTGGGCTGCTGAGGCCAGAGTGGAGCAGAGACACAAACCCTCAGGGGGGCTTGGTTCAGTTCTGATCAAGTGCATGTACCTAGGCTGCAGTCTCTCTGTCTTTCCCTCTCTCTTCGATGCTCTCTAAAAGTCAATGGGAAAATATCCTCATGTGAGGATAAAAAAAGAAAGGAAGAAATGTCATATCCTATGAGAGAGACATGTTGAAAAGACCTAAAGCAGTGGTTCTCAAACTTTCTAATGCTGCAACCCTTTAATACAGTTCCTCATGTTGTGGTGACCCCCAACCATAAAATTATTTTTGTTGCTACTTCATAACTGTAATTTTACTACTGTTATAATTCGTAATGTAAATATCTGTGCTTTTTGATGATCTTAGGCGACCCTGTTAGTGGTTCTCAAGCTGTCGCGACCCACAGGTTGAGAACCGCTGCTGTAGAGCTTAAGACCATTGGAAAACAAAGATATTTACATTATTATTCATTAATAGTATCAAAATTACAGTTATAAAGTAGCAACAAAAATAATTTTATTGTTGGGGGCCACCACAGCATGAGGAACTGTATTAAAGAGTTGCGGCATTAGAAAGGTTGAGAACCACTGGGTAAAGTTGTCATTTTTTTTTATGGTGAACGGACTGGAGTCCGTGTTGATGAAAACACCTTGGCAGCTGCAGTGGCTGGCAGTGGCAGCAGCAGCAGTGTGATGTGGGTGACACCTTCCCCTGACCAGCCTGGTTGCCTCCCTCAGAGGGAGGCCAGACTTTGGCTTAGGGGAGTGGGCTTAAGTTGTCAATAAGACATTCCCTGAGGACTCCAGGACTGTGAGAGGGGGCAGGTATGTAATGAGGGTTGGATGTAAGTCCCCAGTCAGCAGGTTATTGCCCATGTCAGTCTTTTGTACCACTTTAGAGTGTTGGCAGGGTATGAATGTGAAAAAAGTCAAGATGCCTGAATGAACAGTTCTTAGCAGTTTCATAAGGGGATGGGGCGAATAAACAGAAGTCAAAAGTTACTCCAGATTTTTATTCTAAATAAGTGACTGAGACCTGATGTCAAATAAATAAACAAGGAGGGGAAAAGTGACACTTAATATAACTGAATTCTCCTATGAAGATGAAAAATTATTTTTATTAATTTATCAAGTACTCAACATGGTAAGAGACTTCTCTGAGTCCTGGGATCTCATGTTCCTATTCCCATGGAGATTACATAATCCAGTGTAGAACTTAAATGTGTGATAGATCCTATTTTTCAAACAACAGATACAAAACTTTCAGGTTGAGAAGATTTGATATCTAGCTTTTAATATTCAAAGACATGCACCAGTATAACTTCTCTGCTCACTTGAATACTTCGTGACATTTTCTCACAATTATTATATCACATCTACATTCCTGCTGTTTCATATAATTCAACCTTAGTTTTGAATATCATGAATTCAATACTTGTAAAATATTACTGGAGAAACCTTGAAGCTCTAAGTAATGCAATGATCAGTGTCCTCCAACTCAAGATAATATATGAGAAATTTTCTACCCACTTAATTATTCTTAAGAGTTTGAAGCTGCCTAAGTTTTTAAAAATGATGTAAAGTATAACTGCTGCTTGATGTAAGCTGGTTACTAGAAATTTGTATTAAAACTGCTATATTGGAAATTGTACCTAAAATATATTTAATTGATTATTTTAAGTGATTTGATATAAGGGGGTCAGGGGGTCAGGTAGTTTTGGATGCTTCTGTGAATTGATTGTTTACCTGTACTTCCGCTTACCAAATGCTTTGCCTATAACAGTTAAGATTTGTTTCATTATAAGGCTAAAGTGGTCAGGAGATTAGCTAATTTTCATAGTTTGTATTCTAATATGTAATATTTAGCAACAGAAAACAGTTTAAATGACTTTGTATCTTGAGTTTATTTAATTTGTGGTTATAATGTAAAGTCTGAAATCTAGTACATTCTCATCAACCTAAATTTGAAAGAATAAAATACAGTACATATGCACACATATGGAGGATCAAAGAACAAAAAATGAACAATGTTAGCTATCCTATCTGAGCTCTGATTGGGTACACATTTAATGTTTTTTTCCTAGGACACTTTCCTCATTAGTCTAAGGACCACATGTTCCAAAAAGATGCTTCACTTTTCTGGAATCTACAGTAAAAAGGCATTCGGAGCAAAACCATAGCCAAACCACAGCAGAAATGCAAAGTGAATGAGAAGTCAATGATTGTTTTAAGCCTTTGAGATTTGGGGAAAACTGAATGAAAAATACAATATTTTCAGATTTAAATTCAACCTGCATTTAGTCTCTTAGCCTTTTATCAATATATGTTAGCTTGAAATGTTCATTTATTTCCATAGGGAAAACAAAAATAAAAACAAAAACAAAACAAATTATCCTATTTTCTCCTTAGGTATTGAGTGAATCACAAGCTTTAATTTCCTTCCTATTAGCTTCAATAATGCAGACGTCTCTCAATTAAAACAAAAACAAAAACTGAAAGCCACACTAAATCCTACTCAGCACCGCATCTAACATGCCCCTATTGCTTATATCGAGGTTTACAAACAATTCTCTTCTTTCCATTTCCACTTTGTCAGCTCCCATGACCTCCTCAGCCTCCTTTACTTGTGTTTTCATTCCTCCACGCACTTAAACAGTTTTTAATGTGTTTAGTGATATACACTCTCCAAAAGCAATGGATACTCTTTCAGCCCTCAGTTTTGAAGGATACCCATTCATATTTAACTTTTTGGATCATTCCAGCCTTCATGAAATATTTCCAACTTTCACTTCAGTAACAACTATTTCATCTTTTTTTTCCTGCTTCTGTTCCAGACTAGTCTCTATTCTTAAATATTGTTCTTTTACAAATTAATATTTATCTAAGTGATTATTTCACATTTTCACTCAAAGGTCTCAAGATACATCTCAAACTTTGCATCTCTGAGACAAAACATATGAGTTTCTCCCCACAGATCAAAATCTGTCATTATGAATTAGTTGTAAGGTCTAGGTCTTCATATAATCATAAAATATTTAGCTGTAGCAGAGACAACGGGGAGAGGGGGACTATTTCCCAATAGTTGTATAATTTTAACTCCCATTAGCAATGTAAAAACTCTCTGAGTCATTCTAGTAGGTAGTTATTAATTTGAATTTTCTTGATAAATAATGATGTTGAATGTCTTTTTATGTATTTATTAGCCATATCTCTTATTTTGCAATGTGCTTGATGAAGAATTACTTTTTATTTATTTTTTATTGTTTAGAGCAGTGATGGGCAAACTTTTGAGCTTGGTGTGTCAAAATTCGCCAAAAAACCAAGCATGACTCGGGTGGTGTGTCACTTTGAGAAAAAAAACAATTTTGTGATATTTATAGTTTAAATAACAAAAATGTATAATTGTAATATATAACTGTATTTAATAAACCAAAAACTAATTATTTAACTTACCTGCTTAGTGACTTCTTTGTTCATCTGTCAGTCGGTTTCTTTTGTTGGTCTTGATATTATTTAACTTGTGTGGGGTGCCATGAACTAAGATAAGTGGGGAAGAGGGGGAATTCTTTAAATAACCTGCCTATTAGTGACTTTTTTGTTGCTGAATTTCATCAGCTAAAGCTTCAATAGAAGGTTGGTATTTTGTACATTTCAAGCCCAAGCAAGCGCTACTAATTTCATCTGTCAATGTGTTTCTTTTGTTGGTTTTGATATTATTTAACGCTGAGAATAAGGTCTCACAAAAGTACATAGAGGGAAAAATTGTGAGTAAAGCCATTGCTATATTTTTCAGGGTGCTAAAAGTGTCTGGTAATTGGTTCCTGGCATTCCAAATTTTCTGTCCATGGTGGCACTCATCTTATATGTTGATAGTTTTATTTAAAAGGAATCTAAATCATTACTGGGGTTTTATAATCATTCTAATGATATCTTCTTTCAAAAAGAATCATATAAATTTACCTCTCCAACTGATAATCTACAGTTGGCCCATCTTTTCCATTATTCATGATTCCCTGTTTTACCTCAGAGATATCAGACTTGTCTCCTACACTTGCTCCACATACAATGCTGTAGGTCAAGTAAAGGATCAGTTACCTCAAGTCTCATCCTCACACTGCCTGTGCCACTTGGATGAAGTGAAGGAAAACCACACCTTTCCAGATTCTCAAGCTTTGACCTCAAGTTGATAAACATCTGAGCCAGATACTGTCTTGAAATTCTCCAGTTTCACCCCATATGAGTGTGGGTTCCTTGGATCTCGCCTGGACTGGGGAATCAGTGCAGTGAGATGCCGTTGTCTCCCTCCCTGTTCGAGAAAACCAGCCAGATATCCAGCCGCCTGCCCTATCCGCTTGCGCACTCACAGCTCCAAATCTCTGACTCTGCGCATATCCTCAACTCTGCCCTCCACCACTTCTCTGAGTCACAGTGTCCTATCTTTACTTTTATTTGTGGAATTTCCACTCAGCCAGCTTTCTGGTGATTCTGGATAATGTTCATTCTGTCATTAACTAACAGTTTTCAAATTTTTGTGTGGGGAAGCAAAATAGATGTTTACCTATGCTGCCATCTTGGTTTTCTTTCAAAATTTTATGGTACAGTTTTAAAATTTTTGTATGTATAATTTTGAATATTTTTGCATGGTATGAGGTAGGATTAGCTTTCATTTTCCATTTGGATGGCCTCTCATTCTATCACCATTTATTAGAAAATTGAACCTTTATAACCCTTTTCCTATTGAATTCTAACAATATTTGCATGTTTTTATTTATGGAAACTATAATCTTTCATTGATAGATATGTCTATTTTTTAATATATATTTTTATTGATTTCAGAAAGGAAGAGAGAAGGACAAAGAAATAGAAACAGCAATGATGAGAGAGGACCATCGATTGGCTGCCTCCTGCACAACTTGGGCATGTACACTGACCAGGAATCAAATCATGGCTTCCTGCTTTATAGTTCAATGCTTAACCACTAACCACTGAGTCATACTTGCCTCGCTGGATATGTCTATCTTTATGCTTCCATTACACTGTCTTGATAGGTTTATAGTAAGTATTCTAGTCAAGTAGCATTAGATGGGTTATAATTCATTGGATTTCTTATCACTATTATCCTATAATAAACCATAATATGCAAATTGACCAAACAGCAGAATAACCATCACTATGACATACACTGACCACTAGGGTGCAGACACTCAATGCAGGTGCTGCCTTCTGGTAGTTAGTGCACTCCCACATGGGAAGTGCTGCTCAGCTAGAAGCCAGGTTCTGGCGAGAGCAACTACGGTGACACTAAGGACCCCTTTGGGGGCTGCCTGGACTGGCAGAGGTGTAGGCCTGGCTGAGGGGACCCCTCCCCCAAGTGCATGAATGTCGTGCATGAGGCCTCTAGTTTCTAATAATTGTCATAATTATTAATGGTGGTTTATAGCAGAAACACTAGTCCTATTGCAGCTACTTTGATATAACCAAGAGTGCAATGGAAAATTCAATAAAGAAGTTTACTGATTACTTAATAGTATTTTTCGTCCCCTGAGAAATTAAATATTGCTTCAAATTTCTTACTATTCCTTCTATTAAAATATAAAGGCTTCCCAGCTGGCATTGCTCAGTGGATGAGCATTGACCTATGAACCAGAAGATCACAGTTTGATTCCCTGTCAGTGGACATGCTCAGGCTCAATCCCCACTAGGGAGGATGCAAGAGACAGCTGAGCAATGATTTTCTCTTATTATTGATGTTTCTATCTCCCTCTCCTTTCCTCTCTGAAATCAGTAAAAGTATATTTAAAAAATATATAAAGGCTTATTCCCTAATCTTGAATATGAGATCATTTTAATGACTTCTTGTCTAATCAATTGTGTGTGTGTGGGGGGGGGGGAGGTGAGGGGGGATTAGGTTCTGGGATCATTAAGATGAGGTCTTAAAAAATCTTGTAGCTTCTTTCTAGCTCTCTTGGACACTCTCTCTGTAAGACCTCAGTTGCCACTTAAGAATGCCCAAATCCCCAATACTGCCACTCTTGGGAGGGTACATGGAGGTACTCTGACCTACAGTTCCAGCCTAGCTCGGAATTCCAGCTGTACTTCTAAGATGCTAGATATGTGAAAGCAGCTATATTGGACATTCCAGACCAGTCTGCCTGCCAACTTACTATTAGATTGACTTTCAGCAATGCCATGTGGTTTGGAAGAAGCCATGGATAAGTATATCTCTACTAACAAGTAAAGCAGAAGAATTGTTACCAGCTGTCAGGTAGAAGTAGGTCACATGTGTCAAATTCTAGTGAAACTTTTCAGTTTTTCTTATTAGGAGGTGAATATGACACTCTAGAGTCAAACTTAGGATCTCCAACATTCTCCAAAAGAGCAAAGATTTGAGGTCATTGAGAGCAGGGCTCAAATCTAGGGATTTCCATTTAAAATCCATAAACACATAATCTTACTGTCAACTTTTCTGACACTCTAACTTGTTATCTCGGTATATAGGGAAAGAAACCTACAAAAGTTCATCCTATATCTGCTGCCTTAAAACTCCATTCATGCTACTTAGCTTCCCTGGTCATATGGCACCTATAGAAGAAAAACAATATCACCTGTGTCATAGAGGGATTGTAAAGATTCACTGAGACCATCCTGGTGAAGAACTTAAAGCCAGGCACCAAGAATTTGCTAGGTATTATTGGTGGGAGGAATAAATGAGAAAAGGTAAAGGCATGTATCACATGAAAGCATTCAACTAATGTCAGTCTCCTCCCTTCTAGGACACTTTGAACCTAAAGAAACACATTTCCACACAGCCTCAAGGAGAACATGACTCCCTCATTCTGTTCTTGTACAAGTTAAAGCCTAATTATGACTCTGGTTGCAATTATTTTACAAAATGTAAAAATTATTACAATGAGAATTAGTAATTTATAAAAATTTTAATTGCAGAGATTTTAAATTCCATGACAGAAAAAGACCCATAAGCTACAACTAGAAAAATTTAGCTTCATCTAGTGTTTTCCCATGTTATAAAAAGGTTGTGACTTGACTACAGAATAAAAACCATTGACTCTGTGGTAAAAAAAAAAAAAAAAAGAAAAGAAAAGAAAAAAAAAGCTATTATATTCTAAAGAGTTATGTAGTCTATTATGCAATAGAGATACACTAAATACACCATTTTAAAAAATATTTTATGAGGAAAAAATGAGACAGAGAGGGTGTAATAAAGCCAAACACAGAATATGAGTTTTCCTACAAAGAACTTTGTTTAAGTGGTCTCATTTGGAAATGCACATTCATTTAACTGTATTTACAAATCATGATTTTTTAACCTAAGAATAATATGGAGTATGGAAATGCTTTCCTATGCAGGAAGGTTTCTGATTCATTTTGCTGAGCTTCAGGAAATGTAGCTTAGCAGCTACATTGCATAGAAATTCTAAGCTACAGCATGCACAAATTTAGCCGTCTACCCTGTACAGCAATTTTGATGCTGCTACATATAATCTGCATTTATTGCGTTCAGCCAGTTACACCCCTTTTATCAATGTACGTAGCTTAGAGGAGGATGGAAATTCACAGAAGTGCGACAACATCAACTAGTTTGCATTTCAGTTTATCTGCTTCGTGATGTGTTTTAAGAAAGAATCACTCCTGACTGGGACGGACATTCTCTGTTTTCTGCTTCCTGCCCCATTACTTACTGTCTTAAAATCTATCATGAATACAAGTCCATCCATAATGTCACAGAGATAATTGTCAAGTCTGAAGGCAGCCTTATGTAAGATTAGCATAAATTCATAATAAAGTACCTGATCCACATAGGGTCTTTTTCCTCCTCCAAATACATTAGTCAATAAGAAATTAAGATTGATTACACAGATTACTCAGTCTATAAACATTTACCACCCACCCATCAATGGTATGAATGACCATGTTGAGAAAACTTGCTAAGTTTAATACCAATGCTTCTCTTCTTTGAGTGTGGAAAGACAACATTATTGAAGCTGTAAACACAAAATCCATAAAGTATGAATTTTGTATAGTGGAATCCATAAGACTTTGTTCACATTGCCCATAATGAAAGCAATTAGAATATTCTAATTTAAAATCCATCACTTAAACTCATAAGAAAGACACCCTGCTATTAAAAAATCTGTTAAATTAATAAAATGGAAATCTGTTACTTATTTGTTAAGAATTATGCAGTGAGTGTCATTATTATACAATACATTACACTCACTATAATACTGTTACTCTTAAAACTTGTATATATCAATTATTCAGGATACTTACAGAAGATTTTTAAAGCAATACATAAATACATGAATTATTTCCAAATCTGTGTTAAATTGCAAGTCCATAGATCAGTTAAGTAGATTGAGGGAATAAAAGCAATCTATTGTTTTATTTTAATAACAAACAAATCAGGTGAGGGGCAATGGGCAAACAAAGGCTAATTTTTGTGGAGCATTTGTTAAATGGCAAGATTTCATTGAATGTCTCTAAATTAAATTTCTCTTATCACAATTTTTCATTTCTGACAATATGAGAGATTAGATACTCTGATTGTTCCATGAAAATGAAACAGCTGAAAAAATCATTTGAAATTGTGTGCTCTCTAAATGAATCAAAGCACAAAGAAAATGTAAGAATTCTCATTTGAAAACTGAAAATCTGAAGAGAGAGAAAGCAACTTATAAAGAGAAGCAAAATTCTATAACAAATTTAACTCGAGTAATTCTGCCAAATATGTTTCAAACTGGTTTTCCCAGTCTCTCAGAATGCAAAAAATATTGAGAACATCAAGGCCCAAACAATATGGGAGTCTATTTGGAAAACTACCCTCACTAAGAGGGGGTCATCAGAAGGCTAAACCTGTAGTGTAGATGTGAGCTGAAAGTAGTTAACCCATTTCTCCAGACAATAAAAGGTAAAGATAAATTTGTACACACACACACACACACACACACACACACACACACACACACACCTGCTAGAAATCTTTGAGAAAAAAAGACAGAAAAAGAACAAGTTGCACCTCACATTCACATTCTTTGCATGATAAAAAAATGAAAATATAACACAGTTTCTTTTAAAGTTACATTAACATGACATAAGCAATATACATATTTTGGGAGGATTTCACCTTCATTCTTTTATTTTATTTATTTAATAGAGGAAGAGAGAGTGGGAGAGAGATAGAAACATCAATGATGAGAGGGAATCATTGGTAGGCTGCCTCCTGCTCACCCTTATTGGAGATGGAGCCCGAAACCTGGGCATATGACCCTGACAAGAATTGAGCCTGGAATCCTTCAGTTTGCAGGATGACACTCTATCCACTGAGCCAAACTGGCTAAGGCTCACCTTCATTCTTGAATGCAAATGAATTTAAATGAGCATTCATGGTCAAATTTAAGTAAAGAAACAAGAAAAAAAGGACCATGAGTGAGAACCTGCAAAAACAAAAGGTATTGAAAATAAAGCATTTAAAACCCCCAGTATTTCAGCAATTACAGGATATAAATTACATATATATATGTGTGTATATATATATATATTTATATAATGTTAAAAATAATAAATGCTCTGAAAGTGCAATTATGGAAAAAGGCAAACATGAAGAATATGCAAGCTGATTTTAAAAGGACTAAGTGGAATTTCTAGCTATGAACAGAGGAAACTGGGTGTAACAGTAGGTAAGGCACAGCTGGGAGATTTAGTGAACTGATAGAACTGAAGAAATTTTATAGAGGGCAGCAAAGACAGACAAGTACATGGGAAATATGAAGGATAACCTAAGATATAGATAAGAAAGGTTTTAAAGAATTAACTTACCTGGCAATGATGATCCAAAAGCAGAGGAGAGAATTATAGAAATTATATGTGAGAATTGTCAAGAAATGATAAATGACAATAATCAATATATTCAAGAAAAACTATGCATCTTAACATTAAAGAAAAAAAAGTCATATCTTGCCACATTTCTCAAAGAGGAAAAGCATATCTTACAAGTAATCAGTGAGAATAGACAGATTGATTTTAAGAGAGAGACAGTTATACCTACTATTGACTTATCTAAAACAGGCTTCCTGACCTTATGCTCAAATCCACATAGAGGGAAGGAATAATGGAAGTTACAGTTTCTCCTTGGAGGGATTGTACATTAGCTACCAGTCTCTACTCCATTCCTCTCTGTGGGAGAACTCCATGGCTGTTCCTGGACCTAAGAGGACGGAGAGTGTCTGACTTGCTCCAGAAAGTATTAAAGGACGAGAAGCTGGCCTAGGGTCCCACAGCACAAGAGAAAAGGCTGTAGCTTGGAAATCAGTGCATTCTGCTTGACAGCAGGCCACGCTGCACTTTTCTTATGAGTAACATGTGAGCATTGTGAGAGATCAGCCTGGGTTTGTCTCAAGTCTCATCTAAAAAAGTCTTCGTTGTCAGGACAGTGTTGTTTAGTGGTTGAGCCAGGAAACTGTTGGATTCCTGGTCAAAGAACATGCCCAGGTTGTGGACTCAGTCCCCAATGTGGGGTATGCAGGAGGCAGCTGATCAAAGAGTCTCTGTCATCATTAATGTTTCTATCTCTCTCTCTCTCCCTCTGAAATCAATAAAATATATTTTAGAAATAAATAAAAAGGCCTTGGTCAATGAGAGGGTCTCTGCAAAAAGAGACTTGGAACAACATTACCAGAAGCAGAAGATTTTAAGGAGAAATCTCAAGAAGGCAGCCATGGGTGATGCACTGAATCTAGCTAAGACAACTACCTGTAAGGATCCCCAGCCATTTGGAGCAGACCTACCGAAGCTCCAAGTATGCCCAGGATAATTCAAAACGAAATGTCCCGTTTCTTTCAGCAGAATGAGGCAGCAATTTACAAGCATCAATAGGACCATTCTTGCCCCATAACCCTTTTCATTTCAGTCCTGCAAGAGTCACCATTTTGTTGGGATGTGGAGAAAGGAGCAGGAGACAGGGTTATAAATAGGAAAGTTTACTGCTTGCCCGCTCCATTGGCCAAACTTATAAAAAGAATGGTAAAATAAATATTGGTGTTTTGAGTCTTCTAGAGTACAGGGAATTATAATTAATAAGAGGATTCTCAGGAATGAAAGTTACTAAAGGACTTTTTATAACTTGGGAGTGATCTTTTTTGTATATATATATACATTTTAAAACAGGAGTTTGCCCCTCAAAAAGGAGAGGTGAAATAAGGAGTTTCGATGACATGAATAAGTTAATTTCTGATTCTATCTTTGCTCATTTTCCAAATTAAGTAAATATGAATAAACTATGAATTTAATGTGGAGTTGTTAAACCGATGTTCAAGGAATTAATTAAATGATTGTTTTGGAAATATAGTTTAAAATATTTATTATATCAAATGCTTTCTAGCTTGTTTTGAAAAAGATGAAAATAACCAAAAAAATTTAAGTCCAACCACTTAACTGATTAAATACACTGGATAGCTTGGTGGGGAGGAGGGTAGGAAATAGAGAAATTAAAGGCAAGGGCTCTCACTGAGGTATAGCAAATCCTATTAGTGCAGGTAATTTCCTTGGCTGGAAACAGGACAGGGCTCCCATTGTCTTCTTTGCTTTTGCTGAAATCTTTTATTTATCCTCCATGTCTGTTTCATTTGCAGGTAACTCTATTCCTGTTTTCACATTTTTCATGCAGGGTCATTTTTATCCTATGACAAAGTTACCATGATATGCATAGTAAATATTTAAAATTCGTAAAATCATGTTTTAGCTCTTTCTGCACTTAATAGTTCTAGTTATTGTTGATCATATCTCTCTAAGCTTTTAAAAATATATCCTTCCACTAAAGAGAAGTGTGTTCCTTTGAAATTTGATTGCCTGCAAAGCTGACATGAGGTTTATTTTCCTTGTGAAATAAGCTATTTATTCTGGAATGCATACACATATAGCAGTAACTTGAAGGAAATAAGTCATCTGGGGAGAGTGTTTAAATATCACACTTTCTATTCTAATGCCAGTAGGTTAGATTTAAGGTTCAATTATTAGTAAACATTTATTATTAATGATACTTTGCACAGATAGTGCACTTACAGTTCACTAGATGCAGTCACAAAAGCCATTTCATGGATCTACCATAATTATCCTGGGAGCTTGAAAGGTTTTAGCATGCCAACATCAGAGCTGGACAGAGAGACACATGTTAGTTAAGGGATTTGATCCGGATCATTCAGCCTGTGACAGCAACTGCTCTAAAATGGTATGCTTAGCTGAAACCAGTTTGGCTCAGTGGATAGAGCGTTGGCCTTCGGACTGAAGGGTCCCAGGTTCGATTCCGGTTAAGGGCATGTGCCGTGGCTGCGGGCACATCCCCAGTGGGGGGTGTGCAAGAGGAAGCTGATTGATGTTTCTCTCTCATCGATGTTTCTGACTTTCTATCCCTCTCCCTTCCTCTCTGTGAAAAATCAATAAAATATATTTAAAAAATAATAATAATATGGTATGCTTAGAGAGTATTCAGAATGGGCATGATGAAGGAGAGGTCGATTAGGCCATCCCCAAGGGGTGAAGGACACTCCCCACCACATTCCCACCAAATGGTGAGGGGTCTCTTTTGCTCACTTCCTTTTGACTCCAGGAGCCTCATTCCTAGAGCAGTGTCAACATGCTTTCTCTTCTATGCTGCATACTAATAGTGTCTCTTATTTTTATTTGTTCCCTTTATATCATTTTAAAAAATCATCCAGGTCACAAAAGAACCACTGGCATTTTTGTGGTTAATTACTTAAGAGTTCCCTGAAAATGAATAACAGCATGGCTGGGGGACATTTTGCTAACAAAATCCAAAAGCTTAATAACAAAAGTTTCGCCTGGCTCTAAGTTTGAGAGGAGTAGACCAAGTAGCTATGAACGTATTCTAAATTGATCAGAAATATAGAAAGGCACTTACTTAGGTTAGAATCCTTAGGAGAACTTAAAGGAAAAGGAAAAACACTGTCTTGTAGGTTAAGTATGGAATGTTTAATAATAAACTTACCAGGCAATGGACAAGTACTAAAGAAAGTGTTTGTAAAAAAAAAGTAAAACAGTATTGTACTGTGTGCTTCACATAGATATATTGAATCAAAAGTTTGGCCAAAAGCTTTGCCTCATTCACTTATCAAAATGGGAGAGCCCTTGGGATGAGATCAGAGAGGACTCTGCCCTGTAATGGAAAAGTCTAAGGCAGATAATTATAAGTCAGGGAAAAGTCAAAGGCTGTATTAATTAAATAACTAATTAGACGTTGGAAGAATTATTCCTTCTCCAAAAACTTCTATTAATTTGAGGTTCTTTTGTTTATGGAAGTTTTATGAAGCAAAGTGCTAATCAGTGATTAGGTCTAAGAGTTCAGGTATAGGTTAAGGAATTGGATAATATGTACTTTAAGTTTGCTTCAGTCATGACATTCTGAAATTTTGTGAGCAACTTTATCCTAGAAAAGCAAAAACTGCTGTTGAAATCCTATTTTAAAGCACTTTTCTTGCCTTTCTAAATAAAATAAAATGCTATGCTATACTTTAAATTTTGTAGTAGTATTATCACAAAATAAAATAATTTAACATTACTTTCTTTTTCTTTAATTTCCATAATTCTTAATCTTGAATTTAAACTTATGCTTACTTTATATATTTCTTGTTTTATTTTCAATGAAGAAAAGAATTCTTTTGATCTGTTAATAAGTCTACTTTTTATCTTAATCTTTGAATTATTGGGAAAAGTAGTTTAATTTTACGTGGAATAATAACAAATAATATATTGTTGCTAGAGGCCTGGTGCATGAAATTTGTGCACGGGAGTGTGTGTCCCACAGCCCAGCCTGCAGTCTCTCTAATCTCAGAAATCCTTCTCACAATGGAAATGTCTAGGACTGCTGGCTCCCAACCATTTGCCTGCCTGCCTGCATGATTGTCCCTAGTTGCTTCTGCCTGCCAGCCTGATCACTCTCTAACCCCTCTCCTGCCAGCCTGATCAATGCCTAACTGCCCCCCTGCTGGCTTGATTGCCCCTAAGTGCCCTCCCCTGCTGGCCTGGTCACCCACAACTGCCCTCCCTTTCTGGCCTGGTCACCCCTAACTATGGTACCCTGCAGGTCTGGTCACCCCCAACTGCCCTTCCCTGCTGAGCCAGTCACCCATAACTGCCCTCTGTTGTCAGCTTGGTCACCACTAACTGCTCTCCCTTGCTGGCCTGGTCACCCCCAACTGCCCTGTTCTGCAGGCCTGGTTGTCCTCAATTGCCCTCCCCTGCAGGCCTTGTTGCCCCCAACTGCCCTTCCCTGCAGGTCTGGGTCCCCCCCAACTGCCATCCCCTGCTGGCCAGATTGCTCACAACTGCCTTCCACTGCGGGCCATCTTGTGGTGGCCATCTTTTGTTCACATGGGGGAGGCCAAATTGTGTGGTATAGTGATAGTCAATTTGCATATTACCTCTTTATGATATAGGATGATACTAGGGAAAAGGATATGATAGGAAAACTTTCCATGCATTTACCTAAACAATTGTAAGATACATGCTACACTTATTCTTTTGTTATGACATGCCCCCTCAGAGACATAATGGCCACAACCATTTCATTTTCTAAGTTATTAAGTAGCCTGAGGGGGAATTGAGAGCTTCAGTTCCAGATTATGGTTATAATTACTAACTGCAAAAATCCCTGTTGCCATTCATTAAGTAGTCATAATATTTAATTGAGACTGAAGTGTCTACACATGGCATACCACCATGCATAATTATCTGTACACATAAAGGAACTCTGAGGGTACTTTTAACAATGAAACATATTATCAAAAATTATATTTTTAATTTAAGTATTGACTTTAATCTTCTCAATGATTAAATATACATCTCTGTGTTTTTCTGCAGAGGAGGACATTGAGCTAAATAAAGGAACCATAAAGTGAGGAAGGAAAAACAACTTTTCATCATAATACAATGAATAAATCTAGGCTGCATTAACAAATTACACTGTTTTTCTGTTTGTTTTTTGTTGTTGTTGTTGTTGTTGTTGGTGGTGGTGGTGGTGGTGTGTGTGTGTGTGTGTGTTTTCCTAAATTATATGAGGAAGGCCAGCAGGTGACCAGGGCTGTCAAATTCTGCCAGTGTAGGGAATCAGCTTAATTTCCTGGTTGAGATTGGAAAGTACTAGGATCAGAGGGAGCCTTCACCCCAGTTTTTGCTTCCACAGCTTTGCTCCTGGCACAGCATTTATCTCTTTGACTGCTGGGAAACTACTAAAAAGAGAGAAACTTGAAAGTAACTGGAACTTTCTCTATGACTCTCTTTGAAAGTTGGCACCTTCCAGGTTAGCTTTTTAGTGAAGTTAAGATATTGGGAACCTGCAAACAAAGGAAAGCTTGCACACTGAACTTGCAATATTTCTCACATGGGAGATATAAATCTAAAATTTAAAAAATTGTCATTATGATGCTCAGAGTTAATCATGTGATTCCTATAAATGTTAATGTGACTTGCAGAAGGGAAGCTAGAGAAAATCCTGAAATTATTGAAACAAAATGATTTCCCTACTCTAGAATTTAAGGCAAGTGAAATTATTGTTATAATCTAAAAATTTTCTATCTTGAAAGTACTTTATAATAACTTCTTATGTTATTAATTTGCAGCCCACTGGTGAGATTCATTATTTTAGTTATTATTTATCTTTATGAACAGCATTTTTGCTTTGTTGTAATTGCAAACATTTATTTCTATGGGGATGGAAAGAGTGTGCTCTACCCTTCTGTGAAGTACTAATTATCAACATAAAATAGAGCCAAGGAGAGCCCCTTGAGCTCCTTAGTCTACACATCTGTTTTTAAGAAAAAAAATAAATTGATATTTGAGATGTAAATTTTTATATTTATCAAATACTCAAGAATTGTAACTGTGGGAGCTCACTTACAGAAACAAGAAAATAGTATATAACCAAAATTTCAGATTGACTCTTCTCACTGGGAACTACTATTGCAGGTATAACTCCATAAAATAATAGACAATTTGCAAATAATCCTAGTTAATATTTAATGACTTAAATCCCTGTGTCAGGGACTGTGTCTGACATAGCATATAAAGAAGAACCATAGAGAGCAAAGGGCCATGTATGTCAGAACTTACTGGAAATGCATGAATTTCCTTCCTGTGATTCACTGAAATATAATACTTTGATTTGTACCCATGCTCCAGGACACCAAGATACAAGTGGATACATGCTCCACTTCCTACTCACAGCCCCAACAATGTATTAAGCAAGGATTTTTTTAATATATTTTATTCATGTTTTACAGAGCGGAAGGGAGAGGGATAGAAAGTCAAAAATATTGATGAGAGAGAGACATCGATCAGCTGCCTCTTGCACGCCCCCTACTGGGGATGTGCCCACAGCCAAGGTACATGCCCTTGCCAGAATTGAACCCTGGACCCTTCAGTCGGAAGCCCGATGCTCTATCCACTGAGCCAAACCAGTCTCGGCTTGAGCAAGGATTTTAGTGGGTTATTAGTTTCAAACATTGAAAAGCATCTCTGACCAATTTTAGTGGGAAAGGATTTTATTGAAAATATAGTGGAGATTTTACAAATCTCCAGGAAGGCTGGTGAGAAAGATTCTGCACATAACAGATAAACCAGAAAACAAGGGGTAAATAAGAACCAGCCAAAATTCAAACTTCAGCAAGTGCATAAGACCAGCCCCTAATGAACCACACAGACACTCCCTTCCACCTGGAAGCTGTTATCTCTGAGGCCTCTTGGTTGTCCTGCTTCCCTGTGTTGCCAGCTGCTGGGGCAACTGATTGGCTGAGCCTAGGGTACATAACTGGACGTGCACAGTGGAAGAAAAGAGGTTTCAATACAGCGATGTACAATTTAAATGTTCTTCCCATCAATAGGTAAATTAAGAAAGGGTTGTGGGTTTTGTTAATTTATATGCCAAACATATCTAGACTCAGGTGAAAGAGAAAAAGAAAAGTCACAGTTGAGAGTTAAAGAAACCTTATAATCACCCAAGTGAAATGAAATGATATATCAAGAAAAGGAGTGTTTGGTTTATACACAGTATTTTCCATATTCCTGGACACTTGAGTTGTTATTTATTTTAGTGTGTCTTGATTCAGAGATGATTCTTCGTACTGTATTTCATGATGCACATCCAATGTATTATTCAAATGTTTTCCAGCCATGTCAACTGAGTCTCCAGAGGCAGGTCTCCTGAGAATTGTCAATTGAGTTTATTTTCCAATTGAATCAACTTGCTGAGAGGCATTATCAAAATGAAAAAAAAAGTTTCAAGAGAACTTGTTTTTAAATTATGTTAAGAAAATGTAAGATTTAACCTTTTAACAAATTTTCAAGTGCACGACAGAGTGTGGTTATCTACAGGGACAATTTTGTATGGCAGATCTCTCGAAAGTATTCATCCTACGTAATAGAAACTCATTGAACAGCTGTTCTCCATTTCTTCCTCCCATCAGTCCCTTGGATAAGTGGGTGAACTTGAAGAACATTTTGTTAAGACATTCCTGGAGAGAAAAATAGTGTATGATTGCATTTATATGAGGCATGCAAACTAGTCAGGTTCAGAGAAACAAAGAGGGAATTCTATTTGTATGCAAAACCCCATTTTTTAAATATTGATGAAGATTTACTTTAGTTGATCAAATTATAAGCCACTGAGAATTCTCCATTATTGCTTATCATTGGAGTTATGGTATATGCATAACTATTGGACTGATGATACAGCAATGAAAACATTAAATGCTATATGAAAAAGAGGAAGTATAACAATGAAATCACTGCAACATTTAAAAACATGCTTTACCCTTTGTGAGATCCTTGGATCTACTTTTTTCAATTTTGAAAGATGTGTTAATATGTAAAAATGTTTAATGTAAGGAAATAAAGACATTACATCTGTGCTACTCCCCTCAATATTAAGAATTTAGTTTATCCAGTCAATTATAAAATTAATTCTTAGCTTCTAGCTCTAAACTTAAATTAGTTTAGGAATTTTCTAGAAATATGACTCTTGCATGTCATTTAAATTACTTAATTTGTTTATCTCTATTTTAAACAGGAATAATTGCCTATAACTTGGCAGTTTTAATATGAGGCATTCAAATGCTCCGAAACTATCAAGTAAAGGTTTAAGTTAAAATACATTAACAATTTGATTAATCTCTCAGCAAAAGTTAATGTGGAACAAAAGTTAATCACAAAAACTTAAATTTAAAGATTTATCTTCACAATTACGAACCTTTATTTAGCGACAGTAATTTTGATGCAGAGTAATCCTAGGAATCTATTTAGCAACTAGAAGAAACCAGCTTAAAAGATCATGTTAATTCCATTCTGTTTGAGAATAAATAACATAAATGAAAAGGACACTATTATTATGCAGCACTCTTTAATTTTCAGGCCTACTGTATCTGCTTGTTTTTTTGTTTTGTTTTGTTTTGCCATATTATTCCTATCGATTATTCAAGGAAGACAGTACTCTCACTTTATGAATGGGATGACTGAGAACTCAACAAATTACATAATTTATCTCAGGACACACAGATATGATTAGTTGTAGAGCTATCACCAGAAACCTCAAGATTACTTGAATATTCCTCTTCAGTCCTTAGACCCCTGGGAAATTTCAGGATTTACACCCTTCAATGGGAACTATACTTGCAGTTAAAATTTTCTAGCATTATTAGAGAACTTATTCTAATTATAGAGATCCCTTGTTAAGAAAGGTTTTAATAAAGATTATCATTTAAGGTATTTTGAGATACCTACCAGGGCACCCAGAGCTCCCAGAACACTGAACAAAAGGAGAGTCCTTGGGCTCCTCCTTGCTCTGTGTCATGATTCTTAAAGGAAAGCTCACTACCTGTAGAATCACTGGAGTGGGGGAAGGCAGGTTGGGTTAAAAAAATAGGGGATAATTACATTTCCAGTTTGAAGGCAAACTTTTCAATTTATGTTAATAAACATTTATTAAACAACCACTATGCGCTAGGATGGTATGTCCTCACTTAATGGCTCATAGGTTCTTGGAAATTTTAACATTAAGCAAAGAAACACATAAGAGACTAATTTTTCCCTAGGCTAACTGATGTAAATAAGTGTTAAGTTTCTGCTGCATATTTTTGGTCACAAAAACATCACCTAACTTCTACAAAAAAGACCCAAAACACTTCTAATATTAACCATTAACTGTGAGGTATACATAAAAACAACTAAGCCCATTATTTTCTACTTGCTTATTCCAGTTCAGGGTCACCAGTAGCTAGAGCCTGTTCCAACAACTCAGGGCATGAGGTGGGACCTGCTCTGGGCTGAACACATTTCTGTGCAGGACCACCTACACTCAGACAGGGACAATTTATTTATTTATTTTTTAAAATATATTTTATTGATTTTTTACAGAGTGGAAGGGAGAGGGATAGAAAGTCAGAAACATCGATGAGAGAAAAACATTGATCAGCTGCCTCTTGCACACCCCCTACTTGAGATGTGCCCGCAGCCAAGGTACATGCCCTTGCCGGAATCGAACCCGGGACCCTCCAGTCCACAGTCCGACGCTCTACCCACTGAGCCAAACCGGTCTCAGCCAGACAAGGACAATTTAGACACTCTGGTTCAAAAATGCACATCTTTGGGATGTGGGAGGAAACTGAAGTCCCAGGAGCAAGCCCACAAAAACATAGGGAGAATATGCAAACTCCTCACAGACAGTTGCCCTAGACAAAATTAATATTTCTTCTCATCAAATTATAACTGAATGGCATTGAATAAAACTATGCTAGTTAAGGACCTGCTCTAAATGTTTGAAACATTTTGCATACTTAAATTAAATTAGACTTTCCCAGAACTCTTCATATCATGATTCAGGTAGAAGTTGGGAATGTTGGCACAACACACACCAATGTGTGGATAGAGGGACCGATTGAGGATGAGGGATCAATATTTCTGCACAGCTGCACCCAGCTGGAGGATATGATCCACATTCATGCCGCTGATGCTCCAAAGTGTGGATTATCAACCAGCAGCATCATCACCTGGGAGACTGTCAGAAATACAGAATCCCAAGCTCACTCCAGACCCGATGGATCAAAACCTGAGTCTTAAAAAAATCTGTCATAATCCATAAGCAGGTCAAAGTTTTATAAACACGATTCTAATGACCGGTCTTCAAATTGTGCACCTGGGACACAAGCTTTCCTACATTATCAGGATATATACCCAATGTTTAGAAGCAGTAAGAAAATTTTAAAAAAAATACTAATGCCTGGGTCCCAACCACAGAGATTCTGTTTTGATTTTTTTGGAGTGTTTTCCTATCACCCCAGGGATGTCTAATGAGTGGCAGTATTTGGGAATAAATGCACTAAGCAAAGCTGTGACCTGGATATTACTCCTTCTTTTATAGAGTCAGAGACACAAAAAAGGATTAAGGAAATTCAATTAGTAAATAGACTTAGGCTTAAAATTTAGACCTCAAACACACTTATTCTATTTAAAAGGTGTTATTATCTTCCACAATTTCCAAGGGATTTTCAATAAAATATTTATTAATTAATTATTTTTCCAAGTAATGTTCCAAAATGGGAAAAAAAAGTAAATCTATCCTTGATTAGTATAATGGAGCCACAACCAACTGCGAAAAATGTGAACATAAAACAAATACAAAAGAGCAATTCTTTTTTTGCTGTTATAAAGACAAAAATAATTCTATTCCTTGTTATAAAATACTTTTATTTCTTGTTGATCTAAAGACATTATTTCTTGTTAAGATGACTGCATTAATTTTTTTTGCCTCATTCATCTATGTGTGCATTTAGAGTTACATTATCTCTGGCCTTAACATAAGTGATCTGTATAAATTATGGAAAAATCAATCTTAAGGATTTGAACCCAGCCTGTAAAAGGCCATTTATATATTTTAAGTACATTTTAAAAACTAATCTCTAAAAGTCCAGTTTCACATGTGAACCAAATTAGAGAGGTTAATTAGGAGAGGAATTCTGAGCTATATTCTCCATTAGAACTTAGGTATTATTTCAAGTGCTTCCTTCTTTTTAATGTCAGCAGCTGAACCAATTTCACAGGTCAAAGTACCCCACTGGATAGTTAGTGAGTGAAAACTGATGGGATGGACCCAAGGAGAGGCACAATAACAGACTCAACTCCTGGAGGCACAGGACCAGAAAAATTATAATTAAAAATACATGGATTTTAATCTTATCCTAGTGGGAAACCTTAAGCAAATCACTTAATGTTACTGAATATATACTCCTCATCTAGTAATTAAGGAAAACATTATATACTGGATTAACTAATTGTCAGGATACAGAGAATTGTGTGTAGACTTTGACATAGTTTTTCTGATCCTTCACAATTTTAGGACTAATATTATGAGGATATTAAGGCTTGATGTCAAGAATTAATATGTGCTTAGCTGCTATGATGCTCTAGTCACTCTTACTGATGTTCACTTACTCCAACTCAATGTGGTTGGGTAAGGCCAAGATGAATTCTGGATTCAATTTTAGGTCTCTCTGCTTATATGGATTTTCCCCAGCATTACAATTTTCTGCTTTTGCTCAAGTGGTCCTTTGAAGGCCAAGTCATACATGAGCTATTTTTGCTATTCATTGCAAAAAAAAAAAAAGTTATTAATGGCTTGGGTTTTAGGAGCTGTGTTGGGTACCAAATTTGACTAAATGAGAACTGGTCAGTATCAAAAGGAGTTTTTATCTTGGATGGTATATTAGTCAGGGTTCTCCAGAGAAACAAAATAAATTAAAGATATAAATAGAGGGAGAGAATGATGAGATATTTAAGGAATTGGCTCACATGATTGGTGGGAACTATTAAGTCTAAAATTCATAGTACAGACCAGAAACTGGAAACTCAGGATTTTTATGGCAATGTTTTGAGGCAAAATTCCTTCTTTTCCAGGAGGTCTTCAACTGATTGGATGGGACCCACCCACACTATTGAGGGAAACCTTATTTACATAAAATTAAGTAACTATAATTAATTTTCTCACCTACAAAATACCTTCACAGCGACATATACACTAGTGATTGACGAAACAACGAGCCACAATGCTGTCATGTAGAGTAAAATTAGTGATTACAGAGGGGAAAGCACATACATTCTCATATAATTTTACTTAATGTAGATAAATCAATGTCTGTGTGTCTTTATCTTTTCTTCTGTGTTCAAAGTCACTTCTATTCTTAATTTCTAGAGTAACTGGAGTCAATTGGGCAATTGGCAGTTCAGCATCTGGTAAACCCTTAGCATATTTTCCAGTTGTTTTACACATTTATTAGAAAAGTTATCTCATTGGATATCTTTAAAATATGTTATGAGTTAAAAAATATTTTGGAGTATGTGATTAATCTTAAGAACACAAATACTCAGAAAATACATTGTATTTTTAAATATATATATTGTATTTGGTGTTTGTTATTTTCTCTTTCTTTTTTTTTTATTTTGTTAACCCTCACCTGATAATATTTTTCCATTGACTTTTTGGGAGAGTGGGAGAGAGAAAGAAAGACAAAGAGAAATATAAATGTGAGAGAAACATAGATTGGTAGCCTCCTGCATGAGCCTGCAACCAAGGTACATGCCCTTGACCAGAATCGAACCCAGGACTCTTTGAACCCTGACACTCTATCCACTTAAACACATAGGGCAGTATTTGTTATTTTTCATTTGTGTTCTCTATAGGACCACTTTCTTTCTAATATACTAAATCTCTGCAAAAATAATTATTGTTACTAATTCATTAGGATTAGAGTTACAATGATTGGCAATAGCTCCAATCTAGTTTGTTTATTTATTTATTTATTTCATGAAGGCCATTTTATTTTTTTAAATATATTTAATTGATTTTTTCAGAGAGGAAGAGAGAGGGATAGAGAGATAGAAACATCGATGAGAGAGAAACATCAATCAGCTGCCTCCTGCACACTCCCTGCTGGTGATGTGCCCCCAACCAAGGTACATGCCCTTGACCGGAATCAAACCTGGGACCTTTCAGTCTGCAGGCCTATGCTCTATCCACTGAACCAAACTGGTTTCGGCAATGAAGGGCCATTTTCATTGGTTTAGTGAACTCATAAAATAACCAGTTTCCTTATGCTATACTCGGTGGCAGTGAAATCTGAGGCAGTTTTTCTCAGACTAGAGGGTTTATTACACTATCACTTGGAGATTTTCCTATGCTCCACACCACTCTTTTAGTTCTGCATCAGTAGATTTGGGGGCAAGTCCTCTAATTTTTTAAACAAGTTTTCAGATAAAGCTGATCTGCCAGTCCAGAAACCAGACTTTGTAAATTGCTATTTTAATGCATAAATCTAATAGCAAGAGTCAGATGCTGCCACTTCATGGCTGACTTGAATTGAGCCTTTCTGTGCCTTCTCTATAGCTCATTGTCTTTGTCTATACAATGGGAAAAATAATAGTACCCTATATGATAAGATCATCATGATGAACAAACAAACAAACAAAAAACACTTCTAATGCCTGACACATAGTATAATCACTCAAATTATGCATGTTTTTCACACAAATGCCTTAATTATTTTATAGGTGAAAGAAATATTATAAATTCTATAGCATTTGAATGGTACTTGCTTTCTACCTATTATTAGCCTGTCTCCATCTAACACAGGTTAATCTGCACTCTTCCTATTTTCAGCCAACCCAACCAAACTGATATCCTAAAGTACTCTTTTGACACTTCTCCTGTGGGTAAGAAGGGGGAAAATAAATAATTTATGAAAAACAACACTCAAATCTTCCTGACATTTTAAAACCAAACCATTTATTTATATCACAGAGGTACATATGAATGAATACAGTATTGTTTAATGTTATTTATTTGTGTGTGTTCTTTGTTTTTATTTTTTTACTGGAACCTTGTTGTTTTTCTTTCACATATCCTTTAAAGTGCTTCTTTAGAATTGTACAAATACTTAATTGCTCATAAATATTTGCTGTTGGATTGATTTGCTTTCTTTAAAGTGTCAAATGTAAACATACTATTAGTCATATTTGCTACTTGGTTATTTCATCATACCCTTAATTTAAACTCATTCTTATGTTAAAATATAATAAGTAATATATTTCCTATGTTGGCTTATTTTCACCATACACTTAATTTAAAATAAATCTTAGGCCATAAATTAGACACAAAACGTTTTATATATTTTTTTTTTGTCCTCCATTTGCCTTAAATCTCCTTAAACAGAACACAAGCCTAAGGCAAATTTCTGCCTGGAAAACTTGAGAAGTTTGATTTGTTCCACCAGTTTTATGCAACTTAATTTGGGTTCCTTATTCAACATAGTCTGGAATATAAACTTTCTTTTAAAGAGGTTACTTTGGAAAATCCACCAAACAAGTCAAAATCAATGGCTTCCTTACAGAAAGAACCCTGGGGGAAGAATCTGCAGGAATTGCTTCATGGTACCTCTGCCACTAGTTTTTTTATGCTTGATTGCTTGTCAGTTGGCAGAAATCAATGGTTCTCTTTACACCATAGAGGAGCGAAGGTGTGGGGCCAAACTGCAAGCTATCAGTACTCTGAATGTGGATTAAACATTTCATTGTTGTCCCTTCAGCATGTGCCCCAAAAGTACCACTTGGCTCAGAATTTCAAAGGACTGCATTTAGCAAAGCTTTGATTCAAAATAGACACAGGTGACAGCTCTATTATTTTTGCACATTTCGATGCACCCACATCTGCTTGTATTTATCTCAGCTGTATATGCCCATTTGTTGTAATTATTGGTCTCGGATGTTGTTGAAGATAAATATCTCAAATGCCTATCAAGGTTAAATTAAATTAAGGAATCACACTTTTCACCCTCACCCTCTTTGGCCCTGTTTTGCTTAGGGAAGTTGCAAAAAAAAAAAAAAAGTTTGAACCTCATGCTATCTCCTCTCATCAGAAATGCTTTTTATAATCGTAGGTTCATAATCAGCCCAACTCAATACCGTACTGGCATTGTTTCCTTCTACATATAACACAGGAAAAATAAATGTGAAGTTATTTTTATATACAAATAAAATGGTTTTAGGCTAATTTTAATTGCTGGGGATGTGACAAAAAGTAGTAGGTACAAAAACTTTATCTTTTCTCCTGTTTGTTTTGGATGGTAGGCCTAATCTTAGTTTTGTTTGTTTACAATTCATTACTGGTTTACGCATTGTATTCACCATGTTGCAAAACTATATGGCTCTGTTTTCTCCATTGGTAATGTAAGAGTCTACAGGAAGGAAACAAGTGAGGGTCTGGAAATTTGGAAGAGAAAAAAAAAGAAATGAGGAGACAGATTAAGAAAATAGAATAGCAGGATTTTTTAAAGGAAATTTGATTTGCAAGATACACAAATATTTTCAAATGAAAATGTAAGAAATATATGACAGCTGTTGCCCAATTTCACATATATGTTCCTTTTGCAAAAACATATCAAATCTGTGTGTAATAGTGGCCCTGGGTTGGTTCACTTTCAAACAGGAAGGAAGTTTTGTTTTGTTTCATTTTATTGTTGGTATTTTTTTTATTTTCAGTTTGAAAAAAGACTATATATGCAACTTTGTAGGGGAGTTAGCTGGTTTTTTACTCAGAATAATAGCCTTTGCAACTATGGTGACATTAACTTTTGCTCCTCTTGAGGTCTGAGGAAGCTCATAAATGACAAGCAGCATGAAAAGAAAAATCACATAGCAGTTAATTCAATAATATTTGAGATAATTGGACAACTTCTCAAAAATGATAGAGAGAAAATGCCAGTAAACACACTTTTAAAACTGAAGCAATATTGAATAGCCAGGTCATAAATGGTAGACATTTACATGCTTCTGCTTGACAAATAATCTTTAAAGAGAAATATGTTAGTTTTAACAAAAGATATATAATACCATATTCATTTTTAATGATTATCCTGTTTATATAAAATATTTTCATTATATTGATTTATCAGTTTAAACACGGATAATCTCCAGATATACTTCTGAAGTGGAAATCTAATTATGACCAGTGAGGAACTAGAGGAAATAGAAGTGCAAACAGTGAAGTCTTTTTCATGGCCAATAATTAGATTGATTTTGTCTGGTTTATTATTTTTGTTACTGTTGGCTGACTTGCTTTCTCCTAACTCAAATCTTTACAGCCTTTCCCCACCAGTCATTTTAAGATACTCTCTTCAGAGGGGCATGGTATTCTCCTTGACATAGGAAACTTTGCCTGATATGCACTCTTCTGTCACAAGTAATATTAAACTGAGTCCCGATAAGGGACTTAATTAAGAATATAAGCCTTTGTGATAAACCCTTGGAGGTGAGATATATTTCTGAGTTTGGAACTGGTAGGAGTATGATCATTCTCTCAGCCACTCATTTACTGACAGCACCTCACTAGTTAACTTTTTTCACTTGTAAATTTTAGGGGTGGGATACATTCCAGGTGATAATAGAAGTTCCTAGCTATAATGCTTATTGAAGTATTTGAAGATATACTTTAACATATTTTAATAACTATTGAGGGAATTCCATTATAACAGGAAATCTTTTCAATGAAAGCTTTTCAAATGATATAAAAGTCAAAGTAGGATATTATTTTTAGCTATCTTATTATAAAAATTGCCCAGTGTTTTCAAACATGTACTGACCTTTAATTTAATTTCATGATAAAATATTTTAAGACTTAATAAACTGAGTAAATCTGTATGCCGAATTCTGACCCTTTATAAATGATTAGGGAATTAGCTAAAGTGTTTTTGTTTTCCTTTTTGGTCCTATTAGTCTTTACCTTTCTCTTCCCACCCCCTCATCCTCACTCTCTGTCTAGAAATCCATTGATTTGGACCTGGGAAGAGAAACATAAATTTCATTATTCACACTTCACACCAAAAGGTATATCAGCATAAATTAACAAGCCAACCCATTTCTTAATCATCAAGGTACTGAAAATCTTCTAACTCCTAAAATAACTGTGCAGCACTGATGGTCTTTAATTTATATCTAATTTCATAGTATCTTCTTTATAGCATAGCCCTTAAGTTGATATAGGTTATGGAAAATATTTTCATTTTCATTTGTGGAGCATTATTCATAGTAAGGCTATTTTATACATTGTACAGACCTATCTTCTGCCAAAATAAAGTGTTGATAAACATTTATTTTACCAAATCTTTTATGGAAAAGATCACAGTGTGACAGAGCACTATCGCATTTGAAAGAATTGGAACCTCCAGTTAGACACAAATAAGAAAAAGTAGACATATGTTAAATCGTGGAACAGTAAAATGGATACTTTATGGAAATGAACTTAAAGATTATCATTTGAATTTGACAAGGTGATAATTAAAGTCCCCAGATAGATTTCTTCCACATCTGTATGCCTTTCAGTAAAGTTGGTTAGCATATTAACTATTGCTGAAGAATACTAAAAAATATTCATGGAATGTAAAACTGCTATTTATTATTCATCTCAATTTGTATAATAAGTGTAAAAAAATGCAATGCATACAATATTATACAAGATGCACTAAACTCTATTATAGGCATTTTTAGAGCACAGTCAGAACCCTTAAATGATAGTTTTGGTCTTGAATTATTCAAGACATTTAAGTATGAATTGCCATTTTTTCACAATTTGAAGGAAATTTTGTATATTTCATTGAAAATCTTTCATAGAAAAGATTTACTTTTATTAGTGAATATCTTTAAGAATTATTAAAATTTTGTATATCTTTAATGTTCTCTAGAGCTAGTAATTTATTATTTTGAATTTTTAATATTATGTATTATTTTGATATGTGCATAAAAACATTTGTATACATATGTGCATATGTATATAAACAGGTAATTCATGTAAATGATTTATTTGACTTTTAAAATATTTTTCCTCTAGAGAAAAATGAGATTCAGTGACCCTGAGAAGAGGGCATAGATGTGTGTTTGAAAAAAACTAATAACCATCAAAAGTTCTGATTTCAAATAGCAATCAAACATATTAAATGTATTCATAATTTAGTTTTATTGTACATACATTTTAATTTTGACCTTTATATGAGAAACCATTTTAATATGAGGATATTCAGACACTGTATAAAATCTGGAGGAAGAACTGTTAAGTTTGCCCACACACTGGGTAGTCAATGTCACACTTGAGAATTTCTTTGGATTTGGGTGATCCATGTAAAACATATTTTTGTCATGTGGAGTTTAAATATAATAAATGAATTACAATGTAAAGAGATGTGTAACCACTTCCTACCTCTAACAAAGCATACAAAGAACCATGAAGAAAGAGTTTTTGAAATACATCATCACTTACATTGATGACACTCTTATATACATAAAACATTATCCTCATGGCTTTGAATAAAATTACCAGTTTCAAATATGCAGCAAATATCACAATGAACAATGCAGGGAAACTTCGGTCCATAGTCAATAGACAATCAGCTGTGAAACCTGATGTCCTCCTTTGGAAATGTTAGCTAGAGCAGGAGAAAAAAGAAACGTGATTGCAGAATGCGGGGTCATTTGAGAGACAGACTTCAATGTAAAATTATGTTAGCATGGGGAAAAAGATGATTTTGGAAATGTATGTACAAGTCACTCAAATATAAAATATAAAATCCATTTGAAGAATAAGGAAAAAAGAAAGCTGAGAAAGAGGAAGAGAGAGGCGAGAGAGAGGATGGAGTATGACTGAAGTATATATTTACCAAAGATGGACATTTTGATAAACAAAGAAGAAAAAGAATTGAAAGTAAAACATCATGATTTGGAAGAAGCTACTCTTGTAGATTAGGTGAAAGCTCTTGGTGTCCTAAACAACATAATTAAAAATGCATTTAGTAAGTTGATGCTGCCTCTCAAAGGGAGAAGAATGAGATGTCTCCTCAACTTCCTAGACTATGGGTTGTGTTTACCATTCTGACATACGGAAATGTAGTTTGCTTATCCCCCTGGTGAATTAATGGGAAAGCAGCCTCCTTGCTTCTGTATTTTGCAGTTCACATTTTATGTATTTTTATTTTTCTATGTAGTTTTATTTTTTTCACCAGGTGAGGTACAGTTAATTGCTGATTTCTACCAAATTGCCACCAGCATCTAGGGACCAGCTCCTTGGAGCAGATAGCCCATTTAAGTTTACCCAGAAGATAAGAAGGGAGAGGGCATAGAAGGGATAAATGTTGATGGAAAAAAAATAAAAATAAGTAAGAAACGAAAGAGAGAGAAAGGAAGGAAGGAAGGAAGGAAGGAAGGAAGGAAGGAAGGAAGGAAGGAAGGAAGGGAGGGAGGGAGAGAGGGAGGGAGGGAGGGAGGGAGGGAGGGAGGGAGGGAGAGAAAGAGAAAGAAAGAAAGAAAGAAAGAAAGAAAGAAAGAAAGAAAGAAAGAAAGAAAGAAAGGAAGGATGAAAGGAAGAAAGGAAGAAAGGAAGAAAGGAAGAAGAAGGAAGGAAGGAAGGAAGGAAGGAAGGAAGGAAGGAAGGAAGGAAGGAAGGAAGGAAGAAAAAGTTAAAATCCACATGCTTCTTCATGAGTTCTGCTGTCAGGGACCCATCTCTTAGTTAGAGCTATGAGTGTTCTATTGGTCCAGACCTAGAGAATATTGATGAGTGGATATTAGCGTTAAAAAAATTTTTGTTTTTGGAGACAGTAAAACTTACAGGATCCTTCCCCCACACCCTTTTAGTTATTTTTCCTCATATCCTCTCTCTCTCTCTCTCTCTTTTTTTTTTTTTTACTAAAGACACCATCTTCCCTCTACTGAACTTTTCTCTACCTGCACTATCTTTGTAAAATATAATCCTAGGTTATTTACTTGCTTCAATCTTCTAGTTGTCTCACTTCTTCATACCTCTTATGGGATCTTTCAGAGACCAACCATGCCTTCTGCAGAGCCACGCCCTATCCAGGGCTGTTTTTTCCTCTCTCTCTTCCCAGGTCCAGCCTGGAGAGAGACTGGGTTCAGTTTCTGAGTGGAGGAGCTGAGGAAGAAGAAAATGAAGAATAAAAGAGAGACACAAATAATAAAAAGCTGGGGCTAGGTGGCTATCTGTTCTCCCACTCATGGAGAAACAGCCACACACACTGAGCTGATGAAGCTGCGTTTATTTATATTCCACAATACAAAGGGGTTTCTCCAACTTTAGGATCAAAGGAGTTTCTGTGAGCCCAGGCCTTATTCATTCAGGAAAGCATGCATTTACATATCAATGCCCTCTCCCGGACACCTGAGGCAAAGTAAGCCAAGCTGATAACATTGGTGAATATGTTTTTCAAGACCTGGTTTTTCCAGGCGCCTTGAATTCAGCCAGCACAGATTTAGAGAATGCTCACGGTGTCTTGCCTGGGGCAGCCCCCCACAATGCCCTGCTCTCTTCACTCCAGCCCAGGTCTTTCTGAGCAGTTTCCTGGAGAACTGAATCACACCTGCAGGAGATTTTGAAAAGAAATCTTATAAAAGTTACGATGTTTTGGAGCCTAAAATTATTTGCCTTTTTATTTTCCAAGAGGTATATCAGATTCTAGAAAAACCACTTGAGAGTTTACTAAAAATAAATGACCTCAGGACTAACTGTTCTGTGCTTTTGTTATGTTGTGAGTGGGAAAAACCTATATAATAAAAAGGTAATATGCAAATTGACCTTAAGGGCAGAATGACCAGGAAGGACTAGTTGCTATGACATGCGCTAACCATGAGGGGGGCAGATTCTCATCACAGGAGTTGCTCTCCTGGTGGTCAGTGCATTCCCACAGGGGGAGCTCCACTTAGCCACAGGCCTGGCTGAAGGCTATGAGCACAGTGGTGGTGGTGGGAGCCTCTCCCGCCTCCTCCACAGCCTAAACTGCAGTCAGACATCTCCTGAGGGCTCCTGAGCTACCAGAGAAATGTCTGACTGCCAGCTTAGACCTGACATCCCAGGGAGTGGGCCTAAATCAGCAGGTCATCATCCCCCGAGGAGTCCTCCACTTCAAGAGGGCATAGGCCGGTCTGAGGGACCCCCTCCAAGTGCACAAATTTTTGTGCACCAGCCTCTAATATATAAATAAAATTGTCCAAGTAATATCAATATGTTTCTTAACATAAATTCTATTAAGCTTTGCTAAAGTAAATTTTTATAATTTCATTTATATGAACTTTTCCATTACACAATTCTTGATTTTAGTCTATATATATTGTAAAATTTAGATATTATTACTATTCACTCTTTGTCCCCAGTGCATATATGCATAATCCAAAATCATTCCACCCTTGTCTATTTCACAAAATGAAGATAAAATTCTATTATTTTATTGCAATATTTTGCCACATATTTTTTTTCCCAAAATTTGCCTGGTTTCAGTATCTTTTAGTATGTATAGCAAATGATCACATTCTCTGTAAATCTGACTATGACTCAGTGTAATACTACTAACAGCTACCAAAATGATTATTCCAGGTGTTTATGTATCACTGACAGAATAAGGAAGAACAAACAACTAGGGAACATGAGTGGGTTAACTGGAGAACAGATAAGATCCCAAAATTATAACTTAGTACTTTTGCATATGTTATCAGAAAATAAACTTATATTAGACTTTCTGTATTTTATTTCAACTACCAATTTTATTAAACAGACTTTTCTAATTTTTGCAGAATTATCCATTCTAATGTGGACCTTCTTTCATCTTTCATCCTTGTCTCTGCTTATGTTTCTGTGTCCATATGAGTAACTTTACCATGGATGGGCTCATTTCCTAAGGAATCTAGAAAAGAAAAAGTCCTCCCTATCACAGAGGACAGTGTCTGGAGTTATCACCCATATAGTATTTGATTCTCACCCACCTTTGCTGGTTTCCATCAATCTATTTGCCGCCGAGGTTTCTTAAATTAGCCAAACCCTTTTGCAATTTTATTACTTGAAAACTTTTGCAATGGAAAGTCTGTCTGAGAATAGATTCCATGATATTTTACGGCATATCAATGACTGGAAGTACAGAAAGATGGCCAGCTGAGCCAATCAACAGCTACCACCGAGGTAGCTTGAATTGATCATTACAAATTCACTGTTCCTTTGTTTTGGAAAGAAGAAAACAAAAATAATGAGTTATTTGGTTATATAAAACAAAGCAAATGTTGTTTTTAAAAACATGTCAGTTTGAGAAAAAAATCAGGAATATAACATGTTCCATAATAGTACCATGCATGATCTGATAAATACTGTAAAGATCGTCTTCATTGTTAGTACAATTTCATCTTGGCACACTTTCCCTTAGTAAACCATTTACCTTCCTCTGGACACTACAGATAGCTTTCTGGTAAGAAATCTGTCAAGGGCAGTTTTTCTGGTAATTTAGCCCTTTCAACTGGCTGAAAAAACTGGGAGTAAAGAGAGAAACGATCATTATTGAAACCCCTGTGGAGTGGACTTAGCCTAAGAAATCTTAGAACAGTTACATGCAATCTTCAGTTTACTGTTCTTAATCCTTCATGCCCTCCTATAATAGGATGACACTTCCACCTCTTTGCCCTGTGACTTTGCAGAATCTCCAGGAATATATGTTGATTGTGCATCCCTTTCCCATTGCTTCTGGCCTTGCTGACTTGTTTTGGCCCATGGATTAGCAGCCATGATGTGGGCAGAGGCTTCTATTGCACCTCTGTGATATGTATTGGCCTCATATGCTTCCGTTATTTGTCATGAGAAGAACACGCTCCATGTCACCATGGGTCTCAGAATAAGAAGATGTATACAGTTGAGCTAGATCACATGCAGCCAATCCCAGCAGCCTCTAGCTGAACCCCAGTTGACCAGCGTGATTCAAGTCTCTGAGCTTTGCAGTTTGTTTATAAAGCAGCATTATGTAGGGAGGTCTTGAATAATACAATGCCTTCTAAATGGACATCTATTCTATTAAAGTCATGCTCAGGAAAAGCCTGATTTTAGTTGTGTTGTTGGGGACCAAGGGACGGGGTCCCACATTGAAGTGGGTGGGAGCTGCATTTGCCCAAGAAAGAAAGAACAAAGAAAACAAAGGGCGAGCATGGAAAAGTGCTACAGGCTTCTGGCGTTAGGTGGGTCCCTAAAGGGCAAGCAACGGCTATGATACACAAAGGAGAATGTGTAAGCATTTTCTAAGGATTCTCAGAAACATTTGGGGAGAGAAACCCATAAAAGACTAGATTTTCTGCCATAATACACACAAGGACATGGGCTATTGCTATTTAGGCATTAAAGTGAAGCATGACTCACCCCTGAAGGCTGAATAAGTGTTGGACACCTGGTTTACATTTATATAAATCTTTGCACAGTACTATTCAACCTTCTAAGCACATGCAAAGTAGCATATCTAATCTATTAAGCACAGTGCCTCTTAACTCATAATATGTTACATATAGCCATCCTGCCACAGTGGCTAACAATTATTGAGCTTTTTCTATGTACTAGATTGGGGAAAAATATTTTTCAGGTTTTAACTCATTTACAGACTTATTAGATAAATTGTTTTATTATCTCTCTTCACAACTGAGTGAACGGCAGCTTAGAAAAGTTTAATAGCTAGACAAAATCCACTAGTCTAAATAAGTGTATTGTTTATTTGTTTGCATGACATGCTTTTGCTGTTTTTTTTTAAATCTTTGTTCCTTAGAGCTGTGATTCCTAACATATTATACTGTCTTAAAACAAATTGAAGCCCAGTATATTTAAAATATTTATTATATAGTTTGTATATTAAATATTATGTAAGTATATATTCCAATACAATGGATTATGGTTAGAAATTACAGACTAGAGCATTCCATCCTTACAATTGATAGATACTGTCTGAGGATCAAGTACACTTTCTACAGTTATGACCCTATAGAAATAAACATTCTTTTATTTCTATTATTCTTTTTTTCTAGAAATATTTATAAAAAATCACCTCAGGCTGAAGCAACTTTACTGAGGTAAGGTGTGCAAGTTGTCTGTGTTGTTTCACAGATACAGGGAGATTCATCATGTTATTAACAAAAATCCATTTGAACCTTGTGGCACATTTACAAAGAAAGAGGAAATGTGCAGGCCAGACGAATGCATAAAAATGCCATTTTATCACTTATTGATCAGATACTTTCAATTACAACCCATTATCCTAAAAAAAAAGTCCTCCCTCCTCCCCACAACTAATGATAGTAGTTTTGCATCTGAACAAATTAATTATTTCAATTTTCCTTGTTGACCCATCAGATGCAAAGTTACTATTATTTTAGAGGAAAGTGAATCGTGATTCAGAAGTATTTTTCTCAATTTATCAAGTCTTTGAAAATATAGTTTCAGACTAATTAATCAAAATTCATGAGCAATATTTTAATCATTAGCATTTTCCCTAAAACAACAGCATGAATTTGTAAAAGTAAGGAAGGGTGAAATCACCAGTATTGGTTGAAATAATATTCCATGTACCACATTTACATCTTTACCAATGGCAAAAAGAACTGTTTATTACTATTTGAAATAAAATAATCTTTGAATTTTCTCTATTTAAGCTCACTAACAATTCAAAGCACTTCAAAGGAGTCTTGAATCTCCATTTTTTTACCCATGAAAGCCCCTCATAAAGTAGCATGCATATGACCATATAGCTTTAAATAATAATTTAGAGATGAAGAGCTATCAAGCAAAAGGAAATATTTTGATTACCTATTGTATTACTTTCTATTGCTGTGTAACACTTAATGACTTAAAACACATGCATTTATTCGCTCATAACATGTGAAAGGCCACGGCTAGAGTGGTTTTTGTGTTCAAAGGCTTGGAGAAAGAGCTAACATACAAATGATACACGGAAGATGAGATAAATTTTTATTTTAAGGGGGAAGACCACGGCAAACTCAACTATAGAAATCAAGTTCCACTGAGTCTCCTTTTCCCAACTGCTTTTATTTCCTAGAATACACAATTGCCTTTTAGGAATGCAAACAGATGTATCAATGGTAATGTTAATAGTAAACAGTAAGATTATCAGGTTTGGGGTGGTGTTTGCTTTAAGCCATTGGGTTAGCAGTAGGTAATACAATGCAAATTCACCCTGTGAATTTCAAAGGAGCCACTCAGCCTTCTGGTGCACTCCTCACATTCATATTAATCACCTATGATCTTGGTTTCCAACAATAACATCCATGGACCAGGAGTCCTAGGTACAGTTTAGCTGGACCCCATTGCTCAGGGTCTCATGGGCAATAATCTGGATTGCATTCACATTTGAAAATTTGACTGGAAACGAATTTACTTTCAAACTCCTTTGGCTTTGGCAGAATTCATTTTCTTGTAGCTGTGGGCCTGACCATTATGATAGCTGAGGTTGGAGGTCCCTGTTAGGTACATACACTGCCTGCATCCCAAGAGGCTTGCCAACAGATCTTCACTGTGAGGACTTTACTAATGTGGCCATTTGTTTTCTCAAGTCTGTGAAGAAGTTTTGCCTAAGTTGGCCAGGATGGAGTCTCGTGCAAAGTAACCTAATCATTGGACTGAAAATGTGTTATATTTCCCATATACTACTAATTAGAAATAAGTCATAGCTCCTGCCCATATAGAAAAGTGTGAATACAAAGAGATGGGGGTTATGGTGTCATCTTAGAATCTGTCTTTTACACCAATATATTTAATTTAGCTTCTAAAAAAGGCTGTGAACTAGCAGAAACACAATCTAAGTCTAATTCTGCAGGAAGCGAAGTTAGTGGCTCACTATGACACATGATTTTAGCAGTTAACATGTGACCTGGGATATCCTACTTGAACATCATCAAGGATATTCATATTAATAGACAACATTTTAAAATCAAGAAATAGTGGATAAGGCCCCTTTTTATACAAAATTTGCTTTCCAATGATAATAGCTGCTCATACTTTTTGGATACTCTCATATGATTTCCTAAGACTCACGAATGACAAAAAGGCTCTAGCTAACATTCTTCTAGCTAAATCTGAGCAAGAGCTGCTTGATCGGTAAAAGATTATATGAATCAAGAGGAATGCCTGGGAATTGTGGATGCTTAATTACAATGTCTGTGAGACTTATATGAAACAAGTCCAGTCTATTTGAAAGTTAACAAAAAACAACAACCCCCTCACCACACACACACACACACACACACACACACACACACACACACACACACAACTTATCTGTTTATTACTTTGCTCAGTAAAACAACCTAACTGACTTATCTTTGGCTAAACAAAAATCATTAACAATTACAGACATTAAAACATCTCTTTCCAAAATAATTGTTGGAATGTTAACCAATAGAAGAGGTCCAGAAGATTTGACTTAAACCTAATGCAAATACTGGGTGCTTTGAAAGAATAAAAATCAATGATTAAACTACATTTTTCAGATGGTAAAAGGGAAGCATTAAGGTTATGTAGCTTTCCCAGGGTTATACAGCTAGAAGATTTTTGTAGCAGAGATTCAAATCCAGGAAGCCAACTACAGAATTTATGCTATTAAACTTTATCCATTTACATGCACGTATTAACCTCTCAGAATTTTTTTTTTAATTCATCTCTGACTTTGCCTTCCACTGAAAAAGTTCTTAACACATCAAGTAGATAGTTAATCAGAGGATCCTATGGGTCTTGCCCATAGTATCTAGGTCCTTTCACTTTCTAGTGCAATGTGTGTTGGTATAGTTTGTCTCTTGTACTGAGCAGTTAATTCATTGGAGCATGAGAGTATCTTAAGTGTTGCATTATCCCTCACGTATGATGTAGGGCATCATGCATTGGAGGAAATTAATCCTGATAACCTTTTATTATATATATATATAGTGTTTAAAGTATTACAAATAGTAGTACATATGTTCCCTTTTTCCCCCCATTGGCCTCCCCCCAGCCTCCCTTACCCTCCAGCACATGCCTTCATCTGTCCACCCCCCAGTGTCTTGTATCCATTGGTTATGCTCTTATGCATGCATACAAGTCCTTTAGTTGATCTCTTACAGCTCCCGCCCCCAACCTCCCCTGCCTTCCCACTGTAGTTTGAGAGTCTGTTCAATACTTCTTTGCCTCTGTATTTGTTTTTTTACCCTTTCTTTTCTTTAAAAAATCTTGCATCCACATACTAGAAATAAACATATAAGAACAAAAAATGTTTGAGTCTCAGTTTCAATGTCCAAAAGTTCTGAGTCCCAGGTTCAATGTCAGATAGTTGCTTATGTGTACATGTCAGCAATGGTATCTGGATGGTGGACAAATGGTGGCAATGCAGGTCCCACCCTCTCTGGTTTGGTCCTGAGCAAACTGCAGCGATGCACAGGTGCTTACTGCTAGCATGGCAGGTGTCGTCAATGTCATCCACTTCTGTACTGCCTTCTTGGTTGGAACAGATCTGTCAGTTCCTCTCTGTTGCAGGGATCCATATGGCATTGGAGTTGTTTTCTGAAAATGTACAAACATATTCTTGACTAAAAGTTAATAAAGGATTTTTTTCTGTAAATTAGACTTGGGATTCTTTTTATTTTTGCCCAAATGATTTTCCTTTGGCTTATTTTGACACCATGTGTGTTTTTCATGGGTGTCCTGCTGTTAGCATTACAAATGGAAATTGATTTTCTGAAGTAAGAATTTTCTAGATGTAATTTACTTACAGGATATTTTTCCTTATATGATATTACCCCACTATCCCCCCTCTTTTTGGTTAATGGAGGTTTTTGCAAATTTTATGTTGCAGTCTTGATAACTTTAAATTTTAATTTTTGCACAAAAATAAGACTGCTTTAGGTTCTTTACATGTTAGGCAACTTTACAATGAGATGAACTACTAATAGAAAATTTAGTTAATATTTTAGGAACAGCTTTTTGTCCAGTACATTTAAATTTTCTTGAGTATTCATTTATTTCAATTGGTCAATTTAAATTAATCTGGAAACTTGATGACTATTTTACTGTCAAATTTAATACCCAAACAATAATCTTAGTTTACCCTGTAAATATTAGTGGAAAGGATTATTTGAATTCTTGAGTAGGCCCTGAGCATTCCTGGTGCTAGCCTGCATTTAAATATATGGCAGCTGTTGCTGGCCAAGTCTCTGTCTATAACCTTGGTCTCAATCTGAGCTAGCTGGGCATGGGAGGCAAAGCAGCCATGGGGGTAGGAGACTGCCCTCAGAAGGGGTGAGAGTTCAGGCCCCTGCAAGGTTAGAGGGGTGAGGGTCTGTGCCCCACCTCTGTTGACCTTCAAGTTCTCTCCTGATGGCCCCTCTGCAACTGTGCCTGTCTTAGGTTGTTCCTTCCCTGAGGAATTTTACCCATCTCTGGCTAACCAGCCATCCTCCGGGGCCAAGCAGGGTGATGTGAGGTTCAGTTCTGTCTCCTTGGTAGTCTATACAATCCTGATACCTTTTAAATTCCACATAAAATAGTCAAGCTACATTAGTGGAAAAGTGACCTCTCAGTTTGAGAGGAGACCATTGTATTTGAAACAGCTTTGTAGCCTTAGGGGGACATTTTCTTCATAGTTTTCTGAGGCCTGATTCCTTCTTGTGATCTTAATCTTTTAGAGAATAAAATTAAATGTTTTCCATTTTTCCAGTGGAGTAAGCAGAATTTTATTGTGCTTCCTCAATCATTGTCACATAACTAATCATCTTTAAAATGAATTTGTTCTGGAAAAGAATGGATCAGAGACCTCTGTAGAGGAATACAATAGAAGAATATTTTGACATAATTGTATAGCAAAACAAATCATGGTGCTTTCACAATCTTTGAAATATATATGAAAAATGTTATATGCTTGAGGTTGAATAAAAAGATAGTTATAGTCATTACTCAGTAATGTACCAATTATGGGTAGCACTGTATGTATATGTTCTCTATTGTACAATCAGAACAGAAAGTCTTATAATCATTTTAATAATTTAATTTGCTTCATTCATCTTTTGAGTTAACTTTTAATAAAATTATATTTTGTGTTATTCCTTTCTAGAAAGTGGAGCAGTATAAGTAAAATCATGGTTTTTTTTTTTTGTGTTAATCAAGGCTGACAAAAATATTAGATTGAATGAAAAAAAGAAGGTAAGCAGGTTGAAGGTTGGAGTGAGACACCTGATCAAAATTATTAGTTGCCAGAAAAATACTTAATGACTTTTTATGTTTTTAGAAGTACCTCTATTAGCTTCCTAAAATACAGCTGTTTACAGTGATTGATAAGTTCCTTTGCTTTTAAGCTTATTCACATCCATTAGTTCTGCCTTTTTCTCCTGTTAAAAATCTGAAGCTGTCAGACTGAAGTAGCATGATCAGCTAATGTTCCTTCCAGATTCAAAGCATGTCCCCAGGGGTGGCAAAAGTATTCTAAGTTGCTAAGAAATGGCTTTTTAAATGATGCCTGTTGACATTGGTCACTCCATTCCTCTATCGGAAATGTTGAAATAGATAGCAGGTAATTATAGGCCTTTGCGTTTACAGGCCTTTGATGATCAATTTCCTCTAAATATTTCACTTTTAGAGCAAATAAAAGCAGATATCGAACATTACTATATTTTACATTTTATTTCAAAATAGTGCATAGCTATATTTTCAAAATTGGTTAAACCATTTTTATGGTTTTCACTTCAAATTTACTGGTGATTATGTACTTTGTTCCCCATAGTACTTGATTATAATCTTGCAAACTGTTTTTCTTTTATTTTATTTCTCCTATAATAGTTTCACAGCTTCTGCCTTATCATATTTAGTATGAACAGAGGGGGGAAGTTTCAAGAGGGAGTAAATGATTTTTGAAATGTAACTTCCAAAGGCACAGAATATTAAAAGTGATTGCCATTATATCTCTTACAGAATGTAAAACTCAGAATCTCTTCTTACAATAAAAAGAACAAATCATATTATCTGCTGGTCCTGTAAAAATATTATTATGTAAATTAGATCAGGAAAGAAAACAATACCAAAACCAAGATGACCTTAATAAAGAATGACAGCAAAAGCCCAAGGGAGCAGAGGAGGTGCCCAAGGAATATACATGTAAATATACATAAAAGGAGCCAGTCCATTTATTGATTTATTAAATGTAGAAAATGATTGATGAATAATTGATTAAATGTAAGATGAGGGAGATTTTCAACACCAGCTGGCAAAGTTGCTTTGCTCTGTACACTCCATTGTCTTTTATGGTTTTCCTGCTTTTGCATCTTTTCCTGAATTGCCTTCTTACCCTAATTCTCTGATGCTCCTCAACCAGCACTCTCAGGTCTTACAGGTCTTGGGCTTGGGTTATTGATTTTACCCCTGGAATATATTGGAAATATAGAGCTACAGTGGAGATAAGAGAGAGGGAAGAAATAAAAAGTATATGACAGTGACTGATACTGATTGGTGACACTGAGAGAAAAGTCATTCATGGATAATGCCTCCAAAATGTACTCTGTGGTTGATCTTACTTATTATATAAATTAAATAAATCAGCACATTGTATTATAAATGTATGTCACTATATTGGTCAATGAAGAAAGATAAATAAATACACAATTTTATTATCAGTTACCTTGAATAAGTTTCTCTGAGGAAGTAACATTTCAGTAGATTCCTAAAGAATATGTACAACTTAAGCAGATGGACCAGGTGAGGTTTTAGATAACAGAGCATTTAAAGTGGAGGGGATGGCATGTATCAAAGCTCAGAGAAAAATATGACTAGTTTGAAGAAGAAAAAAAATAACTCAATAGAGAAGAGAGCATTTGACAGATAAGGCTGGAGGATCTATTGAAGTACATTTAGGCCACATTAAAATCCTTTGGCTGAATTCTTAAAATAATAAGCAGCCACAAAAATTTTAAGAAGAGGAGTGTTATGATCATATTTTCCTTTTTAAAAGCTCATTTTAATTTTTGCATGGACAGTAGCATATAAAAAGACTGAAAATAAGGATAGGTGAAACATAAGGAAATTGTTTAAGTGGTCCTTGTTGAAATGAGGTGATAAAGAATTTAATGCCATAACAAGGTACTGAAAATTGATGGCTTAAAAAAATGTTTTTTGGAAGACCAGAAGTCTAAAATCAAGGTGTTGTCAGGGCCACACTGTCTAAAGTCTCTCGAGAAAAAAACTCCCATGACTTTCTCTTGTGTTGTACAGTTGCTAAAAATTCTTAGCAATCCTTGACTTGTAGATACATCACTACAGTCGCTACTACCACATCAAATAGAATTCTACTTAGGTGTCTTCACATTATTTTCCTCCTATGTATCTGGCTCTGTGTATATCCCCCCTTTTTAAAATATATTTTTATTAATTACATAGAGGAAGGGAGATGGAGAAGGAGAGACAGAGAGAAAGAGAGAGAGAGAGAGAGAGAGAGAGAGAGAGAGAGAGAGAGAGAGAGAGAGAGAGAGAGAAACATCAATGATGAGAGAGAATCAATTGGCTGCCTTCTGCAGGGCCCACACTGGGGATCGAGCCAACAACCCAAACATGTGCCCTGACTGGGAATCAAATTGTGACCTCCTGGTTCATAGGTCGATGCTTAACTACTGAGCCGTGGCAGTTGGGCTCTTCCCTTCTTCTTAATAGAACACCAGTTATATTAGATTAGGGCAGTGGTCGGCAAACTCATTAGTCAACAGAACCAAATATCAACAGTACGATTGAAATTCCTTTTGAGAAGAGCCAAATTTTTTAAACTTAAACTTCTAACACCACTTCTTCAAAATAGATTCTCCCAGGCCTTGGTATTTTGTGCAAGAGCCACACTGAAGGGGTGCAGTTTGCCGATCACTGGATTAGGGTTTACTCTAATGAACTCATCTTATGCAGTTATATCTGCAAAGATACCATTCCAAATGAGAGCACATTCAGTTATCAAGGGTTAGGATTTTGACACATCTTTTTGAGGGACATAATTTAATCCATAACAGAGAGCTTTTAAAGGAAAGGGGGTGATGGGTAGTTGAAAGGAACCATGAAGATTTTTAAATATACTTATGGTGGTAGACTCAACAGGACATGGTGATTGAGTGGGATTTGAGAGATGGGGTAAAGTTACGGTTGACTTCCAAGTTTCTGACATGAATAATAGATGATGATGCTATTTGTTGAGACAAGAAACTCAATAGATTAAATAGATGATGGGGTGAGCAAGGGTTCATTTTTAACATGCCATATTTGACCCATCTGTAATATTTTCATATGAATGTAGATTTGGTGACTGAAAAAATGCTTCTTAGAATTCAAATAAGAGATCTGGGCTGGAAATATAAGCAAGAGAGTCATCTGTATATAAATGACAGGGCTATGAAAGCATATAACATTCCCCAGCAAGACAACATTTAGTCTAAGGAAAAGAAATTCTAATATCAAAATTAAACATTTAAAAAGCTAAAACAGACTAACATTTTTGGCCAAGATGATCAAATAGGCATACCCGGACCTATGAAATAGCAAAGAAACAAACAAATAACAGATAGGATTATTTAAACTTCAAATAAGTAGTATACCTTGGGTTGACTAGTGTCCCCTCAAAATCTCTGTCCTTTCCAGAACATTAAAATGTGACCTTGTTTGGAAATAAGGTCTCATAGATAGAGTTGGTTAATATGAAGCTATAGTGGAGTAGGGTGAACTCTAAAACCAATATAACATTTCCTTATAGGAAGAGGAAAAGCAACACAGACATACAGAGGGAAGAAGTCCATATGAAGACAGAGACAGAAATTGGGAGGCTGTACTAGCTACAATTCAAAGAATGTCAAAAATTTCCAACTATCACCAAAAGCTAGTAGCAAAGTATAGGGCAGAATCTCAGATTCTCCAGTGGGAACCAATCTGCTGACATCTTCATTTTGGACTTTTAACCTCCAAACTGTGAGACAATACAGTACTGTTGATTAAGTCACCCAGTTTGTGATAGTAGTTACAGAGACTAGCAAACAGATACAAAATCCTAAATGAGTTCCAATAAATGTATCAGAAATTATAGACCACAGATAAGAGAGATGGTACCTTCTGACATTCTCACACTTCTGTAATGTTTGTTGCTGTTTGGTTTTTATTCTTTCTCTGTGGCAATGGAAAATAGAACTGTAAAAAAAGGGCAGAAACAAAACTACATTTTTTAGATAGGGAGAGTAGAAAGGATAAATTGGGAGATGTTCTACTACAGAAAGAAGTTTGCAGCAGAGAGAGAGAAAAAAAAAGAGACTAGCCAAGACCTGTTCACCTGAATTCAATAATACTGCACAAAGGAGATTTATATATATATATATATATATATATATATATATATATATATGATATATGCATGCTAGAGGTCTGGAGGTTTGGTGCACAAAATTCATCCACTTGGAGACTTGGAGGCAGGGGGATTTCTCAGTTTGGCCTGCACCCTCTAGCAGTCCTGGAGCCCCCGGCAAATGTCCAACTGAGAGCTTAGGGGAAGGAGGCCTAAGCTGGCAGAAGGACATCCTTAGTACTGCCATGGAGTCAGGAGAGGCTCACCACAGCTGCTGCTCTCCCTGGACTTGAGCCTGGTTCAGGCTTCTGGCTGAGTGGCACTCCTGCTGTGGGAGCACACTGACCACCAGGGGGCAGATCCTGCATTGAGCATCTGCCCCTGGTGGTCAGTGTGCATCATAGCGATTGGTTGTTCCATAGTTTGGTCAATTTGCATATTAGTTTTTTTATTATATAGGATTAGTGTTCAATAAAGGTTGTTGAATGAATGTATGAATGAATGATCAGTGCATTAAATCTGTGGCATGAGTGACATGCAAATGAGCAGACACAGTTTGGCTGAAAATTGAGGGGAATTATTAATTTCTTTCAGCCAACAAATATTTATTAAGCATCTACTATATGCCAGACAATGACTTGGTGCTTGGGATAGTGAAATAGCAAAGCAAAGTTCTTCTCTCATGAAGCATACATTCTATGGTTTAGTAGGAGGGCATTGGATAAATCAGTTTGTGCCATGCATTTTTACAAGCACACAGTTGGACTGGAGTGGTCCAGAAGAAAGCAGGAAAATTTATTGGTATAAAATAGCCTTCATGCTAACTGCCATGGGAAGAGAAGAGAAAATTTAAGCTGTGGATGAGACAACTACAGAATCACTTTGCCCTTATTTCCATCCCTCAAAAATGTAATCAGTGTCCTTTCTCTCTAGGGCAGTCTTTCTCAATCTTCCTAATGCCACTACCCTTTAATACAGTTCCTCATGTTGTGGTGACCCCCAACCATAAAATTATTTTTGTTGGTACTTCATAACTATAATTTTGCTACTGTTAATGAATCATAATGTAAATATCTGTGGTCTTAGGCTCTACAGCAGCAGTTCTCAACCTGTGAGTCTCAACCCACAGGTTGAAAACCACTAGCAGGGTTGTCTAAAATGATTGGAAAACACAGGTATTTACATTACAATTCATAACAGTAGCAAAATAACAGTTATGAAATAGCAACAAAAATAATTTCTTTCTCTCTAAAGTTTTATATCTACCCTTGAGAAAGACTGCTTATGTCCATGTTTGTAATGACACAATCAAGATGAATATACACCTGATTTGTTCAGTCAGAATAGAAACAGCACTCCTCAATGTCAATTGATTTTGGAACAAAGATAAGGCAAAGCTTCCGAATAGGGGAAGAAACTAAACAGGGGGTCAAACCTGTAGATATTCTGTAATGAAAGTAACACATTGTGATCTCCTGCTGAATCTGAAGATCCATTTGAGAAGTACACTTGTTTAAGATATATTCAGTAAACAATGACAGTCTTTTCAAACAAAAGTACAGCTGTATTGTTAGATGTTGTTCTGCCTAAGCTCAACTTAATGTTGAGGTTTTATTGGTGATTTTGGCTTTGTTACCTAACTAGTTGGTCAGAAATGACCAGAAACCAAATATGTTTCTTAATAATAACTACCATTACAGACTATGCAGTAATGCTGAATAGTAGAGATCTTGAAAAAATTATTTTGAATGATAGATTCTATTTTAGTTTGGGGCAATGCTAAAAATGTAAGCACTTAAACTAATATTTAATGAAATTTGACAGACAAAGGAATTCATGTCCAAAGCACAGAATTATTAATTCTGGAAAAAAATTCTCATCGTCTTCTATTATTTTAAAATCCATGTGTCTATTTTAGTAATTAAAATTGGTCTGATCTCACAGGTATAGATATCTCTTAAAAATGGTGTTTTTTGGCATATTAATGCATTATTAAACTATGTATTTATTAATCTATCTTAGAACTATCTATTTTCCCTTAAAATGCTTCATTAACAAATTTAGAAAATGTTTGAGTGTATGATTTTATATTTATATTAGTTCATTTATGTGTGGACAATTTTTTAATTTTAATATTCATGGGAAAATAATTATTTTTATAACCAAAATATTTTAAATATATCAGTATTTTGGAATATCAGAACTATATAGAGAGTCCAGGGCAATGGGCCTCCAATCAATGGCACCTGGAGATGTTGAGCCAATCTTGACAGAAATGGTGCTGAGATTAAAATGCCTTTGGGCCCACTAGATAATATAACTGAATAAAATGAGCTGATTCAGGAAATTAGGAGTAATTGGGACTGTAGCTGGTCAAGGAGTTCATGCTCTGTCTAGAGCCATTTGACAGATATAGAATGATGTCAAGGAAACTTCCTTTTAAAAAACCTACTTCCTTTTTTGCACCCAAATCATAAATCACTAAAAAGAAGAGAATTAAGTCTCTTAGCTCCCTTATTTTTTAGTACCTTATATGTAACAACAACAACAAAAAAAACATATGTTTGGGGACAAGTGTATATATTGCTGTGAGAGGAAGGCATCATTTTCACTTTTTCTAAAAACACCACCGGATGAAAATTATTATGTATATTGAAAATATATCTAACATTAGAATCATTGGTCATTCTTTCACATAGCATTCAATGCACTTTATTTGAAAATTCAAAGTGTAGACTTGGACATATCTTTATCCTTTTAATATCTAAAGTGGGGAAGGGAAAAATAAGAAATTCCAGTGCCTTGATATTCCCTGGGTAACTTCAAGACAAGTGAGTTTTGATATGTTCACGTTTCAGATAAGAAAATTTTTTTTCTTCTCTTGTTGATTTCTCTAAATGGTGAGTAAAAATTTCTCTGCAAGGTCCTAAAAATTAATAATAGATTACATCAATGTGGAAAATTATTGAGATAAGATTTTAGTAACTTGGCATAAGCATAAGTGCCTCTAATTACTTAAATTGATTTAATTAATGTATGTACATATAAATGCATGTTTTTCTGAAAGTTTAGTGCACTCTACTGGCAAATAGAAATACAAAATAAATATGAATAACTGAAACTATTATACAGACCTTTTCTACCCACATTCTTAAGTCAATAATCCAATATAAACAAGACCAACATTCTATCTTCTACCTTAAATAAAATAGACGTATCTACATACATAATATTTTTTAATAAAAAACGTTTGGGTTTCAAGATGTTTTAAAAGTTCATGATGTAATATTTTCAGCCTAAATTACCCAGATAATTTCTAAACCAATTCTTCCCTTTACTTTGCTTCCATAAACACAGTTTTGATTCATTTAGTTGTTCATCAATCTGAGACATTTTAACCTTCCTTCAGTAGAGGGTGCCATGGAATGAATATTTATTCTTTCAGTTCTCAAATGTACCAAACACAGTTTCTTTGGTCAATTTCCTCTCCTTTCATAAATTTGTTTGGTGGAACTTATAGTACATAAGTCTTTTGACAAGGGGACCATTTTAGCACCCATATTACAAAAGCTCTTCTGTTCATAAGGGAAGTATCTGTCCCTGAATTAAATTTAACCTCTTTAGTACTCCCATTTAGCCACCTGATAAATCCACTTGAGCTATCTTTTGGGGAGAGAGAGGTACATGGGAACAATAACACTTCCTTTTAGAACAGTTTAATAAAGCTTTGTGCGATTTCAAGATGAAAGATAATGTGTAATGCTGATAGTGCCCTCCAAAGCTCTGCATTCATGGATCCAATTACTTTTTTTTTTTTTTATCATGATAAAAGCCACAGTGGATATTTTAAATGGGAGTGTGGCTTAAGAATTAAGGCCCAGGAGTCTGGGTATCTGGTTTCTGAGGTTGACTTAACTTCTGCTTTCTTATCTAACTGTGAGTATGCAGCTTAACTTCTTTGACTCAGTGTCTCCTTCCATAAAATGCCTAACAAATATCTGAGAAATGCTTTTAAAATGACAGTGCAAATTGCCACTTAGAATCACATTGGAATTGTCCAGAACAAGGTGAGTGTTTGTAAAGGGAAATTCTATCTCCTGCTTAATTTAAGATTTATCATAAGTTTTACTTTTTAAAAGTCATGAATTTTTTTTTAGAAGAGAAATGACATTTTTAAAGCCTTAAAGACACTTGTAAAAGAATACTCTTTCAACTGTTCTTTATTTCTCGGGAAAGTTTTAACTTGGCTTTTCTCCAATTCCTCTCCCCCTGCCCTCTTCCAATTCAAAGATGAGAAGAGCAATTGCAATGTTAACTTTTTAGGTTCTGGAATATTTTCTTAGAGCTTATTTGAGTCATATAATTTTTATAAATTTATGCACATCAGATTTCATTGCATTATAATTACCTATGTGATGACTGACTTTAGATATTCAATCTCCAAAGCCTCAAATTGATTCATTTAACTATGAAATTATTGATAATCAATTTGTAGATGCAGCTAATTTTATGTTATAAAATTCAATGGCTAGAACATTGTCATTCATTGATTAATCTATTGTCCATTGTCCTGAGACAATCTTGAGAGCTGAAAGGTGACCTGTGAGGAAGATGGCACTTATTAACTGTTAAAAGATAAACCAAAGCATATTGTTAAGGCTTTTTTTCAGCAAAAATTGATTCAAACTCAGCAGAATCAAACTGGAAGTGTTTAGAAGCATTTTACTGACTGGAAAACCTTTTAGAGAGAAGAGGCAGAAGCAGAGAAGGAATTATTTGATTGGCTATCACTTAAGAATTTGCCTTATTTAAGAAAGTCTAGTTGGCTGTTTTTGATTGGTTATCCTTCAGTTTTGATTTCTCAACCTTGAGACAATTCAGATTTAGGTTTTGATTTGTCATGTAGCTAGGACATTAAAACCAGCTCAGTCTAATGGCCTCCTTACTTAATTAATTTAATAGTAACAAATGACCATACTCTTAAAACATGTGTTACCCATATATGTTTTTCTAGTAATAAGCAATGTTCTGATTACTCATTTATTTGAAAGATGTCTAGCAAAATAAATCAAGTTCTTCTTATATAGTACATATGATTTATGATTTAGGTATTTTTGAAAGAACTATTGAAATGTCATAACCTCATTGACATTTTTCTCAACAAATTGCAGTTGTAGAACTCAAGTATTTGTTATGAAAAATCCATTCGGTATTAATAAATGATTTTCATTAATTTTTGTAAATAAAATAAATGAACAAAATATTTAATACAAGTAAATTAAATATACATATTTTAAAATTAGTCTACTTGTCCTAGAATTGAGATTTCTAACTTAAACTTTCTTGCCAAATAAATTTCCAACATATTAATGATTTTCACTGGTTTGTACCTACATGTACTTGCCTAACTCCTTGTTTTAAAAAAAGTGGTAAGAAAATTGAAAAATTTTTCTTAATTTTGGAGATATGAGAATTTATGTAAGTGGCTTTTCCATAGTTTAAAGATTATGTAGTTCTGATTAGGACTCTAGATTGAAAATGAGGACAAATAACATCTTACAGGCTTGTCTAAATTTAACTTTGCTTCAAACCAATAAACTATGGCTTCTATTACTTTGTAGACAGATTATAGCTCATCAGTATGACTAAATATCACTGTGGAATTGCTCTGTAATAGTTCTGTTGCTATGTCTATAAATATAATTTCACCAAGTGACTATCACTTTTTAAGCTGCTCAGCTATATGTTTCTGTTGCAATTTAAAGGGTCTCAGGAATACTGTGAAAGACAAATTAAAATTGCATTGGATAAAGCAGAAAATACATGACCTGTCCAGCACAGTCTTCTAAGATGTCTCTGCTTTTCATTGTCTTTGAGCTATTCTTCTACTTTTGTAATTGCAAAAAAATTATATGAAGTCAGATGAGTTTCAGTAAAAATTGTGTTCAGTTAAATGCAATACTGATTGCCTAGTGAATATATTTTTTAAAATCTATATATGGCTTTTAATTCCCCTATGAAATGGTGTGACATCTTACTGTTTCTCCCTTATTAAAAAGAACAATTTTGATATGTGTATATTTTGCATATATATGAACTAATGACTCAATGTTTTTAAATGTTATCACTTACCATAATGTACCTCTTACCTTTTTTACTTTATATTAAGTGGAAAAATTATATGAAATTCTGAGCCTATTTATTTATTTTTCTTGCTAAGCATGAAAACTTATTAACAGTCTACTTGAAAATATCTTCCAAGTAAATTTTGTTATAAATTTGTGCTAATATCTTCTTTGCCATAGTATTGGCACCTTCTCGAAATTCTACACCATTTCTTCCAGTCCTATATCTTTCATCTTGGTGTGTGTAAAGTATATTTGTCACACATTCAATATGACCACTATTATTCTTGGGATATGGTCTAATTCACTTATTAAACACAGCGTTTTTGTTGTTGGTGGTGGTGTTTTATAGTACAAGGAATTCTTGGTGACGATACATGTATGTGATGTTTTATGATATTCATGCAGGTGGATTCTTGATGAAATGTACTTTAACATTGCTGTTCTAAAAATAAATAAATAATAAGTAGCATAGTAAATATTAATGAATGTGCCATTTGGTATTTTGTTGGTTAATTTAAAAATTAGAAAACTGAAAAGTCATAGGGTCAAAGGCATTCTCTATTAACTAATAATGTTGATCTGAAAAAAAAAAACTGAAAAAATTTACCTGAATTGCTATGCATATAAATTTTAAAGCCCTAAAATCTATAAAGTGAGAGCATTCTAATCTACTTAATATGTAACAAAAACATATTGTTTAAATTATAAAGCATATAATATCAAGAATTTTTTTTCTCTAATAGTTTATTCTGATTAACAAGAATATGTAACTCCAGTTTTTCTTCCTCTATCCTTCTCAAATTCTAATGAGATAGAGGATTAATATAGTAAGGAAAGACATCAAGGTTTCAAACAAGGAAATGGATCAAATTATGGTTAGGTAGATTAACAAAATAAAAATCTAATAGTTGGAATTTATTATGAGAGCAAATAATAAGAGATCATCCAAGAAATAAAAAACTGAAAATAGTCCTTACTACAAAATAAAAGGACATGGGGAGGTTCTCTTTGCATGCAACCAAAATTGGGAAAACACAAGAGTCAAAAGATTAAATGTTACTGTGAATGTTTAGAAATATGATGAAAATAAATTATGTAATTACAGAAAAATTTTCTCAATCTGTTCACCTCTATACCATAAAAATAAATTTGATACTCCTTTCTTTTTTACAAATATAGTACTTTATTTTATAAGTGCTATGACAGGTAAAGAATATTACCCCAAAGTCCATTTGAATATGCTTTAATTATTTTTTAACTAGAGGCCCAGTGCATAAAATTCATGCACTGGGTAAGGGGGTAAGGTTACCTGAGGATTGGGCCTAAGCCAGCACTCAGACATCCCTCTAGCAGTCTGGGGCTCTCATAGTCCAAGTCCCCTTGCTTCTTACCATCCCCCTGCTGTAGAGGCAGGAGAGGCTCTCACCACCGCCGCTCTGCTCGCAAGCCATGAGCCCAGGTTCTGGCTGAGCCAGAGGGAGCACTGCTCAACCAGAAGCCAAGTTCATTGCTCCTTAGTGCTGGTCCTATCCCCCTCCCACTGGTTGAGGGGGCAAATCAAGGGCCAGGCCAACTGGGGGAGGGGCTGGGGGAGCTTGAGCACCATGTTTGTGCCCCATCCTGCCTCTGTGGAGGCTCTGGGACCATACTGAATGCCCCCATACCCCGCCCCCACCACTGTTGTTGAAGGTGGGCACTGGAACCACCATGGCTGGCCTGGCAGTGCAGGCTCACAGGCCCCACCTACTAGTCAGTCTGCCATCCAGTCTAATTAGCATATTAGCTCTTTATTATATAGGACAGTAAAATCATAATTGAAATGTAATTCATAAAGTTAAATTTATAAAACTTATTTTTCACTCATTATCCACATTAGAAAATAAAGTCATATATATATATGACCTAGGAGAATAGTTTTAATGCAGGAGAGATTGTAAGATGAGTGGAGAATATGTACAACAGGAAGCCCCTAGCAGCTTAAGACTGGATGAATGATGATAAGAAAAGTTCAAAACAAAATTCTGTCTTTCAGCTATTTTAGTATTCTGCCTACCACTAGTATTATTGAATTGCATGGTATGGTGCTTAAATACCAAAACAAGATGATAGATCCTCCTATCTGTAGAAAATGTGGATTTAAAAATTAGAAAACTAAATTAGTTTACCTATCTTTTTATATGTACTGAAGCATATTGACTTTTGCTGTCTTTCCTTGTTTTATACTTTTTAAAAAAATGCATGTTTTTATTAATTTTAGAGAGAGGGACAAAAACATCAATGATGCAAGATAATCATTGCTTGGCTGCCTCCAACCAAGTATGGTGCCTGCAACCCAGGCATTCCTGACTAGGAATAGAACACTGACCTCCTGGTTCATGGGTTTATGCTCAACCACTGAGCCACATAGGCCTGGCTATCCTTGTTTTCTAAAGTGAAGCTTGATCTGATGAAAATATGTCTTTAGAAAAAATTTATTCTCCTATCCCATCATTCCTTATTTATATATTTGAACAGATAGCAAGATTAACATGAAAGATATATTTGTTCCAATATTCCTTCCTTTGACGACTAGCTTCACTCTATTTACTCCACAGTTATTTTCATAATATTTTATTCTGATGCCACAAACTAGCGACAAGTCTCTGGAGAGAATAATGTTCCAAGGCATGACATCATTAGAGGACAATAAGCTTGTTTTAATTCCACCATCCTTAGCTTTGTTAAAGGATAAGTGGAAAAAATTAGCATACTGCATGCCTTGTAAAGAAAATTGTTTCTAATTATTTTCCTTCCCAGAGTATTCCATGAGGCATTGATTGGATTTTAAATCCATTTCATATTAGTTATCCTCAGCTAACATTTGTAATTTTTCATTGTTGTTAAAGAGTCTATTAATTTAACTGAGGTTATTCTACTAAATAAATGTAAATAAAATTACTTGAGTGACCAGAATATACAAGTAATCATTCATTTTGGTCAGAAACTAAAAGTAGATGAATCAAATATTTAAATATCTAAAATGTAACAAATTCAAATACTGATTGTCTGTACCTTTTAGGCAAATTGAAATTCAGTGTAGAAAATCTTTAGAAAATATGCCTGTTGATTATGTTCTTAGGGGCTGTAGTAGTCAGAATAATAGTCCTTAAAAGATGGTGAAGTCTTAGTCACTATAGCCTGTGAATGTATTAACTTACATAGCAAAAGGGTTTTTGCAGACAGCACCATTGTTAATCACATGAATCTTTAAAAGCAGAGAAAAAGTGTCACATAAAATTTATATAAATAAGTAAATAAAGAATAAATAAAAACAGATAATTTTTCCCTAGGTCACGGAGAGAGGTGTAATGGTGGAAGTTCCTCTGGAAGCTGTTCATTCAAAGTGGCATTTATTCCCATGGCAATAGTCCTTGGAATTTGAGCCAAACATTGCTCATTTAGGAAATTCTGTGTAATTTTTTTAAATTTTATTTTTATCGCAATAATGTATGCTAGAGATACATACTTTAGGATAAATTCAAGTGTACTATCATTTTGTTAGGAAACAATGCTGAGTTTGATATATCCAACATTTTTAAGAAGTTGGGAAAGTGACTCAATGTCAGTATTGTGGTGGTTTAATCCCTTTGTAAATGACAGCATGTGAAATGAGTGTTAGTATCATTTAAAGCAGTTTGGTAATTTTTTTGAGGCCTTCCATGTAGACATTAAAGATTCAATTTAAGTAATCTGTCTTGGACAGGTTTCTATATTTTTAAAATCATAGATTGCCACACCTGATGCCAATTTTTAGGATATAAATCTGTGGAAATAAAAAAAAATCAGGAATGATTAAGCCTACAGGCTTTTGGCAGGAGAGATTGTTTGCATAGTACAAGTGTTTACATTGTTTATAATTTAGATTATGGCCCTGAAATAAGCAATTGCAGATGCAGCTGGGGAAATCTATGTGGGTGCCATTTATGGTATGGTCTGATGATAAACCTCTCAGTTACTATCTCATTAGGCTCAATAGGACAGCTGTGGGTAGCTTCAGTTATCTGCCTCCAGGCCAGAAATAGGACACCAATGTATTCTGTATGAAGGCTCACTGACCAAACACTCATGAGAAATTATGAAGATTAGGACTTAGGGCACATTTCTTTAGTTGGCATGATGGGATGCTTTTCTTTAGTTGGTTCAGTCCATCTCAAAAGACTTCCCACAGTTGACCTAATTCACTGGCCTTGTGCGAATGGCATGGCACCGGCCAACAATACAGGATGGGGGAAAACACTGGGCCAGGTAGGGAAGTAGGTATGGGGAAATCCCAGGCAACCTCTTGAAATTATCCAGCAAAACTAATATTTTGCCATAAGTTTCACAACATGTGGACCTGGTTGATAGAATTTTTTTTCTTTATTGCCTTTTTTTTTTTCGTACATAGAATACAACTCTTGTACCCATAATAGGAGACATGACTAATCTCTTTGTTTTAACAACATTAAGATATGACCAGGAGAGGAGGAAGATACCTACAGAACTATAGTAGCCCCTGGCTCTATGTCAACATACATTAATTAAAACTAAAATTTCTGTTTCTGAGGGGCACTAGCCACTTTGAGAGTGCACAATGGGCACATGAGCCTGACGATCACATTGAGTAGCACAGATATAGACCATTTCCATCACTGCAGAAGTTCTGTAGGACAGTACTTCTCTAGAGCAAGGCCAGACTTTTTTGGGCCATAGAAAACTGAGATGATAACTTTTAAACTGCTGCTCTGCTTATTGCTTTGAGTGAGAGGGCTTGCCAATCTGTATAGTTGACCTGGAGCATTTGAAAGCAAATAGTTGCTAGACATGCTGTTGGAACCTTGGTACTAGATAGCAGAAAATGTGAGAGCATTCTTGTCACGACCTCTCACTTATTCATTTTGTTCAAGGATATTCTAGGACTCAGTTCTCTATGCAGCAAATGTTTCATGAGCCCCTATTCTTCACTAGATTCTATTGCAGGCATCAAGATTCTGCGTGAGCAAAAGGAGAGCTCTGCTCTCAGGCAGCTTATATCCTATGTGATTGCCGAGACAGTAAAAACAGTCAAACATATCAAATAATTTTACACTGTATTCAGTTCTATAAAGAATATTTATAAAAAGGTAATTGGTGGGTTACATTGAAATTCAGGTCATCAGAAAGGCTTCATTGAGAATAAGCTGGTCATATAAAGAAGCAATTATTCATTTGTTCTACATGTGATTAGCAAGCTAGTGTCTTAAGTTACCAGTGTGGTATTTTTAACAGCACTAAACATCATAAATTATATTAGAAATTAGGACCCACGTCTATTCCAAATATATTGAATTTGACTCTCAAGTTTAGAGATTAGTAACTTTAAAAATCCCTAAAAGTGATATTTAGGCATAGCCATGCTGGAACGTTAAAAGGAAGAACATACTATGATCACGGTTGTATTGTTGTTGAACTTAGTTATTGATTGGAGAGGAGAGAAAGTGAATTACAAAAGGCAAATAAAATTTTTTAAATCAATTTAGATGAATAGTAACAGAGAGCCAAAACTGAGTGGTATCTGCGATATTAGAAAGAACAAAAATAAATAAATGACTTAAAAGATCCAGCATAAGAAGGAATGAACAGTGTTCCTGGGATTTTCCATTTTATGTCAGAGATAAAGGTGATGCTATTTTGAGATATAACTAAAGAAAAATATTAACAAAAGTAGATTGGGTTTATTTTTAGGCACTGTACATTTATTACTTGCTTTTCTCTGAAGTTCTGAGGTAAGTAGAAATAATGAAGAACATAAAAACTCATAATTTTATGCTATAGACTAAGCTAAAAAAATTCCTTGTGCCCAACACAATTGTAAACCTCCCACCTTATCCAAAAATACACATTGTAAGTTGGAATTTCCAAATTAGATCAACCTTCACATTATAGTTAATGAAAAGAAAACAAGGGTTTTTCTTCAGAATCATTTCTTCAGAATCATTTTCTAAAAAAAAAATTTACTTGACAAAAAAGTCCAATAAGAAAGTAAACTGGACTAAATGTACTCATATGTTAGCTTGACCTAAGTCTGGAAACTTTTCAAATTATACTATGATTATTTATTAAAAAAAGAGGAAATGTTAACTAATGCTATTAAATAAAATCACATATACACAGGTGTAACAGGAACCAAAACAAATGCTAAATGCTAATGAATGTTGAACATGTGTATGTATACATAACAGCAAAGACAAAATATCCTGTTGAGTTGTGTTGGAAATAGTAGCTATGGCAGGGGAAATTTATGTACTCTCCTTGGCTGGAGGGTATCCATTTATCGTGTTATACAAATACACAAAAAAGTCACTTTCACATTTGCCTAAAACAAAATTGATATAAAACATTTTGCATGTAATCCCACTATTTCATTTTTTGAAGAATGGCAAATAATGAAATATAGGTGTTAAAAAAGAAGCAGTATAAAATGGACCTTGGTCTTCTGTGAAATAGAAACATCTTTTATGTATTTAATAAAAAAAATGCATCTGTTCTGAAAGCTGCTATTTTTAATTCATGATGGACCCTGTTTTAAGTCATATTTTATTTGCTACATTCTATTTGGTTCAGGGCAGACACTTTCATATTTTGTTTGGAAACAATATTAAGACACGTTATAGTATGTGCTTAATAGGGTTTTCTGAATCAGACTAGATATTTAGGTCACTTTTCTGGACACATATTCCACTTTTCTATCTGAAATATTTGGTCTCTCTTGTAGGGTTTTCTGTGGCTCAAAAATGATCATCTTGGTGTGAGGTCCTGATTTTCCCAGTGACTTCGCAGCTTGATAGTTTGGCTGAAATGTTGATGAGCCAGGACAAGAAGAAGGTGATGATGACAGGAAAGGGTAATTGGGAAATACTGCCCTGGGGAAGAGATAGTTTGTGTCTGGGAGAGAAGTTCTTGACCACTTTTTTTTTTTTTTCCCCCAAATGACATTTATTTTTGAAAGACAGCATAAGAGTGTTCAATTGCAGAAACCTCTTGGTTGTTGTAGAAATATATACCACAACATGCTTAAACTAGCTTTCTTTAAAGGTTAAAAAAATAGAAAAAATGTGCTTCTCTTGAAGAGATTTCCAAACTGTCATTGTGAACAGTAATCCAATATTTCAATTTAGAAATTGAGAGGGTTTTAAATAAGAAGTAATTATTGCAGGCAGAAAGCAAATATAAATGCCAGCAGTCAAAAAGCCCATGAAAATATGTGATTTAAACTGTTTTAAAAATTATTTTTTAGTGTTTTACTTTTAAAGTCCACAGACTATCCCTTTCAAAAAAAGAATAAGAAACATTAAAATACTAAAAGCATAAGCAATATTTTAAAAAGAAACAGCTACTAAAATATTAGTAATGTGGTACCAACTTCACATCCAAACATAAAATACTTCTCAAAGTGTTCAGAAGTCTGAGGGAGAATAGAACCATAATAATAATAATAATAATAAAAATAATAATAATAATAAATAATTATCATAGTAGTATATTTACTTTTACTTTTGACCATCTTACTTGACAATAAACTAATACAAGGATTTTAGACTCATTTATTCATTATACAAGAAATAGACTCTCATTTTAGAAAAAAAATTTAAATCAATTATCTAACTGAACACTGTAAAAACTTGAGACCAGTTTAAGTAATGCTTCATTGAAAAATCTCTGCTTGTTATGCACAGGGCCCTTTCCTTCCTATCTGCCACCCTGATTTCTTAGAGGCCTTTCCCTCCTGACCTCTGTCCAGAAGATGTTTTTTTCCTAATAGTTGAGAAATATTTTTAAAACCAAATTAAAATTTTATCTTACAACCTGAAAGTAATTATATATATGTGTGTGTATATATATGTATACATATATTATATATGTATATACATATCATGCTTATACATATAGATATTATGTATCTATAAGAGAGAGGGGAGAAGGGGGCTGGTGCGCTGTGGGAATTCTTTTCACGTAGCACATGATTCAGGGTTCCTGGTTCAGGGTTCAGGTTCTGGAGAAGGCCGCACGCAAATGAATAGAGACTTAGAAAAGCATAAATTTGGGAAATGGGGGCCAGGTGGTAGCCCATCTCTAGTGGAAGGACTGCCCCATGCTCTGGCCTGGCTATCCCTTTTATTAAGGCTATGGGATCCACCCATAGCCCCCAGGTAGGAAATTCCAACAACAGAAATACACAGGAACAAACAGAGGTGTTTCAGTTAACAATGTTTTTAGCTCTGAGCTTTCAGAGCAATTAAAGTTGTTTACCAGCCTCCCTGGCTCCTATGCACATCTTTCTATTAGTGAGACAGGATTGGTTCCCAACAGTGCACAAAATTCATGCATAGATGGGGTCCTTAGGCTTAACCTGCTATCGGGGCCAATAAGGTTCTTCACTTCCCTGCTTCCTCCTTCCCTTGCCAACCCTGTCCCCTGCCACCCACTCCTGGTTCCTCATCTCAGCTCAGGGCCTATTGGCCAGGGAGAGGCCCTGGGAGATTGGCCTGCTGGCCCCATCAGAGATTGGGTCCTGAAGATTGGGGACAGCCCCTGCAATTGATTGTCTGCCCCTTGGTGGTCAGTGCATGTCATAGCAACCAGTGATTCTGGTCATTCCAGTTGTTTGGGTTGTTCCAGTCATTTCAACATAATGTTCGCTTAGGCTTATATATATACTAGAGGTCCGATGCACGAAATTTGTGCAAGGGGCTCTAAGGGCCGAGGCAGCAGCCCTGGCTGCCGCCTTGGCCCTCACAGCAGCAGCCCTGAAGAACATCCAATCTAATTAGCATATTACACTTTTATTATTATAGATATTGTGTTATATATATATACATTCTAGTAGCCCAACGCACAATATTACACATAGTAGGCTACCCACCACTTCTCCAAGAACTGGCGGGAACCACAGTGTGCCGCTGGGAGCCACACTGCTTCAATGGGAGCCATGCGGCTTCTGCGGGAGGCGGAAGTGAGTTGCCAGCCCCCACTGGAGCTGGGAGAGAGCCACACTGCTTCCTCCAATGCCAGTAGGGACCTGCGCCAATTCTGAGGGAGGGAACTGCTCTGCTTCTGTGGGAGGCAGCCTGCTGTCTCTTCTCCTGGCCTGTGCTGGGCCCAGAGGCTGTGGGCCAGCCCCCCTGTCTCTGTTTCCTTCTCTGCTTCGAGCCTCACTTGGGCATGCAACCTCCTCCAGTCTGGTCGTGACCAGTTAAGGAGTCCCAGCCTAATTTCCTAATCTGCATATTTCCTCTCTTTCTTTCTCTCTCTTTTTAATATATCTCTTAAATGTCTATTCTTATGAGTACATGTATTTATTTCATAGTCAGGTATATAAAATTACTCTTCCCTTTTAATAACTGTATATTATTTCCACATATAAATTAACCACTCTAAGAGGTTATTTTATGTAATTTCCCCAAGATGAGCATGTCTTAGTGAGCATCTAGGCACTTTCTTTCTACTTGTGAGCTCAGGTATCCATTTAGTGCCATATTTTCTACTTACAGATTTACTACATAATACTGAAGATTAGAGTCTTTATAGTTAGACTGTTGAGTCATACTCCATATAAAAAAATAAGATTGTATTGGCAACTTGCTATGGAAAAGATTTGTATCCATTGATACTTTTATTACTTCTTTACTAAAACTATTGCCACACTAACACAATAGCACTGAGTGTTAATATTTTTTTTTTAACAAATGTATTATCAAAAAATAGCATTCAGGCATTTTTTAAAAATGTAGGTACCCTCAGTATGTTTTATGGTACATAGTTAGCATTTAAAAAGTATTTTTGAATGAAAAAGATAAACACTGACACATTTGAAAATTTTATGCAATATGAACATAGCTTAATGGAGATCTCTCTCGGTATTTGTGATTTTTTAAAAAATTGATAATCATTTACAAGAATCATATTGAAGTGAACAAATTGATTATTACAATCCACTGTTCATATTTTCTGATTATAAGGTGATTTAGATTGAACTATAGAAAGTTCTAGAGATTAGGTAATAATTACCAAATTAATATATAAAATGTATCAGAAGTTAAATTAATATATTACGTGGTTTAAAATTATATCAATAAATAGTTCAAATTTGCTGTTTATTGATGATCTTATGTTCTTTTTTAAAAATAATTATCTATTCCTTAATACCATTGACTTTTTTCTATATTTAATTTGTATATATTTATAATCATTAATATTTGATAATTTAATTTAATCTTAAAGTTTCAAATATACTTTACCTAATTTTAAATAAACTTAAAATTTATTTTTAGATTCTCTATGTGTGAACAAAGTTAACAGTGGAACAGTGTCTGGAGCTATAAGCCAATGTGATTCGTAATATCATTCTCTTCATAAAGGTCTACAGGAAAATTTTATAAATAGCCTTTTTAATACTATGGTTCTCTTAAATTCACACCAGTAATAATTGCACAGAAGTAAGACAGCTAAATGTGTGAAAATAAATTCCATCTGGGTATTAAATATCTAAGATAGGAAAAATTATACATATAAAATTTAAAGCTAACTAAGGATTTAATTGAAAAATGTTCATATGCCTTCTCTGCAAATCTGGTTTTAGTAAGACTGTAACATAAGTCCAGTAATAAGCATCTTCTGGAACTGGGATTTATGGAAAATAGATTATTATTCCATAAGATTCTAGACATGCAAAGGATCTGAGGGATCCTCTGGGAAGAAGGTATGAGGTTTCTGAAAACACTGCTTTAAGGAGACATGTATTTCTTCCACTGGTGCTGGATTTTGTATTGATTGAATAGTTACCTTTTTTTTCTTTTTGAAAGAAAACTTATAGGGACAAAAATTGCTGTTCTATTTACATTAAAATCTCCTATTGACTTTGCAAAATAAGCATTGCTTTTGATGGGTAGGCACAATTTACTGAAGAAATAATTTAAACTCTTGGTGTGATAATGTTTCTGTGACATAGTTATCCAAATAAGATTCAACTGATGTCAATCGAAAGAATTGTATTTTTTTAGGTTTTTATATTGATAACATCAGTAGAGCATTTTGAGACAGAAAATATCTTTTGACTTTGAAAAGTAACTTATATAAAATATGGCTCCTTGGTTCATTCTTCTGAAAAAAATTATCTGATTATAGGAAGAGTAATTGAGCAGCAAAGGGTGCTGGTCACAGTTTTTGACCAGTTAAGGCTATCAAATAGTGTCTCAAAATGTATCAGGTTCTGGGAAATCTATTGAGAGTGTAGAAGTAATCAAGTAATGTCTGAGGATACATAATTCTGAGTCATCTTCTGTGGGATTCCGTGTCTGTTGTAGAGGAGGAGTCATAGCTGAACACTCTGGGAACTAATGGTCTCAAGATTTTCCAACTCATATGTCAGGACAAAATTGTAACAACAAAGCTCACAGCAGCTGCCTGCACTGTTTGGTTCTAACTCAAATGAGAACATTTATCATTTCTCTGCCCTTCATGAATGCACATGCATGCACATTTTCAAATATAAAGTCAAAAGACATTTCAAGCTTTGGGTAGAATCCTTGTTACTGAAAAGTAATCCAAAAGAGCAATACTTTGAAATGTTACCAAGTGTTAAATAAATGGCAAGATCATATCTGTTTAAGTGTGTGTATCTTCAGTTCCTTTGGAACTATTAAAATTGCATTTTTGATATAGAAACACAGGTTAAATTTAAGTTATACAAGGTCACACAGACTATTGACTGTTCTTTTTTAAATTGTCTTAAAATCTAAAATAGAAATAATTTTGAAATGTTATTTATAGTATTTGAATTATATAATCCAATGTTTCTTTAATATATTACATTTTCCTGCAGACTTTTATGCGTGATCAATATTTAATTTAACATTTATAACAATACCAGAGGCCCAGTGCATGAAATTCATGCACGGGAGGGGGGGGGGGGGGGCGCGAGGGTGTCCCTCAGCCCAGCTTGCACCCTCTGCAATCTGGGACCACTCGAGTGATGTCCAACTGCCCCTTTAGGCCCGATCGTAGGGCCTAAAGGGGCAATTGGACATCCTTCTCCCAATCCAGGACTGCCAGCTCAAAACTGCTTGCCTGCCTGCCTCCCTGATTGCCCCTAACCACTTCTGCCTGCCAGCCTAATCATCCCCTAACCACTACCATGCCAGCCTAAATAATGTCTAACTGCTCCATTGCCAGCCTGTTTGCCCCCAACTTCCCTCCTATACTGGCCTGGGCACCCCTAACTGCCCTCCCTTGCAGGCCTGCTTCTTCCCAACTGCCCTCCCCTGCTGGCCATCTTGTGGTGACCATCTTGTGTCCACATGGGGGCAGGATCTTTGGCCACATGAGGGAGTTATGGTCAATCTGCATATTACTCTTTTGTTATATAGGATAGAGGCCTGTGCATGGAGTGGGGGCCAGCTGGTTTGCCCTGAAGGGTGTCCCAGATGAGGGTGGGGGTTCCCTTGGGATGTGGGGCAGCCTGGGTGAGGGGCCTGTGGTGGTTTGCAGGCCAGCCACGTGCCACAGTGACCCAAGTGGAGGCCCTGGGATCTGGGATTAATTTATGTTCTACAATTGAAACTTTGTAGCCTGGATCAGAGCCAAGCCTTCTGCTTGCTCTGTGGTGACAGCCATTTCTGTTTGGGTTTATTTTTAAATTCTATAATTGAAACTTTGTAGCCTAGAGTTTCAATTCTATAATTGAAACTTTGTAGCCTAGGCTCTAGGGCTGCAGAAGTTTGGCTTCCTCCATCACCCGGGCAAACCTAGCGTCTGCTCTCTCCAACTCAGTGGCTGCCGCCATATCTGTAGCAATTATTTATCTTCTGTAATTGAATCTTTGTAGCATTGAGTGGAGACCTAGGTTTCCTCCATTGCCGGGGAAACCCAAGCCTCCCTTCTGCTCTCAATGGCCACAGCCATCTTGGTTGGGGTTTATTTACATAATTTGCTCCTGATTGCCTGATGGGTGTGGTTGTGGGCATTTCTTGATCAGAGGTATGGTCAATTTGTATATTGCTCTTTTATAAGATAGGATTTGTATGTAAGGTTTTTGTGTTTTTTTCTGGTATTTTTTGTTGGAGGGACTTGTTTGGAATGCCATTAAAGATTTAGAGGGATAAAAAGCTTATTCATTCAAGTGTGATTACACTGTGCTATTCCAGTAACATTTACTAGATGGTTAACATTCTCTAAAATTAAATTTGTAGTATGTGAGCTCTGAAAATATCACATATATTTGGATTTCAGTTTAGCACTTTAGAATGATCATTATCATAATGTAAAATTATATTTGAAAAAGTCCTAGAAAACCTGATATATGTTTTTGGAATTTTTGATGGGAAAGGATATTTCATTTGTATACTCTGTTAATATTTATGACTCACTGGTTACTTATCAATCCAATCACTATTTTTGATTAAAAATGAATTTCAGAGTGAAAATATTTAACTGAACAATAAATCAACTTAAAATTTGCTTGCAGGATTAAATACTATAAAACCCTGCTTCCTGATAAGGGCAAATATGTGTTCCTTGACTCAATATACTGTATTTATTTATTTATAAAATATATTTTAGTGATTTCAGAGAGGAAAGAAAAGTAAGAGATAGAAACATTGATGATGAAAGAGAATCATTGATCGGCTGCCTCTTGCATACCTCCTAGTTGGGATCGAGCCCACAGTGGGCATATGTCCTGACTGGAAATCAAACCATGACCTCCTCATTCATAGGTCAAAAATTCAATCACTGAATCAGACTTCAATCACATCCAATCACTGGCTCAATATATTTATTAAACATGTATTTTAAACCATCACTTTTCCAGACTTGAGTCTATGGTGACAATCACAGCTATTGATATGTTTAGGGTTTCTTTATCACATAGAGTTCATAGTCTTATCTGTAAAGACAACATTAAGGAAATAATGAATACTTCCTTGTATTTCCAATATAATAAAATGTTAATATGAAAATAGACTGTATGGTGGAACAACCGAACAACCAGTAGCTATGATGTGCACTGACCACCAGGAGGCATGCACAGAACATGGCAGGTGTCGGTCAATGTGGGATGCGGAGCAGGTGAGCCATCAGGGCTGGCAGCTATCTCTTGCACCTGTTGCTGGCAACAGCCCCACTCGCACCTGCAGCTGGTGCCTGAGCCACTGCTTGCACCTACTCCCAGAACCTAGTGCCAGCCCCCATTGCTCAGCACCATCAGTGGGTGTGAGTGGCAGCTCTGGCATCAGCTGTGGGTACAAACAGGGCCATTGCCTCCAGTGGGTGTGAGAGGTGGCTACCAGCCTGGATTGCCCCTGAGAGTTTCTCTAACTCCCCTTGCTCCTGAGGAGCAATCGGGGCACATCTGTTGCTCACACCCAATGCTAACACTGGTCTCGTTTGCACTCGCTGCTGGTGCTGGCCCCAATTGCTCTGCACCATCAGCAGGTGTGAGTGGAGCCAATGCCTCCAGTGTGTGGGAGCAGCAGTGGTGGGAGCAGGGCTGCCAGAAGACAGGGGACTGGGGACCGCAGCAGGAGGGGCCAGGCAGGGGTGCAGAGGATGCACTGAAACCCACCCCTATGCCTATTTCAGCCTTGTGGCCCACAGTTCCTTTCAAGGTGCATGAATTGATGCACCGCACCCCTAGTTAATAAATACATACTTGATTCAAGTATATATTATTATTCTGAAGGAAAGACACTAAATCTGCAAAGCTGGCTTAAATTTGAGAGATTGGGGATGCCTTTCTGAAGAATTATTGATTGAGCTAAAAGAAGTCTATAGGAGGGAATGACCACATGAGCATGGTGTGCAGGTCTTTCTATGAGAGGCAGGGGGCAGTGGCAAAGCCTTAAAGTGGAGAGAGCTGGAATAGAAAGAAGTTCGTGATTAAGTAGAAAGCAGAGTGTGAAGGACAACAGAGTGAAGCCAGGGCCTTGATGAGGCAAGAAGTTCAGAATCTGTCTCTGAGGAGCTGGGAAACCATTAGACAGATTTGGCCTTGAGTGATGGTGACAAAATCAGATTTGCATTTTGAAGATTTTTCTCAGGGGTGATGGGATGGGTTCAAGGTGGATGAGAGGAAGCAAGTTAAGAATGAAAGGGCAGTGGCAGGAATTAGGGAGAAGAGTTGGCAGCAGGCTCTTTGTTGTGCTTTTAAACAATAAGTAGACCAGTATTTCAAAGTATTCAATTTCTGGTGGAGGAATGAGTGCCAGCCAAGCAGCTGTCTGGTCAGAACATGCTCCATTACATGCAGGCTGGAAATCAGCTGTGCATGGCAATGTGGTTTTAAAACACTCTCTCAAATCTATCTAAACAAAGCAGAAATGTGAAGAGATCGTAATATGCTTTTGGTTGTCAGAAGGTTAGAATTTTAGTAGCAAATTATACTGTAGTTTGATGAGATTTGCTGTTAACTGCAACTTTCATGTCCCCAACCACCTCAAATTATGACAAATGATACTTGTTGCTTGTCCTTGTTAATAAGCAAGATTGGGTTGGTATTACCAAAGTTTCAATATTTATTTGAAAGGGAATATTGCAACCAAACCCAGAAAACACTGTCTTGTTTTTTAAGTATAAAGCATTTTACTGAATATCTAAAAGCCGCATTATATTCCCATCTTGGCTCTTTTATAAATTACCATAACTCAAACTATACTGCAACTGATCAGTACATATGATGAAATCAATAATCACTCAAAGAACAATAAATAGTGTTTGGAGGTAGGAAACATTTTGACATTTTTATCTTTGGGGGAGTACATCTGAATTTCAACTCCTGATATTTGATCCTATCTAATAAAAGACTAATATACAAATTAACCATCACTCTGATACACCCACAAGCCATGCCCACTAGCCAGTCAGGGGTGAGTATGCAAATAAACCCAACCAAGATGCAAGCAGAGAGATTGGGAATCCCCAGAAATAGAGGAAGCCAAGTTTTCCACACACCCTGGCTGGCCCAGGCCTCCACTAAAGGCTACAAAGTTTCAATTATAGGAGATAAATAAATCACAACAAAATGGCTTCAGCCACAGAGTTAGCAGGAGGCTTGGCTCTGCTTAAGGCTACAAAGTTTTAATTATAGAAGATAAATAAATCCCAGATACCAGGGTCTCTACTTGGGTTGCTAGGGGGTGTGGCCAGCCTGCAAACCATCACAGGCCCCTGGCCCAGGCTGCCCCACACCCCAAGAGAACCCACCACCATGAGTCGGGACACCCTTCAAGGCAAATCAGCTGGTCCCCACCAATGCACCAGGTCTCTATCATTCTATCTAATAAAAGAGTAATATGCAAATTTGACCATACCTTCACCACATCACAAGCCACGCCCACAGTCATGCCCACCAGCCAATCAGAAGCAGATTATACAAATAAACCCCAACAAAGATGGCTGCCACCACTGAGAGCATGAGTAAGGCTTGGGTTTCCACAGCAACAGAGGAAGCCAAGCTTTCCACTTGCCGTTGCCTGCCTAAGCCTCCACTCAATGTTACAAAGTTTTAATTATAAAAGATACAGAAATGGTGGCAGTCACTGAGCTGGAGAGAACAGAGGCTTGGGATTCCCTGGCAATGGAGGAAGCCAACATTTCAACCTGCCCTTGCTGACCTAGCCCTCTACTCTAGGCTACAAACTTTCAAACAGAAATGGCTGCTGCCACAGAGGGAGCAGAAGGCTTGGCTCCGCTCCAGGCAAAAAGTTTCAATTGTAGACATAGATTAATCCCAGACACCAGGTCCTCTGCTTGGGTTGCTGGGGGGTGTGGTCAGCCTGCAAACCTCCACAAGCCCCTTGCCCAGGCCGCCCCTCACCACAAGGGAACCTCTACCCTGATCTGGGACACTCTTCAGGGCAAACCAGCTGACCCCAACCCATGCACCAGGCCTCTATCCTATCTAATAAAAGAGTAATTTGCAGATTGACCATCACTCCAACACACAAAATGGCTGCCCCCATATGGTCAAAGATTCTGCTGCCATGTGGACACAAGATGGCCATCAGGGGAGGGCCTTTGGGATGTTCCAGACCCTGCAAGGGAGGACAGTTGTGGTTGATCAGGCCAGCAGGGGAAGGCAGTTGGGAAAGACCAGGCCTACAAGGGAGGGCAGTTGTGGGCGATCAAGCTGGCAGAAGAGAGAAGTTGGGGGCAAACAGGCTGGCAGGGGAGCAGTTAGACATCAATTAGGCTGGTGAGTAGTGGTAGGTGATTAATCATGCTGGCAGGCAGAAGTGGTTAGGGGCAATCAGGGAGGCAAGCAGGTGAGCAGTTTGGAGCAAGCAGTCCTGGACTTAGAGAAGGATGTCCCAGATTGGAGAGGGTGCAGGCTGAGCTAAGGGACATCCCCCGCCCCCCTTGCACGAATTTCATGCACCGGGCCTCTAGTATCTAATAAAAGAGTAACATGCAGATTGACCATCACTCCAACACACAAGATGGCTGCCCCCATGTGGTCAAAGATGTCTATCCCCCTGTGGAGACAAAATGGCACCACAAGATGGCCAGCAGGGGAGGGCAATTTGGAGATTCCTGGCCTGTAAGGGAGAGCAGTTGGGGGGTGATCAAGCCTGCAGGGGAGGGCAGTTAGGGGTGACAAGTTGGGAGCAAGCAGTCCCAGAGTGAACAGGGTGCAAGCTGGGTTGAGAGATACCCCCCAAGTACAAATTTCATGCACCAGGCCTCTAGTATAAATATATTAAAATAGACTCCAAGTTAAATAAACTCCATGTGATTTCTAGCCAATACATGTTATACACTCTTTTCCTCAATTAGAATCAGTGCATGTTTTAGGTAGGAAATGAAATATTATTTAATTAAAAATTACCCTAGCTGGTTTGGCTCAGTGGATAGAACATAAGCCTGTGGATTGAATAGTCCTGGTTTGATTCCAGTCAAGGTCACATGCCCAGTTTGCTACCTCAATCCCCATAGAGGACGTGCAGGAGGCACCTGATCAATGATTCTCTCTCACCATTGATGTTTCAATCTCTCTCTCCATCTCCCATTCTCTCTGAAATTAATAAAAATATATTTAAAACAATTATTTACTCGTAGGAATTTATTTTAAGTTCTCTCTACCATGCAATACAAAAACCCTCAAATATGTAAGAACTTGCAATATACAATTGTGGAATTAAGTTTCAAGTTTTAATACTTAGGAGTTGACTATTGAAGGGACCCCTCTTCATCTTCCATAAGAAATTAGCATTATATATGCAAATATTTTAATGAAATGTTCCAAATGAAAAAAAAAAAACTAAAACCACAGCTATTAGTGCATAAGTATCCTCAGTTCATTTTTTAAGGGTCACTGATTCTTAAAAATGTCTATATCTTGACAGCCCAACGTGTTATAATGATTAAACCTATGTGAGGCTATCATGATATGTGCAAGTTATCCCATTTTGGAGGAGCACAGTGATCCCTCCTATTTCTATTCTTTTGTTTCTTGGATGCAGCTACTAAACTGCAATGTGGTTTGTATCTGAGATAGAACAGATTGAGATTCAAGGAGGAGGAATGATGGAATCACTAGAAGAGAAATTTAGGTGCCCAACATGATATAATTTGAGACCTTGATAATGGCCATAATGAGCTTTTGATAATGAGTAAAACATGAAACATAAGCACTGGGAGTTTATAATTTCTAACATATCTACACATATCCAAATTATTCTACCTATATCTACTTACCTGTCTATCTATTGCTATTTCTCTATTATTTGCTTAATATGTAGAGTTGACAATTGGTTGGCTACATCTCACATTGTCTATTCAGGTTAAAATAGAAAGGATGAAGAGATTGTGATTATAAGCATTAATGATTTAATCAACTAGTAAATACTGTCAAGGTGATATATCTAATCAGATTTTATGAAGAGTATGCACTGCAGATCATTTTGCTATCTCAAGAGAGAAGCTATGGGCATTTAGGTTGTGATTTTAGAATTTAGGAGGTCAAAGCCAATGCCTGCTGAACTCACAGTCATATTTGGAAGATAATAACAGGCAAAGGTAAAAATGCATCATCACCTACAACTGATGGAAGCAGCAGGAAAGGAATGTGACTACCATTCTATTCTGGGAACTAGATTTTACTGACTCATTGGGCATATGAGTTTTAAGACACACAGATAGTACATTTGGTAAGTAGATGCATATAGACTGTTATGTGAATACTAGAGGCTAGGTGCATGAAATTCATGCAAGAATAGGACTTCCTTCCCCTATCTGCTGGAACCGACTTCCCGCTGGCACCTAGGACCTGGGCTTTCCTTTGGCTGCCAGCAGGCACCTGGGACCCAGTCTTCCCTGGCAGCCCCAGCTTCATTGGGAAGAACATCCAAAGGGACATCAGGTCTAATTAGCATATTATGTTATTATGATAATAGACTGATAAGTATCTAGCACTTTTTATAGATTATTTTTAACACCAAAACAATTTTAGATGAGCTATCAACAGAAATATTTTTTTTAAAAAATGAAATATATGAATTTCAAATACATTAGTTATAATGTGCAGGATGATGTTTTGCTACAATAATACAAGAAATGGATCCATCAAAGAATCCATAGTTTTAATAGGTTTGATTTTCTTAAATTACTTTAATGCTGTATCAACCATTTTATGTACAAATGCACTTAAATGAGCTCTATTATAAATAAATCAATGAATCTGCCCTTCTAGAAGACCACAAACAGACAACAGGATGATGCTGAGGGAATTACAGTGAATTTAGGAGTTCTGGCCTTATATCAATGGTCACCATGACTCAGTTTTACTTGACCAATGCACTCACGATAGGAATGCATTATCTATTTACAGATTTTAAAGTTTTCAAGATTAAATTTTCAACACTGTAAAATCATCAACTGACTCATATATTTAAATAACATTAAACTGCTAGAGGAAATAAGTATATAAATGGAAATGGCCAGGGCCCCTGGGAAGTGACCTTGTCCATCCAATATTGAGAAAACTACTTCAATGCAGAAAGTTCATGTAAATTTCATCAGTTCTATCTATTGTAGGGAACTCACTAGGGAAGTGTTCCAGAATTATTTTTAATATAATGATTCAAAGAAAAAATCTCAGAATTTTTATTTTCATGAGTGTAAATTTTAAATACAAACACACAGTAGATACTCTATATACTGATAAAATTTCCTTGTCAAATGAGAACCTGACAAGATTGTTCCTTTATGCACCCCTTTATCAGTTAAGGCATATTTTGGTTGCTCTTTTCCCATATTTTTTTTTCTCATATCAATGCAAAACTACATTTTTTCCAGGTCAAGTGAGGTCTGTGGATTTTCACCTTCCTTGGTGGAGCTAAAATGAAGGAGAGAAGATGAGTGGGTGGGGTGATTTGGATATACTGTGAAAAGACACTGCCACAAGCAGAGCCTGTTAAAATAACAGCTATCAGAACCATTTCCTATTTTAAAAATTCTCCTACTTCCTTAAGAATATTATTAATTTTATTAAATCACCTATTTTTCATTCAACTTTTTTATGTCTGACTTCCTCTGATTCATGGAGGGATGAATGCTAGCAGTTGTTGCACAGGATGTATGTAAGTAAATAGTATCTCTTTTTATTTATTTACTAGAGGCCCGGTGCATGAATTTGTGCATGGGTTGGGGGAGTTGATTGGGTGTGGGGCTGGCCAGAGGAGAGGGGCCATGGGTGGTTGGTCGGCCAGGCCTGACCCCTGGTCAAACTCCCTGTCAAGGGGACAGTTTGCATAGAGCTCAGTATTTTTCATTTATTTATGTTTTGCTTCTCAGTTTGCCTGCTCACTTAAATTTTGAGATGACATGCAAACACTATAGTTTCAGTGCAAAGGACTGGGCCTGTCCTGTACAATTTATTTGAAAGAAATTTCTTGGCTGTTTTCCTTGTTATTACCAATTTTGCCAAATTATCTGCATATAGAAATATCAAAACAAGATCTTTAGTAACTTACTTAGGGTGTCAGTTCTCTTTTGAAGGACAGTTACAAACTCCAGGAACTGATCATTTCCCTTTTTGTGTGTGTGTGTGTAGGGCAATGTCATCATTCTTTTCTGGTATTATATTTCTCCTCAATAATTGATATGTTACACCAAAGTAACACAAAATGGTCTTCATTATGCAATAGTGGTCAAGGAACAGAATGTTTTTTGGAAACTAATGGTTGTTCTATAGGAGATGGTGGCTTGAGGTCCAGCTGGTTAATAAGCTGCAGGAAATGCTGCAGGCCAACAATTGTATTAGATCCCTGAGATGCAAATGAACCAAAAATAAATAAATAAGGACAAATATGGGTTTTTGTTTTTGTTTTAATCCACTAATGGGCACTCAACATTTCAGGAGGAGGACTGTGTTTCATAAGAGCTAGGTCTAAATTTTCAGGGATCTCTGCTTTTTGTTTTTAGTACAGTATAGGGCTGATAATATTCTGTTTGTTTTTTTTTTTATTTTAAAATTCCTATGCAGCCTTAGATTTTTGTTTTGTCCACTCCTATAACTGCCATAGAACATTATTTCCAACATTTCTTTTGGTAGTTTTTGTGAGCAAGAAATATATGTTACTCACATCTAATATTAAAAATAATTGATTTTGAAAATATTCTGAAAAAAGTTGTCTAATAACAACAAAAAATGTAGGATTTATTTCCTTTCTTTTTATAGGAGGCCTTAAAATAAAGAGTTAGGAAAATATATCTGATCAAAAAGATGACTTAAGATCTTAAGTAGAGCCGAAACCGGTTTGACTCAGTGGATAGAGTGTCGGACTGCGGAATAAAAGGTCCCAGGTTCGATTCCGGTCAAGAGCATGTACATTGGCTGCGGGCACATCCCCAGGGGGGGGCATGCAAGAGGCAGCTGATCGATGTTTCTGACTTTCTATCCCTATCCCTTCTGCTCTGTAAAAACTCAATAAAATATATTTTAAAAAAAAGATCTTAAGTAAGTAGAGTCACTTTAAGGTAAAACTATGTAATTAGAGATGAGTCATTCAACATTCTTAACTGCAATGTACTGTATTCATCTATATACCAAATAGGTGCTAGAGTTGCCTTGATGTCTGTGGTTTCAGTGCAGAAATACCATATGGTTTTGTAAATATTAGTGCAATAAAATGTAGTTATTAGTATACTTGCTTTATCAAATGAACCAAATAAAACAACATATTTTATTATATTTTGCCATTTTTGATGGATTATGTCAAAGGACATAGGCACCAACTGAAAGGGTTCCTGAAGGCAAAACAATAGTCAGGTGAGAAGAAATGAATGAGGTAGCACTGGATTTTAACCAAAAGTACAAAATTAATATTGTAAATCCAGACCAATATAAATAAACTAGGGAACACATAAATAAATTAGGAGATTTAATTCTCCCATGCAAAGAACTTCCAGTAATTGATGCTGTTCCACCTCCAAGGAGGTATAGCATAATCAATCTCCCTCAACTGTATATGGCACAGAGTAACTTATTTCAAACTAGAGGCTCAGTGCACAAAATTCGTGCACTGGGGCAGGGGATGTCCCTTAGCCCAGCCTGCACCCTCTCCAATCTGGAACCCCTTGGGGGATGTCCGACTGCCATTTTAGGCCCGATCCCAGTAGTATCTGGCCTAAAAGGGCAGTTGGATATTGTTCTCACAATCCAGGACTGTTGGCTCTCAACTGCTTGCCTGCCTGCCTTCCTGATTGCCCATAACCGCTTCTGCCTGCCAGCCTGGTCACCTGCTAACAACTACTCTGCCACCCTAATTGATGTATAACTGCTCCCCTGCCAGCTTGTTTGCCCCCAACTTCCTTCCTCTGCTGGCCTGGTCACCCCTAACTGCCCTCCCGTACAGGCCTGATAACCCACAACTGCCCTCCCTTGCAGAGTCTGGAACATTCCAAAGGCCCTCTCCTGCTGGCCATCTTGTGGTGACCATCTTGTATCCACATGGGGGCAGAATCTTTGACCACATGGAGGCAGCCCTCTTGTGTGTTGGAGTGATGGTCAATCTGCAAATTACTCTTTTATTAGATGGATAGAGGCCTGGTGCATGGGTGGGAGCCAGCTGGTTTGTCCTGAAGAGTGTCCCAGATGAGGGTGGGGGTTCCCTTGGGGTGAGGGGCGGCCTGGGCAAGGGGCCTGTAGAGGTTTTCAGGCTGGCCACGTCCCCCAGTGACCCAAGTGGAGTCCCTGGTATCTGGGATTAATCTATGTCTTCAATTGAAACTTTGTAGTCTGGAGTGGAGCCAAGCCTTCTGCTCGCTCCAGGGTGGCAGCTATTTCTGTTTGAAACTTTGTAGCTTAGAGTGGAGGCCAAGGCCAGCAAGGGCAGGCTGAAAGCTTGGCTTCTTCCATTGCAGGGAAACCCAAGCCTCTGTTTTCTCCAGCTCAGTGGCTGCCTCCATTTCTGTATCTCTTATAATTGAAAAGTTGTAACATTGAGTGGAGGCCTAGGCTGCCAACAGCAGGGGGAAAGCTTGGTTTCCTCTTTTGCCTGGGAAACCCAAGCCTTCCTCCAATTCTCAGTGGAGGCAGCCATGTTGGTTGGGGTTTATCTGCATAATCTGTTCCTGATTGGCTGGTGAGCATGGCTTGTGGGTGTGGCGAAGGTACAGGCAAATTTGCATAATACTCCTCTATTAGATAGGATAGTACAGTTTGGGAAAGGGGTGGGGACATTACCTAACAAGAATAAGAAGGAACCATCTATGGTTAGAAAAGCAAGCCTTGGCAAGTTTATCAGCAATGATTAGAATTTTGTTATATCAAGTAGAGAACTCCACAAAATTGTGCTAAACTTAACAATGGATATCAGTGCCCTACTTAATAGAGAAAGTTCAAAAGTCATGTGTTTTGGAGAGAAGCATTATCTTTTCTATAGTTCTTATGGCTAAATGAGTAACTAAAAAAAAACATATGGCCACAAACTAAATCACATTGCTGCCAAGAAAGTATATAGGAAGGTGCATAGCTGATCTTGCTGAAGAGTTGCAGAAAAAAATGATTAAAGCTAAATAGACATTGTGAAGTGTTTTTGCATATTCTTTTCAAGTCTGCTAGACTATAAGTTTCTTGAGGGCAGACATTGCTATCTCTAGTTTTCAGTTGTATCTTTCGCATCTCTTGCAGTATCTGCCATACAAAAGGGACTTCATTTTCATTGAATGAATGTAATGAATATTTCCACATAGGTTATTTTTCTAGGTATGACTATAATAATATAATAGTATGCCCCTATTTTGTTAACCAGAAGGGAAATATATACTAGAGAAATTATTTTAATCATATATAACAAAGTTATTGGTGGTATAATAATTTTCATAACATCTTATTTCATGTTGGAGAGGAGAGGTAACTACACAATATAATCCTTAAAGGAGCCACTGCTTCAATTACAGTACCTGTAACAGTTGATGTTATTGATGCTAGCAAGACTAAAGTTCCAAACCTTCTGAGTTCAAAGACTGATCTGCTGTAAAATGGAAATAATAGAACTGAATCCAGGGAGAACTTGAGATAACTGTCTAAAACTACGTAATTGCTATATAAAGGTAAACTAATACTGTTAATTTTAATATACATCATTTAACTGAAAATTCTAGCACATAGTTGTAGACATTGCATCAACACCAAAGTTATTTATTCTATAATGTATGTGTATTACAGTACAGAAATCACAGCATAGATGTATAGACTCTCCCATCAGTAATTATATGTGATTATTAATTCAATACTTTAAAAATAGAGTCATGTAAAAAATTCTCAAATCTCCATATATGAAAAGTTGCTTTACATTTTAAAAATGAAAAAAACAATGATATCTGAACCTGTCATTAAAATATAAAAAGTAACCACCTTTATATGAGTATATAAGAATAACTATTTTCAGATTAAATAAAAATTTACTAGTCAAATAACAACAAACAAAATCATTATATATGATTAACAAATTCTCAAGTACAATTGATTATTTAATATAGTGATTTTGTAAGTACAGTTAATAATTTCATTATTTCATTAATTCTTATTTTGATAGTTTATAAAACCAAATTTTAAGATAAATTAAACTTAGAACCTGATCCTCAAATGTTGTTTCTTAGGGTAATAAATCAAGGTTTTATAAAATAATGAAGGAATTTCACTCATTTTGCCTTCATTGACATTATTATTTATTTACCTTTGAGTTAAAATAGCAAAAAAAATTCTAAGTGTAAAAAGTTTAATAACATTTGTAAAATATTATTAATTTCACATTCATAACATCATTTGGATTTCTGTTTTTAGTGTATTTCATGATGTATATAAGGTCCCTTTGCAAGATATTCACTTAATTACAGGAAAGGCTTTAACTTGCCTTTTGAACTTCCCTACTTAGAAACATTTATTGTTTATATAAAATAAATAAAAGAGGGAGAGAATCATCCAAATAAAAGTTTTGCTGAATCCAGTTACCTTATTGACATTTTTTCTCAAAGAAAAATATATTTCTGTTTAATTAATCTTATTACTCTTTTCTTTATCATCCATTTAGATTTAACCTAGTGTTAGATTTTAACAGGGTACTGCATGCTTTTCCCCCTAAAATATTGGAGCTGCTATTAACAAACTGGAATAGTAGTTAAAGTCATTAGGACGATTCTATCTTTACATTAATTAACACATATTTATAGATTGCCTGCCATGAACAAATGCAAAGAGGCTAGAGAGTTGTTAAGATATGTTAGATTCTATGTCTTTAAAGACCTTTTATTCCAAGCCTATCTAATAAAAGAATAATATGCAAATTGACCACACCTCTACGACACCCACAAGCCATGCCCACCAACCATGCCCACCAGCCAATCAGGAACATATATGCAAATAAACCCATCCAAGATGGCTGCCAGCCACAGAGAGCAGGAGGGAGGCTTAGGTTTCCCTGGCAATGGAGAAAGCCAACCTTTCTGGCTGCCCTTGCTGACTCAGGCCTCCACTCAATGCTACAAAGTTTTAATTATAGAATCCCAACAGAAATGGAAGCAGCCACAGGTCAAGCAGAAGGCTTGGCTTTGCTCCAGGCTACAAAGTTTCAATTGTAGACAATACATAAATCCCAGATACCAGGACCTCCACTTTGTTTGCTGGGGGTTGTGGCCTCCCTGCAAATCACCACAGGCACCTTTCCCAGGCTGCCCCACTCCCCAAGGGAGCCACCACCCTGATCCGGGACACCCTTCAGGGCAAACCAGCTGTCCCCCACCCATGCATCAGGCATCTATCCTATCTAATAAAAGAGTAATATGCAGATTGACCATCACTCTAACATACAAGATGGCTGGCTTCATGTGGTCAAAGATCCTGATCCCATGTGGACACAAGATGGCCACCACAAGATGGCCAGCAAGAGAGGGCAGTTGGGAGGGACCAGGCCTGCAAGGGAGAGTGGTTGGGAGTGATCAAGCCTGCAGGGGAGGCCAGTTAGGGATGACCAGGCTGGCACAGGAGGGAAGTTGGGGATAACTGGGCCTGCAGGGAAGGGCAGTTAGGGGTACCCAGGCCTGCAGGAGAGAGCAGGTGGGGGTGGGATCAGGCCTACAGGGGAGGGCAGTTAGGGGCAAACAGGCTACCAAGGAAATGATTAGGGGGTTATTAGATTGGCAGGCAGAAGTTATTAGAGGCAATCAGGAAGGCAGGCAGGCAAGCAGTTGGGAGTCAGCAGTCTTGGATTGTGAGAGGGATGTCTATCCCTAAGGGGTCCCAGAATGGAGAGGGTGCAGGCTGGGCTGAGGGACAACCCCCCCCCCCCAACCCATGCACAAATTTTGTGCACCAGGCCTCTAGTATAATATATAGATAATGTCTAAATAATATAATACAAGGCACTACATAAAAATGTGAATGCTGTCCTTCCTTGTTTCAAAATTAGAGCCATCATTCTGGCTCAGTCCATCCATGGGAACTTTGTAAGAGGAGTTGAATTTGAAATCTCAGAGGAAAGGTGGGGTGGGTGAGAGGGCTGGAAGAGATTAACCAAAGAATTTATGTGCAAATATGCATAGCCCATGGGCACATACAATAGTGTGGGGAAGGCCTGTGGTGAGGGGCAGGAGGGAGCTGGAAGGGGGACATCTGTAATACTTTCAATAATAAAGGTAAATTTTTAAAAAGAGAATCTTGGTCTCAACAGCTGAACTGGACATTAAAGTGGTCAGAACCGGTATGTACAGAAATGCTGACTTAATTTTAAAAGGTCTAAGAGGTTTATATTTTTTTCCAAAAGAATGAAACCTAGTTCAAATAAATATAACAAGTTTACAGTGCATGTTTAGACCCATTTCATGATTTTCTAAATGGATTTAGGGCACAGCTGCAAGGCGAGGCTCCTGCCTGCCTGACCAGGTGCTCCCTTGCACAGGACAGAGTAAAAATATCCAGTCTCCACTGCAGCTAAATAACTCTACCCTCTGAAGACTTTTTTTTTTTCAGGTAGAAATTTATTTAAATCTACAAGCGTCCTCTTCAAAACTCAGCCAACCCTGTGGTATATTTTTAGCCGCCCAGAAAAGTCACCCTCGTTATAGCATGAAATGGCTTAAAATCAGATTACTTTTCTCCAAATATCTGATATAATTTCCATTTAGGAAATAGGCATTTTAATATTGGTTGGTGGAGAAAAGTTATTTTGGGTATAAAAGGAAAAATAAGCATGCCAGGACAAAACACTAGAGCAGAGAGCTGTGAGGAGTCAGAGTAATGGATGTTAGGGGCGAGGACAAAGACCGCAAAAGCAAGGACAGGGATGCAAGAATGGGCGGCACTAGGAGTGCATTTTAACCACTTTGAATTTTTCTACTAGCTGGCTCTGAAGAGACATTCCGATAAGATTATTATAGAAGGTAGTTGGTTAGCAAAGGAAGGAAGCAAATGGAATCAGACATTAGGCCTGATGAGCTAGGAAGCTGCAGCATGCACAGACTTCCCAGGGCACAGCTGCATCCTCCACCAAAAGGACTTAATCCCTCAGTAGGGGGAAAGGACTGGCTTTCCAATCTCCCAGGGAACAACCCAATAAATCTTGTCACTATGCCTCAAAGTGCTATGTGTGGGTCCCTCAAATGCATTTCTGATGACTCCACGAAAGAATCCTATTTTCACCAGCAGCAATATGTTCTTATTGAATATTTTCAACCTAGTTTGAGTCTTCAGTGGAGTTTCGTTTTATTTTTTTTTCCTTCTCAGTATCCTAGCTACATAGCTGCACTGTCTTATCAAATCAAATACTTCTGTTCAAATAGGCTGTAACAACTGCACTAAAGAATGTTTGAGTCGGCTAATGCGCATAAATGTGGACCTCATCATACTCAATGCTGTGTTTGAGAGCTTATATATTTTGTGGAAGACTTAGAACATTATAGAATAAGTGAGGTTTTGTTTCTGTCAAAATTAAAATAGTCGAAGTCATGATTGCAAGGCTCCCCTCTGTCTTATGCACATTCAGTCTGGGCTGTGTCCCACCCTCACTGTGTGTAAGTCAATGATCTACTTATCTACACCACACTGAATTGCAAATTTGCTTAAGCAACAAACTTTTTCATTCTCACTCTCTATCTAGAATAGTGACTAACATATGAATTAATATTGAACAAAAGGATAAATGAATGCATTCTTAATACATTAGAACTAGTCTATGTTTATTTAGCTCTATATTTAGATGTATTTTTTTTCATAAGGGTTGCAGTGATAAGTTTTTCTTTATTTTCTTGTGTTTTTAATTTTCCTTACAAAATAATTAGACATGGAGAGAAACATCAAAGCTACCTCTTTTAGGGCTAAGTATTTTTTTAAGATGAATGGAAAATGTAAAAAGTGTGAGCTGAAAGTAGAGGCAGTTAGGAGATGAAACAAACTGGAAATCAAATAAAATACTGTACCTAAAAGTTCCTAAAGTTTCAGTTTTAGTAGACCTTACCCTGTTCTTTATGCCCCAAGAACTGAAAATATGATCTTGCTCTGTCACTGCTTAAAACAAACTTCTGTCTTAGCATGTCATTTGGTAAGCCATGTGCTAAGACTTGCAAAGCAATTATCAATTTTCTACTGTTATATATAACTCATATATTTTATATATTGTTGGTAATAACTAAAAATTGCTGATCATCAGCTCTTGATAGAAATTCTAGATACTCAGTATAACTCAATTTTCCTTCCTCAGATCTGTGCAAGCAAACTATATACTAATACGGCATGTAATTTTGGTTTCTATCTAATGCATACATATATAAAATATTTTGGGAAAATTATAATTGATGAAAAATATTTCTGAAAAAGTATAGAGTGTGTTCTGTTATTAAAGGTTTTTTTGTTTTGTTTTTTTGTTTGTTTTTTCTCCATAGTACTAATTTTTTGTGTATCTACTATGCCTTGGATACTCCATAGTTGCTGTGCACAGCATATTTTTCCACAAAGTGATGCATTTAACCCCGAATCTTTCAAAGGATGCCTCAAAAAGTCTAATTATGGAGTCATTTATTAAAGGCCAGCGGCATACGAGGGGCAAAAGCTCCAGATCTCGCAGCCCTGAGAAGCTCACCATAGCTGGCTTGTATGCAGAATATTACAAAGGTATCAATTACATCTCTGGGTTTGGAATGAGGAACCTGGTTTGCAAGAAGCAGTTATAGGAGCAAAATTGAGCAAGTCAGTTATCTACAGTTTTGGGTCTATGGATCACTGAATCTATAGAAACATATTATCTGGGCCACTGAGGCAATTTAGAATAATTGTGCTGTCCAAATTCTGGGGCCACTGAGTCAACCGGAATGCATTATTGTAGCTACTGAATTGTGCTGTTCTGATTCCAGGACCACTGAGTCAACTGGAACACATTATCTGTAGCTTCTGAGGCAATTTAGGGTAATTGAGCTGTCCTGGTTCCCAGAAGAATGTGCTGTGATAACCAGTGAGATAACAATCAATGGGATATTCAAACTACCAACAACGGAGTATTCAATTGATCGGGATAGCACACATAAGTTCAGAAAATCAAAATAACTCTTCTATTGTTTTAGCAAGCAAGTAAGTACAGAAGCCAAAGAGCAGGGTTAAAATATTAAACAGCAATTTTTACCCAAGCATGTTTGCTACCATACTTCCAAAGAAGTTAAATCAATAATGGGAGGATAAGATAAACATATATAAAAGACTTCTAGATATATTAAACTACTGAACTGAGTGAAGGTTAAAAAACAAGAATGCTTTCCACTTTTAAAGAAATTAGTCGGACACAATGATTGTGGAAGGCACATGGGAACAGTTGGACATTGAAACTGAGACTCAAACATTTGTTGTTCTTATACATTTATTTCTAGTATGCAGAGGCAACATATTTTTGAAGAAAAAAAAAAAAACAAGGGAGAGTGATTGATATAGAGGCAGGGAGGCATTGAACAGGCTGTCAAGCTACAGGGGGAAGGCTGGGGTGGATGGGAAGGGGGGGGCGGATGCTGGGGGAGATCAACCAAAGGACTTGTATGCATGCATATGAGCGTAACCAATGAAGGCAAGACACTGGGGCAGGGAGGGGGGCAGGTGGGAACATGTGCTGGGGCTAAGGGAGGCTGGGGGGAGGATAATAGGGGGGAAAAGGAAAACATATGTACTACTATTAAATATAAATTATACTGCAAAAATAATAAAAATTAATTTTAAAAAGTAATAATACATTAAAAAAAGAAACTTGATAAATAGATATAATTTGTAAACTTAGTAAAATTTCTACATATGAAATATTTTAATTTATATCTTTCTTTGTCTAGTTCTAATCAAGATGACCTAAAGATTTCTATTCAAGAACAAGCCAGACAATTTCCACTTTTTATAGTTATTAAACTCCTTTTCTTGTTATATTAATTGAAGGCATTACCTGGGAGATCCCAAGGCAGGTATCTGTCCTAACTTAATTTCATGCTAAGGTGCTATGAGCTAAAGATGCAGTATTCCTTAAATGAGACTATATATTTAACTTACACCAAAATTTCTTTAATAAATGTATAGTTGAGTGTGCTGATGGAAAATTAAGGCGATATAAATATGTAAGAACTGGGAAATATAGAATCTTAAACATTCCACATTATTTTTATTATCTCTCTTTAACACAATTTTATGAGGCCTTAGATACTAATATAAAAACCAAAATTAGAAATTTCTCCTCTGTGGATGTTTATTGCTCAGTCTTCAGTGCATGCAGTCTTGATTCTAAAGCTCTAACTCAAAAAAATGTCATTGTTTTACCCTCTGATATGTCAAAACCAGAGCCTAATTGTTTCTGTGGTTGTGAATTATGAACAAATGTACTTTCAAAGAAGTTGTATTTTTCTTTTAATATTTATTTGAAGCTTCAGCATATATGCATGCACAGAGGTTGTTGTGATTTTAATATGCTCACATCCTAACACATACACACATATACACATGATTATAACATAAACACAAAAATATTTGAAGATTTGTTACAACATGATTCACTTTCAAATCTCTTCCCTTTATGCTTATGATCAAGCACTATAACTTATTTGCTAGGATTTATTTAAATTTTTATAAAGATTGTGTTGAACTGAAAAGATAGAATACAATGATGTTACTAAAATAAGAAGCTTCTCAAAAGATTTGAAGTTTTAATGTCCTATATTTAAAATATTTCTTGTTGAAATATAAAGAAAACCATTAATTACATAAAAATATTTGTACTTTTCAAAACTACTCATTAAATTCTTATTGGGAGCCAGGTTATTTGCAGAATCCATACATTATAATTATCCATATACTGAGGATAATGAAACCATTTCATAGAGAGAGTGATTTGCCAAAGATTGCACAGATAGTGAGTGAAAGAGCCAGGGATCAGTTCCCAGTCACTTTCATTCCAAACCCAAAACATCTCCCCCCAAAATGAGAAATATCCCCTCTTAATATATGTTACTCATTTTGTTATGCTCATTTGACCTTATACATATATGTGCTTGATATAAAAAAATGTACAACATCTTAATGCAGAATGAACCTTAAGATATCTTAGTAATTGGCTACTGAGTTATATTCTTCTATTTTTGAGTTCCCTTCGTTCAGAAAAATCTATAAAATCTCACTTGAATCATCAGTTCACTTTCAGGTGGGTTTTAACTTGTTGAAGCCTTTAACCTCCAATCGTATCTATAACCCAGTTACTTTATAATTTAGGCTGCAGTAGCAGCTACCAGCCAAAAGCAAAAGTAGCTTTTTCTCACTTTTTCCAAGTGGGAAGTGGGTTTTGCTACTATCACAATGAACCCTTTACCTGACCACATATGTAGAGTGAGCAGTGCTTTCTAAATTGACTGTGGTAAAGAAGCAGGCTTTTCCTTTGTATCTATTTCTATTATGTTGTGGGCCAAGATAATTGTGCATATGGCATATTTGCAGCTTCAAAGACATGTGATTCACTAGGTTCCAGCAAACCTTGACTAGACTCTACCCAGCTTCCTGAAATGAGTCTATTAAAGGAAGGGTGTCATGTCAATACCAAAATGTTTACAAAAGTTTCCAAAATCTTAATTTCAATTTTGAATGCATATCATAACTGTCTATAATAGTTTTCAATCTGGCATTATTTCACAGATCATGGTTTGAGAAGAGCTAAGAGGAACTTTCTTAGTAACTTATAACAGCTAACCTATCAATCTGTTGAGAAAAATTGAAGTTAGTGCAACATTTCTGAGTGGCTACTAATTTATAATATAATCTATGTTTGAAAAAATGGAATTATATAGTATTTGAAAAAAAATTATTTTCTCTATCATTGGAAGCACTTACTATGACTGGAACATGTTAGAGAAGTAAACATAACTGGTCACTTGGTCATCATTGCCTACCTTCCACATTTTTATTATCGCATCATTTTTATTAATTTGTGTTGGGTTTTGCACTGTGAATAGTGAACTCATTTAGTTAAAGGCCACAACAGTAGTCATCTCTTTGACACATTGGTGTGTATACTTACAGTAGTTTATAACAAAATATCTTCTCTAGTCTTTTTTTAAGATATATTTTATTGATTTTTTACAGAGAGGAAGGGAAAGGGATAGAGTTAGACACATTGATGAGCTGCCTACAGTGGATGTGCCTGCAACCAAGGTACATGCGCTTGACCAGAACAGAACCTGGGATCCTTCAATCCACAGACCACACTCTAATCACCAAGGCAAACTGATTAGAGCATATCTTCTCCAGTTTTGAGTTAAGGTGGGGATGGCACATGAATTCATTCGTTTCAGTAAGGTCCTACATTGTATCCTGCACTAAGCAAAGTACTATGTCCTTTTCTATAGTGATTATTCAGTCCAAACTTTACATTTGTAAGTGAGGCAACAAGCCATAGGGGGTTAACACCAGAAAATTATACCCTGATTTTACTTTTTTACAGCTCAGTGGGCCCTCCCCTCCCTCACTCTCTCCCAAGGGGTCTCTATGTTTCAGTCAGATCAGTGCTACTGTTCCTTTGCTGTCCCCTCCCCACCCTAACTCTCCTGAGGTACTCGTATTTATGTATATCTGTGATGAGTGTATCAAGTTCTGGGATGCTGTTAGAATTTAGAGAGCAGGCATACTAAATTTCTTTCACTATACAAGTCAGTTTTGCTAAATAAAAAAGAAACAACATGCCTACCAGATCTATCTTTACTAGGTTCACTTACAAAATGAAACAAAACCAAAACTTCCCTGGTCCTTGGTGACTTAACTACCCATAAATTAATGTGACTGCTCATTTTCAAATATATTTGAAAGGATCACTCTCTTATGTCTGATAGTTAAATAATAAATGTGCTGGGTCTATCTATATATCTGTAGATATAAATATGATTATATATTCATATTTAGTTAATTACTATTAACTCCTAAGAAGGCTAGTAGTATTTAAATATAAGGATAGGTCAAATTTGATTTAATAGCCTTACTTCCTGAAGCAAGCATGGGTGGTTTATACACAGATGCTTTTGTACATAGTAAACTAAAGAGGACAAACTCTACATTTGAGTTTGTGGCAAGGTTTTTAATTATTTTCTTTTCTTTTTAACTTTCTTGCTAAGCAATCCCTATCAAAGCTAACATGAGATCACCTGAGAATCTTAGTAAAACAGTGGCCTTCAGGTGCATCTCCAGAATTGCTGACTCTAGGGCGCACTTGAATTTGTCTAGGGTGCAGGTCTAGGGTGCACTTGAATTTGTGTTTCTACTGACTTCCTAGTTGATACTGACTTCATGCTCAGATTGATTTCCTGACTAAAAATGAGTCTAATTTTCTGCTACTAACAGAATAAAGTCAAAAGCACCATTGTAGTATACAGCAAGAATATGCAAATCTGGCCCAACTATTCTTTCCACTTTCTAACATAATTCTTGTTCAACAATGGACCAGCCTTTCTGAAGTGCAGTTTTGACTATTCTCAAACTAGATCACTTTTTTAGACTGTTCATACATTGATCTTACTGTTCCTTCTATCCAGTTTCTCATTCTCATCCCCCCTGCATAGCCTGGAAAATGACCACTTACCCTTCAAAGACAAGTTCAAATAAAATTTCTTCCAAGAAAAATACCTAGGCAATGGGAACTTCTCAAAATTTGATTACAGTGAATTGTTTCATAACACAATCCAAGAATATCCTGATAGTACTTTCAGATGTTTCAAAAAGCTCCATCAGGTAGTACAACACTCAGTTTGAGTTTTGCACCAGAAAACTATTCATTGTTCACCTGATACCTTTTTTACTTTAAATCATGATTTCCAAGTAATAAGACATTTATGACCAGACAAATTTTGGACATATATTTTAATGTGCCAGACTACTTAAAAATTGACCATAACACTTCTGAACATCATTCATTTATATATCATTTAAATACAAATAACTTAGATATAAGGAAAAGTCATTATAAAAGCCTGATTTACCTTAGGCTTCATATAAATACTAGTGTAAATCTTTCTTATCATGGAATATCACTTTAAGTTATTACAATTTTGTTTTTTGTGTGTATGTATGTGATATACACACACATTTATATTTATATATATATAAAGTTTATGAGATTCAAACCTTCTCACATATACATAGTCATTCTCCATGGACGATGTCATTATTAGAAAAGCCTTACTAAGTTTGAAACCTAAGTTTCTGCCAAAAAGATACCTGGTTAATCTGCTTCAAGTAGTGGAGAGTGCTTTTTCATTACCTAAATGGGGAAGACATGGCCGCCTGCAGTCTTCCTTAAAGGTTAAGGAGTGATATATGGGCTCTAAATAAAGGCTTATCAGGTTACAGTACATCAGAACCTTGATAAAACTTCCTCAGGAAAGCACCACATGGAACAAGGACCTATTCAGAAAATGGTAGTTTGTAGATATGACTTCACAATGGAAATCCTCTAAATGACAGCAGGGCTTAAGAGTGGAATTTTTACTCCCAGGTCAGGAAATTCTAAGGCAGGCCCCAAAGCCTGGCTTAGCTCTTGAAATGTGGCCAGCATCCAGGTTGTTTTTCTGCTGTGAGTTGTTTCTCTTAGACATGGGAGTTTTGGAAGATAATAACAGAATAGCGTATTAGCTCCAACATGAGACACTTGCCAGATTAACAAAAGGAGCAAGAGGCCTCTACAAGTCTCCATTTTTCATGATGTTCTTACAAGTTAGGCACAGTATAATGTTCATACTTTAAATCCTGATATGAAAGTGAGAGAAGTTAAAGGTATGTGAACCATGAAAACCAAATATACCTTGTTCATTCTTCCTTCCTTCCTTCCTTCCTTCCTTCCTTCCTTCCTTCCTTCCTTCCTTCCTTCCTTCCTTCCTTCCTTCTTTCTTTTGTTTCAAAGATGGAATAAAGGTTTTCTTAGGACTTACTTTAGATCACATGACTTTGCTTTTGTATGCTGTTTCATTTTCTGTTTCATCTTTACTTTTAAAATGTATGTGCTTTAGGCATATTTCCATGGTAGTATAAAAAAAATAAGCCATACAATTGTGTGAAAATAGTACCAGAGATCCAATACTCTTAAGTTATCTTTTTCTTTCTCACTAATTCCCATCCAGGACATAAAAGCCACTACTTAAGTGATTTTTTGAATGATTAGTGTAAGCATCCAGGAAATCCTTTTTGTTATCTAATCTAAGTCACTCTAGCTGTTATTCCCTCTGTTTTGCTTTTGATAGAGAAAATGAGCCATTTCCACATTATAGACAGTGGGAATAGACTTAAATGTTTTCCAAAAAACCCTAAAAGCAAGTAGGGAGAGCAGCAGTCTAATGTGTTATAATCATCATTTTGGTACTAATGTGTGTGTGTGTGTGTGTGTGTGTGTGTGTGTGTGTGTGTGTATACACTGAGAAAGTCATTTATTGTAACACATTGGTAACTTGAAATGTATAGGGACACATAAATTATGGATTTGGGATTCAAACTTAGGGATGACTATTATTTCTATTATATATATATATATATATATATATATATATATATATATATCACATTGCTCTTCAAAGAGCATGAAGAAGTTATGATTTATATAACCCAAAAAGGTTTCATGATATTTATACAATACTCTGGGAGAGACTATTTCAGTCATCATGAATTCACTCATCCTATTTTTACCAAGAAATAATGTCTGAAATGGTCAGGGAATTGGAGAGATAAATAAATATACCAGTTTAATAAATTGTATCATTGTGGTCTTATTTGATGTGCACAGGCACATTAATTAAATTTGGATATCATAATTTTAAAGATATTGCATTTATCACAAAGCTTATATTAGAACACTAAATGAAAAACTACGATTTGCATTAACAAATTGATATTTAACCATCAGAATAGTTAATTTTTCAGATGAAATATCAGCTATAACTACATAAAGTGATAGGTAATAAATGAGTCCAATCTTAGTCATTCTAGAGAAGTAATCACAGTAGTCTAGGGTGATGTTGATATCAGAATCAGTTATTCTTAGATTTGCACAATTGTTATTTATGGACTTCATCAAGGGAAAGATAGTACTTTGTTGGGTTCAGCTATATCTTAGGTGTAGCAATGATGTTTGGTGGACCAAGTTGAGAAAATAGCAGTCAAGTCAACAATCTTACAGATCATTAATATTTGACCCCTCTATAGAACACAGCTTTATTTTTTTGTCTCTGGTTGTAAGTCACTGCTTCAATTTTGGGCAACATTACAACAATTCCTCATATTTTAAAAAGTTTTTTATAGCTACTTGCATTTGGTATTATTATAAAGTAGATTTGGTTTCCATTTTAGAGAAGTATTTTTTAAAAATGCTTTTATTGAATAAAGAGGAAGGGAGAGGAAAAGAGAAATAGAAACATCAATGATGAAAGAGAATCATTGCTCGGCTGCCTCTTGCACACCCCACAATGGAGATTAAGCCCACAACTTGAACATGTGCCCCTGACCTCCTCATTCATAGGCTGTGGGGTCAACCACTGAGCATGCAGGCCAGGTTTAGAGGTGTCTTGATAATGTTGACAAGACAACATAATTGGGAGATCCAATATGTAGGATGTGAGCCCCTTCTCTATAATTAAGTTGTCTTTGATAGGTCAATCCTTGTATCTGGACCTCTTCAAAGTGAAAGGGTTGGGCTACACTGTATGTAAGTTCCAGTTGAATTTACCAATTTTATCATTTTATTAAGTGTCAAGTGTATATGGAACAGAAAAAAAGAGTCAAAGGAGGGAGACAGGAAGAGAGAGATATGTAGTCATGTTGTGGGTAGCAGAAGGGCACCAAGTGTTTAGATTGGTGGAGTTTAGAGTGGACCTGAATTCAGCAGTCTCAGTACTTGCTTTCTGGCTAGGAAAGAATTCAGAACCAAGACTCAAAATCACAGAGGCAGAAGTAGTAATTTGTAGAAAAAATGTGTTTAGGAAACAAGTAATAGAGGTAAAGGAAGGGCCCTTGGAGCTCGGGAGTGAGGAAGGTAACGGTAACATAGCTGAGGGCAGGGAATGTGGGAGGGAGTGTGGGAAGTGGACAACAGGACTGCTCCCAGAAAGGAGAGTGCTTTGGGTCCTCCATCCTAAGGGTTTTAATGGTGAAAATTTTAGGGGAGGTTCCAGAGTAAGATCTCAGTAGAATATTCAGCAGCTTTCCAGGTGTGTCCTTTCAGAGTCTGGGTCTCCACTTATTGATTGGTTGGCTCCAGGGCAGAGGGTTATTATTCAATGCAGCTGGTGCTGAGGCAGCCTTGGTGTCACTTGTCTGATTTTGTAGCTTTTTCTGGACCTGGAGCTGAAATACAACTGAGGCTTAGATGTTATCTCTAGGGAAGAAAGGTCAGGTAGTCCATATTGAATGACCAGCAATATGATAGTGGAAGAAGGTTACTCTACAATTGTCCTTTGTTAAGCAGCCAAGCAATTGTCCTTTACTTTCTACTCTGGTGACCTTCTGTACCAGGCCCCATCACTCTTGCTCTACTCATGCCTGAATAACTGCCTATAGTCAGAGATGTTCTAGATTAGACAAGCTCTTGGCTGGTATTAAAAACAAGGCTAAGGCTGAACCGGTTTGGCTCAGCGGATAGAGCCTCAGCCTGCAGACTGAAAGGTCCCAGGTTCGATTTCGGTCAAGGGCATGTACCTTGTCTGCCGGCACATCCCCAATTGGAGGTGTGCAAGAGGCAGCTGATTGATGTTTCTCTCCCATCGATGTTTCTGACTTTCTATCCCTCTTCCTTCCTCTCTGTGAAAAATCAATAAAATATATTAAAAATAAAATAAAATAAAATAAAAAACAGGACTAAGACTTAGCAGAATAGAGAGGTGGGGATGAAGGAGTAGATCCCATCCTTCAATAGAGCCTATTGGCTCCAGATTGTTACAATTAAGGCTGGGCCTGCTTCTTACTGTCTTCCTGGAACTGGAGTGTTTTTTAATGTTTGCATGACAGATTTATTGATTTTAGAGAGAAGAAAAAAGAGAAAGAGAGAAGCATGGATGTAAGAGAAACATTGATTGGCTGTCTCTCGCACATGCTTGTGTGGGGAGAGTGGGGAGATCTGACCTGCAACCTGTGCATGTGCCCTTATGTTGAATCAAACCCACCAACTTTTGGTGTATGGGATGATGCTCCAAATACCAAGCAACACTAACCAGGGAGAAACTGGAGGGTTTTGAGTCTGAAACCATTTGTGCAGGAATCCAGATGGAAGGATGCTTTAGAAAACTGAAGCTGTCTCTTCATCAGGGGAGAAGGTCCTCATAAAGAGTGGACATGGGAGAAAAGTATTAATTATAAGTTTTGTCTTGAAAGTGCAACCAATATAATTGTGACTGAGTTAATTAATATAGAAGGTAAAGGAGAGGATTAGCTCACCCAATAACAAAACTTAAAATTATGTAGGGTATATATTAATAATCAATACAACTTTTGAAAGTCCTCAGATAACAAACACTTAATTGCATACTTTTAGCACTATACTATGTTTTAAATTGAAAATATTATGTTTATTTAAGTACTCATCTGTAGCTTCCTCAAAATTTGGGCATATATAGATTGACCCAGGATAGATACAACAAATGTTAAAGTAAAAATTATTCTTATTTCATTGTTAAATTATTTTTAATATAAGATTTTTGTCTAGAATTTTGCAAGGATATTTTAAAATATTATGTATTTTCTTAATAATTTATATTGAACACCTTGATGATGAAGACAAGTAAGATATTATAATCTGTGCAATGTGAGCTCGTCAAGTTTTCCCCTTTTCATAAATTAGATTTGAATTCTCACAGCAGATTTGTCAAATTGAAAATGAATGTGCTCACTAGAAGAGAGTCTGAGTGAGATTTCCTAAGTGAAATATGTCTTAAGGGCAGGTACCAAAAATGTAACAGGAACATCATATTTGAAATTGAGAAGGTGTTAAATGTTACTGAACTTAGACTAGGAAAGCTATAGTTTACTAGTGATCCAACTAGGTACTGACTTATGTATGCAACAGTATGACCCAGAATACTTTAGATATGTTTTATATTCATTTTGACTCTTAATTACATCCTGAGATCCTTAAAATCAGAACATTGTTTGTTAATTTTTGTTGGTACCATTAAACTGAAGGCATGGTGAGTGTTCTTTGGCAATCAATCCAGTAAATACACAACTAGTAGTTGAATATAATGGAAGGAATAGACTGATGAACAAGAACAGATCCAGAAACAGAAATGTCGATCAGAACATCATAACTCAGGGTACGTAGGGAAGGGAGAGGGTAAGGTAGAGAGATCAACCAAGGGACTTGTGTGCATGCATATTAGACTAATCAATAGACACAGAAACTGTTTTGTCTTTTACTTTCTTTGTATTTTTTCTAATTTAGTTTTTAAAAGAAATCCCACAAATCTGAAAATAGTTTGGGAAATTGGAACAGGTTTATGAAGCTGAGTAGTTTTGCTTTAATTGAATAATAAAAGAAAATTGAAATAAGTAAAGTGGGGTTCAAAAATCACATGGCTTCTTAGTTTTCAGGAAATTTACTCCTGGAGACAAGAAAAAAAATTTAAAAAAGCATAGCACACAATAGTTTCACCAGACATTCACAGCATGTGATTCCAAGACCATAGCAGAGTTTGGTTTGAGTTTATTTTTTTTTTGAGTTGTCTTGGATGCTTTCCTTCCGGGTATGTCTTCTCTTCTGTGTCATGTATCATGCCTTATTTCAACTCTTCTGACAGCATGTCAGGCATTAGCAGCAAAGTAATCTGTATGCACAGTGGGGGAGAGAGGGAGACCAAATACACATTGAATAGGGAACAAGAAGTTTCCAGCATTTGAAACGTTATTCTCCTTGGTATGGGAGTCAGTTGATCTGCTAAGCATATGGAGACATGCTCCTGGATCAATAAGGAGAACTTCTAAATATATGGTCCTGTTGTGAAAATGTATATCTTGACTGAGGATATATTTTGATAGCATAAGTAATATTCTCATAACGTTTTTGGAGTGACATTTGAGGAATGAAGGAAACCATAATATAAAAAGCACATGTTAGATCCTTGCCAGTGATTGAGCCATCCTTCTGCCGTTATAAAGACATTGATTTCTATCCTATTCTGATCTTTTATAGAATCTCAGTTCTATACATCTTGAGAATTCCTAGGAGAATAAAACACAACTAAAATTATTGTAATGAACAAAGGTTAGGGGAAAGAAAGATTCCCTGGATCTTTGATATACACACTTGGTTTAACAAATTTGTCAAAATGTATCCACTGGGAATATCATTTTCTTTAGCAAAATATGATGCATGCATTTATTTATATGATATTTTTCTTAACCTCAGAGCCTTAAGGATAAACTTGGAAAAGAAATTCTGCTATACTTATGTTTTTAATAAACGGCCACAAGTTCTATCATTTCTTTGAGATATTTGCGCCTAAATCTCATTTTAGATGCATTTGTTATGGAGAAAAGTCAGAAATAGACCTTAAAATGAAGTTTTATCTCCTTTCCCTGATCTTCCTAAAAATGGAAAAATGTTTTCTGAATTATCGAATACCCCCCTGAGAACTCAGCAGGTGGTTTCAAATTAAATTCACAAACTTCCAGGATGACATTTTCCTTAGAAAATCCCAGGATATAACTTTACCAACTAGATGGAATTTAAACCCAGTCTCTTTGCTAAGAGATAAAACATAAATTATTGAACTCTAAAATAAAATAAAAAACACACACACAATACTTTCAGTTAAAATGTAGTGGTTAATAAAGAGAAAATTAAGTGCCAATATGCTTTGGAGTAGGAGAGATTAAAAGCTGTGCACAACTGTGGAAATCTCTTACTGTTTCAAGTTCTGTAGTATCAGAAGTACAATCTTGTTAAACCTTTTGATATTGTGCTAATGAATAGTTTATCTTTGATCATTCATACTTTTATATGGCTCTTTTGATTTTTATTTTTCATTCATAGTTGTCTTTACAATCAGTGGAGTCAATTACAATATGCACAATACAGAATATAAAATATACAGAATTTGCTATGTAGTGCATTATGTTGATTTAAAACTCAATTTCTTCTCATGAATTTTAGTATTTAATCAATTTACAAAAATACACATTTGAAAACCAAAATGATTGTTTTCAAAAGGCATTAGTTAATGAAGTATTTTCTTACAGATATGTTGAATAAACCAAAAAGTTGTGAAAGCCATAACTTATCCTTGATTTAAAAATGAAGTTCATAAACTCAATTACATAAGTTATTTGTACCAGTGTGTCTAGCATACAAGCAGCTGATAAATACTATGGAATCATACTTTACTGATTATACTGAAAATATAGAGATACAATAGACTCATAAAAGAAGTAATGAAAGTACTATTCTAATTATATTTTTTGAATAACTGACATTTCTATTTCCTTGATGTTGAACAACTGAATAATCTTTGTTGTAGTAGTTTTAAAATCCTTGAAAAAATTTGATGGCTCTAGATCATGCAGTAAAAATTATAAATATTACATTGAAAAACTATACTAATTTTACAAAACCTTATAAAAATACAATAGTATGATGCCATTTTGGCATTTTCTTCTTTTACATAAAAGTCAGGAGAAACATTTTGAACATGAAAGCTTCTGGTATGAGTGGACTTAAAGATGGCCTGACTTTGAACTTTACCTGTTAACTCTCACAGACCTTTCTTCAGAAAAGTCTGGATACCAGTGCTGCTGCTAAATCTCTGCTTCTAACATGTTGCTCTTCGTACAGGGCAAACACTGCCAACCACCACATTAAAAATTCTTCCTTAATCCCCATTTTAGGGTTCAATATCAGCAGATGGAAGTAGATACATGCATACATCACTCAAACTGATCAACATGTCCAGAGCCAGTAGCCTTAACTCTCAATTTCGAATTCTGCTTCTGGGACTTGTTAGCTATTTGGAAATTTTTTTATAGCTGATACAGAAAATAAGGCAATGTTCCTTCTCATTAAAATATTCCATGTTTCTATGATATTTTAATGTTGTCTACCTACTCTCAAATTTTGTTAAGCACCAACTGAATACCAGTTAAAGAGCTCTGAGTTCTTCACATTGAAAATAATATTAAAATTTTTAAATACTCACCCAAAGTCGATAGGAGTGAAAAAGAATGACAGCAGAATGACTATTTTCTCCACGATCACAGAGTTCAGGAAGTAATGGAAAGAGAATATCATCTCAGTTTGGGAAAACTCTGCTTTTTAGCACCAGATCAGGAAATTTCTGAAAAATCAACTAATTCAAACCACACTTTTTACAGAAAGCTTACAGAATTGCCTTGGGTAATTCATATATATGTGATCTTTCTGAAACCAACTTTTTCTAAAAGTGCCAGATGTAACATTTTCAGCTTTGTGAGCCCTAAGTCTCTGTCTGCTACTCAACTCTGCTGTTGTAGCATGTGGAAGAAACACAATAGCGTTGGGTCTGTATTCCAGTCAAGCTTTATTTATGGAAACTACATTTATATATTACTAGTGACCCAGTGTATGAAATTCATGCACTGGAGGTGGGGGTTGGGGGTGTCCCTTAGCCTGGCCTGCATCCTCTCTAATCTAGTACCCCTGTGGGATCGGGCTTAAACTGGTAGTCAGACAACCCCCTCGCAATCTGGGACTACTGGCTTCTAAGTGCTCACCTGCCTGCCTGCTTGATCTCCCCTAACCACTCTGCCTGCTGGCCTGCTTGCACCCAACTGCACCCCCCTGACAACCTGATCACCCCCAACTTCCCTCCCCTCCTGGCCTGATCACCCATAACCACCTCTGCCTTGGCCCCACCACCATAGCTTTGTCCGGAAGGACATCTGGAATGTCTTATGGTCTAATTAGCATATTACCCTTTTATTGATATAGATAGCATATGACATACTGCCATAACTATAACATATCTATCAGTATTACCTATGAGAATACATACTTCCTGAGATAGGAAGGTATCTAATACATCATATTGTATATGTTGTAAATAGTAGGAAATACAGTATTTGTAGCAATAATATACACTCTGTGACTTCCCTTCCTGATCTGGGAATGGTTCCCAGGGCTTTGAACATTTCCTGGCCCCTAATGTATTTTATTTTTTTGCCATTCAGTATAACTTTATTTACTATTTATTGCACATAATTTGATGTCTTTAATGTCTAACCACTAAAGGTTCAAAGGACTATTTTTTTTCCATGAATTTTAACATTAACACTAGTGAATTTGGGCATTCATGTGTTTTTATTGTAAACATCTGAATTATTCACATTGTCATAGATCCTGAACTCATAAGCGTGGACCATGAACAGGCTGGCAGCAAGTCAGGAAGCCACTCTGCAAGCAAACTGATACTCTGTATAAGGAGAAAAGTCATAGCATTACATTTAATGTCCGACTTTAATTCATATACTATCGGGGACTCAACTGCTTGGTTGGTGATGGGGTTGATTATTGGGAGGATTATTCCTGAAATAATTAAGGAATGGAGGGCTCAATCTTTATTCTTGGTTGCTTTTCCCTCCCCAGCACCTTCATCTCTTTGGGAAGCTTCTGGGGCAGCTTCTCCTTCACCTTCTCCTCAGCTTCTTGGACCCCATGGAGTGGCAGAACGGGCCTGTCCCTTGCGACCCTTGTGCCCCTGTCCCTCCATGGGCCCCATGGAGCAGCACAATAGGCGCGAGGGGCAGAGCCCCTTGCCTCACATGCCCCTCAGCCCCACCCCCGCCCCTGATTGGCTGGTAGCGTAGCGAAGGTAGGGTCAAATTAGCATATTAATCTTTTATTAGATAGGATTCTATTCATATTATATCTATATTTACTTCATATATTTACTTGTGACTACATTTTATTTATAGACATTATATAGAATTAAGATTTTTATTTAATAGTAGAGGCCTGATGTACGAAATTCATTCAAGGGTAGGTCTTCGCAGCCCCAGTTGCCTCCTGGCTCTTGGGCCTTCTCTTTTGGGTGATTGTGGAGTCTCCAGATTGATCGTCCTGCTGACCAGTGGCCTGGGCCTCCCTCTGCAGAACAATTGTGAGGCAATGGTAGGCCCCCTAACCAATTGCATCACATCCACCTTGGCTGGCCTGTCACCAATGCATGTCATAGCATGTTCAACCAGAAGGTAGTCCAGATGATTGTTCTGCTGTTCCATAGTTTCGTTGATTTGCATATTATACTTTTATATTATAGATTCATCTGAAATGAAATTCGATTTTTGGTGCTTTGTGTTTGTTGTGTCTGTAATAGTGCAAACAATAAAAAATAAAATAAAAACAATGAAAAACCATCTCTATCTCATTGGTTTTATAAAACAGGTGGCACCCAAGGACCATCACTTGCTAGCCACTATTCTAGACTAGGATCCTTTTAAATGTGCTTGTCTCATGCACTCTAATAACTACAAAGTGATGGGAGGACACTCTAACTGTAATAATTTTATACTATTAATAATACACTATTTTCCAGATCCTGCCCCAAATGTTTATACATATTGTTGCAATTTCACAATAGCTTCATGAAGAAGAAACTGTGATTTCTCTGAGAGAGAAGGAAGTGGGGACTTAGACTACTTAGTGGCATCTCAGTCCACACACATGAATCTGTTGAACCCAGATATTTATCTCTACACTTAAAAAACTTACAATTATTTAATATCTGAACAGTCAGGAAAGAAGCAAGTAATTTTCACATTTCAGGAGAAAGAAATAACCAAGACAAACCTACTAACATTGGAACATTGCTATTTGAAGGTCATTGTAAGAGTCATAAAAGTGTTATAAATATACATAATTTGTCAAATTTAATACTCAAACAATAATATTAGTTTACCCTGTAAATATTAGTGGAAAGGATTATTTGCATTCTTGAGTAGGCCCTGAGCATTCCTGGTACTAGACTGAATTTGGATATAGGGCAGCTGTTGCTGGCCAAGTCTGGGTCTGTAACCTGGGTCTCAATCTGAGCTGCACGTGGGAAGCGAAGCAGACATGGGGGCAAGAGACCTCCCTCAGAAAATGTGAGAGTTCAGGCCCCTGCAAGGTTATGTGGTGAGAATCTGTTCCCCACCTCTGTTGACCTTTAAGTTCTCTCCTGATGGCCCCTCTGCGACTGTGCCTGTCTTAGGTTGTTCCTTCCTTGAGGAATATTACCCATCTCTGGCTAACCAGCCATCCTCTGGGGCCAAGCAGGGCAGTCAAACTACAGTGAGAAAGCAGGGGAGAGTGGGGGGCGGGGGGTGTAAAAGATCAACGGAAAGACTTGTATGCATCCATATAAGCATAACAAATGGATACAAGACACTGGCGGGGGGGCAGGTGAGGGCATGTGCTGGAGGGTAGGGGAGGCTAGGGGGAGTTCAATGGTGGAAAAAAGGAAACATGAAATATATGTACTACTATTTATAATACTTTAAATAATAAAAAATAAAAAATATACACATAATTTGTAACTCAACATTTTGCATCTTTAGTATGAATTAAAAATAATTAGCATTGTTCTAATTACTTGATGACTGCCTCTGTCTTCCAAATTTTGATGTAGGATCCATATAGCAAACACAAATATCACTCAGAAGCAAAATCTTTAGTCACTATGTTTTAAATTAATGCAGTCATTTTTTTTCCTTACTATAATACACATGCTGAATCCAAACTGATAGCTACTTAGTTTAGTTTTGTGAAGAGAATGAAGACAGATTGCAAGATGAACTTCATATACATGCACTATATATTTAACTGTTTTGAACTTAGCACAAACTCTTTCAAGTGAAATTGTCTGACCTTTCTTGATAGACCAATGAGGTTTTTACAAGAAAATGCGATATACTTCTTGGTTTTACAACTTTCCCTTTAGGACTAACTGGTAAAATTATAGCTATCTGCCATTTGACCGGACAAAACCCCAACTGTGGTAATTGCTTTACATTTGTTTTATTTAACACTTGCCCCTAGAAAACCTTGTAAAGTAGCTTCAGTAACTACAAAATCTAGAAACATTGAGGAAATGTGTCACTCTTTTCTAGTATTTCAGGAGGAGAGCCATTTTGCCTGTCAAAATTTTAAAGCTTTTGAACTTAAAATAATTGAAGCAAATGGATATTTGTATTTTAATACTTATAAGATTTTTTTATAAATTCAACTTAATAAAGGCTTACATCTGACTGCATATTAGACACAAAACTTATATACCATATCCTATTTAGATTTCATAGCAGAGGGAAAAATTCATAAAAGTGTTATAAATATACATAATTTGTAACTCAACATTTTGCATCTTTCAAAACAGGCATATACAGAGTTATAATTACAGATATATATGTTTATATATATGTGTATATATATATACACACACACATATACATATATACACACTTAATATTAAAAGTCAACACATTGTTCAAAGTATCAAAATACTATAAGAATACACATTATAGAATTAAAATGTATGAATTAAAATATATCTGGATAAATTGTAATTAATATTAATTATATTCCATATGTTTTATGTTCTAAGTATTGTATCATATAAAAGCTACAGTATCAGATATATCAGAGCTAGTTTTATTGGTAAAATAACTACATAAAATAAGTGTAATATAATATGACATGAAATAGTTTAAGTTAAGATAGAAATAATGAAATTAAAGATGAACACTTGGCATACTCCTCATAGCACTTATCACATTGCATGAAATAATATTTATTTAAATTTAATTTACCACTAGACAATATGCTTCTATAAGAAATCTATTATATTTATGTTTCTATAGCTTTAGAACTCAACCAAGTACTGAAAAATGATTGGTATGGTTAATGCTCAAAAATATAAAAATATTTGATCAACTATGTGAAGAAGCAAATGTTCCTAATTAAGAATAGGCATATAAATGTCTGTTTCCCAAATTAATTAGAATCATAGAAAATTAAAGAGAAAGAGATGGTGGAGGCGGGGAGAGAAAAAGAGAAAAAGACTTCTCAGGAATATAAAATTTATGGAAATTTGAGATTAGAAAAGTAAACTGTTTAACTTGTTCTAATTTGCTTAGTTCCTCCAATTCTCAGGGAGGAGGAAAAAAAAAAAAGACCTACCATCTTATCTATCATCTGTTATATAAAACATATTATTTAAAAGAATTTTTATTCTTTATCTCTTTTGGTACAACAGGTTTGGAAAAGCACTATACATCAGATTAAATGTAATGATTTATCTAGTTTTGCACTAATAACTTTCATAGCATTGTGAAATATTACGTTTCAACATTATAATGGTAAATAAAATTATTTAAAAATATTTTACCACCTGACCATGGAAACATTTGTTTTCTACTTTTAAACTTTCTATGCTATATTATTGCTTCACCATCTTATATTAACTATATGCCATTAACTTCTTGACAAAATATGCTATTTAATTTAATTGATAAGTATATAAAAACAATCTGATACAGACATTTAGTAATCTAGTATCAACATTTTTAGAAGAAATTATAATATGAGCTGTTTGGCAAGTATGAAAACTTCTGTCCTGTTTCAATTTTGAAAGTCGCAACATTATAAGTAACAGAAACATTTCTGACAAATAAATGACCAGAAAAAGAGAGAGAGAGAGCGAGAGAGAGAGAAAATGTTGACTGGTACCCTGAATTACTCTATGCTTTAGTTCAGTTTTCTTAGGCTTTTAAAAAACAATACCTTTGAAAAATTCAGAAGAACCTTCAACTTTATTTTCGTGATCATTTCAAATTTTCTTCCAAAAAAGTGGTCAAATGTCTCAGTTTTATGTGTGGTCTGAGTATCTAGTTATGGAGACATAATGCTGTAACTCCCAAAATAGACTACAGATAGATAGATATCTCTTTGTCATGTGACCACATCTTTCAAGAATTATTTGATATATTTATGCTCACTTTAACAATACATTTCTGTTTCCTTATCCAATTTTATCCTTCATTATAACAGTCTTTAAATAGAACAATAGATAAAATAATATACTATTTTTGCCTAGCCTCCACCATATCTCAAAATGACATAAAAAGGTTACTTTTCTTAAGATTTCATAGTTACAAGAATATCCATTCAAATTTAAAACATTAGAAATAAAAATATGACTTTGTGAAGTTTATAGTATTCTTTTTTTAAAAAAGATAATTTTATAAGTTCATAATTATAATTGAGTTTACTTTAAAGCAAGTAAAATGATTAATTGTTGCATTACTATTTATCCGAGGTCAAAAAACCTAGATTTAACAATGGTGGCCAAGTTGTGATTCTTTATTTCTGCTTAGAGAGATATTGCTCATTTGTGCAATATTCACCATGCCTTAACTACAGATGGTTTTATTTTTGAAAGCTTATATACATAGATTCCTGCCATGCGATTGCATTTTATGTTATAATTGCAGCATATTCATAAGGATTCCATTTGAATCTATTCACAATTTAAATAAATGCTGGATGAAAATGCTAAAAATTTTATATCAATTATATGATATCCTCAAATTATCATTGATTATTCTCATCAGTTGTTGAGAGACGATCCTAATTTTAAGTATGAATTTCCACATTTTGGAATCCATATTAATAAAAACAGATATCTAGATGGAAATCCACAGTACTATTTTATCAGTTTATTTAAGCCATACCACAATCTTGTGGTATAATTATTACTATCCCTAGCTTATAAAGAAATATGTTAGAATCACAGAGGTTAAGCAGTTTACTTGATGTTTCTTAAATAATAAGTGACCAAGACTGGAATTAAGTTCTGTATATAAAACCAAATATAATGTATGTTTATATTTAATATCAGTTAAAGTGAATAGATTTTATTTATAGAATGAGATACATGTAAGATTTAGACTTTAAAGAAACTGATCTATTGCTATTTATTTTAATTCCAGATTTATTTAAATAACTCTAGAAGTATTAATCTAGAGAAAATATTATGTTTTTGTCAAGTTATTCAATAAATGGTATGGTATTTTTGTTTAGGAATATTATAACAAGAAGATACAAGTAAACATCTATTCTGACAATGATTATTATGTCCAGAAACTCTCTTTCTTAAAGACTTTAAATATAGTTGACACTCTAAAGATTGTGAAAGGTTTATGCTATGCATTTGATGGGTGAAAATTTAACTAAATATTTTTTTAATATTATGGCTATCAACTTCTCTAAGGAACTAAAAAATTAGTGTCAAGCAAACAATTTGACCCAAAAATAATTTTTGGTCTCATAATCAATATAAAAACAAAAATACATTTATAAACATCATTTCCATTTTATGTAGAATGAAAGAGAAGCAAAGTTCAATGGACAATTACCTACTAATTTATATTTGGATCCCAGTCATATTGTTCAGTCACAAGAATTAGCCGAGATGGGCACTTAGGGGAATTTCCTATCCTGACCCAGATAGTCTTTTGATTAAAATCACATGATTATTAGTTTTATTTTCTAAATGGGAGAAAATGAAGCCCAAAGGATGGTTTATGTTGAAACTGGATTCCCTGATCCTGGTGCAGTGGTCTTTTCATGTCTGAAATCTTAGATACATTACTATCATAGACCAATACATTCTTTATCGATTCACCTGATTAACATGCTTTTATTCCTTTAAAGATTTTCAATATTTTATTTAAAAGAATACTAGAAAGAGCAGAAGCATTAAAAAGAAAGAATGTGTTCTTCACAGATAGTTTCTTTCCCTACTCATCAATAAAGGGCTCTTTGCTGAGAAAAGGAATTTCTCTTTAATTACTCCCTTCTCCTTTACACAACCTAAATTAGCACATGTGAAGCATGGTTTAAAGGGATTTTTTTTTCATATTTCTTTGTATAGTGCATTCCAAGAACACTATCAAAGCCAGTACAATTATTCTCCCACTCCATGGAGTTTCAAAAATAAAGAACATCACTGGACACATGCTAATGATCATATAATGAATCATATAATATTAGACAAGTGAAGAGTGTTTACTTTTATGAAACCAAGTTTTGAAAGTCTCAGTGAATTGTCTAGCATTCCACAACAAAATTGTGTAAAGATTACCTAGAACTCAGCATCTACTAGTTGGTCTGTGGAGATGAGTATGTTTTCCCCATGATGCCCCGATACCCAGCCAAGTAAGATATGCATTATTTCATTGTGTAAATATAGCAAGCAAAACCAAGCTCATGCACTATTGTACCAGTTTGTGTTCTTTAAGTATACTAACATAAACCAACTGTAACTGCCTTGTTTAAACAAAAAAGTTAGTGTGTTAAACTTGAGAGGGTAGGTCATGGAATCAAAGAAACAGATACAGAAGCTGACTCAGCAAGAGAACAAGGAGTCCTGGGCATCCTTATATAACATCTATTCTACAGTCTCTGTTAGGTCCCTCTCTAGGTATGAATCAGCAAGAGTGTCTCCTTTGTATCCTTCCATTTAAGGGTCAAATAGAGGGAAGCAGACCTACGTGATCCTATTGGTCTGGGGCAGGATGAGTGCCCTTCTTTGCATCCTCCCCAAGCTAGCCCAGGATAGGAGAATAATTTCTCTCCAAGGAAATTATGGGTTCTTGTTAAAAAAGAAGCAAGTAGTCAGGGTCACCGTTGCAAGATCACATATTTTATCAAAGTTCAATACTAGCAAACCAAAGATACCAGCCCTTGCCCTCAGGGGGCATAGATTCTAGAAGAAAGTCATATTTTCAAGCTTTCACTTTTATGATTCTCTTAGGATCCCATTGCTTTCGATTTTAGTTACAAGTCTTGCTCTATAAAGAGAGTTTTCATCTCTTTAGTGATAAAGAAAAAGAGCTGATGTTTGTACCTTCTATGTATTTAGCACGTTTGTAACACAGAGAGCTCAGTAATAAACACTTCAACATTGGTCTTAAGTGTATAATCACTTAACTTGATCTCCTGCTCCTCCTGTCTTTGATGGCTCCACTATCTGAACAATAAAATGCAAATTCTCTCAGGTGCTTCAAGCATTTCATAGCCTTCCCTTAAGATACCTCAGTTTTATTTTCATTATGCCACTTATATGGACTATACTGTAAATTCACCCTATAGCTATATAAAACTCATCCTCTACTTAGGTGTTCTTACATTTAGTCATTATTCAGACCTCGATATTGCAGACAGATTCAGCCTTGCAGTGGACTTGTTTGAATATATTTCTATGGTACCCTGTAATAGTGAGCTCCTAGAGAGGAGAGATTATTCAGGTATGGTTCTCTTTAACTGCTATTGGGATGCAATGCACAAAGTAAGAATTCAATTATTATTAAATAAAGGAAAATGTTTTGGATCATTCTTTAAAAGTACTTATTTTTGTATAGATTATATGTAAACACTGTATTAACTACGTGGAGAGTTATATCTCATACATTTCTTACCCTTATGGAAAGAACCAATTTTGAAAGACTATGAAGGAATATTAAGAAGAAAGGAAGGTGCTGGAGCAGGAGACAGGAGGAGGACAGAGGGAAGGATACCAGAGAGAAGAGAACTGCATTTTTCAAAATCCAAGAGTGGACATAAGAAAATAATATATAAAAAGAGAGAGGAAATGATTAGAATTAAAAACAGAAAGTAGAGTATTTTGGAAGCCCAAGGTGGCAAGTAGAGATATTTGATTTCAGGCTATCTACTATTCTTGAGAAGATCAAGTATGATGAGTAGAACTAGAAACATTAAGTGAACATTCAAAAGAAGTTTAAGAACAGGCAAAACTACATGATAGTGACAAAAGTCATAGGTGTGGTTATGGGGTATTCATTAACTGGGAAGCTGGGGAGCAGTAGAACAAATCATAGCTGGTTGGAGACTGCTATTTCTCAGGCTATGTAGTGATTAAATTACTATCTTTTTGTATATAGATAGATAGATAGATAGATAGATAGATATAGATATGTAGGTATATGCTATATCACAAATAAAAGAAGAACAAAAATAGTATCTATAAAATAAAGATAAAGAAAATGTGAACTGACTTTTTCAGATCACCTGAGTACTAAGTAAGATGGAAGATTCAACTCCAGGTCTGTTTGACTTCTATGCATTTGCTATTAACCACTTTACTATTCTGCTATCAGATCTGATTGCTTCCTAATGCTGCCCATCGGTGTGGCTTCGCCCTATTCAGTCTTATTTTAAAGACACCTCCCTATTCTACTAACCAATACATAGAGTTATCTTCACTTACAATTCTTACTTAATGATTCTATAACTTTGGTGAGAAATATTGTTCTGAGCTATCCATTAAGGTATTCTGTAGATATCCCATATGTAATTACTGAAATCCTAAGGTATTCATTCAACTGAGAACTGTATTTTAAACTAGTGTTAGTAATGATATATGAAAATAATGAAAATATACCATTTCATCTTAATAGTATCTTGAACTAAAAAGTGTAAAAGTTTCAATGCGATGGAATAGAAGAAAATACTCATATACAAGGATGCCTTTTCTTAAAAGGACAGATAAGTCTCTATTTTCATAAAATTTCTTTAGTCATTCATTTATAAGAAATAGTCCTTCACATCTTTTCCTGTCTAGCTTAATATCTTACCTATTTTGAAAGGTCATGTACATTTTAATATAATAAATCTTACTTTAGCTTAACAGAGTATTAAAAGAGAGGAAGGGCAAATATTTGCAACTGTTTAATGAATGAATTAATTGTGGGCTGCCAATAATAAATGACTAGCTGATGAGGGTATTTTTTATTTGTGGAAGACTGTTTTCTCATTGTAAACAAACATAGTTGCATTATTATGGAAACACTCTACACAAGATGTAGAGTTTTCAACTTGAAGACTTTAACAACTATATATTGGAAAAAAGCCACCAAATAATTTTATTTCCCGGAAGGCCTATCCCAGTCAGTGGCTTGCACCTGCCTTGTACCTCCCTGGCCAATACTTCGTTTTAATAAGAGCGTCATTTGTACCATTAATCACAGCTTAAAATTCTGGTGTCAATTTAGGGTGACTTCATGTCTTATATGGATTTAAATACACATGTTTCAAGTGATGGGATAAAAAAGTATTAATGGATTTTCAGTCTATTTGTAATACATAATTTACTTTTCTCAAATGGTGCCAAGATTTGCATAATTTCATAGTTTATGGATTAACTGAACTACAAAATGGGCATACTCTATTGATGCTGAATGAGATCAAAAGTTATGTTGGTGATGCCATGTCAGAACTAGTCTTGACTTATGAATTTAGAATAATTTAGAGTCTTGAGGAATGCAGACTTCATATTAAATGTGAACATCCTATATTCCATCCTCATATTCACTTTATAAAGATATCCTATGGACCCTAAACATGTCATTTAATATCACTTTCAAGTTCTAAGCTCTGTTGCTTCCTAAGCAAAATTATGGAATCTATTTTTAAAAGTAAATTGACTGGATTTTATTTAATTAACAACAAAAAGTAATGTTATAAATATAAAGGATGTCTATTTTATTTTGCACTACCCTTAAATATTATTTTAACAGGTTTTTTTTTTAACCATAGATCAATTAATGATTTAAAAAGTCTTTTCAATTTATATGTTGTGGTAATCCTTTTCACGTTCCGCATGTCCAGGGTTCCCATGTCAGGGTTCAGGATCTGGAGAAGGCCGCACACAAATGAAGAGAGACTGCAAAAGCATCAAATTTGGGAATCATGGGGGCCAGGCGTGAGTCCACATCTAGGGAGAGGACACCACCAGCTCTGGCTTTGCTATCCCCTTTTATTAGGTCTAAGTGATACATCCATGTCCTTTAGGTCAGAAAATTCCAACAATGAAATCAACAAGCAAGAATTAACATAAGACTAAAAGTATGGAAGCTTCTTCAATTACCAATGTGTCATCTAAACAATATGTGAATAGTTCATACTTAACATAAGACTGAAGATGGCATCTGCTTTAGCTACCAATGTCTTACCTAAGTGGTGAGTAAACAGATCCATTAAGGTTTGACCAGGTTTCTTGTTTGTTCTATTTACATCTCTACTGGTGAGGTACTGACTGGTTTCCTGCATCTCCCCCCTATCCTTCCACTCTTAAAAATTATGGTGTCTGTAGACCAGAGTCCTAGCTTCAATGTCCAACAGTTTTAAGTCCGATATCGATGTTCAACAGTTGTAAGTCCCAATATCGATGTTCAACAGTTCCTTATGTGTACATGTCCACAATGATATCTGGATGGTGGACAAATGGTGTCAATGCAGGTCTGACCCTCTCTGGTTTGGTCCTGGGCAACCTGCAGTGACGCACAGCTGCTGACTGCCAGCATGGCAAGGCATTTTCAGCGTCCTCCATCTCTGGACTGTTTTTCCTCCTGTCTTCATGGTTGGAGCAGACATGTCAATTCCTCTCTGTTTCAGGAATCCACCTGGTTTTGAAGTTATTTTCTGAAAATACACAAGCATATTCTCCACTAAATGTTAATAAAAGAATTTTTTTGACTTGGGATTCTATTTACTTTTTTCCCAAACGATTTTCCTTTGGGTTACTTTGACATCATGTGTGTTTTTCATGGGCGTCTTACTGTTAGGATTACAAATGAAAATAATTTTTTAAACTAAAAAAATTTTAATATACTTATAAGAATAATTTTTTCTTCCATGATATTGCTCCACTATCCCGCTTTTTTTGAATTAATGGAGGCTCTTGGAAACTTTATAATGCAGTTTTGATAACTTTAAATTTATCATTTTTAGCATAATAGGTTCATCACATGTTAAGCAATCTTACCATGAGATGAACTACTAAAAGAAATTTTAGTTAATACTTTAATAACAGCTTTTTATCCAGTACAATTAAATTTCCTAGAATTTTCACTTATTTCCTTTAGCCAAATTAAATTAATCTGAAAAGCTTCACTGCTATTTTACTATCAAATTTAATACTCTAACAACAATCTTAGCTTATCCTGTAAATATTAATGAAAAGCATTGTTTGCATTCTTGAGTAGGCCCTGAGTATCCTTGGTGCTAGATATAAGGTAGCTGCTGTTAGCCAAGTTTCTGTTTGTTGCCTTGGTCCTGATCTGGGCTGGTCCAAGTCTTTGTCTGTTACCTGGGTCCTGATATGGGCTGGACGTGGGAAGTGAAGCAGCCATGGGGCAGGAGACCTCCCTCAGAAGGGGCGAGTGTTTAAGCCTCTGCAATGCTGGGGAGTGAGGTTCTATGCCCCACCTCTGTTGGCCCCATGTTCTCTCCTGATGGCCCCTCTGCGACTGTGCCTGTCCTAGGTTGTCCCTCCCATGAGGAATCTTACCTGTCTCTGGCTAACCAGCCATCCTCAGGGGCCAAGCAGGGTGATGTGAGGTTCATTTCTGTCTCCCTGGTAGCCTATGCTCCCGTGGCTTCCACACCCAGTGCCTGCCTTGGGATCCCCTTGCCTGCTGGCGGGGCCCCAGCACTTGATCACATATCTTGGGGAACCCAGGTTTTTTCTCCAGGGATGCCCCAGTCCACACCATTGGGAAAGAGACAGATCCATGGTACCAACCACCACAATACTTCAACCTCAGCATGTACAAAAAACTCAGGCAACAGCTGTGGGCAATTAGATTGTGAGAAGAGGATCCCTTCATGGCAAAAGGGCCAACATAGAATGCTCAAGTGCCTATCCAAAAAGGCCATCCACACAGTAGAAAGGATTAGATCCTTTCATGTCATTTTTAAATTGCTGCCAATCATACAAAGATTTAGTTTATAAATAAGTTTGAAATAATTGTACAATATGCTGTTTGTAAAATATCAAAAATTATAATGACATTGTAGAATAATATCATGTAAGGATATTCTTCCCCTAAGCCATGACAATTGAATTTCCAAACTGGCTGTCAATTTCTTTTTGTATAGACAAAGTCTAATTACATGTTTCTGCACCTCTCCTAGGAGCAAGTGGTGATAGTAGATGTGTTATAGATTTTGCTTCCCTTCCTTTGGTGTCTATGCAAGACAGAAGCCTTTCTTTAATTTTGCACACAAAGGAGTGGTGGTTTGAATTTGTGTCATAAAAAAGAGAAGCTGGGTGGCGACACCTATGTAATTATACTTTCTTTCCCCACCCCTGTTGCTCCTGGATGAACTAAGGCATTTGGTATATAGGTGATCAACCCACATAAGGGTTCTTACCCATGAAGGGTCAGGAACATAAGTCAAAAATACTTTCCCATTTTGCCCCAGGTAATATTACCGTACAGTTGATTACTGCTATTATGGCCAGAAAGATGTCCTCAGGCATCTGTTCCATCTTGTTTACCATGCTCTGGGTGGTCTCTGGGCTGTTTGTTATCCTCCTGCTGCTCTTCATCTTCAGTGGGTTGCTTGGAGTCACTGCTCTCTTGTGTCTGAGGTAGCTGATTGTCTGCAGTTGCATGGTGTGGCACTAGGTGCAAGGTCCTCATAGTTCTGGCTAGTTTCCCTTTTGGATCCCTGATGCAGTTTAATATTTATAGCAGGGATCCACACAGGTTTGGAAAATTTTTCTGGAAATATGCAAGCATACCCTCTACCAAAGGTTAATAATGGATTGGGTCCCTTCCATAAACCGGATTTGGGATCCTTCCATTTAACTAGACCATTTTCTTTTGTTATATTCTGGTGCCAATGGGTCTTCATAGTAGTCTTCCCATTTTAATCACCAGTGAAAAAATTTACAGTAATTAAGGCTTGGTGCAGCCTACACACAGGTGATTTTTCCATAATCCCTCCTTTTTGTTTTTCTAGTTGGGATTTTAACCTTTGATGCTGTCATTCAATAATGGCCTGTCCTTGGGAATTATAAGTTATCCCTGTAATATGCTGAATTTTCCACTTTTTACAAAATTCCTGGAATTGACCGCTTGTATAAGCAGGCCCATTAACAGTTTTAATAATTTTTGGAACTCCCATGACGGCAAAAGCAGCTAGGCAATGATTAATAACTTGTTTTGCCATTTCTCCTGTAGATGCAGTAGCCCATAGGACTTTTGAAAAAAGAGACATGTAATGCTCCAAGGCGTCCAAAGGGAGTATAATGTGTTACATCCATTTGCCAAATATGGTCTCTTAACAAACCTTTAGGGTTGACTCCTGTGTTAGGCCCTTGAGGTAGATGTAATACGCAAGTGGGACATTCCTTAATAATCTGTTTTGCCTGTTGTTGAGTGATTGAAAATTGTTTAGACAACATTTTGGAAGGCTGATGTAAAAGCTGATGAGTTCCTGAGGCTTCTTTTAATAAAGCAACCAATTGATCAGCATATGCATTTCCATTTGTTGAAGGACCAGGCAGGACAGTATGAGCCCTGATGTGAGTGATATAAAAAGGATATTGTCTCTGTTGTACAATCTGCTGAATTTGTTTAAATAATAAAAATAAACTTTGGTCACTAAGCCATTTCAACTGGGTAGTTTCAATTCTTTTTTTTAAATATTTTTTTATCTTTATTGTTCAATTTATTAATTACATTGTTTCCCCTTTTTTATCCCCCTATATCTCCCCTCCACCCTGTACCTATCCCACCCTCAACCCTGACCTCTCCTTCCCCACTATCCTCTTCCATTGTTGCAATATCTTTGTCCAGGATCTTGCTGAACTTCCTACAACCCTTTTCTCCCCAAGAATTGTCAGTCCATTCCCTCTCTATGTCCATGATTCTGTTATATTCACCAGTTTTTCTTGTTCATCAGCCTATCAATTCACTTGATTTTTATGTTCATTTGTTGATAGATGTGTATTTGTTGTTCATAATTTATATTTTTACCTTTTTCTTCTTCCTCTTATTAAAGAATATCTTTCAGCATTTCATATAATATTGGTTTGGTGGTGATGAACTCCTTTAGTTTTTTCTAATCTGCGAAGCACTTTATCTGGCCTTCAATTCTGAATGATAGCTTTGCTGGATAGAGTAATCTTGGTTGTAGATTCTTGCTATTCATTATTTTGAATATTTCTTGCCACTCCCTTCTGGCCTGCATCGTTTCTGTGGAGAAATCCGCTGACAATCGTATGGGTGCTCTCCTGTAGATAACCAACTGTTTTTCTCTTGCTGCTTTTAATATTCTCTCTTTTTCTTTTGCTCTTGGCAATTTAATTATGATACGTCTTGGTGTAGTCCTCTTTAGATTCCTATAATTTGGGGTTCTGTGTACTTCTTGGGCTTTTAAGTCAGTTTCTTTCACCAGGTGGGGGAAGTTTTCAGTCACTATTTCTTCAAGTAGGTTTTCATTAACTTGCTCTCTCTCTTTTTCTGGCACCCCCATAATTCGGATGTTGGCATGCTTGAGGTTGTCCCAGAGGCCCCTTACACTATCTTCAATTATCTGAATTCTTTTTGTTTCTTGCTTTTCCAGCCGAGTGGATTTTGCTTCGTTGTATTTCAAATCTTTGACTTGGTTCTTGTGGCCCTCTGGACTGCTTTTAGGACTTTGTGTAATATTTTTTATTTCAGTCTTTTTATGCTTGATTTCTAGTTGGTCCTTCTTCATATCCGTAAGGGTCTCATTCATATCCTCAGAGGTCTTGTTCATTTCCTTGAGGGTCTCATTCTTTTCCTTGTAAGTCTCATTCATTTCCTGGTTGGTCTTGTTTATTTCTTTGTAGTTCTCATCAAGTTCATCAGCCTTTTCTAGGAGCCTCTTGAAAAGCCTTATAACCGTGGTTTTGAACTCTATGTCTTGTCTTCTTTTCTCCTCCATTTCTTTCACACCTGATTTCTTTCCATATCTCTGCATGGTGGCTGCTTTATGTAGTAGATGTCCTCTAAGGGTCAGTGACACAGCCTCCCAAGTTATTGGAGATGGGTACTTTTACTTCAATCCTTTATGGGTTGTACAGTATTTTTTAATTTAAACCCAGATTGTTGTTGTTAGCCCTAGGAGGGCTTGACCTCCAGGCCAATTGGCTGTGAAGGGAGACTGTGTTCAGGTTGAATGCGTGGAGTCTCTGAGTTGTGCAGGCAACCTCAGTGTCAGCTATGTCCTATGAGGCGCTCGCGTGTGCGCAGGTCTCTGTTGGATGGGGATGGCTGAAGGCACCTCCAAGAGAAAGCCGCTAGTCTCTTCCCCTTGCCAGTCAACTCCGCCTCTCCCCAAATGAGTCTGCACACCCAAAGTCCAGCCCAGGGTTGTAAAACAGATGGTTTCCAGGACCAGGAGACAAGTTTCCAGGGAGCAAGTCGCGCGTTTGTGCACAAACTTCTTTTCCCAGCTACCCAGTTTCTCCGCAGACTTGGAGACCTCTGCTGTGCCTGGCTTCCAGGGTGCGTCCCCCGGACCTGGGACCTCGCCTGGCACTGGGGAATCCGTGCAGTGGGATGTCTCTGCCTGCCCCATTGGAGAAATCCAGCCGGGGTTGCTGCTCCAGCCCTACAGCCCGCACGCTCGACCAGGATGGCTCCTAACCTGTTTCTGTCTTCAAGGCTGCGCTCCTGCCGCTCTTCTGAGTCTCAGTGTCCCACCTTTACTTTTATTTGTGGAGTTTTCACTCAGCCAGCTTTCAGGTGATTCTGGGTGATGTTTGTTTTGTTGTTATGTTGTAGTTTTTAATCGTTGTGCGGGGCAGAACAATAGGTGTTTACCTATGCCACCATCTTGGTTCTCCTCTGGTAGTTTCAATTCTATTCACTAAGTTTGCAGCGGGAGAGGAATTAGAAACAATATTAAGAGGCTTTTGGAAGTTCTGCAATGCAGCCTTAATAGCTTCAAGTTCAATTCTTTGTGCAGAAATATGACTGGTCAATATGACTCAATCTGAATTTATTGTATGATAGACAGCTTTCCCATTAGATGATCCATCAGTAAAAACATTAAAACCCCAGGAATACGTACCTGTCTAGTATTTTTTGGTATAAAGATGGAGATATTATATAAAAATTGTAGTAATTTATCTTTTAATAGGTGACAGCTAAGTTCCCCTGAATATCCACTTAACACAATTTGCCAATTCATATCAGTCTGAAATAACATTTCTAATTGCTTCCCAGTGAAGGGGAGGTAGAGACACTGGAGCTCTTCCCCTCTAAGCTGTTTACAGCATTTTTTAATTTGAAATAATAATTGGGCTATTAGTTCTACATATGTAACTGCAGTTTTAGAGGACTGATCCCCTAGGTGGGCCCATTCAATAATGGTAAGAGAATTATTATACTGAAAGATGACTCCAGTGGGACTATATGCAGTGGGGTTAATTTGTCCCAATAAAGTCAATTCGGGCTGGACCCGTGTTACTTGGGCTAAGGAGATTGCCTGCTCAACTCTTAGCAACTCCTTCCTAGCTTTATCTGTTAAAGTTCGAGTAGAGGAAAGATTATAGTTTTACCTAAGTAAATTAAATAAATTTGTCCTTTCTCCTGTAGAGATCTTCAAATAAGTTCTTAACTAGTTAATGTCCCCTAATAATTTCTGAAAGTCATTTAAAGTTTTATGACAATCTTTTCTTATCCCCACCTTCTGAGGCATAATGCATTGGTTTTCAATTACAATCCATAAGACATTTGAAGGAAACCTCTTTTTATTTCCTTCCAAAATAAATTTTAGAGTTCATAGAGTTTCATTTAAAAATCTTTGTTAGATGAAGCAATTTCTCTTAAGGTTATGATGACCACTAGTATAGATTAGATTTAATATTTTAATAACAATCCTCAGATTATCCTGTAAATACCAGTGAAAGAGATTTTGAAATTTTTCAAATTTCTCCTTTTTATTAAGCTAGAATTTTATTTTTATTTTTAAAAGATTATTCCCTTAGGTTTATTTGCACCCACAGAGGGACCATGGGAAGGCTTCAGTAACTTTCTTAGAAGACTCATTTAAATTGCTTACAAAGACATTAGCTTATTCAAAGTAGGGGGTTGGCCTTTGTCATTTCCCAGATGGTGGTGGCCCCCCATGTGATCATGTGCTTGTCATGGTGGTTGTCTCATCCCCTCTTTAACAGACAATCAAAATAACATTGCAGACAAATCTCACTAGCTGTTTTTGGCCTTTATTAGAATCATTTATAAAAACATTGGCTTTTTATTTTGCTGGAAACCTTAATTTTAATTTAAAAAATAATTCATTTAAGTAATTAAAGTAAGCATCTTCATTTAAAAATTAAAGCAAATTTCACAAGCTGGAAATGCTGCCCTACCTATAGCTCAATTAAGAATGTAGACGGCTAACAAATTCAGGCAGTAAATAAATAGTGGCTTCTAATCTGTTTTTTAGATTTTACTTAAATTCAGTTACCTATAAAAACATTGGCTTATCAATGTAACTTAATTTATAAGACTTTGATTATATTTTAAAAAGCTAATTTATAAAGTAATTTAAGTAGGTATCTTCATTTAAAAAAAGAAACTTATTCAGTAAAGTTTAGGCATCTTACTTATTGGTTCTTATTTAAGAGTCCGCTGTTCAAAATTTGGCTATATTTAAGTACTATAGTTATGGTACTTTATTTTGCCCTTCTTTAGAGGCAAAACTTTCATAATACTTAATATATGTATATAAGTAAAATATATTGATTACTTTTATTTGATAATACTTTCTATGTAACTTCAACTATAATTTAAGAGAGAACAGACTTTTGAAAACATTTCTGGGCCCTTGAAATGTCCAAAAGTTACCCTCAAAGTCTTGAAATATACTTGGAAAGATCAAATATACATATCTATCTATATCTATATCTATATCTATATCTATATCTATATCTATATCTATATATATATAGATATAGATATATATAGATATGATTTACAGATCATGTACTTAAATTATTTTTAAAGAATATCAATTAAATTTAAACTGGATCATAGAATTAATTCTCCTTTTTAAATTTAGACCAACAAGTAAAATATTTTGTATTTCTAATTACCAGAGAAAACATAACTTTTTTCCCCCAAAAAACAAGTTATATTTTAGGCATTTAATTACCACATTTATATAATTTCTCCCAATTTAATTTGCACTTTGAATTTTTAAAGTTGGAAAGTTAAACATTTAGCAGTTCCTAAATTAATAATACTTCACATTTCTAAGAAAAATACAAGACATTATCAATTAATAGCTTCAATTCTGTCCTATAGGTTTTTCTCATGAGGAAGCAAATTTAAACTTTTGATTTTTATTTGCCAGTGGCTCTGGGAAACCAATTTTGGTTTTTTCAAATGTAAATTACCACATTCTTTAAAGATGGCTGCTGGCAGGAACTAGGTCTACCTTTGTGCTAGGGGAAGGGCAACTACCCTTCTCGCTCCATTAACAAAGGGCATAGCCAGTTACCTGAACTATTTAGATCTTTATAATTAATACATTATGTATCTATATTTCAACAAATTTTGGAGTTTCAAATCCAATTCCAATTATTTTAAGGCATTTACTTTGGATAAATTCTTTTGTAACACAATTTACTGATTTTCTTGAAGGCCTTGAGTTAGCCTTTTAAGACCCTTCATTAGCATTTTGAAAAACCACTCTTTTATTATTGAAATGATAGTCTTCTCCAGGACTAACTGGAATTTCTTTTCTTAGGTTCATATCCGCCATCTTTCTTAGGTTAAAAGTCTCTGGTTTTTATTCTGTACATAGCAAAAGGTTAAGTTCAGCTTTAAAAAATTCTATCTAAAATGTCTCAATTTGAACAACTGCGCATGTCTTAGTTTTAAAACCATCCTTTTCCTTTACAAGTGTACAGAAATTCCCGGTGCATTTATAGATTTTGTAAAAGTTTTAAGTCACTAAAACTGGAAAAAACATGGTTAAAATAAGACCCTTTTGTAATGGCCTTCTGGGGGTGGCGTCCATATTGGATTGCCACATGCCTTCCTTCCCCCACATCCTGCTTACTTCAGGGGAAAGCATCAGCAACAGATCTGGCTGAATTTCTTTTCATGCTTAAAAGATAGACAGATCTTGAACTTTCTTTCTTTTTTTGCTTTCTAAAGTAATAACTAACACCCAATTTGACCAAGATTTGCATTTCCCTGCTAATTCTTTTATAATTTTTAAATACCTTAAGCATTCTCATTGTGAGAAGGCAGATAGCCCTGCCCTCTTTTGCCACCTTTGAAATTCTCTGCACCAGCGGCGGTTTAAGCAGTGGAGTATCAGTTCTCTTTACAGTTTTTAGATTCCAAATACAAGCTAAGATTTTAATTTGAACAAGAAACCACATTATTTTATAATCTAATTCTTCCCCATTAGCCTGGTTTAGAAAGATGTTCCCACCCTACTTACAGACCGCAGCTCTGCAGTTAGTCTGTGGGCTTTGTGTACAGTGAAATTTTCCCACCTTTTCTTGGTGTATTTCCTCCTTTGCTCTTTTAGGCGAAAAATATCATGAAAGAAAAAATTATTTCTGACCTGGGAACCCTGGACATGCGGGACTTGAAAAGGATCACCACAATTGGTGCCTGACCTGCAAACTTCTGGAGGCTGGGGTTTCCCCGGCGATGGAGGAAGCCAAGCTTTCTGGCCTAGGCCTCCACTCAATGCTGTAAAGTTTCAATTACAGGAGATACATAAATCCAACAGAAATGGCAGCAGCCATGGAGCTAGAGAGAGCAAAGGCTAGGGTTCCCTGGGTGATGGAGGAAGCCAAGCTTCTGCAGCCCTACCACCTAGGCCTCTACTCTAGGCTACAAAATTTCAATTATAGAATTTAAATAAACCTAAACAGAAATGGCTGTCTGCACAGAGCCAACAGAAAGATTGGCTCTGCTCCAGGCTACAAAGTTTCAATTGTAGAACATAAATAAACCCCAGATACCAGGGCCTCTGCTTGGGTTGCTGGGGGGGGGGGGAGGGGGATGGCCAGCCTGCCAACCATCACAGGCCCCTTGCCCAGGCTGCCCCACTACCTAAGGATCTGGGACACTCTTCAGGGCAAACCAGCTGGCCCCTACCTGTGCACCAAGCCTTTAGAGTAATATGTAGACTGACCATCACTCCAACACACAAGAGGGCTTCCCCCACATTGTCCAAGATCCTTCCCCCATGTGGACACAGATGGCCACTACAAGATGGCCAGCAGGGGAGGACAATTGAAAGGTTTAAGGCCTGCGAGGGAGGGCAGTTGTGGGCAATCAGGCCAGCAAAGGAGGGCAATTGGAAAGGACCAGGCCTGCAAGGGAGGACATTTGGAGGCAATTAGGGATGACCAGGCCTGCAGAGGAGAAAAGTTGGAAGCAAACAGGCTGTCAGGGGAACAGTTAGACATCAATTAGGCTGCAGGGTAGTGGTTAGGGCTGTGATGGCAAATCTATGACATGCATGTCAGCACTGACACACGTAGTCATTATTGATGACACGTGGCCACATGCAGTTGCATACAGAGAAGTATGGGGCCACATGCTGAGAAGGACATTTCAGCCTCAGCTACTGCACAGCCAGGTGCAGTAGTAGAGGATGAAACATTTGCTGTAGTGTAGTGTAGATACTGTGTGCCAGAGGTCTGTAGGGCAAAACAACAGAACTTTGGCACAGAGCGTCTAGTTCTGGGCCTTCCGGGTAGGCTGTTAGGGGATCTTTGACCTCACTTCTAGCCAGTGGAGTGGGAGCAGCAGAATGCCACGGAGGAAGCATCACTGGGGGCCTTGTGATCGCCATTACCAGCAACCACACAACCACAGGAACCATCATCCAACCTACTGTTCTGGGGTGTCCTGGATTTCTAATTGATCATCATTATTGAGATAAGTGAGGGGGAGGCTGGGAGAGGCGAGGGCCTGTGCTATGGGTGCCATTTCATGCCATTAGAAATAGCTGCAGCCATTTTAATTTATATAAGGAATGCCATTTTGCAGCATAGTGCAGACTCCATTTCACCACTATTCCTGTTGTGCATCCTTATTAACCCCTATTTCTGCTTATTAACCGTGTCCTTTCCTAAAAGATAGTTACATGTGCCATCTTGTGGTCAGTTAGGCTAGTTAAACCCTAATTGCCTGCAGGGCTAACAGGCTATCTATTATTCTATATTCTATCACTGGCCCCCTAATAGAGAACCAAAAAAATAAAAAATAAAAAAAAACAAGGTTAAGTAAGGGAAGTGGTAGTAGCAGTAACCAATCCTTTTAAGAGACATGGACCAAGATGTATGGGATTACAGAAAAAATGGCAGATCATTTTGCGTTCATGTACTGAAACAGTAGTAAACAGAACGTGGATTATAAATAGACATTTTGAAACTAATCATTCCCAGCTCTTGAAAAAAAGTGAGGATGAAAGAAAAGAATACATTTCCAGGTAGCTACACCTTTATAAGAGCCAATCTAATTCCATCCTTAAATTTATAAAAGGCTCTACAAATTTAACATCTGCAAGTTTGAGCATTGCTCTCTCCATAGCTAAGTATGGAAAAGTACTCAGTGAGGGAGAATTTATTAAAGATACTTTTCTAAGATGTGCACCAGTTCTATTTCATGATATGCAGAATGAAGATGCAATTATTAAGAGAATATCTGAGTTACCACTCAGATATCATAAAATATCATAAAGACCAAATAATGAGACTGAACACAAACATACATCAATTCAAGAGAGACATAAGTAATTGTAAATATTTTTTGATCACTCTTGATGAAAATACTGATTTCACATCACATGCTCTGATGGCCATTATTGGTCAATATTTTAATGGTCTCACAATGAGAGAAGAGCTGATAAAGTTAGTATCAGTGCCAACAAATACATCAGGAAGCAAAATATGTAAGGTTGTTATACAAACATTCTGTGACCTAAGCATTAATATCTCTAAAGTTGTGTCAGTGATGACAGATGGGGCACCAAACATGGTGGGGAAAAAAGTTGGATTTGTCAAATTTTTCACAGAAGCTATTGGACATCTGATTGTGCCTTTTCATTGTATTAGCTGTCAGGAGGTTTTATGTGCCAAGGCAGGATTCACCGATTTAAACGACTTAATGTCAGTTGTTATAAAAATAGTTAGTTTACTAGCTGCTCATCCCCTTCACAAGTGAGAATTTTCTGCACTTTTACTGGAGGCTCATTCCACCTACAGTGGACTGCTGATGTACAATAATGTAAGATGGCTGAGCTGAGGCAAAGTTCTTGAGCACTTTGTGGAGTGCTTTGAAGAAATTAAGGTATTTCTTGAGGATAAGGATCTGGAAACTTTTCTCAGCTCAATGGTGATAAGTGGGTCAACACCCTGATATTTTTTACAGATCTCTCTGTTCATATTAATGAACTGAACTTAAAGTTACAATGTTTTGGTAGAAGTATTGACATTATGTTTGGATACATAAAAGCTTTTGAAAGTAAACTTAAAATTTTCAAGAGAGATATAGAAACTAAAACTTATAAATATTTTCCTTGAGTAACAAAGTATTTTGAGAAGGCCAGTGCAGCTGTACAAAATGAAATGGAACCCTTACATATAAAGTACCAGCATGTTTTAGACTCTTTACTTGACCAGTTCAGTGATAGATTTAATCAATTTAGAAGCCTAGAACAGACCATAAAAATAATTAAGTATCCTGATGTAATAGTCTAAAGTAGTTTGGAATTAAATGGTTTCCAATGGATTCAAATTCATGATTTGGAGATGCAACTTGCAGAATTTCAAGACAGCATCTGGGCTCAGGTGTTTGTCAACTTGAGGTCAAAGCTTAAGAATCTGGAAAGGTGCTACTTGGAGAATCAAGAGGAGTGCCACTACGAACAGGAAATTTGGAGTGCCTGGAACTGATTACCAGACACTTTTAGCATCCTGAAAAATATAGCAATGGCTTTACTCACAATTTTTCCCTCTATGTACTTTTGTGAGACCTTATTCTCAGTGTTAAATAATATCAAATCAACAAAAGAAACACATTGACAGATGAAGTTAGTAGCGCTTGCTTGGGCTTGAGGTGTACAAAATACCAACCTTCAATTGAAGCTTTAGCCAATTAAATTCAGCAACAAAAAGTCACTAATAGGAAGGTTAGTTAAAGAATTCCCTCTCCCCCTCACTTATCTTAGTTCACGGCACCCCACAGAAGTTAAATATTATTTAGACCAACAAAAGAAACCGACTGATAGATGAACAAAAAAGTCACTTAAGCAGGTAAGTTAAATAATTAGTTTTTGGTTTATTAAATACAGGTATATATTAAAATTGTACATTTTTGTTAGTTAAGCTATAAATATCTCGAAATTTTTTTTCTCAAAGTGACACACCACTTTTACTTTTGCTCCAACCATGCCAATGTCAATGCAGTAAAAGAGACAAATATCTTCCTTTGACCATGATGAAAATAGATTTGATTTATCAAATAACCTACAAGAGTCTCAGGGACACCCACAGATACATACATGAAAAACTGCTACCCTCAATTTTAGAGCTGGACCTGAGTTGCTTTATCATTTGTCCTTTTTAATTGTTCTCTACATGTAGAATTTTCTCATTGTCTCTTGAATTTTTCACATTGCAGTTTCTATTAAGATTTCAAATGTGTGCACATCATTATATGTCATCTTTCTAGAATCTTCTCTAGTATGTCCTACGGTTACATATACATTATGTAAGAATTCTATTTATATGTTCTTCTGGATTCTTGCTATGTAAGCTTTTGGGATCTTCTCTACTTAGGTACAGGACACCTGTGAACCTGAGATCAGGCAGAGCTGCTTGAGTAACCCAACCTCAAGCCCATGTCTTTATTAATTTTCTTGATGAAATACCTAAGTTTTGCACACTCATTTCTTCTAATAGCTATTTCTTGCACTTTCAAGGAGGTTTGGTGGCCTCTTAGATTGTCATCTTAAGCAACTGAATAGTGGCAGGGATAATATATTTGAGCATAAGAACACACTACTTTCTAAGTGGGATGAAATTGGCTTCCTGACAAAGTGTCATTAGGAGAATTCTTCCCATCCTCCATGCATTTTATAAGGTTTATCAGTTTCTCACGTTTACGGTCCTTAGTTCATCTTGCCAATATTAGAGCCCAACCCCAACAGTGGCCTGTTCTGGGAAGCAAACATTTTAAGAGACATCGTGCTTGAAAGTAAAAGACTTCAATCGCATTGCAGAATACATACTGCTGCCAACTGTGACCATCAGCTTCTACGCTCTGCTTTGGTGACAGTTAATATCATGTGAAATGAAAAGCAACTGTACCTTATCTATTACTTACATTTGGATGAATTTAAATAGGACCATAATGATATCCTGTCTCTCAAAATTAAGGTTGTTTTTCTTAACCTGCTATTTCTGATGGCTGCACTGGTAAAGGAACTCCCAGACACTGGATATAGAATCTTGTCATGATTTTTCTCCCTGCTTTCTGCAATTTACTGTAGAAAGATTTCACATCTTTAAGGCAATAGTGATTTAAAAGGTGATAAGTTTCACTTGATACTGATTTGAAACTTCCAAATAATAGATAGATAGGTAGATAGATAGTGTTAGTAAATGGATCATAACAATATAATGTATTCCACATTAAGTTTGATATAATTTATAATTAACCATCTTATTTTATTCAACACCTCTTTGGTTTTTATTCTTTCAGAATTACATGAAAAATGTAATTCCAAGACCGTTTACTCAGTAGATGTTATTGATTAATATGTTATTTTGAAGCACAAAAATAAAATTAATTGGTTAACAGTTAATGGGTAAAAGTGAACCCTGTAAATTATTCTTAGAGCTATTTTTTTCTGTTATTCTACTTTTAAATTTACTATTAGTAATGATTTTTAAAATTAATTATGATTAGAAGCATTTTAGGACTTAAAATAAATATAAGTACATTCACTTTGAATTATGAACATATGCTTTCATGCCATAAGTATTCCCAAAATACCACTGATATTAAGGGGAAAATAAGCTGTTACTGTCTTAAAATATACTCCTTTGTTGAGTTCACGCTCCTAACCCTTTAGAGTGTTGACAGCCTGTTATTTTTTTATATGTGCCATCTTTATCCAGGAAACTGAAAGAATAACTAATTATATCTTTCTTCAAATAAGTACAGCAGAATAGCTTTTGTTCAACACAGTGTTAAGTCTCTTCAAGGGACTGTTGAATGACTTAATAATTTACTATGAAATGTGTACGAGTTTGTGTTAGTGTACAGCCATTTTAGTGGCATGGGTATATGATTATATGTTATATCCTATTATAAATGTAATTGTACTTGGAATAATTTTAGAGGGTGTATCTCTGGTTTAGCTTGTACATTTTTGGTTTGATAGACATGATAATTACTGATCTTAAAGTTTGTTCAAATGTGGCTGGGAAAGGGCAGAGGAGTGAAGAATTAAATTGAAGGTCATAAAAATAAACCTATTAACAAAAGCATAATGATTTCTAGAATAATTCATTTATCTCTTCTCTATAAGTTTCTATCTATCTATATAAAAGCCTAAGCAACCAAAAAACTGAGCAACCAGTTGACCAGATGATCAATGCACTGGATCAGTCTCCCTCCTGTCTGGATCGGGCCTGTGGGGATCAGGCCAAAATCAGCTACATGACATCCCCCAAAGGGTCCTGAATTGCAAGAGGGTGCATGCCAGGCCAAGGGACCCCTAGTCCTATATAATAAAAGACTAATATGCAAATTGACCAAACGGCAGAACTACTGGTCACTATGACACGCACTGACCACCAGGGGGCAAACGCTCAATGCAGGAACTGCCCCCTGGTGATCAGTGTGCTCCCATAGGGGGAGCGCTGCTCAGCCAGAAGCTGGGCTAATGGATAGTGAGCACAGTGGTGGTTGCAGGAGCTTCTCTCACCTCTTCTACCACAGCAGCACTAAGGATTTCCGACTGCTAGCTTAGGCCAGCTCCCCATAGGCACTGGGCCTAAGTCGTTAGGTGGACATCCCTCAAGGGCTTACAAACTGTAAGAGGGTGCAGGCTGGGCTGAGGGACCTCCCCCCACCCCTGGAGTGCACGAATTTTGTGCACCAGGCTTCTAGTTTTATAATAATTGGACTACTAATAATAGTTTTTATAAAAGACTATACTTTATAACCACTGACATCCTGGAAGAAGATAAATGTTGGTGTCAAGTTTGAGTAACTTGTCCAGACTTCAATAACTTGACAAAGCCATGATTGAAATGTGAACTCAAATAATAGTATTTTAGGTCTCTTGAACATATTACTGTACTTACACTAATAATATTTTATATCTGCTTTATTACAATTGTTATGTTTAATCAGGAATGTCCTTCCTGCTGTGAGATAAAGGACTATTTGGGTACTGATGTTATTCTCATTGGTAAGAAGCATTTTAGTGGTTACATTGATCCAGAAACAGCACATGCTAAATTACCCTTTTTTACATCAAACTTCTTGACAGTAAGAACTGGGCTTTTATATTTTCAATGTATCTGCATCATAGCCCTTTTTTTTTTTTGTCTACCTATAGTGTACTAGATCAAAAATATTTGTTGGATTACCACACAATGGTTAATATTAAGGCATTTTTATATCAAATATGAATGACTATTTTCTTTCTTTTTTGAAATATATTTTTATTGCCCTAAGCAATTTGGCTCAGTGGATAGAGTGTTGACCTGAGGAGTGAAGGATCCCAGGTTTGATTCTGGTTAAGGACATGTACCTTGGTTGTGGGCACATCCCCATTTGGGGTGTGTAGGAGGCAGCTGATCCATGTTTCTCTTTCATCGATGTTTCTAACTCTCTATCCCTCTCCCTTCCTCTCTGTAAAAATATCAATAAAATATATTTTTTAAAAAGAAGTATATTTTTATTGATTTCAGAGAGGAAGGGAGAGGGAGTGAGAGATAGAAACATCAATAATGAGAGAGAACCATTAATCAGCTGCCTCCTGCATGCCCCTACCTGAAACCTGAGCATGTGACCTGATCAGGAATCAAATAGATCGACGCTTAACCACTGAGCAGAACAATAATATTATATATATAAATAATATTATATATTATATATATATATATATATATTCTAGCATTCTAAAAGTCTTAAAACATGACCCTGTATAAAAAAAAACAGATAAAATTTTATAGAATAAAATACAAAAAATTATTTTTACACTTTCAATATCTACTGGCTACTTCAGTATACTGGAATCGCATACATAGATAATTAATTTTAGAAACATCATCAAATAAAATATTCATACTTAAATATGTACTATTTAGAAATGTAGATAAAATATTTATATAGCTGAATGGTGTTAGACAAAGTATTACTATTAAATTTATTATTTTAAAAATACTGATAAGACATTTATTAAATCTTAACCTTATGTCAATCATCATATAATTGTGTAAGCTGAACATAAATGAATAATCATTCATATAGGAGTACACTGATGCCTCAAGAGAGAAAGTAACTAACTCTTCAAGTTCATACAATTAGTGGAAAAGTGGGAATTTTAGCATAGCCAAACTTAATTCAGAATCATTTTTACTTTTTAAAGAATCTGAACAATATTTTCAAATGACAAGAACTCAAACTATACAGAATTATAAAAGTCACAATTTTTTCTCCCAAGACAATGATTATTTAGAGCTTTTTACTATATAGTTATCTAAAAGAAAAATATTACAATATATTTTACAGTATATTAATGGTACATGTACATATATAATGTACCCTTTTATATACTAGGATCATATCTAATAAATGTAATTATATATCACATATTTTAATATGTCTATATATCTACAGATGTTATATATCTTTCTCTTATTATATGCACAGATATACAACATTTTAATAATAGCGTTATGCAATTTTAATGTATAGATAAATCTAAATTATCTTTTTTCATTATTCATTAACTTTTAGTTAGTTTCTCCTACTATTTTATATTTTTCTACTCCTATCTATACTGGAATAAACATGAGTTAATTTTGTTTTCCACTAAATGCACCTCTATTACCTAAATAAAAAGGTTGAGATAACATGATATATAAAGTTTTATTTAAATTATTTTATCAACAAAACAAATAAATATAGTAGCAGTTGTGCAAAGTCCTGTTATCTGCCTTATCTGAGTGATGAATATATGAAGGTTTGTTGTTAACATTTTGGCATGTGTGTTTAAATATTTTATAACAATAAAAGTGGCAACTTATTTTTAGGGAAGAAACAAAACTCTCCACAAATTCCCATTATCTTCATAGTAACATAGGACATTCAAATGTGGCCATGTTAGATTATGTCTAGGGGAAAATGTAAGTGATGTGAATATACATGTTAGGAGCTGTACATTTCATGGGAAATGAATTTTGAGAAAGGATTTTATAAAGAAGTATGATACTAATGAACTGAGTTTTGGAATGAGATAGTGTCATTCAAGTGAAAAGAATTTGGTGAAGAATATTTTGAAATAACTGGGGACAGTAAAATAAATGATAAGATATTAACATTAGTGCAAATGACTCAAAGAAAGAAAATGTGTGTTTTTTCCAATTAAAACTTTTGAAAGTATGTTTTTATTACTTTCAGACAGAGGAAGGGAGGGAAGATAGAAACATCAATAATGGGAGATAATGAGAGAATCCCTGATCGGCTTCCTCCTGCATGCCCCTGACTGGGAATCAAGCCCTGACTGGGAATCAAATTGTGACCTCCTGGCTCCCGTACTGGCGCATAACCACTGAGTCACACTGGCCAGGCCTCAGCTATTTTTACATACAATTAACAAATCACATTTTGTAATTTTAAGGTTTACAGTGTGCTGATTGTTATACGTCTGTACAGGGTGTCCCAAAATATATATATATATATATATATATATATATATATATATATATATATATATAGTGAATAATTATAAAGCTAGTATTTATTAAAATACATTTCATTTTCCTAATATAATAAAATCTACACAGTGTGTATACATTTTGGGGGGGAGCTCTGTATATTGGGAAACTATTACCACATTAATATTAGTTAACACCTTCATCACCTCACATAATTACTTTTATTATTATTATTATTATGGGGAGGATATTTAAGATTTACTTATTTAAAAACTTTCATGTATATTTATAATACTGTACCAAGAAAGAATATATGATTATTTTGAAGAACCTTGTTCTTTCTTCATATTTTATATCACTATAATCCTATTTATCATTTTTATCTATATCATATATAGAATCATAACCATATATATTTATGTATATACATGTTGCATGTGAACTATATGCTGGTTTTAGCCTACTGTGGTAACATGTAGCTGATTTATGCATAGCTGCTGTCAATTCATAAAGCTTAGCACACATTTCTGCTGTCATCATGACGAGTAGTAATGTGTTGTCATGCCTAGTGGGACAGCTATTTTTCTGAGTCTATGAATTGTGATAACAATGGCACCATCATGACTTCTAAACCTTTATGGCAATCTCACACCTGTGACTTAAGGGATTACCATCTCTCCAGTGAAGTCTAAACACTCAAAGGCCAAGGACATTTGCAGAGGAACTGAGAGGATTTGCTCTTGTGATTGCACATACTCAAACATTTTAGGCTTGAAATGTTATTAAAATGTACTTGGCATACTCTCCTGACCAGTGTGTGTGTGTGTGTGCGTGTGTGTGTGTGTGTGTGTGTGTGTATGCATATTTGTGTGATTTTGTAATATTTGAAATATCTCCACCTAAAAATCTGCATGTAGCAGATTGAAGATTAAATATGATAGTGTATAAGAAAGTATTGCAAATGCTACTCATCTACAGCAAAATCCCTCCATTGGTTTCAATTTAATCTGAATCGTCTTTCTTCCTCAACAATAAATTATCCTCATCTTTTCAGCTTCCCTCCCTAAAGCCTTCAGGACTGAATATTGCTCTGCATTGCTTATACCTGCTCCTTATGCTTTAAAAGTCTTAACAACATATTCCTATTGGTGTATATTCTACAAGCTGAGGCAACTGACTTTAATTACTCAACCCTAAGAGTGGTAGAGTGTATTAATTTAAAAGTAACATTTATTAATTATGCATCATAAATCAAGTTGTACTTTACTTTTTCTCCCAGTAGAAAAATGAACTACTAGTGTACTAGATCGCACAGATTTGACACCAGAACCTTAGGTTAGTGGTAAGCTGCTTGTAGTTCAGTGGCTGAAGTGGTTTTCAAGTGCCTAAGGATTATCTCCGTTCATTTAAATGGTTTCTGCTTAGAAAGTTAACAGCTGAGTGCATTTTGAGTAAAATACTCGAGGAAATGGCTGATAAAAATATCAATTTCATATATCTGCTTGAAGGAGATACATATCTGTTCTTTCTCAAACCACTGTTAAGCTGTCATCCATATGCTTATCACAGAAACAATTATCTCACAGTATTTTTATCTCCAGACGTTTTCCTGACCAGACTGAAAGAATCTGTGGAAGCAGCCATTCTCTTCATTTGTTTTAAGGAGGACTGTGCTGGTTCTCAGATGAGGAATCCACTTACACACAATATTAATATCTATAAATAGTCCTGAATGCATTTGCTATATAGAGACCATTCCATACATATGGAGAGATATTGTGGTAAAGCCAAAAAAACAACATAGCAAGAAAGAGATACTAACCTTTCCTTTGAATATTGTCTCTCTCTCTTGTTTATGAAATTGTCAACTGTTGAAATTCTAGTAATTTTTTTAACATCTTCTAATTACTCAGAGTTTCCTTAAGAAACTTAGTAGCTAAGTTGTGGGAAAGGGACATTTGGTTGGAGAGCAGGGAAGAATGTGTTAAGTGAGTGGGGTGCTGAAATAGTCTGGCCTGCATAGGGTGCCAAAAAGCAATTGTAAGATAAGGGAGCAAATGCAATATAAAGAGAAAAAAAGAGGGAATTATTATGTAAAGTAACAAAATGTAATCTGCGGGTTGTCTTATATGAACTACACATTTGTAGATTGAGCTTTCCAGGCTTAGTGAATGATGTCAAATTTTTTTTTTTTTTTTGCACATTACCTGGTTACAAAATTTTAAAGACTTTTTATGGAAATCAAATGAACATTAAAAGTCCTATAGAAGCCTAGGAAATTTTTATATCCTACTGATATCTTTCTGTTTCATTATGGTTTCTAACAGCATTCAATTATTTTCCTTTTTATTAATAAAAACAAAATATTTTAGAATAAATATAATTACCAAAAATATAATGTACTTGGGCTTTTATAAATAATCTGTACAGAAGATCCTGGATATTTATGAAATGTGTATGTATTTTGTTAACTACTAAATTTTTCAAAAACATTATTACATTTGCTTTACTTCATGAAATGCAACAAAATACAATTAAAGAATTAAAATGATCCCTTTAGACACTTGATGATTTTATAAGTACAAGGTAAGATATTATTTATTCATCAAAATGTTTATTAGTTTTTCCCCAGAAGCAATATTTTTAGAAAATTTTCCTTCCCTTAACTTCCATCACCAAAACTAGCCCTTTAGAATATTTCACACAGAAAATATACAGATTATTGATATGTGTCATTATCAAGAAAATCAATTTAAAGTCCATGTGGTGGAGAATCTCTTTATTTATTAGTGAGGTGACTGACTTTCACACATTATTTCACAGTATCAGAAATTCAGTCTTATATATGAATAAAATGACACATCATTGTACATAATGAAACATTAAGAGGGGTTCAGAGTGAGTGAAACAGAAAATGCTACATCAATTCCTGTGGGTGCTCTATGCTACCTGTACTTAGAATAGTTATGTGTAGGCTTGGGAGGGTAAAATTTCCACTTTCTCCTGCCTCTCTCAAGTAGAATTCTCAAATGTTTGTGTCAGTGTTTTATCCAGTACTGCCCAAGCAAAGATGTGTTTATTAGCTTGAGATTCTCCATTTGTGAAGACTGGACTTTATCTTACTGCAAGATACAAATGGTATGAAGGAGTCAGCCCCGAGTTCTTTCACAGTTGTCAATGAGTAAATGAAACAATTTCTTTGTCAGTTATTCCTTTTGCTCACTTGAACAATATTTATTTCTAGATTCAAAACTTTGCTGATTATGTTTCAAACCTCAAAGCAATTCTCTCCAAACCTTTGTTGAGGTCTGGTGTCTTAAGGAAGCATGACCATATAAAAAGGAGTTAATGACCCAGACCAGCACACGCTGCTACGAATTGCATATTGCAAGCTTCATTGAGTTCCACTGTCCTCCAATTCTTACAGATGGGATTTCTAAAGACATTATCCCTGGAGAGTTCATGCTAATACTAGCATAATTCTTTATACAGGCGGTACTCAAAATATGGCTAATCACCTGTATTATTATTATCTGAGGAGAAAAAAAACACTCAGAAAATGAAGTATAGTAGGATGTCCTTACTCTTGTGGAATGACAGGAAATATATTGCATACTCCATTAGATGTGGATTCTGTGAGCCCAGAACTGAGCACAATGCCTGCTTATAAAGTATTTGTCGAATATTTGTCATATAAATGAATGGTGATATCAGCTCTTGTCAAATATCCCCAACTATATTTAGACTCTACTCCAAAATTGTCCAAAGAAAGATTCAGGGAGAGAAAGATACATAAAAAGATTAATTAAATATTTTAGTGATTGTTTTTCAGAGGAAAAATGGCTTGATTACATTTTTATTCTTTGATATTTTTTTAAACTTGTTCTCATTCTTCTAATGGTTCTAGAAATCCTATAATCGAGGCATTCGTATATGAAATATTTTTCAAATTTTTTAAAACATATGTGATAATGGTAATAATAAATAACAAATATATGTCAACTAAATGTAATTGATAAGAACCTTACTCTGAATATGTAAAATTGAGGCTGCAAAGTATGTACCAGATACAAAGATGTACTTTCGATGTATTTTTTTTTAGTTGAAAGAGATTATAGATTTTTGGGAAAGAAATACCTCTTAATCACCTAAACATATGAAACATTTTATTTAAAAACTAGAGGCCCAGTGCGTGAAATTAGTGCAGGGGAAGGATGTCCCTCAGGCCAGCTTTCACCCACTCCAGTCTGGGATTCCTCTCACAATTCAGGACTGCTGGCTCCCAATTGCTCAAATGCTTGCCTTCCTGATTGCCCCTAATCGCTTCTGCCTGCCAGCCTGATCACTCCTGCCTGCCTAATTGATATCTGTTTCCCTGCCAGCCTTTTTGACCCCAACTTCCCTCCTCTGCCAGCCTGGTCACCCTTAAGTGCCCTACATTGCAGGCCTGGGTTCCCTACCCCAAATGCTCACCCCTGCTGGCCATCTTGTGGTGGACATTTTGTGTCCACATGGGAACAGGATCTTTGACCACATGGGAGCAGCCATCTTGTGTGTTGGAGTGATTGTCAATCTGCATATTACTGTTTTACTAGATAGGATAGAGGCCTGGTGCATGGGTGGGGGCCTGTTGGTTTGCCCTGAAGGGTGTCCTGAATCAGGGTAAAAGTTCCCTTGGGACAAGGGACTGCCTGGGCAAGAGGCCTGTGGTGGTTTGCAGGCTGGCAACAACCCCCTAGTGATCCAAGAGAAGGCCCTGGTATCTGGTATTTATTTATCTTCCATAATTGAAATTTGTAGCCTTAAGCAGAGGCTGGCCTGCCAGGATGTATGGAAAGCTTGGATTCTTCCATTGCCGGGGGCAACCCTAACGTCATGCTCTATCCAGCTCCATAGCGGGTGCCATTTTAATTGAAACTTTGTAGCCTTAAGCAAAGACCTAGGCCAGCAAGGGTGTTCGGAAAGCTTGGCTTCCTCCATCTCTAGGGAAACCCAAGCCTTCCTCAAGCTCTCTCCATTGCTGCAACCATCTTGGTTGGGGTGAATTTGCATACTTGCTCCTGATTGGCTAATGGGTGTGACTTGTGGGTGTAATGAAGGAATGGTCAATTTGCATATTACTCTTTTATTAGATAGGATATATGTTAATCTCAGGATTTAAAGTCAACAATAAACTATGATAACAATATACTAGTGTTATCCATTTATAAAATCTACTAGAGGCTCAGTACACAAAATTCATGCACTGGAAAGGGTGTCCTTCAGCCCAGCCTGCACCCTTTCCAATCTGAGACCCCTCAAGGGATATCAAACCACAGGTTTAAACCCAATCCCATAGGGATCAGGCCTAAACCATAAGTTGGACATCCCTCTCACAATCTGGGACCACAGGCTCCTAACCACTCACCTGCCTGCATGATTGCCCCATAACTGTTCCCTTGCTGGCCTGATTGATACCTAACTGCTCCTCTGCCAGCCTGATTGCCCCCCAACTACCCTCTCCTGCTGCCCTGATCACCCCTAAGGCTTTTTATTAGTGTAGATATGACCCTTCACAGAAAATTTTGCTAATCCTGCTTTACAATAAGGGCCTGAATATTGAATCATTAGGACCAGACACCAAGATTTCCTTTCTTTGAATAGTAAAGGGAATAATTATCTTCTCTTTAAGTTGCCCTAAAATTAAAATGAGATAATAACTTAGAAAAGTATAAAAGCACCACATAAAGGCAACTGTCTTTTTAATGTACTGAAAAGACAATAAAGTGGTAAAATGAAAAACACTATTTTTATTCTCCCCATTCTTCACTTGCCAGTGCCCAGCTTATTTAAACTTTGAAATTTATAAAAATTTCACTCCAATTTTCATTTCTTTACATTGAATATTATTTTTATTGGTTTCAGATTTTATATTAGATACAGAATAGTGATTAGACAATCATATACTTTACAAAGTGTTTCCTGATATTTTCAGTATCCACCTGACATCATACCATCATTACAACACTATTCACTATAGTCCCTATTTAAGTGACAATGAGTTTACAGGTTCCTTCCAGTCTTTCTTTTGTGTTGATTGCCTTTCCCTTTCTTTCTCACTTCTTCCCTCATTTTCTTTATATAGTATATCAATTGGCCATCAAAGCTCAGTGAAGGTACTGGGACAAGCTTAATCCATTTTACAGACCAGGAAACTAAGACCAAATCCAGTTGGCTATGGAACTTGACTAAGCCTACAGGGATCCCTCAGAGTCATGGTCTCTGCCTAAGGGGCAGCCTCCCAGTAAACAGAACAAACCTTCCCATCAGGCTTTGGAGCCTCTTTCTCAAACACCTCTTCATTGCAGACACTCCACATTCTTTCCTCTCTCTGGTCCCCTTCTCCTATTCTTTACTGCCCCTGCTTCTCTGGAATAGGTGAAAGGCTTCACACTCACTGCCTAGGCATGCTCTGCCATGGGGTAGGGTGGCGTGGGCTTGCTTTTGTGTCAAGGTAGGAGCAGGAGTCATCGCCTCTGAAGTGTGAAGGCTATTTGGGTGAGGCTGATTAGTACTGGGAGCTTCTCTGAATCACATTAGTCAGTCCGGTACTCTGCAATGCGGCACACCTCCATTGAGGTGGTACCGCCGCTCAACTCCCACCTCAGGGCTACGAGTTCTCACCCAGGAGTTCTTCATGGCCCTTGATCCCTGGCTGGGCCCACCTGCATCTTGAGGCTTCTGCAGAACCTCTGTCTCTCTGTAGGTGAGTCAGATCCCTGCCCTTGGTCTCCATGAAGCTGTGAATCTTTGGCCAGAGGCATGGTCTGGGTCTCAGCAACCCCATGCCTGCAATGTTCCCAGGGCACCACTGGAGTGGCTAGGCAGGCCGCTACACCTTCCAGGACCTGTGATGGACTTGGACCCCTCTGGTGGTGTCTGGCACTGCCTACCCTGCCTCCTCCATCCCGGATGGATCCAGACCAGACTCCCAGGAGCTGGCCATGGTGCTGCCCACCCCACCTGCATATGCAAATTAACTGTCATTTTTTGTAGGTTAATTTGTATACTCACTGTGATTGGCTGTGGGCATAGCGGAGGTATGGTCAATTTACATGTTTGTCTATTATTAGGTAATATTATAAAATGATAGCATTAGAAGCTTAGCATAATAACTTTTTCCCTGTGAACCATATTCAAAGGTATAGTCTTTTCAGATACTACTTTATTGTAATACACAGATTAGTAAAAACTGTAGGAAGGGACTTGGAGGTTTTATATTATATGTATTTTTTTATTTTGTTTACTGTATTCAAGAAGAGAAGCACATTTCACTTGCCAGTGCCCAGCTATAAACCTTGACATTTCACTGAGTCTTTGCTGCAGGGAGCTCATTCTATTTGATTTGGCCTTAAAAATCCATTGTATCTGACAATTTAAGACACAAAATAGCAAGTTTTTCTTAGTTCAAAGAAACTTTTGGTGTTTGGACAACAGGATAATGAATACCCAGACAGTCAGTGTGTTTTCATAGAAAGTGCACAAGCTTTATAATTAACAGGCCTGACTTAGATTTCTTATCTTCCAATTATTAGGGATGTGGGCAAGGGCAAACCACCTTAATTCCCTACACTCTGTATTGATCTGGAAAAAAGGGGAAATCAATCCTATCATCCATGGTTGTAATGAGCAGTAACGTATCTAATATGTGAAAAAATGACTGGCTAGAATCTATGGGATATACCATTTACTTCTACATGTGCTTTGTGCCAAGGAGTATAACCATTATTTTATAGGTTATAACATTATAAATATAGATGTGAACACAGGTATACAGACATATTTACCATTTATAAAGTACATATCATTATAACATGCTCCTACATTTTTGTAAAAAGGAATAATGGACTTAGAATTTAATTAATTGTAAGTATAACAGTGAGAGTCAAAATAGCATGATGGTCAGGAACAAAGTGGTGGGAAATACAAATGAGATGTGCTTCTTCAGCTACTTATTTTCTGCATTATTTTGAGCAAATTATTCAACCATTTCACTTTTATATTCTTTATAGATGAGTCCATATCTCCATCATATATAAGTTGTTGGAATAAAGTAAAAAATACATAAAAGAACTGTAACAATTATCAAGACAGAGGAAGTGATTGATAAATTGTCATTATTATTTTACATATTTCTTGAAAATTTTATTTAATATGAAACATTAGATCAGAGCCCATGCTGAATGAAATAAGGACTACTCACAGTAGGGAAGGTCAACAATAAAACATCAAATGGATTTTCAGCTTTGGTTCCTTAACCTTAAGGTTATATTTTAAGTCCTCTCACCTATTTTTAAGAAAATTTCAAAATAGAGTAACACTCGGAGTGGCATGATATCTTGGTCATAAACCAAGCTCCTTTAAACTTTATATGTCTAAACATTGGGAAAAACCAGCTCTGTGAAAGAAGTTGAATGTTCTTTGAATAAATAGAAGGTGTTACTATTTAATTTTATAAAGCAAAAGTTGCTGTGATGGATAATGCTTTTGTTTTTTATATAAATATTTTCAAGTTTTAAAATTGGATAATGTTGACTAAATTAATGAAAGTATATATTAAAGGCATTTCAAATATTTTGCTATTATAAGAGTTGGCAAAACTATTAAAATTTTCTTATACTTACATGATAATTTTTATTCCTATTGAAAATGTTGCTCAGAGTAAATTCTCTTAAAGACCCTTTGCCACTACAATTATAGTAAAGAACAGGAATGATGGTTTATAATAGTAATTATATCAGTTGTGATTCTTGGTCACAAGAAATATAAACAAAAATTTAAATCAGAAAATAATTTATGAGGAGGTTATAGAATAGATGGCAGAAACAGATGGAAGACCCTGATAGTAGACAAGAAGCAAGAGAGGACATAGTTTCTGAATATGTGCTCTGTAGCCAGACTGCCTGGCTTCAAATCCCACTCTTACTTCTTATTAGACCTGTGACCTCGGGCAAGTATGGTAATTTAAATTCTCTGTGCTCCAGTAATCAGGCTCCTCAATAATTAGGTTCTTATAATTAACTGAGTTAATATATTTAAAGCATATAATAATTTTCAATAATTATTCAGAAAAAAATAAATAGGTCTAGGACCATGACCATCATCATCATTATGTACTATGAACTCCACTAGACATAGTCATTGTAAAACCATTATTGCTGTCCTTTTGAGTTTCATCTGCCCCCAATGTTCATGAAGCATATTTAGATTTAACTGGATTGAGAGAAGGTAAAAAATGGCAGAGTTTCTCCTCTTTCCTAAAATCAAGAAGGGAATTTGAATGTTAAACAGCCAAACATTTTGAAAATGTCTACTATAATAAGGATGATCATATGTCCTGCTACCTAAAGGGAGTCCTAATTTACAACTGATATCCCACATGGTTAAACATATGTTCCTGGCATAAGTGTCATAATTTGCATGATAAATAATATGGCCATGATAACCATCATTCACTCCCTTTTGCTACTGAAAATTTGGTTACATTCTTTTCCTAATATACATTGTTCCAATGAAAAAGGATCTAATTAATATAAAATTGCACTTATAATTAATTTGTCCACTCTTCAGAAAATCAAACAAACAAACAAAAATACACAACATATTTTCTATTTCTGAAATTATCTTTAAGGCTTGGATTCTGGGTATTCTCTTTTTCTTTTCTATTTCTTTCTGATCTTTTTTCAATTTTCTATCATTTATGGAACAAATTCTAATATTATCATCCTCATAAAACTCTGAATAACACACACACACACACACACACACACACACACACACACACATGCATGCATACCGTATACTATAGTAAAGGAAGAGAATATATGAAGAATCTAGGTTTTTCATTTCTGTATTTGAATATGAAGCCAAATTATGACTTGTTTTATTCATTATCAAGTACAAAGTTACTCTGTCTCAGGGCACATCTCAGAAATTGCTGGAATTTTGGACATGAGAATTCAAAGATATTTTCCAGTATAGTTATAAATGGTGTATGCCATGGAATATTGATCTCAGAAATTGTTGCCCTCCATTGTCACTAAAATGAGTTTTCATTAAGTTTCTTGATATTCAACCAAGGGTGTATGGTAACAGCAGCACATTCTTAGGTAATATTACCACTGCTTTATATATTTTGTTATTGAACATATCCTCTGTTCATTAGTAATGACATAAATGTGAGATTATAGAGTTTATTTAATATTCTACCTAATAAAAGACTAATATGCAAAGTAACCACCACTTTGCTACATCCACAAGCCACAACCACCAGCCAATTAAGAATGAGTATGTAAATTAACCCCAACTAAGATGGCTGCAGCCACAGAGTGAGCAGGAGGTTTGGGTTTCCTTAGCAATGGAGAAAGCCAAGCTTTCTGCACACCCTGGTGGGCACAGGCCTCAACTCAAGGCTACAAAGTTTCAATTATAGAAGCTAAATAAATCCTAGATACCAGGGGTTCCATTTGGATCGCAGGCTAGCATGACTAGCCTGCAAATCACCACAGGCCCCTAGCCAAGGCTGCCCCATACCCCAAGGGAACTCCACCCTAATCCAGGACACCCTTCAAGGCAAATTAGCTGACCCCCACCTTTTTACCAGGCCTCTATCCTATATAATAAAAGAATAATATGCATATTTACCATCACTCTAACACACTAGATGGCTGTCCCATGTGGTCAAAGGTGGTTTCCCCCATGTGGACACAAGATGGCCACCACAAGATGGCCAGCAGGGGAGGGCAGTTAGGAGGGACCAGGCTGGCAGAAGAGGGCAGTTGAGGGGGACCCAGGCTTACAGGGGAGAGCAGTTGGGGAGAAACCAGGTCTGCAGGGAAGAGCAGTTAGGGGTGACCCGGCCAGCAGAGGAGGGCAGTTGGCGGCAGGGGGGGGGGGGACCCAGGCCTGCAGGAAAGAGTAGCTGAGGGGACCAGAGTCGCAGGGGAGGGCAGTTACAGGTGACCACGCCTGTGGGATGGCAGTTAGGGGTGACCAGACCTGCAGAGGAAAGCGATTAGAAAAAACAGGCTGGCAGGGGAGCAGTTAGGCATCAATCAGGCTGGCAAGGGAGTGGTTATGGGCAATCAGGAAGGCAGGCAGGTGATCAGTTTGGAGCCAGCACTCCTGGATTGTGAGAGGGATGTCTGACAGCCTGTTTAGGCCCTTCCCTGCTGTCCTGGTCCCCCCTAACAGCCTTCTCCTGCTGGCCTGGTCCTCCCCAACTGCCCTTTCCTACCAGGATCAAGCTTAACAGGCAGTCAGACATCTCTCGAGGGGTCCCAGATTGAAGAGGATGCAGGCTGGGCTGAGAAACAAACCCTCCAGGCATAAATTTTGTTTACCAGGCCTCTAGTATTTATATTCTTCATTTTTAGCAATGTCTTGCTAAATGTCTAATCATACATTTTAATCACTTTTGATTAAACATCACCAGACTAAAATACTGAGTCATAGAATAATTATATATATATATATATATATATATATATATATATATATATATATATATATAAACATTTCTATTTCCATGTATCACATTAAGAAAATATAAAAATCCTGTTTGATTCAATGAAGCTTCAATAACAGTAATAGTTTCATTTTGTTAATGCATTTCCATAAGCTGCAGAGTGATGTAATCAATACCTGTCCAACTACCCATTCATAATACTTTTGAGTTGAACCTAAAGACCATTTGGTAGAAATAAACAGTATATAAATGATACTTCTCTTACTAATAATGAAAAACATATTTCAGGAAGAGAGAAAAAATAGAAGAAAAAAAACTTGTCACTGGAGAGATGGGGGTACATTAAGGTGGTCTCAATATTACTTACTTACCAAGATATTTCTTTTTTGTCACTATCTATTATCTGGGCATCTTGTACAGTCAGCACGAAAAATGTCACTGGCATGCATATCTATGTTACTGTGGTATTTCAGATGATGTAAACAGAAAGAATTTCAGATCATATATAATCCCTTTTTAGTCATTTATGTTTATCCTTGACTTGTTCCAAGCCTTCCAACATCTTTTTTTTCTGTTTTTCATTATTTAATTCATGTTATCTCAGCTCTTTGGTAAATAAATGTCTTGATGCATTATCCCATTCTCCTCAAATTCTCAAGGAGGCATGGTGATTAAATGACTATTAGGATTTTTTCCACATTATTAATTTGTTACAAGTGAATTACTGTAAGACAATTTGTAAACACACATTCCGAAGTCCATGCATTTATAACTTGTGCACATATAAGAAATTTATTACACTGAAAGACAATGCCAGAAGACAAACAGAAAATGTCATATTCTCCTTTAGGTAAGTTGGATATAGACTTTACCCACATTTACATATAATGCTGAAATAGACCAATGGAATTAATTTTGTCATCACTTCTGCTTCTCATCTTCCTGGATCATGGAACCAGTTCCACTGGAGCTGTATTGGTTGATCTGACTTAGTTTTAGTGAAAAGTTGGTCATTATGTATCATGCAATGTCATGACTCAAGTCATGACTCAAAGAGAAAAATCATGTATTTTAGATACAGCTTGATTTGCCTCTACATCTTAAAAACCAGAAAACACAAAGCACTGAGAATGGCCATCTTTTTGAGACTGTAGCATGTCCTTCTTTATTTATCTTTCAGGTTATTATTTTGCTCCTGGTAAACTCATTCTTCAGTGTGACTTTTTTGCTTTATTTTATTTTACCATTTCAAAAAAAAAAGGATTTCAGACGAGAACTAATCATTTCTAAACCAATGTACAATATAGAAAAGTATCCCAAGACCATATGAATTCCTGAAACAAAAGAGGAACTGACAGGTCTGTTCCAACCATGAAGACAGTCCAGAGATGGAAGGCACTGATGACACCTTGCCATGCTAGCAGTCACCAGCTGTACATTGTTGCAGGTTTGGTCCAGGACCAAACCAGAGAGGGTGAAATCTGCATTGCCACCATTTGTCTACCATCCAGATATCATTGCTGACATAAGGAACTATTTGACATTGAAACTGGGACTCAGAACTATTGCACATTTAAACTGAGACTCAAACATTTTTTGTTCTTATATGTTTATTTCTAGTATGCAGATGCAAGATTTTTTAAAGAAAACAAATGGGGGGAAACAGATATAGAGGCAAAGAAGCATTGAACAGACTGTCAAGCTGTGGTGGGAAGGCAGGGAAGGGTGGAGGGTGGGGGCTGTAAGAGATCAACTGAAGGACTTGTATGCATGCATATAAGCATAACCAGTGGATACAAGAAACGTGGGGGGGGGGGGCAGATGAGGGCATGTGCTAGGGGTAGGGGAGGTCAAGGGGTGGTCAATGGGGGGGAGTAAACATATGTACTACTATTTGTAATACTTTAAGCAATATATATATATATTTAAAGAAATGTATCTTTTTCAGAAATATTGATTTCTGATTAATTTAGTGTGTGAAAAACTAACGTTAAGGAAGCACTTGATTTAGCTCAATACAGCTAATTACCATGGAACACTTACTGCATGTGACTTGATATTGATATTCAAAATAAGGATAAAACACATAATTTTAGTAATTTTATAGTTTAAGGGTTGAGTATAAAATGAAAGGAGAGAACAAAGTATAAAAAGTGACTAAACCATAAGCTAGAGTAAAACATTTCCATGAAGAAAGTAAAATGTCAATAATTTGAAACTTAATAAACACTTTATACAGTGATAATTAATTGTATATGTTCCCAAAATATAAAGGCTGAGAAGCATTTTTAAATATATTTTTATTATTGACTAGTGAACCAGTGCATGAAATTTGTGCACGGAAGGGAGTTTCCTCAGCCCAGCCGGTCCCCTCTCACAGACTGGGAGCCCTCAGGGGATGTTCTATTGACAGCTTAGGCACAATCCCAATAGAGAGCAGGTCTAAGCCGCAGTCTGGCCACCCTCTGAGGGAGGTGACTGGGTCATTCATGCGAAGGCACCAGCTCCATTACCCGACTTCTGCAAGCCACTGCAGGCACCAAGGTGTTTTCATTAACACGGACTCTAGTCTCTTCACTGTGAAAAAATGACAATGTTCTATAGGCATTTTCAAGATGTGTCTTTCATAGGATATGGCATTTCTTTCTTCTTTTTTTATCCTCACCCTAGGATATGTTTCCATTGATTTTTAGAGTGTTGAAGAGAGAGGGAGAGACAGGGAGAAACATCAATGTGAGAGGGATACTTTGACTGGTTGCCTCTTGCATGAGCCCCGACCTGGGCCCCAGCCAAGGAGAAGCATGTAACCTAGGTACTTGTCCTTGAACAGAATCAAACCCAGACCTTGCAGTCAGCTGGCCGAGGCTCTAGCCACTGAGCCAAACCAGCTAGGGCAGGATATGACATTTCTTAGCCCCTCCAGCAGTGGAACTTCATTTTTTCCTCCAGGATTGTGATGGAAAAACCCTAGATCACCTCTGGGATTCTTATAACCCAGGTTACCAACAATGCTGCAAGTGGCGGCGTACAGGGAGTTTAGCCAATAAGCAATCAGAAAAAGTATTTACTCTTGAACTGGTTTGGCTCAGTGGATAGACCGTCAGCCTGCAGAATGAAGGGTCCCAGGTTTGATTCCTGTTAAGGGCAAGTACTTTGGTTGGAGGCACATCCCCAGTGGGGAGTGGGCAGGAGGCAGCTAAGTGATGTTTCTCTGTCATTGATGTTTCCAACTCTCTATCGCTCTCCCCTCTTCTCTGTAAAAAAATCAATAAAATATATTTTTTTAGTAAAGGAAAGGTATTTCCTCTGCAGCTCATGCAGCAGAGGATCCCCTGTGCTGTGTCCACTGGGTTGGGGGTATGTCCCTGCCACCCTCTGGTGGTTGCTAGGGTCTCTGCATGTCCCCAAGGCCAGCAGCCAGTCCCACGTTATGGGTGCCAAACTGTGGGTGTGGACCCAAACTGCTGCTTGGCGCAGGTGCACACACAAGTGGCTAGGAGCAGAGCAGAAACATCCCCATCTCCCCACACACTTCCGAGGCCTGCAGCCAGCCCCAAATCATGGGCACCAAGCTGGGGGACATGTGGGGAGCCCTGGGCCATGCAAGGTGGTGCCTGTCAGGGTCTCTGCACGCCCCACAGGCCAGCAGCCAGCCCTCCATCATGGGTGCTGGGCTGAGGGAATGGACCCGAACTGCCGCTTGGTGCCAGAGCATGTGCAAGCGGCTTGGGGCCTGCACCCATAGGCCTGGAGTGGCCTGGGGTGTTCTGGGACCCCAGCTGCTCAGGGCATAAGCATGGGCCTTCAGGCTAGAAGCAGCCTGGGTCCCAAGGATGTTCCCAGGACCCAGGCCACTCAGGGCCTGCATATGCAAATTACCCCATTTTTTTTAAGCTAATTTGCATACTTCTCCTGATTGGCTGGTGAGCATAGCAGAGATATAGTCAATGTACATATTTCTTTTTTATTATATAGGATTTCAGAGAGGAAGAAAGAGGGAGAATGAGATAGAAATATCAATGATGAGAGAGAATCATTGACTGGCTATCTCCTGCATGCCCCCCACACTGGGAATTGAGCTTGGAATTGGGCATGTGGCCTGGAATCTAACCATGGAACTGGACTTCCTGGTTCATACGTAGACAATCAACCACTGAGCCATGCCAGCAGTTTATAAGAGCAGATCACTTTTTTTAAAAAAAGACAGTTAACTTATAATTGCTTAAAGTTTAAATATTTTATGAGCTTCCACAAATACTACGTCCTTTGACTCTCAGATCAATTCTGAAGCTGTCTTAGTAGATAATGTGGTCCCTGTTTCAATATGGAAAAAAAGTCACTTAGATGTGTGTGTGTGTGTGTGTGTGTGTGTGTGTGTGTGTGTGTGGTGGTTGGGCTGGTGGGAGGAGGGAGTGGTAGCCCAGATTACAGAGTGCAACTCGCAAGTGCAGCTTCTGATCTGAAATTGAGACTGGACAAATTAGGTGATGGAACAGTGGGAAGGAATAAAATTCTGGGTTAGCAGTATTTCACCTAATCAGGTAAAGTTTTATTTTGGAAAATTTTTGAGCAGAGTCATGAAATTATCAAACTCATATTAAAACATTTCAGAAACTGAGGAGATCTTGGAAACATGAGTCAACCTAAGGACCTGACATGTAAAATAGATATAATTCTAGAAACCCATTCTAATTCCAAAAGATAAACTTCATTATAGATGGGATAGGTATAGATTAATAGCAGGCTTTATATAAAAGACCTAAATCTTAATTGACTGGAAGCTCAAGATGAGTCAACAGAGGCCAAAAATGGAAATATAAGGGAAGCCAACATTTTGAAGAATGGCAAGTCCACTGAACACATTGCACCTATAATTTGTGTTCAATCTTTATGAGGGATATTGACAAACTTAAACACATCCAAAGGAGAAAAATAAAGATGAGTTAGGAGATTAAGGCCTATTAGATATATTTAAAATAACTGAGGACGTTTTCTTAAAAAGCAGATAAATACGTTGAGACTGGGCTGGAGAAGGATTGATCAGTGTGGAAGGAGCTATTTTTAAAACTTTTCGGGAATTTTGTTATATGAAAGAACAGTTAGACTTCTCTGTTGCTCTTGAAGGCAGAACAAGAATCATCAGGTGTAGAATCATCACATGCCCAATTCCAAGATCAAGGACTACCTTTCTAAAAATCACATTATTCATCCAGTAGTTAAAAACACCACTTTCCTTATAAATTGCAAAATATATAATGTGATTTTTTTTTAATCTGGATTACCTTGAAAGTTCATTTTGACCGAGATTCTATTATGTTGTTAGTTATATGCAGTATCCCTGCTGAATAATATAGATATAGTTCTAAAGATTGATTAGCACCTACATAAGGGGTCAAGGCTTTGTTTCTTCTAAATTATATAAAATAGCAGAAATACAATTTCGGTGTTTAACATGCTGATATTATGAAACATGTAGAATTCAATAGAGTAAATCAGAACTAGCTTTACCTTATATAGTTTCACAAAACTGATATTTAGAGAGAACAAAATTTATTTAAGGAGCAATAAAAACAACAAAACATAATGTTAGCATCCAAAGCAGCAAATATTTAGCAAATATTCAAGGGGTATTTGTTTAATGGATGAATGTCTGAAGGATTTACAAAGTAGGCAGCATATTTTCCAACATTTCAGTGAGACTTCTAAACGGACAACTCAGAGCCATATAAGAAAAGGTCTAATGATACTGGAAACATGGCCCTAGGTCTCAATTTCTTCTTGATACACTCCCAAATCATTTATGTAAATGGTTTTACCTGGGTCCAAGTGAAATGCCACAGAACCTATGAAGGGAGAGTTGGGATTTTGATCTTGAGCTAAATCATGCTTACTATGAGAGGCAGCTGGTCCACAATAAAGAAGGAAAGTCTGGCTGTTTGGGGTGGTGGCATTGCTTTTATAATCGCAGCAATGTGCTGGCTTGGCATATTATCAAATATTCTTTTTGAACCTGTCTGATCACTTCCAGAGAGGGAAGGTTCTATTTTGTTATGGTTCATTGGATATCATATAGAAAAATGTATGCATTTTAATGTAATAGCTTCTGCTACTGGGTGTTTTCAATCATGTCTAGAAGGGGCTGCTAAATAAGGCCAATGCTAAACACTAGTTTTAATAATCTAGTGAGATAAGAAAAAGGAAGTGGAGATTTTTGTAAGAGGTAACTTTTGAAATAACTAGAGATAGGAATCATACACACAGGCAGATTATGTCTTGAGAAAGATCCTAAGCATGAATTCTACCTGGTTGAATCCCTCAGTTATTCCAGAGATCAGTCATGCTCAGGGGTCAAAATTCTCTTTTATTTTTGACAGTATTGTATTCATCACTCTACTTTAAAAACTGAAAATTGAATGTGGTGATATATAATGTTGCTTTTAAAGTAACTTAACAGACAATAACTTACTATATAAAAATCCCTATCTTCCATCTTTGGACTAAAATATAAATATATCCAATTTCATGACATTGGACATTCAACTATTAAGGGAAATTTGGGTAAAATATATTCCCCAAGATGAAAAGAACACTAATGCTAAATCATCAATCACTTCTTGATGGTTTCCCAAATATTAAAATATGATGAAGATACTGAGAAAAATGTCTTAGTTTGGAGATCTCCCAGAATCCTTTAATCTTTTAAATGCCTTAATTCAAAGTTTACTGAATTTAGAAATGTTCTACCATCATCAAATTAGAGTGGAATGTAAATTAATGCTTTTTCTTCTCTTGCTTTGTGTCAGTTCAGTTTGCCTTTGGTTGCATGTAAAGCAAAAAAGTACAGCGTAATTTGCATGAGTAGAGAGTTTTTTTTTTTCTCTCTCTCACATGAAAAGGAGTACAAATGTAGGTAGTAGAGGGCTTGTATAACAACTTGATGAAGTTTTCAAGAGCCCAAGTTCCTTCTTTCTCTTTCTTAGCTTGGAGATTTTCCCTCTCACAATGTTTTCATCAACAACATGACTGCTCCATCTTTGCACATCTTGTTGGCATTCCAGAGAAGAGAAAGATTAAGATTCAGTAAAATGCCAAGGCTCAAAAGGCATATGTAACTGGTCATTCATCTATTAACCCATCATTGTTTACACATCGTGGCAAACCCTTTCTGCAAAGGATTCTGGGCAGATGAGTAATTTAAACGAGGCACAATGAAAATTGTTTTAAAAAATGCAGTAAGTGTTGTTCATGAATTGATACGGGGCAACTGGAAGTGTCTTCCACAAAATTATTGGACTTTAAAGGGGAAAATATATTTCTAATTGTAAAATTAATAAAATCTCAATGCAGAGTATTAGAAGACCAAGTTAATCAAATGCCTTTCCTTCTCTTTCTCTTATTCTTTCTCTCTAGTTGTCTGCATATGTTTTTTAATGTATTTATCCTTATTGTTGAAAGTATTTCAAATGTCTCCTTTTTTCATCCATTGACTCCCTCCCCCCTGCTCTCATCCCCTCCACAGGCTTTGTTTTTGTAAGTGTAACATTAAAGAGAACATTATGCCAGCTTGATATTTTAACTATTGTAAATATTTTGATACCAATAGCTACTACTTTATTTTATTTTTAATAGCTAAAATTTTACAATGGGACCTTTAAAAGCTACCACATCTATTATATGTGTATACTTCAATATGCTTAAGAACCTGCATAATAGAGATTGTTTCCAATTTTACTGTGATATTTTTAAATCTTTTAAATATACAAACCTCATGTTTATCTCAGGTCATTTCTGTAGGCTGTATTTTGAAAGAGGACACAAATCAGGGGGTATGCACACTTTAAGGGTTTTGATATATAATGAAAATCCTATATAATAAAGAACTAATATGCTAATTAGACTGAACAGCAGAATGAAGAAGCAGTGAGGGCCAAGCCCCCGCATGGATTTCATGCTTCTGGTCTTTAGTAACATTATAAAAGTCAAAACCAGTTTATATTATTCCTCAATGTCTTTCCAAATCTTTGCTATTTCTTAAAGACTTTCAAAAACTTTGCTTTCAAAATCTTTTCTGTTTCATGGGCTTAGGGAACAACATCTTGTTATCTAATTGTAATGTATATGTAGAAAGGGGTTGTAATTATTTTTTATTTGAGTCAATTAACCCTTATTTTTAAAATGACTTCTTCATATTCTTTGACTATTATTTTACTTTCTACGCATTTCTAAAAATTCACCCACTTCTTCCCAATTTAATAGGCCACGTTTCAAGCCCAAATTCTCTGTCTAGGTTATGAAACCATTCTTGCAATACCCTTCTACTCTTACCCCACCCAAACGTGCCTTTTATTTCTGAGGGAAAGGATTGGCAATGAGAGGGATGAAACAGATTCACTCATGTGCTGAAATCACCATCTTCCCCAGAAATCACCTTTATACTTACATTTCAATTTTATCCCCAATTATAGAATCATAGTAACTGTGCCAAAATGTGCATAGATCAGGAATATAATTTGAGACCATATAGGTCTTCTTAAAGCCTGAAAGAACTCAATTGTTAAACAACTTTTTAAAACTCAAATGTACCTTCACACAGAATCACAAAATCTGGGTTTAGTCTTAGCTTTATTATTAAGGTTTCGAAAGGACTGAAAAGTTAACCAGTAAGTCATGTTCTTCCTTTTTTCTAAGATTATAGCTAATTGAGAGATTGATATAGGAGATGAGAAATCTTGGGTTAAAATAGCTAAGCTATTTCTAATAAATTCATAATGGAGAATATTGGCCCCCTAAATTGTCTCTCTCTAACTACTCAGATATTCTCATTTTTTTTCACTTACAGTTGTTGACAACAGCCAGCACGCTGAATTTATTACACTTAAAAATATATACGAGGTGGGGAGAAGGGGACATCTGTAATACTTTCAACAATAAAGATAAATTAAGGAAATACACACTCACAAAACAACAACAAACAAAAACTTGACTGCACTTTTATGAAGATATGCTGGAAACCCAGCACGGCCTGTATTTATGGTCTGAACTCCCATAACTATCCTGTGAGAAGTGAGAGGGAGGCCAGCTTTTGTTTAGTGATATAGTCTCTGTACTTGAATACAGACATAGAAGGACATAGAATCCCAGGAAACCAGTGTTCTTAATGTCTACAACAATTTCATTGCATGATTTTAGTAAAGCCTTCACTTCCTTTAGATTTCATTTTCTCAGGTTAAACTAAAAATAATACTACTTACCATACAGTATATTTATAAGAATTTAATAATGCCATATACAAAATAGATCATAAGACCCACTTCTGGGTTTTATGAACTGTAGATATGATCCAAAATGCCAATTCTTTTTTTTTAATGATTAATACAGAATTAGATTAAAGACCAACATCAATAGTAAAACAGCATTTGGGTACTTTTTCCTGTATCCTATCTAATAAAAGAGTGATATACAAATTTGATCATATATTCGCCACACTCACAAGCCACGCCCAACAGCCAATCAGGAGCAAATTATGCAAATAAACCCCAACCAAGATGGCTGTCGCCACTGAGAGCAAGAGGAAGGTTTGGGTTTCCCCGGCAACAGAGGAAGCCAAGCTTTCTGCCTGCCTAGGCCTCCACTCAATGTTTTACAAAGTTTCAATTATAAAAGATACAGAAATGGAGGCAGCCACTGAGCTGAAGAGAACAGAGGCTTGGGTTTCCCTGGCAATGGAGGAAGCCAAGCTTTCAGCCTGCCATTGCTGGCCTAGGCCTCCACTCTAGGCTACAAAGTTTCAAACAGAAACGGCTGCTGCAGGGGAGCAAGCAGAAAGTTTGGCTTCACTCCAGACTACAAAGTTTCAATTGTAGACATAGATTAATCCCAGATACCAGGGCCTCTACTTGGGTCACTGGGGGGCATGGCAGGCCTGCAAACCTCCACAGGCCCCTCGCCCAGGCTGGCCCTCACCCCAAGGGAACCCCCACCCTGATCTGGGACACTCTTCAGGGCAAACCAGCTGGCCCGCACCCATGTACCAGGCTTCTATCCTAGATAATAAAATAGTAATATGCACATTGACCATTACTCCAACACACAAGAGGGCTGCCCCCATGTGGTCAAAGATCCTGCCCCCATGTGGACACAAGATGGCCACCACAAGATGGCCAGCAGGGAGGGCCATTGGAGGTTCCAGGCCCTGCAAGGGAGGGCAGTTGTGGGTGATCAGGCCAGCAGGGGAGGGCAGTTGGGAGGGACCAGGTCTGCAAAGGAGGGCAGTTGGGGTCAATCAAGCCTGCAGGGGAGGGCAGTTAGGGGTGATCAGGCTGGCAGAGGAGGGAAGTTGGGGGCAAATAGGCTGGCATGGGAGAAGTTAGACATCATTTAGGCTGGCAGGGTAGTGGTTAGGGGATGATCAGGCTGGCAGGCAGAAGCGGTTAGGGGCAATCAGGGAGGCAGGCAGGTGAGCAGTTTGCAGCCAGCAGTCCTGGTTTGTGAGAAGGATGTCCGATTGCCCGTTTAGGCCTGATCCTACCAGGATTGGACTTAGATGGGCAGTCAGATATCCCTTGAGGGTCCCAGAGTGGAGAGGGTGCAGGCTGGACTAAGGGACATCCCCCACTCCCCTTGCACAAATTTCATGCACCGGGCCTCTGGTATATAATAAAATAAAAATAAGTATGGTTATATAGAGAGTATTTATAGCAATTGTAAGAAAAAATTTTGACATTCTTAGTGTTTAATATACTTAGTGTTTTGTATTTTCCTTGTACTTTAACACATTTCTCAACGTGGTTTTCAGTGAGTTTACTTTTCAGAGACAACATTTTTGCTTGTTTTCAAGAAAAACATTTAATTTTGAAGTTGCTTATATTCTTATTTGTCTTTGACAACATTATCTCTTATTCTCTCTTTTTGCAGATAGAAAGTAGATACTTATTAATGTAATTCTAGGCCATCTCGTATGTGGGCATTGGGTATTTCGTGGTTAAACAAAGGCCTTCATACCCTTGTAAAAATTACATAAAAATGTTATCATTGGCTCTTTGTTTTGATGTTGGTTTTATTACCTTTCATTTACAGGACTTTGAATTATTTCCTCTATTGTTTTGTGAGATTTCTTAACAACAACAAAAATGGAAGCAGCAAATTAAGGGAAATTCCAGTATTTTTCAGAGCATGTGAGCCAAAGGCATCTACCCATATATTCAGTAGAGTTTCTCAAAACTCCTGGGAAAGAACTGCATACCTCCACTTCACCAAAGACCTAAGGTCCCTATAGAGCAGAGCTGTGTTCAGCAGGAGACTGGGACATACAAGCATTTAACATATTCTCATGAAGTCATATGTTAAGTTGAAAGATTTAAGCTCAACCGAGACCGGTTTGGCTCAGTGGATAGGGCGTCGGACTGCGGACTGAAGGGTCCCAGGTTCGATTCTGGCAAGGGCATGTACCTTGGCTGCGGGCACATCTCTGGTAGGGTGCGTGCAAGAGGCAGCTGATCCATGTCTCTCACTCATCGATGTTTCTGACTTTCTATCCCTCTCCCTTCCGCTCTGTAAAAAATCAATAAAATATATTTTTAAAAAAGAGAAAGATTTAAGTTCAGAGAAACAAGATCAGAAAGAGAACATGGAAGGGGACTCTATGTATACAAACCAACTGATGAAAGATTACATGTGATGTAACATGACCTCAGGACTGAGTGCCAAGGCCTGCAGGCTGCCTGAGATCCCGGATACAGGTATTAAAAGCCCCTAAAGCCTGAAAATGCTAACTAACCTGAATAGTGAAGAAAAAAACCTACAAGGTGGCAGGAAATGCTTGAAAATTCACAGCATTAGCGTAATTTTGGATTATCAGCCTACTACATTTAAACCAGCTCTTAGAGGTGACTTACTAAGTATGGCTAAGGATTATAGAATACAGAGTTATTCAAAATAAATATCAGTATCTTAATTTATAAGCATTGTGAACAGATTTTTTTTCTTACTCTTTTTTTGAAATTAAGTTGATCATTGATGCACAAATACGGTATCTTTTAAAAAGATGTCCTTTTCCCTCCCATTGTCCCCCCCACCCCCAAAAGTAGAGTATCTTTATACCAAAGCAATAGAGATAATAACTAATTTCATTCACTTCACTTTTTTGTGTAATCTCATGAGGGAGGCAGGCTAGTGAATAATTTGAATGGCTTTTATTTATTATTAAAATGTATTACATTTTCTTCCCAAATGCAAATGGGATTTGAATTTGATGCTTCTTATCTCAAATCCGCAAAGGTCATTCCAAGTCCTGTTTTGTTAGATTACCCCATTTTTTTACTTTCTTATCCATAAAATCCTTGTCTAGACCCAGACTAATATATTTATATTAATGAAATGTCTTTCTCCTAGTGCCCTGACTGGTTTCAAGCCTTTTTGACTTCCAGCTAATCCTAATGCTCTTAGGCATGATCTAATCCAGAAGGAATAAATGATCATAAAGATGCTATTTTATTCTTTACTACTTAGCATTACTTACATCCAAGTACATCCCTGCCCTGGCCTTATTTCTGGTCCAGGTACTTCATTTTCAGGAAATTCTATTCATTCATGCCTAAGTATATTTTTATGATCCCACTTACACAGAGAATTGTTCTTCATAGCCTGCCGTATGCTTTGTGTCCTCTCAAACCATGACACTCACCCCCAAACAGGCACTTACAAAATGATTTGCTCACTGAAGAGACTTTAATAAGCAAATGTGGCATCATTCCCAACCATTTTGCTGCAATGGCCTCTTCTCTCAGATTCTCCCTATAGAACTTCACATTTTCTATGACATTGCAGTTAAACAGTTTGTGAAGTCTACATGGTCATTCTATGTCCTCTTTGGATTCCTTGATCCCATATCCAACTTCTCACTTCACTAGTAGCCTTGAATATATGATCTACGAAATAAACCTTACCAACACCATCTACTCAGCAGGAAAAAATAACAATAACAACAAAACAAAAACATTTACCTCATTCTCACTTTTAATGTAAGAATTTAGTAAAGCATTTTTCATGAAGGCCCATGAAGTAGATTGCTTAAAATGTTTTAGTAATTCTTCAAAGACTGTTGCCAAGTACACAAAATCTGAGCACAGAGCAATTGGAGTTTTATTCCCAGTTCTGGAATTAGCTTTATAATCTTGAGAAACTTCTTATGTGTAAGATGCTACACCTGAAGTTTACATCTGTCCTTGTTGTTTTGAAAATTATTAAAGTAACTAGAGGCCTGGTGCATGAAAAATAGTGCACTGGGGAGGCAGGGGGTGTACCTCAGCCCATCCTGCTCCCTCTCACAGTCCAAGATTCCTCAGGGATGTCCTACTGACGGCCAACTAAGCCACAGTCTGGCCTCCCTCTGTGGGCCCATCAGGGTTTGAAAGTGCCGCCCCCCATCACCCCGCTGCTGTTGCCACTGCCGGCAGCTGTAGCTGCTGACCCATGGCCCTTAGTGCTGGCCCTGCCCCACTGCCCACTGGTTGGTTGGGGGTGATCTGGGGCCAGGGTGGCTAGGGGAGGGGCTGTAGGAGGTTGCGGCACCCTGTCCAGGCCCTGCGAAGGTGTGGTGCCAGGACCGGGCTCACACTGCTTCCTCTGTGGTTGCCTCTATGGAAGGGGCAACACGGGATTGGGACCATGCAACCCCCTCTCCTGCTGCCTCTGTGGAAGGGGCTCTGGTGCTGCACTGGCCAGCGCCACCATCTCTCCCGCGCCACTGGCCCTTGGCCCTTGCAGCCACTGTGGCTTTGTCCAGAATGATGTCCAGAAAACGTCTGGTCTATCCAATCTAATTAGCATATTACCCTTTTATTAATATAGATGGACATAGACTGCAAAGCACTGCCTGGCACATGGTTAAATCTCTGGTCATTTTAAAGAGTCATTTCAATTGCAATTCTCAGTGTTTCTGGTAATGCATAGAAGCAGGGGTTTGATAAACTTGGCTTTAAAGTAAAGCTATTAATGGATACATTGCAGGGTTCTTGTGATGACAAAGTGATTGCTTGAGTTGGGAAACATTTCATAAAGTAGTAAGTGCTATATAAATGGTAGTTATTGAAGTATCATCACTACTGACCCCATAGAAAAAAATAAAACAGAAAAAAACACAAGCACACTTATTTTATATATAATTATATATAATTTTTGCTCAAATTATATTTTAAGATTAGGTTTGGGAGTAGAGATTTCTACTGATAAAAGTATAGCAAGGGGATATGTATACTGATAAGAGGCTAGAAGTTTCAAGTTTGGAAATACTTCAATACCCTTTTAAAAATATAAGCGGCATTACACAGTATGACTTAGGCAATTTTGTAAATACTACACTAGAGTGAGTTATCTTTGTCTAACTTTACTTATAATCATATGAGTCATTATATAATGGCTTATCATTTTGATTCTACTATGAAATAGTTTTAGAAGGTGCTTCTTTTCTACTTTTATTCTGGTTACACACCAAAAAAAAAAAAAAAAAGAAATCTATGCAGTGCCTTTGTCATAAACGTAAAAAATAATCAACATTAAGATTCCCTCAACATAATCGAATTTCATTTTCCTTAACTATTGCAATTATTCTTTTTGGTTTGGAAATAGATTAAAAGTTCCTAAAAGACATCTAAGTTCATGTTGTGTATGGTTTCTCTATATGTAAAAATAATATGGAATTATTTATTGCAGTAATTTAAATTCTAAAAATATATATTGGCTAATTGTTATATGTATTTAATTTATTAGGGTATTAGTTAATAAGAACTTATGAGTTTCAAATGTAAAATTCTACAATACATCATTTGTAAATTGTATGTTCACCCCCTCAAAAGTCAAGTCTCCTGTCATCAGAAAGAGATTAATTTTTAAATGAGTAGTATATGGCCTTTAATTTCAGAATGTCAATAATGAAGAGATTGAAAATGGTTTGCTACAATGAATGACATGAGCTCTGGGATGTATTAGCAATGTCACCCCAGTTTTCCCACATATACTCCAAGGGCAAGCTGGTTTGGATCATGTGATGCAGTCATTTCACTGCAGTGAAATACCCTCGGACTTGCAGTTCAGGTGCAATGTGTGGCTATTTGTTGTGATTTACAGGGATTGGTGATTAATATCTGTTTTAGTAAGTTTGAAAAAGACTTATGTGTGCATGTACTCAACATTTTATGCAGATCATGTGGATTAATATTTATCTGAATATCAGAATTATCATAATTTAAAAGTAAAAAATATTTTATAATTATTAGTTCTGGATTTAGTCCCAGAAGTGATATTTTCATGGCTCTTTTTAGTCATCTTTAATAATCAAAATAATGATGACATTAATGCTGACAAATACTGAGAACATCTTTAATCAAAACTCTTCTAGATGAGGAACATGCATAATGTTGTTTTAGCTTCACAATTAGCCAAACTGGTCGATATTCATTTTTCCTACTCAGTGGAGGAGCAAACTATAGTACAGAGAAATTAAATAAGTAATTTACAAAGAGTTTGCTGTGAAATCAGTTTGAACAAAGGGTCATTAGTGTTAGTGTTTCAAGTGCCTTAAATTCTACTACCGCTGTTCTTGTTTTCCTTGAATTAGTCTTGCTTTTATGTGTACAGTCATCCCCCTATATGCGGCGGCTTTGTTACAAGACCCCAAGTAGATGCTTGTAACCACAAATAGTACACTGTTTTTTTTTCCTATGTATATATACATATGATAAACTATTTATAAACTAGATGCCTGGTGTACAAAATTTGAGGTGGAGGTGTCCCTCAGCCCAACCTGCACCCTCTCCAATCTGGGACACCTCAGGAGATAACCAGCAGTCAGACAATCCAGAACTGCTGGCTCTTAAACGCTCGCCCTCCTGCATGATCATCTCTAACTGCTCTCTTGCTGTCTTGATTGCCCCTAACCACCTCTGCCTTGGCCCAGGATTCCCTCCTCCAGATGACCACAGGCACCCAAGATCTGGACTTCTGTCCCTCTGATCAGCCATAGGCTTCCAGACTAGCTACAGCCTCAGGGGATGGTGGGCAGATGGCTTTGCCTGGGCTGAAGCAGTAAGTGTTGGCACCCAGGACTATGAGGTGGGCAGCTTCTTTGTCTCCCAGGCCACAGCCAGCCGCAGGCAGGCAGCTTCTCAATCTTCCTTTGGATGCAGTGTAGGCAACTTGTCCAGCTGGCTGCAGCCTGGGATCAAGGGAGAGGTGGGTTCTTAGTCTCCCAGGCTGCATCCAGCCTCAGGTTCTGGGGCTTGGTTTCTCTATCTCCCTAAGGACATGGTACAGGCAGACATGGAGTGGGCAGACATGGGGCGGGCAGCTTCTACAGCAGGCTGTAGCCTGGGAACACAGGGCAAGCGGCTTCTTGGTCTCCTGGGGTCTAGTTTCTCCATCTACCCCAGGATGTGGGGCAGGAGGACATGAGGCTTCTGAGGCTGGCTGCAGCCTGGAAACATAGGGCAGGCAGCTTCTTGGTCTCACTGGCCACAGCCAGCCTCAGGGGCTGGCACCTGACTTCTCCAACTCCCACCAGCCCTGAGAAACCACCATCTTTTCAGTTTAATTTGCATACTGACTTTGATTGCCTGTTGGATGTAGCAGACTGATGGTAATTTGCATGTTTCTCTTTTATTAATGTAGACTAGAGGGCTGGTGCATGAAATTTGTGCACAGGAGGTGGGGAATGTCCCTCAGCCCAGCCTGCACTCTCTCCAATCTGGGAGCCCTTGAGGGATGTCTGACTCACAATCCAGGACTGCTGGCTCCAAACTGCTCACCTGCCTGTCTCCCTGATTTCCCCTAACAGCTTCTGCATGCTAGACTGATCACCCCCTAACCACTACCCTGCCAGCCTAATTGATGTCTAACTGCTCACCTGCCAGCCTGTTTGCTCCCGACTTCTCTCCTCTGCTGGCCTGGTCACCCCTAACTGCCTTCCCCTACAGGCTTGATTGACCCCAACTGCCCTCCTTTGAAGATCTGGTCCCTCCCAATTGCCCTTGCCTGCTAGCCTGATCACCTACAACTGCCCTCCTTTGCAGGTCTGGAACCTCCCAACGGCTCTCCCCTGCTGGCCATCTTGTGGTGACCATCTTGTGTCCACATGGGGGTAGGATCTTTGACCACATGGGGGTAGCCCTCTTGTGTATTGGAGTGATGGTCAATATGCAAATTACTCTTTTATTAGATAGGATGGAGGGCTGGTGCATGGGTGGGGACCAGCTGGTTTTCTCTGAAGGAAGTCCTGGATCAAGGTGGGAGTTCCCTTGGGGCCTGGGTAAGGGGCCTGTGGTGGATTGTAGGCCAGCCACCCACCCCCACCCCCCAAGTGACCCAAGGGGAGGCCCTGGGATCTGGGTTTAATTTATGTCCTACAATTGAACTTTGTAGCCTGGAGCAGCGTCAAGCCTTCTGCTCACTCTGTGGTGACAGCCATTTCTGTTTGGGTTTATTTAAATTCTATAATTGAAACTTTGTAGCCTAGAGTGAAGGCCTAGGTGCTAGGGCTGCAGAAGCGTAGCTTCCTCCATCGCCCGGGCAACCGTAGCTTCTGCTCTCTTTGGCTCCATGGCTGTTGCCATTTCTATTGGGATATATCTTCTATAATTGAAAATTTGTAGCATTGAGTGGAGGCCTAGGCTGGCCAGATCAGGTGGAAAGTTTGGCTTCCTCCATTGCCGGGGAAACCCAAGCCTCCCTCCTGCTCTCAGTGACCACAGCCATCTCGGTTGGGATTTATTTGCTCCTGATTGGCTGGTGAGTGTAGCTTGTGGGCATGGCTTGATAGGAGGTATGGTCAATTTGCATATTACTCTTTTATTAGATAGGATTAGGTACAGTAAGAGGTTAACAAAAATAAGTAATGCTAGAAGAATTATAACAAGATACTGTAGTAAATGTTATGTGAAATATAGTTTATCTCTCAAAATATCTTAATATACTGTACTTACCTTTCTTCTTGTACTGATACAATTTGGTAAAATGTCAAATTCCTGAATCCATGTAAGCATCTCTTATTTGCAGCCTTCCTATAGCTTCAGTGCTTTTCATGCAGGATGCTGCCTTCAATTGGAACATGTTTTTCTTTCAGGTCTTCCACCCACAAATGTGATGCCTTTTCCATCTTTACTAAGCTCTTAACTCTTGCAGTTTGAGGTGCAAGAACAAAAGTAACACATATTTCTTTTACCTTCTTTATAATTTGATAGCTAGAAGAGTCATTCTTAGTAGATCTTAGCACTGTAAGCATGTTTTTTTCTATGCTTGCAAAGTCCAGAACTCTCATCTCTTTACTTAAAGAAAGCACTTAGAACTTCTCAAATTGCCAGCATCACTACTCTTGTGCTGTGGGGCCATTGTTAAGTAAATAAGAGCTACTTGAACACAAGCCTGAGATACCCTGACAGTCCATCTGATAACCACGGTAACTAAGTAACTAACAGACACTGAGCATATTCATCGTGGAGATGCTGGGGAAAGAGATGATTCATGTACCAGGTGAGGCAGAGCAGAACAGCAAGCAATTGAAAACTTATAAATTGTTTATTTCTGAAATTATTTCATTTAATATTTTCAGACCTGCAGTTGATTCTGGTTTTACCTGAAACCATGGAAAGGGAACCATAAATTAATGGGGTAAGTTAGGGGGGAACTATTGTATTCTTTTAAATGAAAGCAATTTAGAAGGGCTGATACATTCAGTGTTGACATTACCTCTCATTAATTAATCCAAAATATAAGGAATGCTCTTGAGAATCAGAGAATACTGGGTGCCTAAAAGAGGCAGAGAGAATTAAAAGAGAAGAAATGGGTTGGAGGAGCATATTGACCTCAACACTATATATATAGTTATTTCCTACATGATATATATTTATGATTTTCCTAGATTGTGTCAGAAAAGGGAAGGGTAGATCTTAAATTAATACAAATTTAAAAAGGGTCCACAAAACAGTACCCTGAGCCAAAACTGGTTTTGCTCATTGGATAGAGCATCAGCCTGAGGACTGAAAAGTTCCAGGTTTGAATCTGGTCAAGGGCATGTACCTTGGTTATGGGCACATCCGCAGTAGAGGTTGTGCAAGAGGCAGCTGATTGATATTTCTGACTTTGTATCCCTCTCTCTTTCTCTCTGTAAAAAAAAATCAATAAAATATATTAAAAAAAATAACATACACATTAAAACAACAAACAAAACACACACACACACACACACACACACACACACACACACACACACACACACACACAAACAGTATCCTGAACACATAGAGGCATCATATGCAGAACAGCACACAGAACAGCAGGATGTCTGGGGACTTTAACCTACTATTAGAAAATACAGTCACGATTAAAAATGTTATAGTTTCCCCATGTATATAGGGGTTATACATATACTTAAACTTCTAATTATTTAAACGGGAGTTCACTAATAATATTTCCAAGACAAAATAAAAGGTGAAAGGGAACACATAGAAGGACATGTCCAAGAGAATTTTTTAAAAAATGAAATTGTGTGTGCTTGTGTTTATGCGTTAGTGGAATATGAATTTATACAGAAAATTTTTGGTTTCAAATTTGAACCTTTCATTCCAACTTTTGAGTTTGTTTCTCAAAGGACTAGGCACTTTCAAAACTTTATAAAAGTCAGCTCCTCACGGGTTATTTTTTGGGTAATAATTCTTGTGGACATATGGAAAATGATTTTTTTAGTCATATAAGCCAATATCTGATCAAATGGATTTAGCAGAAACTTTCCAAATATTCACCTCTTGGCTGCGGCTAAACCTGGAGTGTTTAAAGCCCAAATGGAGAGTTTCTTGAGAAAGTTATGAATGAATGGATACTACTTTATTATGGAAATACAATTGTAACCAAGCACTATAATGTGTCTAGACATATGAGTCTTGGTTGCCAAAAATGAAGTGTTCTAGCTTTAAAAGAAATCCTCATGGAAAGTGCACAAGATGTTACATGGTGAGAAGTCTACCAAAGGCCCATATGTGCTCCTGGCACCATGTGGGAGTAGTTCCCCTTTGAGGAAGGGATTCTTAGGGATAGGCAGGAAACTGTGAAACCCTATTCATGGGACATAAGCCTAGGCTTGGGAGAGAAAAATAACGTGTAAGGAAAAAACAGTTTTAAACAGTTTAAAGGTTATTGTAGTTTTCTGTTTTTATCCTTTTCTTTAAGGGTATTTGACAAAACTATTGCAGAGTGATGATTTTAGGAGAACCCTGGTCCATGGTAAATTTAGCAGTTCATTTTCTTTCCCTGACACAAATTTTTGGAAAGATTACATTGCTATCATTTACATTCTGAGAGGTTGTAGGGTAAAATCGAAAGTGAAATACTCCTATAAAGTCATACACATAAGAATCATAAAGAAATTCCTTATTAGAAAATAAATGGTATGATTTAAAAAAAATATGGTTTCTAATGGAAATAAAAGAAAACCACAAATTAATGTTCACTTTAAAAATGTCTCATGCCAGTAATTAACTCCTGATTAATTGTGGGAATACCTACAAGGGCTATATTTTGGAGAGGCTGATTTCCTAGCAGTCTCTTTTCTGAAGCTATAATTTTTTTTAAGAGAGAGAGAGAGAGAGAGAGAGAGAGAGAGAGAGAGAGAGAGAGAGAGAGAGAGAGACCCAGCAATCTAATTTACTCCAAGCACTTATTTTTACAAATGATTTTATAAGGCCTGAAAGAAGAATTATTCTCTAGTGTTTTCAGAACCACTTCCAGCAGTGTCTCTCCAGACTCAAATAGAGCTGTCTTCATCATTTTTACATATAGACTTCCTCAACCACTAAAAAGTATGATAATCGCCTAATTATAAATTCACTGTTAATATAGCCTTAGAGCTGAGAACATTTCACTCCAGCAGTTAATTTAGTCTGTGGTAAATTCTCACTGTTATTTAATGTCATTTATCACCTGCTGTTTTGTCTTACTGAGAACATCCTGCCTGCCCCGCACTGTCTAAAGTACATGGACCTTCTGTGACTTTAATGTGCTCAGAACAAAGGCTCCAAAGTGCTTCTATCGGGAGGATTTTGGCAACTTGCCTTAGATATATTCAAGCCATTTTGCTGCCTGTCACTCAGTGCTGCACAAATTGAACTCAGAGGAGAGGTAAAAAGGGTCTATGAGGCATTTTTTTTTTTCTGGGAAGAATATGCTAATAAAGCGTCATCAGCAGGAAGCAGGCTGTGTCTGAAAGAGTTTTGTCAACTCTGAATTAATTTTGTGTGTTAAGAAACACGGGGGTGCTTCTAGAGCTGGCCTGTGGTAATTAATCCTTCCTGTTTCTGGAAGAACAGAACTGTAATAAATGCAGCCCAGATTTAACAGATGTGTGCACACAATGTCTGCTTTATGAGGAGTAAAACAAAATGACGGGCACAGAACAAAAAAATATTGATTTGAAAACTAAAACAGTATGGAAAGCACGAAGCTTGGAATTCCCAGCGTTTATGCAAATATAGTATTCCTTTAAATGTTCACACACAACTTGGCTTTGGAAACATCTGTCTGTGGGGTTGGATGCTGTGAAGAGACTGAAAAAGACAGATGTTTCTTGTTCCTTAGAAAAATAAGTAAAAAAAAAATGGATGCAGACATAATGTATGTGATGGAGTTTGCTATTCCTAGGTGTGGTTGGAATTGCACCCAGATATTCAAAAAGTGACCTCATTCTGAGATAAAACTCTCATTTTTCTCTCCCTTACTATTTTTCCCCAAAGTGCTTTATGGAGGGAAGTACTCCGATTATATTACCTGTATCTATGAACACAATGCTTATGCGGCAATTTGAACGTTGTCAAGAGCAGAATAGTTTGGCTTTCAACATTGGGCATGAAAATGATGCTGCCAACACTGATACATGATAGCAGCAAACACAAGATTCCCATAAAGGTGAATAAAGGCAAGTTGGCATGATATTTATTTATTTTTTTAAATCTACATTGGAAAAAAAAAGCTTTTCAGTTTGGGACTACCAAAACAATCTAGCCCATTAACTCTTTCCCCCTCTTTCTTTTTTTTTTTCTTCCTTTTTAGCTCATTAAGCTATCCCTGCCAATCTGCCTAAGAGGCAGGAGTTTGACATGGTTAAGTTAAAATGGAATAATGAAGAAAGTGCCCAGCCAGTAGCAATCATTTGGATATGGTATGCTTTAAGCGGATTTTAACATGCCACTTTCTTTTATCATGAAGCTATCTTAGGTGTATATTTAAAGAGTCAAAAAAAAATTGGGGCATATAATCAAATCCATCTCTCTTCACATTGCCCGTAGCTCGTCATGTAGAACAAGTGCCGAAAACACTTTAACTCACTTTCAATGAAATGTATGCCTTATTTCATGCAAAATAGCAGTGCCTTCAGGTTTGGCAATATTACCTATGGAAAAGCGGCTGGAAAAGGTCAGTCTGAGTTAACCGTTTACATTTCACATCAGTATCGTGTAGAAGCCTTTCACTCCAAAGAATTTCAGCTTTTACCATAGTGTTTTTTTTCCCCAGGATATTTAGGCATATGTTATATAAAATTTCTTTGATTGGCTATCTTCACATTATTTAATGTACAGATCAAAGTCAATCATTTAATTGTTATTCAAAGTTGCTGGTATATTTCAGTGAAATAAATGACCAGAAATTGAAAGGTCAACTGATCCTTACAGAGATGATCAAGAACATCACTTGTCATTGGGGAAATGCAAATTAAAACACTATGAGATATCACCTCATGCCTGTTAGGTTGGCCATCATTAAAAGGATAGATACAAAATGCTAGAGTGGATGTGGAGAAAAGATTCTTGTACACTGTTGGTGGGATTGTAAACCAATACAGCCACTCTTTAAACTCTTACATGTGGAATCTTAAAAAAAAGAAAAAAAGAAAGAAACCAAGAGCAGACTTATGCTTACCAAAAGTGAAGTCAGGGAGTAGGAATTGTAAAATGATAATAAAAGATATAAACACCTGTTATAAGATAAATAATTACTAGGATGTAATATAAAGCATTGTAACTATAGCTAACAGTGCTGAATGATATATAGGGAAGTCATTAAGAGAGTAAGTAAATCTTAAGAGTTCTCACCACAATAAGAAACTTTTTTTTCTTTTCTCGTTATTATTTCTATATGTGGTGATCGATATTAGCTGAAACAATTGGGCTATTCTTTTTACAATATCTATAAAACAAACCACCCTCATGTGTGCCTTAGACTTATACAGATATATTTCGATTATTTCTCAATAAAACTAGGAAAAAAAAGGTAGAAACAACCTGTGATTTTAATGGTAAAATCAATACAGCTAAATAGACCTACTCATTTACATATTCTTTTGAAGTCTAGTTAATGAAGGCATATATGAAGAATGTATAGGTATATGTAGCTTATCTTCATTTAAGTGAAGGTATAAACTACCTCAAAGTTAACACATTAGCTATTTATTTTTAAATATACACTAGATCATTCAAATATATGAAGTTCCATATATTGTATTTAAAAATTAAATTTTAAGAGTTGCAAAATAGTTTTAAAGAATCCAAATTTATTAATTAAGTTTATCAATCTTTTGCAATGTTTCTATAGTCTAAAAATATTGTTACTCCTGAAAGCTTTGTTCATTTACTCAACAAGCATAGTTTGAAATTCTAGTTTTATTTATTTTTTATTATTATTATTTTTTTTAAATATATTTTATTGAGTTTTTACAGAGCGAAAGGGAGAGGGATAGAAAGTCAGAAACATCGATGAGAGACATCGATCAGCTGCCTCTTGCACGCCCCCTACCCGCAGCCAAGGTATATGCCCTTGCCGGAATCGAACCCAGGACCCTTCAGTCCCCAGTCCAACGCTCTATCCACTGAGCCTAACCGGTCTCGGCCTGAAATTCTAGATTTAGATGCTTAAAAATAAAGCTTGCTAGAATAGCTGCTTCAAAAGTAAAGGAGATCCCTTGAGTAAGTCATCATCTATTGTGGCTTCTCTGAAAAATTTACATTTCATCTCTAAAATATAATAAGAGAATTCAAAACCTAGGAAAAATGATTCAGATTTTACGAGCTGACAGGATTGGGACTGATGAAGAACTGTTTCAAATGGAAGAAATGGCATATGTGAAGGCCTGAAAGATTATGATTTCTTAAAATAATTTTAAGAAGTACTTTGCCAGGAACCTAGAGTATACAGATTTTCATTCAAAGCTCACTCTTTACTTGGTGCAAAGAACTCTACAAATCATAGATAAACACATGAGAGTCTTCTTCGTACACAACAGAGATGCTAATCACAAGGCCTGTTTTGGATGCACACGGTACTAGATGAAACCTTGGGCCAATGTATCTCAAAAATTTCTAAGGAACTTGGAAATGCAACCCACTGAGAGAGAAATATGGAGCTCCAGGGTTACATTTTTCAAAAATATCCTTGGAATCTCTTCTATGACTTAGGTAAAAGTTTCTGTGGGTGTGGGGGAGGGTGTGCCAGGTCTTCTCTCCCTGAAGCATCTTAAAACTCTGTTCACTGTACTCATCCTCATGATTTGGAAACTTAGTTGGAGAGTGATGATCTTTTCTGAGTTGTTTTTAAACCACAACATGACTTGAATCATCTGAGTGGTGCCAGGACCTCATCTCTAGATATTCTGATTTTCTAAAACATGTATATCCTCAGAAGAGATTATGCTTGAGAAGTATTTAGCAAAATACTGAGTGGGTGCCCAGTAAGTGCAAGTTATGATTATTATTGTGGTTGTTACGATTAAGAACTCCTGATGGTGAAGTTAATGCACCTCATGTTGGAAAATCACAGTGGTTTGCTTCAGAACACAAACCACACTATCACCCTGTGAATCCCCAAACGTTTATATTGGGGATAGATGGGGAGGAAGGACTACCAGAAGTCATGGCTGCAGGCTAGTTTGTTGTTTAATTGTTAAATATGTATATATTGGAGCTTCTGAAAGCCATTTTCATAATTCTAAGACAAACCCAGTGGCATTGCACTTCTCCTTTTTCCATAGCATTACTCATATTTTTGAATTCCTGCCTTGTCTGAGGTTATAAATTGTGTTCATTCTATCCTTGCTTTAATTATAATATTTGAGAGCTGAAGATAAGGTGGGAGGGTGAAGAAAAATCGAGTGTTAAATATATTCAGAACTGGGCCAGAAGTTTAAAATCTGACCTTGTTATCACTGCATTTAAATTTATCTTACTTGATTTTGACTTGGTTCACACACTTTCAGAGATTTTACTTAGCTTGTAACATCTCGCTCTCTCTGTGGATTATTGATTCAGTTTTGGTGTGACATTTAAGCTGATATTGACTAGAACATAAAATTGAAATTGCTATATATTTTTTTCAAAATGGCTAGTAATCAGTATCTAAAATCCTGCTAATTCTTTCACCATCTTCACTTAGTGATAATAAGCAATGCCATGTGAACCCTTCTGTACCTTTAAAGATGGAGACAGAAAATGCCACCTCCAAATTGGTATCAATAAAAGAGTAACAATGTTACTAAAACCTCACAGTGTTTCAGGGAATAAAGGAGTTAGTAAATCTGTCAGACCAGACGTTCATCATTCTAAATTCCTGCTTAGGAATGTTCTCAGATCCCAACATGACACTGCTGTGCGTAATATCCCTGGGCAAATGCATAAAATAACAGTGGTAATGAGGTGTGTAAAAAAGGTGCTTATCTCTTTCCACCCATCATCCTGGAGCTGGGATAACATGGAGTAAATGAAAAAGAAATCTTTAAGAAGTTAACATTTCCCAGATATGAAGCTAGTGAAGGCTTTGGAAGGTTTTGTTTGAAGAATTAGCCAACATTTGATTCCATGTAGGAGGGAGCAAACTTGCCATTCCCAGTCCCTAAACACCAACTCCAGCCCACTCTCTTCGAGATAAATCAATTTGTCAGGGCAATTGAGCACCTATGTGGTGGGATGTTCCTTGTAATTAAGGTTTATAACTGCAGCTGTTTTTGTATCTTGGCTTTTAACCTTATGTTAGTGGGAGAAGCCATCCTTAAAACATCTGGGTGCCTTGCTGAAACAATAGCAATGGCTTCTGCAGTAATCTTGTATAATTTCTGGTGAATGGTAGGGTACATTTAAACAGTTCTAATGGAGTGAATAATACTGTTTTAAAGGGCTTTGATCATTACTTATCTTTCAACTGATTATAGGAATCTTGTTGGAAGCGTTCAAAGGATTTTTAATTTTGAATCTCTTTATGTCTTCAACCTAGTGATGACACTAATTTCCCCTATTGCCTGTGAAAGGAAGCCTAGTTTTGTCCTCAGACGTTTTTTGTTCCTTATGTCATGTCTTTTGTGTATGCAGATGGGACTGATTAATTCCAAGGCCTTTGCCACATTAAAAAATAATTTAAATAACTAGACTTGGTAAAGACAACCAAAGTGTTTCTGTTTAAGGAGGAAATTACAAAAAAACACAAATATGTCTATTCAATTGTTATTTTTCAGAAACAAACAGGGAGGCTACTGCTTGCTGTCCATGCTAAGAAAGTATCTCTGTATCTTAGAAATTATATGATTTTTCTAAACTAACTGCCCTCTCCTTTATTTCCCTTTTTTATACTCACTAAAATGTGTGTGTGTGTGTGTGTGTGTTGGGGGAGATATGTTCATTTAAATAAGTAGGTAAAAGTGTTATGAAAGGAATCTGTGTGTCCCGCATCGTTGTCACACAACAGGATAGCTGTTCCTGAAGGAGAAAAAGTCTCAGATGAAAATGTGGCATTTGTGTGTTCTGAAATTGTAAGAAGATAAAACAATGAATTAAAGGTCTTACATTAGGAAGTTTACTCTAACCACGAAAGCCTGTCTTCGATAATAGTAGGAGGTAACTACAATTTACTTCCTTTTTAAAAAAGCTTTGTATGTTTTATGACATTTTTGTTTGATAACAATTGTATGAGAACATTGTGTACTTTAACAGGTTAATGACATGTAAGTAGCAACATTTGCTACTTTTTTGCTCCCAAGTATCCAAACTCACCCATCTCCTCTGGTAGCCTTAGTCCCTTCTTGCTCGGAGGTCCCCGTTTTGTGTTTTCTCAGCAGGACATGGCTTCCTGGGTCTGCTGCCCACTCTGGCTGCCCCTTATGGAGCCATGTTTTTTTTTCTGATCTTGGTTGAGAAGTGCATGGGCAGAGAGAGGAAAGGCAGCTTCTAAGGAGAACTAAGTTCAGATCTAGTTGTTGGAAATTAACTGAGAGTTGATGTGGGTCTTTGCTTCTAGAAATATGACCCATAGACCAACAGCATTGGCATCATGTGGGAGCTGGTTAGAAATACAGAATCCCGGGTCTTACTCCAGACCTATGGAATCCAGGGCTGCAGTTTCAAAAGATGCCTGGTAATTAATCGGTGTACATTGAAATTTAAAATGATGGTGTGGATCATGAAATGCACACGAGAGGCCCATCTAAGAATGCCCCGCTGAAACTATAGAACCCTCCAAACAAACATGTGAAAGGAATTGTATATTTGGATTTTAAAACAACTCTAAAATTAAAAATTGAATCTGTAGTTTTATTAGGTTTTTGTTGGTTTGTTTTATTCTGGGTACATGGAGCGTTTCAAATTTCTTGACACTCTAATCTTATATTATTGGCTAATTAAAATTATAGGTTTAAAATTATAGGAAAACTAAGTATTATACAAATTGAGATGAGAAATTTAAGACATTTTCTCCATATTTTATCAGATATTTCATTCAAAGCATAAGCATTTTATTTCTTTTTACTGGCTAGAGCCTCAAGCAGAGAGATTTTTAGTGAAAATACAAAAAAATGACTTAAAAATAATTTTTTACCATTTGTGGTGTTCTCAGAAGTCATATGTCTATTGATCAGGAC